>JALPQD010000221.1:38809-1238809 GCA_023101885.1 Typhlomys cinereus | reverse complement strand
TATCTGTCTCTCTGTGTGTAGGGGCAGCAAGAAAATAATCAAAGAAATTATATCATGTTATTATAGAGCATGAGAAATCACCAGATCTGCAATCTAAAGCCTCAAAACTACAATTAAAGATATAACATCCATTCTGACTCTGAAAGAAGACCATCCACTATCTCAAATTGAACAAACCCTTGCTTGGTTTCCAAAGATTTCAAAAGATCTGCCCTCGTGGAAGATGACAATCTGTTTTACTCAGGCTACACAGTTAAGATCAGCCATATCAGATTACATACATGCACGTGCACATACACACACACACACACACACACACACACACACACACACAAAGCTTCTAGAAGAAGCTAGAATAAATTTCCCCCAGTGTCCATCATCTGGAAATTCCATGACCCAGTTGAGTTGTCATGCAAAATTAATCCTCAAGAGTTCCTTGATTTGTTGGCCTTCTGCTTCCTGACCTCTGGAACTACAAATTTTCATAATTATGATAACCATCTGTCTTTTCTGTCAGAGGCAGAGAAATGTTTGTGATTTTCTTAAGAGTGCAGCATACCTATGCCCCACGTTTCCAACCCTACTAACCCTCAGCCCTCTCCATTTCTATAGTCTATTTCTGTGATTATTTGTTAAGGTCTTATACTTCCCCTATATTTTCACTCTTACTCTAAGCTAGGTTTCTTGCAGACTTTTCTTATGTAAGATGAATGTTAATTAAATGCTCATAACCATATCCAATGTTGATTAACCCATAAGAAAATTGTTTACAATTTTATTGAAAAGAAAAGACAGCATTTGCCTATGTTTTAAAAATGTACAGTGGAAGTGGTCCATCAGGCCTATTTCCTTTAGATTCTTTAGCAAATATATCGGAAAATATATTCTATATTCTACATATTTTATAAATATATAGAAAAAAGAGTAATAAGATATATGTCAAGCTACCCAGAGAGTGTATAATTGCAACTAAATACCAAGATTATGATTTCCCATGTCTTCATGGTCTTTTCTGAATCATATATATGATATATATATATATATATCAGTTGCTAGTGTAAAAATAATACAGTGAAATATATTCAATGCAAACAAGATAATAAAAGATCATTCTGAAAATAAATTTTCAGATATTTATTTTAAAAACTAGCTTCATATACTTTTGAACATAATTTCTTTCAAAAAGGCATACAAAACTGGAGAGTGAACTCCATCATTATAATAAATGTGCTGAGAAATATATTGTACTTATGAAATCACTGATGAATTGAAAAAACAAAACATAAAATGGATTACTCTCTACTAATAGATCCTAAAATAATTATACGTTTACAGGAAAAACTTTTCTTCTATGTGTATTAGTCTCATTCACTGTAAAAAGCTATAAATTTAAATATATAAAATAAGCAATGTGTTTTGGTAATAAGGAATGAAGCTTTTGTTTATAACAGCAGCAAATTAGCAAATAAGATTGATTTTCATTCTTCTCAAGGTCCTTCTGGAATAAAAACAGACAAACTCAAGACAAAATTAATCAGCTACAATGTGGAAAATGAAAGACTGTTGCACTAATAGAATAAAATTTTCAACAAAAGTGAAGAAATTTATGGGAGCAATTTAAGAGTCAAAATAAAGAAAAAGCTAATTTTGTCTGATGGTTAGTGTTGACCATCAACCTGACAGGTAGGAGGCCTCTAAGCACAACTGAGAAGTATTCCATAGAGTCTGAACATGCCTGGGATGGATTGTGTTCGTTGCATTAATTCATATGGGAAGACTCAGAACATTGTGGGTGACTTCTCTGGACTTGAGGTCCAAGATTTGATGAAGGTGAAAGGAACTATCGAGTATGCGTTCATTCTTTTCCTTTGCTTCTGAACCATGAATGCAATGTAACCCTTTGTGGAACTTGTAACTTCCCTGAAATGATGGACCTAAATCATGAGACAGTTTCAACTTTCTTCCCTAAGTTGTTTGGGTCATGTATTTTATTACAGAAAAATTTAATAAAGTTAATATTCCTAGGACAGATTATCACAAATTAGAGAAGATGTGGGGACTACTTTGTCTGAGATCCCCATGGTTTTCTCTCTCTCTGTCTCTCTCTCTCTCTCTCTCACACACACACACACACACACACACACACACACACAAACCCACAAACCCATACAGAATCACACAAGCTTAATCAAAGTTTACAAATAGATTTATACTTACAGCTTTGTGTGTGTATGTGGTACATATGTGGTATACGTGTTATGTATATATATGTGTGTGTACAAGTTCACACACCTTTGTATGCATGAGGTCTGAGGAGGGAATAAGTGTCACAAGCTATTCTAACACATGTCATTAGTCCCTTGAGATGGAGTCTCTCACAGGACCTTGAAGGCATCAAGACCCAGTGATTCTTTTGTCTCTGCCATCCACATCCCTGAGGTTGGAGAGGTACTCAAAACCTGAGAAAAGTTTTCTTTAATGTAATACTAGAAGTTTTCACTCAGATTTTCTTTCATGAATTAAATATGAATTGTTCTCCACAGGCTCAATTGACTTCAGTCGGTGTTAGTGTTTGGAAAGGTTGTGGCACCTTTAAGAATTACAAGCCTTGTTGTGGCAAGGGATAATAACACAGTGGGGCGTGCTTCTTATTAATTCTTACCCTCTTCCTTCATGATGACTATCTACAGCTGTGTCTTCTGCTAGGTGCTTCCTACCATAATTAAGTATATCCAGTGTGGAATCACAATAAATCTCCCTCTATTCATTAAGCACTATCTCAAAGAAAAAAAATGCAACATCTTATTTGTATAACAAGTGCTGTGACCCATTGAGCCATTTCCTCAGTCTTATTTATTTAATCTTCCATGTTTTCATCATTTTTACCTAAGCATTTCCAGTCATTCCTTCCCAAATTTTAATTCAATTTTAATTCATATTTAAGGAACATAATATTTCCCTCAAGTTAAAATTTTTCAGAAGGATTTACAATTTAGTTTTATGAGCATTTAAATATCTGAATATATATATATAAAAATTTTTTGCCTCTCCCTCTACATTATGACTCACAAATAAATTCAAACCACTTTGTTTTGAAAGAAGGTGTCATCATGAAGCATAGATGTCCTTGAATTCACAGTGCCCCAGTCTTAGCTTCTTAAGTGCTGGGTTTATAAATGCATGTGATCATGTCTGGCTTTAATTTCTTAAATATAAATATAAATATAATTTCTTAAATATAAATTTCTTAATTATAAGGGATATTTTGGTATTTCTGCTTTGTGAGTTGAATTTTCTTTTCATATTTGAACAATTATTTGACTGTTTATAAAATTTAAAAATGTGCATAATTCTATGTGTGTGAAGTTTAACTGTCATGTGGCTGATTGCAGATATTTCTTTTTGGATATTTAAAAGCTTTATCTTATCTTGTCTGTAATCGCTTAATTCATTTCACTATTTATACTTTTCTAGAAATATAAAATACTTCTTTTAAACACACAGTGTCCTCTAGTACACACACACACACACACACACACATAAAATAAATTTAAAAATGAAGTAAAAGACTTATTTGATTATAATACTTTTCCCATGAATACTTTTAAGGCTTTTCCCATTATTCTGAGTGTGTTTATCAAGCTTACATTTTGCTAATCCCCAGTTAATGGACAGTTTTCTGGTATATCAAGAATTATATTTATTTCATTCATAAAGTGAATCAAAATAATCTAATACAAACGAGTAGACCATTATGTCCTAGCAAACACGCTAGTGTCTATGTGTGAATAGACATTTCGATCAGTAATGAGAACAGGCACCTTCTTTTTGAAGCATGATTGTATTAGCAAGGAATAAAGAGGATTGTAGTGTTGATTAGTAGAGAGTTCGATGAAGAGTATGTGTAGGCACATTCAGTGGAATACTATCAAGCTTATTCAAAGGAAGAAATCCTATCATCAGCAATATCATGTTAGGTAAAATAATCCAGGTTCAGAAAATTCATCATCTGATTACATTCCTGTGTGAAATTTAAAACTAATCACAAAAGTGTTAGGAATGGAAATAGTAACAAGAGCCTGAGGAGAGAAAGAAAAGGAAGAAAGCTGACCAACAGGTATTAAGTTAGAGAGGATGAGAAAACTCTAGTATGTTACTCAGTATTAGAGGGACAGAGATAATTACTATGAATGGCAAAAGTTGAAAAAATTCTTTTTATTTTCAACTTTATTTATTTGACAAGTGTGTGTTGTGTGTGCACATGTGTGGATACTGTGGGTCCCTGTGAAGGACCAAGGGTGACTTCAGGAATCATACTGAATTGCTTCTACCTCTTTCTTGCTTCTCTCTGGAATTTCCCAGGCTTCACCCACTAGGGGCCAGAAATGTAGCCACCACTGCTTTTGCCTGGCATTTTTTGCATGGGACCTAGGATTAGAACTCGGGCCATCTTTCTGTGAGGCATAGTGTTAACTCTTGAACCATCTTTCTAGCCCAAAAGTTGAAAAAATTCCTATCCACAAAAAATGATAAATATCTAAAAAGATAAATACACCTAAATTGATTTAAACTTTTCGTAATATATTCATCTATTAAATATCACAAGTGCTCCATAAATACACACACGCACGCGAGCACACACACACACACACACACACACACACACTCCACACAACTCTTATGTTATCAGATAGATTTAATTTCAAAAGGAGAAATAGTCTTATAAACAAAAGCTTTAGTTAAAAGCGCTGGAAGAGAACTAAGAAACTGACTGCAAAAGAAAAATTTGGGAACATTGCAAGAAAAAGTCATGGAAGGAAAGTTCTCACTTTCTATTTATTGTAACAATTTCCAGGAGACTCAGCTTCCACATACAGAAATAATAAGAAATGAGAATCAGAGATTTTTTTTGATGGGATCAGGTTCATCCTTCTTTGTGCTCTTTTTACCCAAACTTCTGCTTTGCTGAACTACATCAGGCCTGATAGAGAAGTCCTAAATTATACTTTGACTTTCCATAAAGTTTCTTTATTGCTCATTCAGGTTTTGTTCTCAGACTAGAAAGCTTTTACAAGATAGAGTTGGAAACTGGAGGAAGGTAGAAGGAATCTGAATTGCATTTTTCCATATCCTCATGTTAACATGAATACACACCTTTTAGAATAATTTTTAAAAAGCTGGTGATCTTGGAGAGAACCACAGAGAACCTCCTCTAAGAATTCAAGTAGAGGTGACTCCAGACACTGCTTTTCAGCCTCTCTGATTATAAAAAAAAAGCAGGGAAAATCTTTCCTTATTTGTAGGATGCTCATTATCTCTCTGACCACAATCAAACAAACAAACATCAGTTTCTGGGATGCAGCATATCTATGCAATAATTCATTTGCAGCTACTGAAAACAGTTGCAGATCACTGGAAACTTGTCCCTGTTTGTCAGTTAAATCTCTAAATGTCTGTTGCTTTCTGGAGAAAGAATCTTTGGAGTATATTATACAGAATATTTACTGAAAATCCAGATTGTTCCCCAAACTGTATGAAACAAATGAAAATAATGCTATCTGATGGTGTTGGAAAGAAATAGAACATGTTGTATGATGCATATCAATGAATTAAAATAGTGAAAACATAAAACAATTGGAGCTGGTTTAGTGCCTAATCAGATTGCAGCAACACAAAATGCGGTGAGGAAGGCATATTTAATTAGAAAATTAATGCATGAATTTTGATTCTAGAGGCAATATTCCTTCACGATTCTTGGAATGAACTGTTGAGGTATGAGTGGTTTGGCAAATAGCATTCATATGCGCATATGCATTTACATTTTTTTAATATTTGTCTTTTTTCATTTTCATTTGTGCTTGTATGTGGTGGCATAAATGTATGCGTGTTTTGCACATGGGTTGTCACAAAAGTGTGTGCAGTCCTCAGACATGGAAAACCAAAAGTTGATATTGGAAATCATCACACTTCCATCTTACTCTTTTGAGACAGAAATTCTATTTCAATTCAGAGTTTATCTATAGGGATAATCTGGCTAGTCAGCTTGCTCTGAGGATAACCACATGCCCACCTCCCATGTCATACCTTTGATCATTTTAAGTAGGATCTGGGGGTGCCAATTCTAGACTTTTGCTTGTATGGCAAGTGTATGGTAACTGCTGTGTCATCTCTCAACACTGTATTCTCAATTTTTTAATGTTCTTGATTGCTTCTCAGAAAAATTCTGATCAAATGTGCATTTGCCAAAACTAACACTAGTCTATTACAAATATATACTGCATAGACAGCAATTCTGAACATTACAAGGTTCACTTGTAATGAAAGATGCTGTAATATAACTCTAAGGTTTTTTCCTCTACTCTTGATTGTGTTCGAAGTGTTTATACACAGGGTTTATGATTTGATATCTGTGCTAAGAAAATGGATAATTTTTGTCATTTGTCATATCCATTGTGCTTACTTTGTCTTGACTTTATACTTTGCAACTCTCCTCAACCAACACAGATAAGAGAAAGAGAAAGAACAGAAGAAACAGCATTAATATTAATTAGTATAGATTAATCATTTCCAATGGAACATAAGCCAAAAGCTTAGTTTTCAAGAGCTTCTGCCATTTTAGATAGCACAAAGAAGTTTTATAAACATCGAGTAATTTGCCCTTAATCCACAGTGTCATAGTTAAGCACAGGTGTCAACTTGACTCTTGAGGGTTTGAGCTCTGGGCACAGTTGTAGAGAGTTGATGGTTGAGTTAAGCCCAGAACAAACCTGAAGGAGATGGTCTAGCTGATGGGGAAGACCCAGACCATGGGGGGTGGGACTAGGCCCTGGATAAATCACAGAGAGCTGGTTGAGAGGTTGGCATCCTTCTGTATACTTGGCCAGACATGCTGGTCTGGCAAGTAAGGATTGTCCGTCTCTCAGCCGTTATGGTGGCCAGTTCCCTCAGCCCTGGTGTTGGTGTGTGCTCTCCCGTCAAGCTGGACTATGAACTGTAACCAGACTATCATAAGAAAGTAAACTCCTTGTTCCCTTAAGCTGTGTTCTGGTCATTTATCAGCAACTATGCAGGCGGACTGCAACACACAGCTTATGTTTTCAGTCTTCTTGTTGCTATATTGGTCAGAATTTCCCACTGAGAAAGTCACTGCATAGTCACATTCCTGTGTTATTCTTGAGACTTTCCATGTGTTTATTTAACTCTAAACAGACCTGTGCTTGTCCCCAGTGTACCAGGTAACACCACTACTGACCTTCTGTGAACTTAAAAACCAGTACATTGATTTCCACATTTTTTGTTCATTTTCTTTCTTTTCTTATATACTAATTAATTGAAATTAATTAAAATATAAAAAGAAATTAAAAATATGCCACGTTCTAAGTGAATATGTCATGTTTCAAGTTCTATGTTGAAGAAGTAGACTATATGGCAAATGTTTTCTTATATTTCCAAATATTGGAAGAAGACAAACTAGCAATCATAAAACAATACAATATGTGCTCTGATGCAGAAATGCAAATACTGTTAGAAGTCTTTTAAAGACCTGAAGTTAGTCAGGGAATGATAACAGGGCTGAGGCTTGAATCCTGCATAGAAATTAGTTTCACAAACCTGAGAGAAGTGAGAATTACCAGGACAATTTAAGAAGAATAAATAATATGTGCAGATATATGAAGACAAAGGAGAAAAAAAGTAGTTAGAATAATATGGGTTGAATTAGGATGCATGAGGGAGAGGGGCTGAAGTCTTCAAGAGTTTTTACATCAAAATAGGGAATTTGTCCTTAGAATGACAGGGACAATTGATTTATATTACTAAAGAGACAGATTTGATCAGCTCTGCAACACTGAAATCACCACAGAAATTTTATTATATGCAAAGAATGGGGCATGCATTGCAGGCAAACCAGAGGGCTAGAGAAAGGAACAGAATCTATTACAATTAGAATGAGTGAAAGAGAACTAGGCTTTAAAGACATTTTCATTAGTTTATCATCTCTGCCATTTCATTGCATTTAGAACATGCACGGATAAACAGTGACACAGAAATAAATCAAGCAAATGTTAAAACTGCATCTGGGAGTGCTGATTACATTTATTCAGTGGAATGCGTATGTGCTGAATGTTGTCCCACTGCTTTCTGCTTTAAGAAAGAATCTACCATATCCCTTACTTTCTTTATAACACCTCTTCAATGCAATAAATATTGTTTTCTTTTGTGTAACTGTGTCTCTGTGGGTACACAGTGTGCATATATGCATCTGTGGGTGCACATGCATGCATTAAAATATGTGAATGTGGATACATGCATGCCAGGAGACATGTACAGATGTAAGAGGAGTCTCAGGTACTGGTTATTAATTGATACATGGTCCTAGACTCCCTGATGACCTGTGCTTCCAGCTGCAGTTGCTCCACTAGCCCAGGTGGAAAGGAGAACATCTTTGATCCATTAGAAAAAGAATTAAATAAGCATGATGAGATGTGAGAAGCAAAGAAAAACACAGGTAAGGCATCAGAGAGGAGATAAACCTATCTCTACTTCTCATCTTTCCATATGAATGCAGAAGTTAGAAACACATGATGTATTCATCTTTTGTGTGTGTTCTGGGACTTTGGACTCAGGTTCTCATGCTTAGAAGTCAAGTACTTTCAACCACTGGACCATCTACTATACCCTGCTTACTTTCTTTGTATGGAAAAAAAAGTTGGGATGTAATTCTTCTGAATGTATGATAAGTTTATCATAGATATAGTTTTATGCTGGGCTGAAATTTATGTTGATTAGGCTACTTGAATATGTGTTAAGGAATTATCAACGTGTCATAACAGTAAGTTTAGAAAAGGTCAAGGACAGTGGTGTCCTGTCTCCCTCCCAGAAGACTGGTTTAGAGAAGGAAGCAGATGATGATGTCCTGTCTCCCTCCGAGGAGACTGGGTTAGGAGAAGAAGCGGACAATGATGTCCTGTCTTCCTCTGAGGAGACTGATTTAGAGGAAGAAGCAGCACCTCACCATAGTGAGGACGATGGGGTATTTCTAAAGGCTTCAATGCTATTTCCCCTTGAGATATCTAGAAAGCCTCCCACAGAGGTAAGCCTTCTTACAGCAATACAACAGGCTAGAAGAATGGAAAATGAATATCCCACATGGGAGCCAAACCTAGAAGCTACAGAAATAGCTATAAAACAACTGGCTTTTGAGAATACAAATACAATGTGCCAGGCTTTATTAAGATCAATCAGAAAACAAGAGTCCTATGAGAAATTACATCAAAGTATGTATGGTGACCTCACCAGCCTATATGCAAGGAGTACAAATATTAAAATGGGCAGGTGATATTAAATCAAAAAGTTTTCAGCCTTATGCCATTCTCTCTCTTCCTTTCTTGTTATGAGAGGAGGTGTTTTCTCCTCAATGGAAATGGCTCTAGTAGTTCCTGATCCTATAGAATTGGAACAAAAATTTTTAAATGGGATAAGATACAAATGGAAATCAGAAGAGCCTATATGGGTTAAACAATGGCCTCTATCAATAGAAAAGATACAGGCTATAGAACAATTAGTGCAAGAACAGTTAAAATTAGGACATACAGAACTATCTATCACACAGAAAACATAATGTTAAAACCAAAAAGATTAAAAGCAATGAAAAACAATTAGCTGGCTTTATAGATTAAGTTGTAAATTTACATCTTTCTTTTATTGAAGGGAGTATAAATCCCAGAATTTGGTTTCATATAGATTTAAAAAAATAAATAAATAGAAAACAAAAATAAGAGGACAAAAAAGGTTCTTCTTAATATTTTTAAATTGTTAAAAAAAAAAACTAGAGATTGATATAAAAACCTAATATCCTAGAATTAATTCAAATATTTTTGAAATCCATAAAAACCTTTCAAAACTTCCACTTTTACAAGCTATGGCAGGAGGATCTCAGCTTGGAAAACAATAATGTAAATATTTGGCCTTTAAAAATGCAAATAACACTCTGGGAAATGCTAACAAATTTTCAGAAAAAGAAAAAATTAGACAAATATATTCATCTATTAAATATAAAGTTTCTTAAATAGTAATTTGGTTTTGATTCTAAGTTTTAAAGTTGAATCTGCTTTTGATATTTTTCATAATTAAACTAAACTGCTGGACTTAACTAATGAGATTTTGTTTTCAATAATAAAATTTTCATAAATGTTGACCTGTTTTTGATGATATTTTCAAAGGTGATTTCAAGGCTGTTATCAGTGAATTGTATGTTATTAATGTGTTTTGTATGTTTATGTGTTCTGTGTTTATATGTGGTATGTCTTGTGTTTCAACACATCTGTGGCCACTTCAGTCTTTTTTATTCATGTTGCGCACTAATATTTAAATTTTGGTATGCCATTTTTAAATATATATATGCATACTTAAAAATAAAAACAAATGATTTTAATAACATCTAAGGCCTTAACCATTTACATTTTAAATCGATCACAACTGTTTTTCTGATTGTAAGTTTTCTTTCATGAAAAATTATTTTGCTTCATTTTGATCTTTAATAGTACTACCAATGAAAATGTCATTGTGTTCGTAAGGTTTTTCCATGTGTTCTCCAAAATAACAAAGCCACTATGATATAAACTTGCTCACTGCTCACTCCTCTGATTTCTTTTATAGAATTTTGTTCCATCAAATCTAGCAACAAGAAAATAATTTTGTCTTTTAAAAATTTCATTAACATTTCTTCATTCTCCTTGTGGTAAAATATAAGAAATAATAATATCTAAATGTTTATACTGCTAAAAAAAAGGTTGCTTATCTAAATAGACATACAGGTATTCTCCTGTG
Organism: Typhlomys cinereus; assembly: GCA_023101885.1. Classification (NCBI taxonomy): domain Eukaryota; kingdom Metazoa; phylum Chordata; class Mammalia; order Rodentia; family Platacanthomyidae; genus Typhlomys; species Typhlomys cinereus. The sequence continues at coordinate 1,227,982 of JALPQD010000221.1, read as the reverse complement.
ACCATGTGCTGCTTGTTTATTCCATATTTGATAATGTCTTGGTCTCTACAAAATTTAAAGAACTTTTATTAATTTGTGTTATAGCTATACATTTTAAAGATATGTATTGTATCTATTTTTTAATGACTAATTATATTTCTCTTAACTTAGACACTAAGATAAAATTTATATTTGAGACAAAATTCAGACTTATTTAAACTCCAGAATAGATATGGTTGGCTTGACGCTCAGCGCCTAAATAAGTTATTCCTACCTATCAAAACTAGTCTGTTAGACATATTAAGACTACTCTACATTTAAGTTTATACAAATTGCTGACTGCCACTAAAATTGTACTCTAAGAGACATTCAGAACCATTTTACCAACTTAAAGCTCTACATACTTATATAAATATTCTTCATACATTACTTATGAAAACAAATGAGTTTTAATGTTTTCCTACAACCTGGTTCATCCATGTTAATTCATACAGATGTCAATTCTTATCAAAATCATTGCCATAATTGTCTTTTCAGTTATCTTCAGATTAATCTCATCTTTAAAAAAAATGTCCTTATCCAACCATCCTGGTGGACAAGGTCCCAGCATGGCAGAATATTGTTTCAAGGAATCATCCCTTTGCTTTTACCAACTGAGTGTCATGCCTGCTTTAACTCTACCTGGAGACATCATGTCTGTCCCAACACAGAAAATATATGTCACCTCTGCTCTTCCTTTGTTACTTGGAATGAATATGTTTTACATAATCCTGTAAAGAATTTGGTCCTGGTTTTCTTTGATGTTTTCCCTATGGACATAATGACACACCCCCCTGGCCTTTACTCTAGATTTTCTAAAGTATATAAACTCTGTCAAAAATTTGAGTAAAGATTCACTCAGCCCAAAAAGCTGTGCGTCTATCTCCATTCACTGAAGCCTTGCCCACCTGGTCGAGGGGAACCCTGGATTTGAGGTTGCAGCCTCACAGGTAAGGCATCAGAGAGGAGATAAACCTATCTCTACTTCTCATCTTTCCATATGAATGCAGAAGTTAGAGACACATGATGTATTCATCTTTTGTGTGTGTTCTGGGACTTTGGACTCAGGTGCTCATGCTTGGAAGTCAAGTACTTTCAACCACTGAACCATCTACTATACCCTGCTTACTTTCTTTGTATGGAAAAAAAGTTGGGATGTAATTCTTCTGAATGTATGGTAAGTTTATCATAGATATAGATTTATGCTGGACTGAAATCTATGTTGATTAGGTTACTTGAATATGTGTTAAGGAATTATCACCTGCTTTTCAAAAAGAGTTTTTAAAAAATCAACTATTTATCATGGATTTATGAAGCCATTACATTATTCTGGTACATTTGGCAATTTTAAGTCTTTGACTTCATTCAAAATTAAGGACTCTACATCAGGAGATGCTTCTTTTATCAAATGCTGACTGAATACAAGCACAACTTGCTCTCTTGCTCATGGTTATTTCAGGACACATAATGTAAGAGCCTTGGAGTAAACAAGGCAGTCAGAATCATTCTTGCATTCAACTTCAAATGCAGAGAATAAGGTGAAATCATGAATAAATAAGAAAAGAAGCTCAGAGTGAGTTTCATACACTGTTTAGAAATTAAATCATTTTATGTTTACAGACTGGCTAATTTTGAGAATTTTTAACAGGGTTTGAAACAAGACTTCACAGAGGAAATGCTACTGAGTTTGAGGTACGACTGGCAGGAGGTCAGCTGTTCCACAACCAGAAGGAAATCCAGGTTAAGTGGAGAACAGCACTGTCAGAAGAACACTAAGTCAATATAATGAGACCCAAGAAGCAAAGGAAAACACAGGTGGGGACCTCAGGGAGGAAAGAGGAAATGGTGAAGCCCGGAAATAGAACAAGCTTTACCAGATCTTCTGGCCTCATTCGTCCTGGCTAAAATAGTAAACTACAGTAAGAAATGACATTATTCAGTGGGGCCTCTTTTTACCTATCTTTACATATATGCTAGACTCTCAGTGCTAGGATTTTGATAAACTAGTATGAATTATCAGACAAATGCTAGAAGGGTTAGTCATTGTGCGGACAAAGTTTATTTATACTTTGAGCAACTGATAGATTAGATAGCTCAGAATTAAGTTCTGTAAAATTTATTATGTCTCCAAAAATATATATATCAAAGTTATTCTTATAAAGTAATTTTAATATTTTATTTATTTGAGAGAGAAGGAGAGAGGTAAATTACATGCTTCGGAGCACAGCTGGAAGTACAGCACAACTTTTGAAAACCAGGTCTCTCTTCTTACCCTGTAAACTTCTTGGGATAGAACTCAGAATTCCAGGTTCTTGAGCAAGCAATAACTGAACTATCCTGTTGGCCCAACAAAGTAAATTTTTATACTTCATTTTACCCTCCACAACAAATCTTTAAATCCATCCCTCATACAATTGAACTCATTTCTCATTATAAGCTAGATCATGACAATATAAAAGATCTCTTTAGGTAGAAAGAGGGAAAAAGAACTCTTTGCATGCCTTCCATTTTCCTATATGCTCACCTGTGAAGCATAGCACACTGTTACTTTTGAAAAGGCAGAGAAAGGCAAATGAGAAGCAGGTTGGACAAATCCCATCACGTCTTTTCTGTGCTCTCTGACTCCAGTGGCTGCTCCCAGTACAGCTGCCTACACGTATAATTTTAGATTTGACACATATCATAATACAATTGCAGCTGTGCCTCAGGCAGGAAAGACTTAGAAAGCATGGGAGAACATCAGAAATTTTTCTTTATTTCTCAGGAAGTATAGAACTGCCCAATTATGTCACTCTTTATAACATCTGTTACAATGTTATGTGAATTCTGTCTTCTCCTACCTGTGATTACAGCTCCCGCTTACAAAGGAGCAGCAGCCTGGAGGAAGAGATGATCACTATCCCCTTCATGTTTGCTTGGACTTGCTCTTTGCTCTTCTGCCCCCTCTGAATCTAACAGTGGACTGTCTTTTGCTTGGGCATGTTTGGGTCTTCCCATCAAGTAAGCTTGAAGCTAAGTGAGCTTGTTGATGTTATTCCGCTGTATACTGAGTCAGAAAATGACAATAATAATCAAATTAAACAGGTCCTAATTACTTCTGTTATGACAAGGTGACAATTTCACACTTATCCTGGTGGCATGAAACTAAGTGGTAAATGATTCATTGTTTGTAGTTTTTATTCAGCCATTCTAAAAATGCCAAATTGGGTAAAAAGGAGCTGAAAAAAAACTTTTTTAACTCATTTTTCATGCATACTTGATTAAAAGCAAGTAATTTAATATCATATTCATGATGTATATGTTGCATTCCTTGTTCTGAAATCATACAAGAGCCCTTTCTTCCTCCCACGCTGCCTCTGTCCGAGCCGCCATCCCCAGGTGAGCGACCCAGGTCGCCCCGGGTCCCTGCGTCATGCCCCGGCATGCCTTGGGCTTAGGCCTGGGCCGTGCCCCGGGTCCCAGCTCCTTTTGTCCTCCCGCTCACCTGTCCGACCAACTGGACAGGACTTGCTCACATTCCTCCATCCCTGGAGCTTGGGAGGGCTACTAAGCCAAGTCCGAGGCCCCAGGTGAAGAATTCTGCCAACATCAGCCCCTCTGCCTCTCTGGCCCACCGGGGACCCACACAAGTGGTCTACAGCAGACACACTGCTACTCAGAATTCAATAGAGTCCAAAGAAAACTCAAGCAAAGTTCTAAGGGTCAAAGGCCATATATCTGAAAACCTCTACAATCATCCTATCACATGGGAGAGATTCTTCACATTCAGCCCAAAGATAAGTAAACCTGCCTTTGTTTTTCACCTTACTGTTCCTTTCTAATATTAATCACTGTAGATTAACCTTTCCATACAGCCACTCCAAAAACATATACAACTCCAGGGAATACACCACTCACTCTCACATATCACCAAAATACTACATGGTAAAAGTGCACTACCATACTATTATTCACTGCCTGTCTACTTAACCTGATTTAACTGATGTACTAGCAGCCTAGTAGCCTCAATAACAATAACAAAAGACAAACATACCCAACCCCAAGGCAAGCACTAGTAATAACTGCCCAAGTGTAGTAATACCAACTACAGTTCAGTCAAAAACACACAGAAACTGAAAAGCCCTAGAAGACAAAATAACAATGTCCAAGTCAAAGTGCAGATACATGGGAAACAAAACACAAGGAGACCAATCTCCTACTGAAAGAATCAACCCCATAAGGATGGATTCCAACCAGAACCAATTCACAGAAAATAGCCAAGAAAGCCAGACCCAAGACAACAACTTTCAAAGTATAATCATTATCATGATTAATACTATGAAACAGGAAATCCAAGAAGAATTAAACAACCACATCAACCACTTTTAACAGGAACAAAACAGGCATTTGGAGTTGTTGAGAAACACAGTTAAAGAAAGAAAAATAGGCATAGAGCAGTTAAAACAGTCTCAGGCAGAGTTTAAAATTGAACTAAAAGACAAGTTATCTTCAACCCAAAGCTCAACAGAGAGTCTTAGCAGAACTAACAAGCAGAAAATAGAATTTCAGATCTTGAAGACAAAGTGGGAGAATTAACCAGCTCAATGGAAAAGATTGTTAAAGCCAAAAAGGTACTTGAGAGGAACATTTAAGAGATATGGGACACCCTGAAGAAGCCTAACATGTGCATTCCTGGAATACTAGACCAAGAATCTCATAATACCACACCTGAGGAAATTTTTCAAATTATCATAAATGAAAACTTCCCTCAACTGAAGAATGAGAGGCCCATCCAAATACAAGAGGCATTTCACACTCCAAATAGATATGACAAAAATAGAAAATCGCCACGGCAAATAATAGTCAAAACACTCCACATTGAAGACAAAGAAAAGGTGCTGAGAGCTTCAAGAGAAAAAAAGCAAGTCACTTTTAAAGGCAAACCTATTAAAATAAAAAATGACTTCTCAATGGAAACAGTAAAAGCAAGAAGAGCTTGGAAAGACGTACTTCATGTATTAAATGAACAAAAATGCCAACCCAGACTGATATACCCGGCAAAACTATCTGTCATGATTGAGGGAGAAAGAAAAATTTTCCAGCACTAAGACAACTTGAAGGGATACATGTCTACCAAACCAGGCCTTCAAAAAATGCTAGAAATGATACGCAAACTTGAAGGAAAAAACAACCGTATACAGGAAGATAGAAGAGTAATATAATACCACAAAAGCATAAATGTAAAATAATAAGCTTACAAAACTCATTAAACATAAAAAATGTCCAGAATTAAAAATAATTTCTCCATTATAACATTAAATGTCAATGGTATTAACAAACCGATTAAGAGACACAGGATTACAAACTTGGATTAAAAATCACAACCCATCAATCTGCTGCCTTCAGGAAACTCATCTCACCACAAAAGATAGGCACATCCTAAAAATGAAAGGCTGGGCCAAAATTCTGCAAGCTAATGGAACCAGGAAACAGGCAGGGGTAGCCATTATGCTGTCAGACAAGTGGACTTCAAACCAAAAAAGAATAATAAGAGACACAGATGGATACTACATTTTAGTCACAGGTACAATTCACCAGGAAGACTTCACAATACTGAACATATATGCAGCCAATACGGGCCCCTCCACATTCATTAAGAAAATCCTACAATGTCTAAAGCAAGAAATCAACCCCCAAACGATAATTCTTGGGGACTTCAACACTGCCCTCTCAACATGGGATAGATCAACAGGTTAAAAGCTTAACAGAGACACTTTGGAACTTAATCAAACGCTTAAAGAAATGGACCTTACAGATCTCTATCGAACTTTTCATCCACGTATCAAAGAATACACATTTTTCTCAGCAGCACACGGAACTTTCTCCAAAATAGATCACATATTGGGCCAAAAAACGAATCTCCACATATATAGCAAAGTTGAAATTCTAGCCTGTACCCTATCAGACCACCACGGCCTAAAGCTTGATTGACATCCACAAAATAACAAACAAGAGAAAATACACTAACTCCTGGAAACTTAACAATATGATGCTGAATGAGAACTGGACTGAAGAAGAAATTAAAAAGGAAATTCAAGATTTCCTGAAAGTGAACAATAATGAAAATACAATTTACCAAAATCTCTGGGACACAATGAAATCTGTCCTAAGAGGTGAGTTCACAGCTCTTAATGCCTACGTCAGAAAAATGGAAACATCAGAAATAAATAACTTAACAATGCAGCTTAAAGCTATAGAGAAACTAGAGCAATCTGATCCCAAAAGTAGTAGAAGTGAGGGGATTAGCAAAATAAGGGGAGAAATATCTGAAATCGAGATTAAGAAAACAATAGAGAAAATCAACCAGTCAAAAAGCTGGTTCTTTGAAAAAAATCAATAAGATAGATACACCCCTAGCTAAATTAACCAAAAGCAAGAGAGAGAAAACCCAAATTAACAAAATTAGAAATGAAAATGGAGATATCACTACTGACACCCAAGAAATCCAGAGAATTATAACATCATATTTCAAAAACTTATACTCTGTGAAATTTGACAACACAAAAAAGATGGATGAATTCCTAAGTAAAAACAACTTACCTAATTGAATCAGGAAGTTGTGAATTATTTAAATAGTCCTATAACATATAAGGAAATTGAGGAAGTAATCTCGAAACTTCCCACCAAAAAATGTCCTGGACCAGATGGATTCAGCACAGAGTTCTACCAGACATTTAAGCAGTTAATAATACCAATACTCCTTAAACTGTTCCATCAAATAGCTAAGGAAGGAAAACTACCAAATTCCTTCTATGAAGCTAATACCGTCTTAATCCCAAAACCTAATAAAGATTCACTTAAAAAAGAAAACTATAGGCCGATCTCCCTGATGAACACAGATGCAAAGATTCTCAACAATGTCTTAGCAAATCGGATTCAAAAACATATTAAAAATATCATTCATAGGGACCAAGTAGGCTTCATCCCCGGCATACAAGGTTGGTTCAACATACGCAAATCAATAAATGTAATTCATCATGTAAACCAGTCCAAAGTCCAAGACCACATGATACTCTCGATAGATGCAGAAAAAGCTTTTGACAAGATCCAACAGCCTTTTATGATCAAAACGCTAGAGACAGTAGGAATGGAAGGAACCTTTATCAATATAATAAAAGCTGTATACAACAAGCCCACAGCAAGGATTATGCTCAATGGGGAACAATTGGAAGCATTCCCACTTCGATCTGGAACTAGACAAGGCTGTCCACTCTCACCACTTCTTTTCAATATTGTACTTGAAGTGTTAGCTGAAGCCATAAGACAAGAAAGGGACATAAAAGGGATTAGAATGGGCAAGGAAGAAGTCAAGCTATCCCTATTTGCAGACGACATGATCTTATACCTGAGTGATCCCAAAAAATCCACCAGGAAGCTCCTGAAACTAATTGAGAAGATCAGCAGGGTATCAGGATACAAAATAAATGTGCAAAAATCAGAGGCTTTCTTATATGCCCAGAATGAAAGAAGTGAAAAAGCCCTGAGAGAAACAATCCCATTTACTATAGCCCCTTAAAAAATGAAATACCTTGGTATAAACCTAACCAATTAGGTAAAAGACCTTTACAATGAAAACTTTAAAACCTTAAAGAAAGAAATTGCAGAAGACACCAGAAGGTGGAAAGACCTCCTGTGTTCCTGGATTGGCAGAATCAACATCGTCAAAATGACCATCCTACCAAAGGCAATATACAAATTCAATGCTATAGCAATTAAAAATCCCAAAACAATTCTTTAAAGAAGTTGACCAAACAATCTCAAAATTCATATAGATGCACAAAAGACCCAGGATAGCATAGACAATCCTGAGTAACAAAATCACTGCTGGAGGTATCACCATACCAAACCTTAGTCTATACTACAAATCCATAGTTGTAAAAACAGCCTGGTACTGGCTCCAAAATAGACATGTATATCAATGGATAAGGGTTGAAGACCCAGATATAAACCCACAAAATTATAGCCATTTGATCTTTGACAAAGGGACCCAAATAATCCAATGGAAAAAGAACAGTATCTTCAACAAATGGTCCTGGCAAAACTGGATCTCCACATGTAGAAGATTAAAACTGGACCCGTACTTGTCACCATGTACAAGACTTAATTCCAAATGGATCAAGGACCTTGATTTAAGGCCAGAGACTATAAAAACCATAGTTGAAAGGGTAGGGAACTCCCTCGAGATGATTGGGCTAGGCCAACATTTCCTTAACAGACATCCAATGGCACAGTCACTGCTACCAACTCTCAACAGTTGTGATCTTGTGAAATTAAAGAGCTTCTGCTCAGATAAAGAGATTGTAACATGAGCTCAAAGGCAACCCACAGAATGGGAGAAAATCTTCACTAAGCACATATCTGATAGAGGTCTATTATCCAGAGTGCACAAAGAACTTAGAAAACTAAACACCAAGGAAATTAATGGCCCAATTAAAAAATGGGCCTTGGAACTTAAAAGAAACTTTACCAGGGATGAAATTAAAATGTCTAACAAATATCTTAAAAAATGATCCACTTTCTTAGCCATCAGGGAAATACAAATCAAAACTTCCCTGAGATATCATCTCACCCCGGTCAGGATGGCAAAAATCCACAATACGAACGACACCAAATGCTGGAAAGGATGAACTCTCCTACATTGCTGGTGGGAATGCAGGATCACACAGCCACTCTGGCGAGTGGTCTGGATAGTCTTAAAGAAATTAAAGATTGAAATGCCATATGACCCTGCGATTCCACTTTTGGGAATAAACCCCCATACAGCAGAGGTTCACCTTGATAGCACAAGTGTAACCATGTTCATAGCAGCACTGTTTACAATAGCAAAGTCATGGAATCAACCAAAATGTCCAACAGTTGACAAGTAGATAAGGAAAAGTGGTACATCTATACAATGGAGTACTCCTCAGCTATCAAAAATGATGAATTACTGGAATTTGCCAGGAAATGGATGTCATATTAATTATATTGAGTGAAGTATCCCAGACCCAGAAAATTAAGCACTGTATGTACTCCCTAATAGGTTGTTCCTAGTACCAAACCCACCCAGCCCACCTAGAGACACTCGATGATAAATCTCTGTAATTCAATAATTGCAAGAAGTATTAATAGGAAGGATGGGGTAGGAGGGCCACACCAGAATCAAGGAGAGAGGGGACCATGTTATAGCAGAGAAAATAGGCCTCCATCAAGGACTGTAAGTAAGCAATGAGACATCTGGTTAAGTTCACAGACTTTTCATTCCTGATCATTTACAACTGAGGGGGTGTGATCTCACCAGAAGGGGAGGACATATAGTCTGGCAGACAATAAGTAACCATTTTGCAAATGGGTGATTGACCCCTCCCTCACTGTGGTTTCCTACTTTTATTACATCTACCTTTGAATATTCTCATATAACAAGACTCTAGTTTAACAGCTTTGTATCTCTGGCCAGGGGGTGACATCCAATACCCAGCAGGATGGATACCCGCAAAAGAAAATCAACAAAACATAATCCAGAACTTCAGAGACTCTATATCAACCACCTAGAACTAGGCCAGCCTAATCTCTCCCCATCCTGAAGCTCAGGGACATTTGCGGAAGAGGGGGCAGTAAGAGTGTAAGAGCACAAGGATGGAAGGAGCAATGATATGCAAGATACTCCACACAAGTTAGGGCCGAAGCACTCATAATTGGACTTTGCATGCCCTGCACAATGTCCAACACACTATTGACCCCCCAAAGTCTAGCATTTGCTAAAAGCACCAAGATCCTTGGAGGCAAGGGATTGACAGCCAAAATAGTGTTCCTATTCTTAAGGGGAACAAAGGAAAAGGTTCGGGGAAATGTCGCTGGGTCTTTGTATGTCATTGGAGAGGAGGACTCAGAGGAGAGTTTGGCATGCACATTAAAGGATTCTCTGGGGATTGGGGGAGGGGAGGCACTGGGGAGTAGGGAGGGAGAGGTGAGGGAGCGTGAGCAGAGGGGTCGGGGGAGGAGGAGGGAGGGAGGGAATCGGTGTACCTATTAAGCTTGTATGAACGGAGATAACAAAAAATGTTTGAAAAAAAAAAGAAATCATACAAGAATGTAAACTCACTGATCCAATATCTGAAACAGAGACATGGTGAGAAATATATATGTCATTATTCTCCATTAGAATCCTGAGTTTCTGAGATATAGTTTTAAAGGAGGCAAGGTAGTTGAGGATATATCTGGCATTTTTTATAGTACAGGTCAAATAAATATACCTTACTGTACCCCTAAAAGAAAGCAAAATCGGTATAGAATTAATATAGGGTTCTTGAATCTTTGTTGTGTTTATCACAAATAAATTCTAGGAAAAAATAGAAATATGATTTGATTATTTACTGTGATTTTTTTTCCATTTGTTATTGAGATTACTGTTTATATTAAAATAACGGAAACATGTATTAACTTTAAAATGGGACTGAATATGTCCATCATTAGTAGAAAATCAAGCCTGGGGGGATGGACGTAAGTGATATAGGATGCTTTTCTGACATGCACAGTATTCTAGGCACCATTTTTAGTACCATGGAAAGATAAGAAAAGAGTCAAGATTGCTATTTTTCAGACGATATCTCTAGACATAGACATGTATACGCATTACTAGCATACTTCAGCTCATGCCCAACTTAATTAGGAGGAGCCAAGAACACAAACCTCACAGAGAGAGCCAACTTTGGCAGTCACTATACCTTGCTGCCCACTAACAACTATCAGAAGAATGTGGTCCTCGTGTCACATCAGTCCAACTACTCTGGGAAACATCTTCACATTGGTGAATAAAGAGCTTCAGAGGCAAGCAGTGTGTGACAACGTCATCTGAGAAAATATGGGTCTCCAGTTGAAGTTGAAATCATGAAAAAAATTGCTTAGAGATAGAACTAAAAAATAGTGAAAATGGCTTTTATTTTACTATTGTAATATGCTGTGTGTCAGTTCACCTAATATTCTAAATCTTTTATTCACTACCTCTACTGTCAGTTGTGGGGTATAAAGATTCTGAGTATAAAAGATGAATCTAAGTGTTGGCATAAAAATAGGAACTGGAACTTCTATAATAGTAACTGCAAATTGGCACCTTGATGTATTCCCCTACACTTTTTCTCACTGCTAGCATCTAATAGTTATAGGTTGATATGAGATTTGATCATCAGGAACAAGAACATATTCCATTATCTGGCAGATAAAAAGTAACAATTTTGCAAATGGGTGATAGACCCCTCCCTCACTGTGGTTTCCCACTTTTATTACATCTACCTTTGAATGTGCTTTTATCACAAGACTCTAACAGCTTTTTGTCTCTGGCCAGGGGGTAACATACAATGCCCACCAGGATGGAGTGAAGGGCATTGCAGGAGCAGCAAAACTGCAAAAGAAAATCAACAAACCACAATCCAGAACTTCAGAGACTCTATATCAACCACCTAGAACTAGGCCAGCTTAGTCTCTCCCCATCTTGAAGCTCAGGGAAATTTGCGGAAGAAGGGGCGGTAAGAGTATAAGAGCATAAGGATGGGAGGAGCAATGATATGTAAGATACTCTATACTAGTTAGGGCTGAAGCAATCATAATTGGACTTTGCATGCCCTGCGCATTGTCCAACACACTGTTGACCTCACAAAGTCTAGCATCTGCTAAAGACACCAAGATCCTTGGAGGCAAAGGATTGGCAGCCACAGCAGTGTTCCTATACCTAAGGGGAACACGGGAAAGGGTTCGGGAAAGGTCACTGGGTCCTTGTACTGTCATCGGAGAGGAGGGCCCAGAGGAAAATCAGACATGCACAAGAAAGGACTCTCTGGGAATTGGGGTGGGAGGCACTGGGGGATGGGGAGGGAGAGGGGTGGGGAGGGGGATCAGGGGGTACTGGGGGGAGGAGGAGGGAGGGAGGGAACTGGTGTACCTAATAAGTTTGTATGAGCTGAAATAAAAAAAATGTTATTTAAAGTGAAGAAATCTAGCCATACAGAAGTGAAAAACTGTTTCATATGTTGTAACATCATACATTCATAGGCTACTTGGAAAAATCTACTTTTTTATCTAAGAACATAATTACATTTCTTCATGTATTTAAAAAAATTATCACTAACTCATATTCAAGATGAATTGTTTCATTAAAAATGACATGAATTATTTTAATTAGTCAAGATGTATTTTATGGCTAATGGGATATCATAGGAAGATAAAATAAAGATTTTGTTCAGGGTCACGCATTAACAGTAAGTATTGGAAAAATCCCATGTTTTGGTTTCTTCCAAAATCAATTTTCACTACGAAGTAATAAATACATTCCTTCCTTCATAAACAGGCTAAATTTTTGATGAGGTTAATTTTCTTCAGTACATTAAATCCTCTATAAATGATTGAAGTCGCTGCTCTCTGACAGCAGTTCAGCACTTTATGTCAGTGATCATAGGCTGGCTCTTAGTATTAATGTGTCTACATCATGAGAGGTGTCAGGAAAATTAATATTAATGAGAGCCTTCAGTGGAAAACTCAAGACAAAGGCCAAGTGAAAAGTTCTATAAACTCTGTCTAAAGTGTCATGTGTCATGAATGTCCTCCTCTCAGCATTAAAATGTACCAGTTATGAGATTTCTTTGCCATTGCTTATTATATATTGAAAAGTCAGAGAGCTTAAACTTGTGGTGCTAGAGGTTTCCATCCTTCATGTTATAGATTTTTCAGTGCCAGTATTTTTCTGTATATTTCTGGACAAGCTATTTAAACATTAGGAACAAAGAATAATTAAGAACACTTAGAAATGGGTAGCTTGTAAAGTACATGTAAGACCTTGTCCATGTACTTCAAATACTTTCTACCTTCAAACCCCAGGAGAAAAAGTTCTTTCATACTACACAAATTAATTTCCAGGTACATATATATAATATTATGTAATATATGATTAATATATAATTATACATATACGTATTCTGCAGCATTCTTTTTATATTGCTACTGTAATAGATAAATATTCTGAAAAAGTGAAATCAATTTCTGAAGTTCCCAGTGGAATTTCAAAACTAAATTATCACAGAACTGAGTAATAAAAGTAACTTTGCTGTAAATTATATTAAAAGTTAAAGTATATTGTAGTCTTTATCATATCTTTAGAACCATACCTTTCATCCATGTACTTTGTGTCTAACCAAATATTTTAATCTCCTGAACACTAAAAAAATGAAGTGCCCAGGAGGGTATTTGAGGGGGTGTTTGGGTGGATATCAACTAGCTTGATCATAGTACAGTTGTTTTAAAAAGAGCCTTTATGAGTTGGGCACAACAGCATACTCAAATAATACTAGAATATCAGAGGTATTCTAGAATTCTGGTGGAAGGGTAGTATACACTAAGGAATAGTCTATTCTGCAAGGCAAGTTTGAGCCTGCATGAAGCTACATAGCAACTCTCTTTCTCACAACAAAACTTTCACATTTTTATGTGTGTCACACATTGTTGCCATAAAATTTGATGTAGTTCATAGGGAATTCCTTATCACTTTTTATGTAAAATTTCAATTATTTAAATATAGACTAATGCAACCATATCATTGTACTCAGGGATGTTGTACTGAAATTGGACTTTCTGTTAATAAAACTGCTTTTATGTGAGAGCTGAGAAATGTTTACACAGCTTCCATGTTTTTGAAGGCAGATTAGAAACTTTTCCCTGTACTAAGTTTTTCTTCAATTTCTTTAGCCTAAGATTCTATAAAAATAACAATCTGTCTCATTTCAAAAATTATATAAACATCCCCACCAAAATTATAATTCACCTTTGGGTTTACTATTGTGTATTTTGGTATTTCCTTTCAACTAAATCTGGAGTTATATTCATTTATTTAGGGTAAGAACTCCCTATTTCTTAAAAATAGTCAAAATATCTAACATAAGAGTAATTTACAGTTCTATTTCTACACTAGATGCTAATAGGCAGATTATGAAAGCAAAACTGTTCCTAGACTGAAGATAGTCTATGAAGAAAGCAAAGAGAAGACTCACTGTGAAATATTGAAAATTCTGTCTAAATTAATGCATTTTTTACTAATTCTACAAAAAATTATGAAACAAGTTACTAAGCTTTCATTCTTCAAATGGATCATCACCATGTTACCATAGTTTCATTCTTCCTTTTAAAGATGAATTTGATATTCACCTCTGATTTCACCAAGCTTTCAGTAATACTTCAGACTTTACGTAGAATATGAACTTTATCTTGGTCTTACTCTCCAATTCAAATATAACATGCAACCAAAGCATAGCAAATATCTCTGTTTTTTTCATTGTATATGACTATTATACAACATTATTTAATGATGAATATGAAGACAGTTCTGAAGTACATAATTGTTTTCTGAAAAGACAAGTACAAATGACAAATGTCTTCAAATTCAGAATAAATCAGCTCTCTCTCACTTTATTCAAGACACTCAATCTGTGTCAAGGTGACTCACATTTAGTTTCTTTTTAAATAACGTTACAGAAAACAAATCACATTAAGTTGATGAGATTTCTTTTTACTTCATACCAATGTTTTTCAAAATTACAAATTGCCTGTCTTGACACTAAGGTATCCACAATGATTAACTTGGCTGTTTACTCAATTATTTCCTTCCAAAATTAGAAGCTTCAAAGTGCTTTTATATTTAAATGACTAGCACTCCAGTAGCACTGTAGATCAATCATTTCAACTTAATGATTAAAAACAGTAACTGTTCCTCTCCTCTCCTCAGTAACCCAAATAGTGTCAAACACACGGCAGACTCTATTTATTATCATTGGATTTTAACATGAGCCTCTGAATATGAGACAGCACCGATTAAACTCTAGTCCCAGAGTTCATACCCTTCACTTAGAATCTGATTTGAATAGTTTGGGAAAAGAACCAGTTCATAATTAAGAAGCACTATTTAGCCAGCCATTGTTATTTTAGACTCGTTTTCTCCAAAAATAGATTTTGGTTTTTTTTTTAATAGCAGCATTTTCACGATTCTGTACAGCAGAGGAAAAAAATGATAATTGGCAAAATGGTTCTAGAAATCACTTAATTATTCATACAGAATAATGAGCATGAAAGAAAATGAAGGCAAGTTGGTACATCTCATTGCAGGAACCATAATTTAGATATTATACAAATTCATTTAGTTTAATTAAATTTTGAAATCATTAATTCAATGCAGGAATGATAATGGTTGTTTGTTTAAAAGATACAAAATAGCAATGGGATATGGGGCTTGAACGCTGAACTAACAGTATTTCCTTTGTTACAATTGCAACTTCTCATGGCTCTTAATTTTATAGACTGTTCTGTTCCTTTATTTTTATTATTACTACTTTATTGTATCTTCCTTGGTAGTTTCATACATGTATGCAATGGATTTTTGTCTTTTTAGCCTATATTATATTACTTTAACAACACTCATTTTTGGTATGTAGTCTTTTCATTTTTTTAAGGAAAGCGCTTTTGCAATGAAGTCCCAGCACGTCTCAAACTGTGATTTTCCCTCCTCCTCCAGATTCCTAAGGACTCAGAGTACTGAGATTATAGTCATGTGCCTCCAATTCAGTCTTAGTTTAGCTAAATCTAACACGGACTAGTTTTTGTCTCTGTATGTGTGTGTGAGTGTGTGTGTGTGTGTGTGTGTGTGTGTGTGTGTGTGTATGTACAAGAGGGTACATAGGTGTGTGTGCATGTGGAGGCCCAAAGGTGTCATCAGGAATCATCCTGAATTGTTCTAACTCCTTACTGCTTTGAGTTTCTTATGTTCTATCTTCTAGGGTTTGAATTACAAGCTGCCAACATTTTTTACATGGAATCTTAACTCAGGCTACTTTTTTTTTAACAAATATTAATTTACTTATCTATAGTTTTTTCAAAACTTCCAAGTGCAAGTACATCTCTCGGGGTGGAAACAGAAAGGTGTTCATTTACCTGTTTAAATCAATAGTAGAGGAGAAGTATCTTGACATTTGGAAACCATAACCAGGCAGTAAGTAGAGAGTACAGATGAATCTGAAATGTAGAGCTGGATTAAGGCTTGCAAGAAACTTTCAAAATATTTGTGGGGCAGTAGTTTGTCATTGAGTTTTCAAGAGTAATTTATATAGTAAACTGTTAAATCATTGTCTACAGTTTAGACTGTGAATGCTCTCTGCTAAACTGTCAGTTCTTTTTTAATTTTATTTGTCATAACTTTTGTTACAGCTTCTTTCATGTAATAAGATAACCTTGACAAGTTCT
This sequence comes from Typhlomys cinereus, assembly GCA_023101885.1. Lineage (NCBI taxonomy): Eukaryota > Metazoa > Chordata > Mammalia > Rodentia > Platacanthomyidae > Typhlomys > Typhlomys cinereus. Next base: position 1,211,674 of record JALPQD010000221.1, on the reverse strand, counting down.
GGCTTTTATGTCACAAAATTTGTGTCTCACGACCATAGTTATAGAGTAATTCATCAATTCACCAAATATTTGTAAAAATTCTTTATTTATTTTCTTTTTGAACCCTAATTAATTTGGCTTATTCTTTCATGGATCAAATTATATCTGCACACCTAATCAAATATCATTTTTTAAAATTTCCATTTTTATCTCAGGGGATGATGATGCAACTTTAACACAGATGGAATTTATATATTTAGAGAGTTTCAGATCTTTCTATCATATTCCACACATAGATTCAATTTTGTTTCTCATTGCTCTAATTTAAGAGGTACAGTTTGTTTTGATACTGCAAAAACTACTCCCCAGCACAGATTCATTTTGCATAATTTCCTGGTTATTTTAATCTTTCAAATAAAACTTTAATAGAAAATTGTACCAGTCGCTGGAGTATTTTTTTAGTATTTGTATTAACATTGCACCAAAAATATAAATGCAATTTTTGTTTTTGAACTTTTAAATGTAAACAGAGAACAGAATAACCACCGCTTAGTAACTAAGCTCAAAGTCAGAGTAAAATGAATCTCAACGGCATTAATATGAGGGGGGCAGCCAACAACTTTCTGCTTGGATATAAGGGCCACTTGTTAGCAGGGAACATATTCCTGTTAATATAAACCAGAAGAACCCACTTATGAGGAAGAGGAGATAGACCTCAAGGAAGTGCAGGCTATGAAGATCTAACTATGAAGACATTGTATCAAACTGCCTTTTAAATTCTTGTCATTATATTCAAAAATTGGAGGAGCACTCAGCAGTCAATCTAGATACTTCTTTCTGCAAAGGAAGGCGTTTATTACAGAAAAGCACAATTCACCAAAGTCCAAAAAATAAGGGACTTAGGACTGCTCAGCTTTAAACAGGACATCTAAATCACCTCACGACCAATCCAAGGCTCAGGGCATGTTGCAAAAAAGGAAGCGATAAGAACATAAGAGCCTGTGCTGCACCAGGAGTGAAAGGAGACATTATCTTCTGCACATGATAGGTCTGTGGTGTCTATGATTTCACAAAAACTGCTTGGGAATTTTCCTATGAACATTTCATCCCAGGAGAAAGATCTGAAGAGGCTCCAAGTCTCTCAGAGTGACTGATGAGGACAAAGGATGGTAGGGAAGAAAAGAAAGATGTTTTCCTCAATATAACACAGTGATTTATATATGTTTCATCCTCCAGCAAGCATTCACACAAATGTCACCAAAGACAAACCAGATGGAACAGAGAGGGCCACACAAGTGAAAATGTTTGAATATAGGTTGGTAGTAGTACAAATGGGAATTGTTTTCCAATTGTTACAATGTTTGTTTTGCAAATGATTAAGCTACAAAGGAACGCTGTATATAACTGAGAGTAGAAAAGAGTCTGCATGTGTTTTTTGCTGTTAATGGACATATGTGATTATCATGAAATATTTGAAGCAACACCGCTGTCAAAACATAAGCCATGTATCCATCTCTGGTAGACAGACCTGAGGCCAGAGTGAGATATGGGCAAGACAGTCCTACACAGAAATACTAAAGACTACCAAAAACCTTATATAAAAATGGCAAATTGATTAGCTAAAATATTTTAAATCACAATTGTGGTAAAATGTGATTGCTAACTTATTTAAAAATGCTAAATAAAATTAGCTTCTCTGAAAACTGAGAGAAAAATGGGTAATACATTGTAATGTGTAGTAGAACACTACCTTGCAATGAATGTGAATAAATTGCAACTTGATGAAATAAGAAATATTGATGAATCTCATGAGAAAAGGCAGGCAGGGTGACTCTATTTGTATGAATTGTTTTTACATGGCTAAAGTAAATCTAGGATATTAAGTAGTGGTTGCCTCTGGAAAATGCTTATCTTAATCTCATGTTACATAGATACAATGAATACATGACCCGATGATTTCAGGGAACATGGGTCTATGCATACTTATGATTACAGGTTACAGTTGACCAACATTGAAGGAAAATTATACAGTATCAGGAGTTGAGGGAATTAACAACACCATATCCACAAGAATCACTCAGAAAGGGGCAAGCACCAAAGCATACCTTCTAGCTTGCCAGTCTGCCCAATTTCATTCAGCTCTCTCTGTCTTATCCACATACACAAGGGATGCCCCTACCCACCATGAGCTGGACCTTGCACCATAAATTAAATAATCTCCTAGAGGCTTGCTCAGAGGTTTGCCTTCACTAAATAATTCTTCACAGAGTGCCCAAAGGCTCGGCTGTGAACTCAAAATGTCGACACCTGAACTTAGTGCTACAGGGCAAGAAGAACTTTCTGGAAACACAAGAATGTCCTGCATTTGAGCTATATGTTACATAAGTTTCAAGTTTCAATGAAAGAATAAACTTTAAAGCCTAGAAAAACTGGTCAAAAAATCAGTGTAGAAGTTTTTATACTCAATTTTATCCATTGACCAAATGAAGTCATTAAAGATGAGACTATATAAGGTAAGACATGACTACCTTGGGATTGTTTCAATACTCTTTAATCAATAATATAAACCTGAATTTTATTTGACTGAAAGTTATCTTATTCTGAAGTGACTGCAGCTCATTTCAATTGAGCTTGAATAACCAGTAGTGAGAGACATACGCATTTTACTTTCCAGTTTTGCCTCCTGCAAATATTCATTGCACTATCAGAAAATTATAAGGAAGAAATTCTGCTACCTATTCCTTTATGATACCACATTACAAACAGTATTTCAAGGTTCAGAACATCATTCATCTTTCAAGAAAATGTAGAATTATAACATGAAGTATCAGGTTATAGCTCACCTTTTATATCTCTCTCAAAGCCAGTGTATATACCATTAACAGAAACAAAAATCTAAGGTATCCATTTAGATATGCAGTGTGCCAAGACATAGTGAAGACACTTTTTTGTAATACTTTGACTATGTGAATTCACACAGGTGAATTAGACCAATGCTCCATAGTTTAAGATGTAAGTTTCAGGGCTGGGAAATAGTTCAGGGGTTGAAGCCTTGGCCTGGCAAGCAGAAGAATTTGAGTTATGATTCCCAGATCCCACATAAAAATGCAAGGTGGAAATGGTGGTCTCTACAATTCTGGCCCTAGTAGCCAGAGCCTGGAAACTTCACAATAAAGCAATAAAGAGGTAGAACACTCCAGGATGACTTCTGATGACTCCTTTGGGACTCCACAGGCACATATACTTAAGTACTATCTGGTACACACACACACACACACACACACACACACACACACACAAAGTTGTGATTCAGCTAATTAGAATTTGCTAAATATAAGGTGAAGCTTTCTTTTGAAGGGTCACTATAAACAAAATAGGTTTTGGAAATGACAAAACTATAGACTAAGTGCTATATGATGTCCAGAGAGTGACAATGGAGTTTCATACATTTTTAATTTGTTTGTAGAGTTGCTTTTGAATTTTGCTTTTATTTTGATTAAAATATATCACTTTACGGATCTATTTTTTCTCTCTTGACAAGAGCAGAAAAACTGTAACCTCATAAGCACTTTAATTCCACCAAAGTTCACATTTTAGTTTCTCACTAGTACTATTATTTGTGATGGGCAGAAATAATTGACTCATTAGATGCCCTAGGAAGCATCAAATGGAGCAATTTGAATCAGGCTTTGTTTACTAGTATCAGGTTCATGGAACTTACTTAGAGGTCTCTGACATACTTTGCTTTTATATTCACAGGATTATTGGGCTAGATGATAATAGTAGTTTATCCAGAAAATTATGCACCTATGTTCTGAAAAAGAGCATATACTTTAAGCCTCCTGACCAAGTGGCATTAATGAAAATAAATTAATTCCCTAACATTCAGATAGGAGATTCTACTTTGTCATTGAGAATCCACATTTCTACTTTTTGTAATCAAAACAGCTTTCAATATAACTATTGGTCCCAGTTGAGATTTTTTTTGGCTTGGAATAGATTGAGAATGACTTGAGTATGCATACAAATTGCCAAACTTAGCTAATATACAAAAATTGAACATATTTGTGAAGTACCAATACTTACATGCAAATATTATGTAGTGTTAGATTTGGGGGAAAGTGAATCTATCTGCTCAAGCATGAATTAATCCTTTATTATGAAAGTGTTCATTCAATTGTTTTTCAATTTTTAAAATGTATATGCATTAGCTGGCGAAAAGCCAATAGGATAGGTTGCCTGCTTGCAAACCTAGCAACCAGAGTTTGATCCCTGGTAGTCCACAAAGTAAAAGATGTGTATATGTACATGATATGTGCATGTTTGTACACACGTGTGTGTGTGTGTGGTATTTCTATTGTGTGTGTGCATTTGTATTGTGTTTGTGTGTGTGCGTGTGTGGTATCACCACATATATGTATATACAGAGGCTGAGGAGGGCATCTAGTTTTTTCCTCTATCACTCTCTTCCTTATTTTCTTTGGGGCAGAGTTTCTTTCTTAACCTTTTTGTAGTTGTTGTTTGGTGTTTGTTCTGTTGGTTAGGTTGGAAGCCAGCAAGCTGCAGCCATAGTCTTGTTTCTTTCCCCACTTAGGACTCAGGATACACTGTCTATATAGGACTATCCTTGGCTTGTGACCTGCATGCTGGGATATAAATTCTGACACCTATGCTTTTGCACCAAGTGCTCCAAACCACTAACTCTCTTTCCAAGTCTGCTCTGCTTTGGTGATAAGATCTTAATGAGTGCATTCTCTCTAAGCTCTGGCAGTCTTTTGACTGTTTCTCAAGGTCTCTATATGACTTATCATTTTACTACTCTCACACTACTCATCATATGTTATCCTTATGCTTCCATTGCATTACCTCACATAAGATTTCAGCTCATATAAAACTCCAATACTCAAATGCTTCTGTTTGCACCAATATTTCAAAATACTCTTGATGACACTGTACTTTTAAAAAAACGCTCAGCCAAATCTTCACCCCAGTTAAGTATAAAATGTTTACACTAATGATAAATCATTATACTTTCTTTAAATCACATTATTTTATATAGGTATAGAGTATTTTTTTCTCCTTTTATTTTTTTCCCAATTATACAAGCCCAATAGGCAACCCAGTCCTCTCCCTCCCTCGATCCCTCCCCAGCCCCTCCAATACTCACTACCCTCCCCTCACACCCCTTCTTCCCTTCTCCCAGTGTTCTCCCCCTCCTCTTCATCCCCCGGAGCACCCCTCTGCAATAATGCCAAACCTCCTTCTGAGTCCCCCACCCCAGTAAGGTGCAAGGAGTCAGTGGCATAGCCCAAAGGAGGGCTCCTAGCCAGTATGGGAACACTATTATGACTGCCAATTCCTTGCCTCTAAGGATCCCGCTGCCTGTGATCCATGCTAAACACTGGAGGTCGCCAACATGTCAGTTATGCAAGGTCCTATCATGGCTACTGCAGCCCTAACTTGTGTATAGTATCATGCATATCATTGGTCCTCCCCATCTTTAGGTTCTTACAATCTTGCCACCCCCTCTTCCACAAGGTTCCCTGAGCTTTAGGATGGGGAGAGATTTGGCTAGTCTGGTTCCAGGTGACTAATGTAGGGTCTTTGGTGTTGTGAATTATGGTTGGTTGTTGTTTTCAGTTTTGCTTTTCCTGCACTGCCCCAGGCTCCATCCTGACTGGCATTGAAGTTCACCTCCTAACTAAAGACAAAAAGCTGTTTAAATGAGGATCTCAATATAAGAGGAGATTCAAAGGTAGATGGTATTGGAGTAGGACACCGCAGTGAGGGAAGGGGAGAGTCAGTGTCCAATTTGCAGGAAGGTTACCAAGAAAAATGAAATACCTTGGTATAAACCTAACTAAAGAAATGAGAGATCTTTATAATGAAAATTTTAGAACACTAAAAAAAAAGAAATTACAGAAGACACCAAAAGGTAGAAAGACATTCCATGCTCCTGGATCAGCAAAATCAATATCATAAAAATGACCATCCTACCAAAAGCAATAACAGATTAAATGTTGTATCAATCAAAATCCCCAAGCAATTTTTTAAAGAAAATTAACCACACAATCTCAAAATTCAGATGGAAGCACAAAAGGCCCAGGATAGCAAAAACAATACTGAGTAACAAAAACACTGCTGGAGGTATCACCATACCAAACCTTAATCTATATTACAAATCCATAGTAATAAAAACAGCCTGGTACTGGCTCCAAAATAGACATGTATATCAATGGATAAGGGTTGAAGACCCAGATATAAGCCCACAAAATTACAGCCATTTGGTCTTTAACAAAGGGGCCCAAAAATTTCAATGGAAAAAGAACAGCATCTTCAACAAATGGTGCTGGAAAAACTGGATGTCCACATCCAAAAGATTAAAACGGGACCCGTACTTATCACCATGCACAAAACTTAATATCAAATGGATCAAAGACCTCAATATTAGGCTAGAGACTATAAAAATCCTAGTTGAAAGGGTAGGGAACTACCTTGAGCTGATTGGGCTAGGCCAACAGGTCCTAAATAGAAATCAAATAACACAGTCACTAGAACCAACACTCAATAAATGGCATCTTAGGAAATTAAAAAGCTTCTGTTCAGATAAAGAGATTGTGAACTGAGCAAAAAGATAACCCACAGAATGGGAGAAAATCTTTACTAACTACATAGCTGATAGAGTTCTATTATCCAGATTGCACAAAGAACTTAAAAAACTAAACATCAAGGAGATAAATGGCCCAATTAATAAATGGGCCTGGGCAGAAAATTAAGCGCTGTATGTACTCCCTAATAGGTGGCTCCTAGTACCAAACCCACCTAGAGACACTCAAGAATAAATCTCTGTAATACCTACAGTAATTGCAAGGATTATGAACAGGAGGGATGGGGTAGGAGGGCCACACCAGAAACAAGGAGAGAGGGGAACATGTTACAGCAGAAAAAATAGGCCACCATCAAGGACTGCATGTGAGTAATGAGACATCTGGTTAAGTTCACAGGCTTTCGTTCCTGATCATTTTCAACTAAGGGGGTATGATCTCACCAGAAGGGGAAGGCATATAGTCTGTCAGGTAAAAAGTAACCATTTTGTGAATGGGTGAATGACCCCTCCCTCACTGCCCTTTCCCACTTTTATTACATCTTCCTTTGAATATACTCTTATAACAAGACTCTAATTTAACAGCTTTTTGTCTCTGGCCAGCGGGTAACATCCAGTATCCATCAGGATGGAGTGCAGGAGCAGCAAAACTGGAAAAAAAAATCAACAAACCATAATCCAGAACTTCAGAGACTTTATATCAATCACCTGGAACTAGGCTAGCCTTAATCTCTCCCCATCCAGAAGCTCAGGGAAATTTGCGAAAGAGGGAGTGGTAAGATTGTAAGAGCACAAGGATGGGAGGAGGCAATGATGCAAGATACTCCATACAAGTTAGAGCCGAAGCAATTGTAATTGGGCTTTGCATGCCCTGCGCAATGTCCAACATACTATTGACCCCACAAAGTCTAGCATTTGCTAAAGGCACTAAGATCCTTGGAGGCAAGGTATTGACAGCCATGGTAGTGTTCCTATGCTTAAGGGGAACACAGGAAAGAGTTCAGGGAAATGCCACTGGGTTCTTGCACCTCATCGGAGAGGAGGACTCAGAGGAGAGTCTGGCATGCACATTAAAGGATGCTCTGGGGATGGGAGGGGGAGACATTGGGGGATGGGGAAGGGGGGAGGGGGGCATAGGGCGGTGGGATGTTGGAGGAGGGAGGGGACCGGTGTACCTGTTAAGTTAGTATAGTGGAAAAAAAATAATAAAAAAACATAGACACCAAAAAAGAAAAAAAAAAATGGGCCTGGGAACTCAAAAGAAACTTTTCCAATGCCACTGGGACCCAGAGGATAGTTTGGCATGCACATTAAAGGATGCTTCCGGGAGGGGAGGGGGAGGCACTGGGGGATAGGGAGGGAGGGGTGAGGGGGGTTACTGGGAGGAAGGGGATCAGTGTACCTCTTAAGTTTGTATGAGTGGAAATAAAAAATAATTAATTAATTAAAAAAAGAAACTTTTCCAGGGACAAAATTGAAATATCTAACAAATATCTTTAAAAATACTCCTAATCCTTAGCCATCAGGGAAATGCAAATCAAAACTTTCCTGAGATATCATCTCACTCTGGTCAGGATGGCAAAAATCCACAATACAGACAATACCAAATGCTGGAGAGGATGTGGAGAGAAGGGAACTTTCATACATTGCTGATGGGAATGCAGGTTTATACAACCATTCTGGTGATCAGAATGGCAGTTTCTAAAAAATTTAAAGATTGAAATGCCATATGACCCTGCCTTACCATTTCTGGGAGTAATCCCCCAAAATGCAATAATTCACTACAGTGATACAAGCACAACCATGTTCATAGTAGCACTATTTACAATAGCAAAGTCATGGAATCAACCCAAATGCTCAACAGTTGAGGAGTAGATAAGGAAAATGTGGTACATTTATACAATGGAATACTACTCAGCCATCGAAAAAGATGAATTAATAAAATTTTCCAGGAAATGGGTGGAATTAGAAAAAATTATATTAAGTGAAGTATTCCAGACTCAGAAAATTAGACACTGTATGTACTCCCTAATATATCAATCCTAGTACCAAACCCACTTAATGACATATTCAAAGATAAATCTCTGTAATTCCTACTGTAATCGAAAAGATTATAAACAGGAAGGAAGGGGAAAGAGCCCCCCCCCGAAAAAGGAGAGAGGGGATCAGGCTTCAGTAGAGAAAATAGGTCACTGTCAAGTATTGCATGTATGTAGCAAAACATCTGGTGCAGCTCACTCTCACTTCCCTTCCTAATCACCTGCGACTGAACACGTACAGAATATTTAACTCATAAAATTCTCCATCCTTTCCTTCATCGTTTCAAAAAGTGGTGGAGGAAGGAAATTCCACTTATACCTAATTACAATATATTGTGCTTCATCTTTCAAATTATATCAAATTATTCAAAAACACCTCTACTATGTTTTCCTCACCTCAGCATTATTTATCAATTTTACAGATTAACTCTGTGTTTTGTGAAGGGCTTGGCATTGTGCTAGGGACTGAACATTCCGTGTCAAGAATGCATTGTGCAAGAATTTAGGATTGCAAACCCTCAGCATTCTTGAGTTTCCATCTTATATCTCAAACTAATATCAGATTCATCAACTCTAATGTGCTCTCTCTGAATGCTTTCAATTGAAATAATGCTGATAATCGAATAAGAATGTTTAGAAATAATTTATGCCTATTCAAAAATGGGTTTCTGAATTTTTTTATAGCGTGTAAGAAAAATATCCAAAATTAAGAATCATTTTAATCTCCTTTCACTCTCTTTCAACATTTTCAAGTAATGAATAAATATTAAAAAGCTAAATAAAATTATTCCAAAGACTACTGATTGCATAGCCACAATAGGTAGTGTGCTATTCTCTGTGTCCATTAGTTCATGGCACAAATGTGATCACAAATAAAACTAGAAGGCTTTCATAACTTTCTGTGGGATTTCTTTATAAAAAGTAAACACACTAAATATATCTATTATTCTATCATCTAGATAGATAGATAGATAGATAGATAGATAGATAGATAGATAGATAGAGTAGGTAGGTAGCTATTTAAATACAGAAGCATGTGAAAGATAAAATGCTTCACTTTTACATTTCCAAACTTTATGCTCCATTACACTGTTGTGTTTACTCAGATTGTTGTACACACAGAAATGAAGAAATTAATGAGAAATAAGCTATTCAATTAGGTACTATAACTACTATGAGTGAAATCTAAAAGAAAATTGTATGAATACTACTGCCAAATTAAAGGCTTTCCACACGTTGAACTATATATTAATTCTGGATTTAGCCTGCAGCAGCTTCTGCCTGGCTATTCAGTTCACTCCTGCGTATGACAGCCTTTGGTATAGGTTGATACATCTGCTTCCTCTGAATGCAGAGCCGTTGTCTGGTCATGATCCCCACAACAATGTTCACATATCAAAGCAGAACTCATTTCAAAACCTTTTTGAATTTAATTAAATATTTGACGCACTGCAAAAAAAAAAAAAAAAAAGCCTTGCTAAAATGGCCTAAGCTTACTGAATCCCTTTCATCTAGAGCCATGTTCTGACAAAAAGGTAATCGAAGTTTCCTTGCATGACTTCTCCCTCTCATATTCGTGTTGTCTTATTGGTTACAGTCCTGTCAGACTCTGGCATTTCGCTTCTCATTTTGCATTTTATTAGTTGAAACAGAATTTTATACAGGTAAGCATTAACACTGATATGGAAGATAAGCCAGATTTCAGAATGAGGCTATCATTAAATTATTTTGTTTTTTGTTTTTTGTTTTTTTAACAGTTTTTTTTATTATTTTTGTTCAATTGTGCTTGTGCGTGTGTGTGTGTGTGTGTGTGTGTGTGTGTGTGTGTATAGAGCCACCACGGATCGCCTCCACCTCCTCCTTATTTACTCTGCTCCGGGATTCACAGGTTCCGCCTACCAGGACCAGAAATGCAGGCCGCCCTCGCTTCCTCCCGGCATCTATACGTGGGGTCTAGGATCCGAACTCAGGACCTTCCAGTGGCAAGGCAGAGGCTTAACCCCTGAGCCACCTCTCCAGCTCCCATTAAATTATTTTTTAAGTATACTTTTTTACAAGCTATTTCCACGGGGCACATTAGCACAAAGTGATGTAAAAAAAAAAAGCCAAATAAGCATTCTGACACATTTGAAGTATGTATTAAATATATTCAAATAAATAGCAATTTTGATTATCATGAACACCTGTAACTTTTATTTCAGATGTTGGAAAATTCTCATCTAATTTGTGATTTTTGTTACTGACCAGGAGATAGCATAAAATCCTTCCCACCTATCAAAGAATTTGTCAAATACTGATTAATCCAGATGCTGATGGAAAATAGCTGGAAAAGTAACAAATCATATTGACTGAATGTTATGAGTTCCTTTACATATAAAGAATATTTTATATATAAGCAACTGTTTTCCATTAAAACTATAAATTTTAGGAAATTGAAAGGAACTATGTGTACTACTATGACAGTTAACATTAAATGTCAACACGGGAGTTTCTCAGGTACAGCTAGAAGAAATTCTGTAGATTAAGACAGGCCTTTAATTAGGCTTGTTTAGACAGGCTTTAGTTAAGCTGATTGTTTTGGTTTAGCCAAACAATGTTTGGTTCCATTGTGGGAACCATCATTCCCTGCATATGAAAAAGAGTTGAGCACTGGAAGATTGGCAAGCAAGCAAGCATGTTCCACTTGCCCTTTCACTCTGTTGTGGCTTGTGGATTTGATGCAACCTGTTCTGCTACTGCTGGGCCTTCTATACCACAATGGACTGTTACCTAGAATTATGAACTGGGATAAACTTGTACTTCTAATAAATTGTCTGGGTGTGGTATTGCAGCAATGAGTTATGGATCCAAAGCAACTGCTGTAAAGATGTGCCTTTGATATTGTTTGATAACTGTAAGAGACTGCTGAGACTTACAGACTGCATGACACTAAACAGGACATCTAACCACCCTCTGTCCCAAGGCTCAGGAAATATTGCAGAAGAGGTGGTGGTAAGATTGTAAGAACCCGGCGTCCCGACGGTGGCGAGCACCCAGGCCGACTGCGGCTTGGCCTGAGCCCCCGGCCTGGACCGACCCCAGCCCCCTCCGTGCTGCCCCACCCCCACCCAAGGTGAGTGAGAGAGAGAGAGAGAGAGAGAGAGAGAGCACAGCCCAGCCCCCAACCAACCCGGAGCCCCACGCGTAAACTAAATCGTAAAAGTGCACTACCAAACTAATATTCACCCCCTGGTAACATAACCTGACTTAACTGACGTACTAACAGCCTAGTAGCCTCATCTAGGATATAATAATAACAATACACAAACATACCCAATCCAAGGTAAGCACTAGTAATAACTGGCAAGCGTAACAATACTAACTAACTACGATGATTCAGTGAAAAACACAGAAACTGAAAGGTCCTAAAAAACAAAACAACAATGTACAAGTCAAAGTGCAGATCCACGAGAAACAAAACCAAAGAAGACCAATCTCCTGCCGAAAGAATCAATCCCATAATGAGGGATTCCGACCAGAACAAATCCACAGAAAATAGCCATGGAAGCCAGACCCAACATAACGACTTTCAGAGTATGATCCTTACCATGATTAATACTATGAAAGAGGAAATCTGAGAAGAGTTAAACAACCGTATCAACCACTTTGAACAGGAACACAACAGGCACTTGGAGGAGTTGAGAAAAACAGTTCAAGAAACAAAAATAGGTATGGAGCAATTAAAACAGTCTCAGGCAGAGTTTAAAATTGAACTAAAAGACAAGTTATCTTCAACTCAACAGAGAGTCTTATCAGCAGAACAAATGAGGCAGAAAATAGAATTTCAGATCTTGAAGACAAAGTGGGAGAATTAACCAGCTCAATGGAAGAGACTGTTAAAGCCAAAAAGATACGGGAGAGGAACATTCAAGAAATATGGGACACCCTGAAGAAGCCTAACATGCACATTCATGGAATACCAGAATAAGAATCCCAAAATACCACACCTGAGGAAATATTTCAATTCATCATAAATGAAAACTTCCCACAATTAAAGAATGAGAGGCCTATCCAAATACAAGAGGCATTTCGCATTCCAAACAGATACGACCAAAATAGAAAATCGCCACGGCAAATAATAGTCAAAACACTCCACATTCAAGACAAAGAAAAGGTGCTGAGAGCTTCAAGAGAAAAAAAGCAACTCACTTTTAAAGGCAAACCTATTAGAATAACAAATGACTACACAATGGAAACAGTAAAAGCAAGAAGAGCTTGGAGAGACATACTTCAAGTATTCAATAAGCAAAAATGCCAACCCAGACTGATATACCCGGCAAAACTATCTGTCATGATTGAGGGAGAAAGAAAAGTTTTTCAGCACAAAGACAACTTGAAGGGATACATGTCTACCAAACCAGGCCTTCAAAAAATCCTAGAACTGATACTCAAGCTTGAAGAAAAGAACAAGCGTATCCAGGAGGACAGAAGGGAAGTATAATACCACCAAAACATAAATATCAAACAACATGCTTACAAAATCTACTAAACATAAAAAATGTCCAGAATTAAAAATAATTTCTCCATTATAACATTAAATGTCAATGGTATTAACTCACCGATTAAGAGACACAGATTACAAACTTGGATTAAAAACCACAATCCAACAATCTGCTGCCTTCAGGAAACTCATCTCACCACAAAAGATAGGCACATCCTAAGAATGAAAGGCTGGTCCAAAATCTTACAAGCTAATGGAACCAGGAAACAGGCAGGGGTAGCCATTGCTTTCAGACAAAGTGGACTTCAAACCAAAGAAAATCATAAGAGACACAAATGGATACTACATTTTAGTCACAGGTACAATTCACCAGGAAGACTTCAGAATCCTAAACATTTATGCACCCAATATGGGCCCCTCCACATTCATTAAGAAAACCCTACAGCGTATAAAGCAAGAAATCAACCCCCAAACGATAATTCTTGGGGACTTCAACACCGCCCTCTCAACATGGGATAGATCAACAGGTCAAAAGCTTAACAGAGACACTTTGGAAATTAAGCAAACCCTTAAAGAAATGGATCTTACAGATCTTTATTGAACTTATCACCCACGCACAAAAGAATACACATTTTTCTCAGCAGCACACGGAACTTTCTCCAAAATAGATCACATATTGGGCCACAAAACGAATCTGCACATATACAAAAAAGTTGAAATTCTAACCTGTGCCCTATCAGACCACCACGGCCTAAAGCTGGACATCCACAATACATCAAACAAGAGAAAATACACTAACTCCTGGAAACTTAACAATATGATGCTGAATGAGAACTGGGTTCAGGAAGAAATTAAAAAGGAAATTCAACATTTGCTGAAAGTGAATGATAACGAAAATACAACTTACCAAAATCTCTGGGACACAATGAAAGCTGTCCTAAGAGGTAAGTTCATAGCTCTTAATGCCTACATCAAAAAAAATGGAAACATCAGAAATAAATAACTTAACAATGCAGCTTAAGGCTTTAGAGAAACTTGAGCAATCTGATCCCAAAAGTAGTAGAAGAGAGGAGATTAGCAAAATAAGGGGAGAAATATCTGAAATCGAGACTAAGAAAACGATAGAAAAAATCAACCAGTCAAAAAGCTGGTTCTTTGAAAAAATCAATAAGATAGATACACCCCTAGCTAAATTAACCAAAAGCAAGAGAGAGAAAACCTAAATTAACAAAATTAGAAATGAACGTGGAGTAATGACTACTGATACCCAAGAAATCCAGAGAATTATAACATCATATTTCAAAAACTTATACTCTGTGAAGTTTGACAACACACAAGAGATGGACGAATTTCTAAGTAAACACATCTTACCTAAATTGGATCAGGAAGTTGTGAATTACTTAAATGGCCCTATAACATATAAGGAAATTGAAGAAGTAATCTCGAATCTTCTCACCAAAAAATGTCCTGGACCAGATGGATTCAGCACAGAATTTTACCAGACATTTAAGGAGTCAATAACACCAATACTCCTTAAACTGTTCCATCAAATAGCAAAGTAAGAAACACTACCAAATTCCTTCTGTGAAGCTAATATCGTCTTAATCCCAAAACCTAATAAAGATTCACTTAAAAAAGAAAACTATAGACCGATCTCTCTGATGAACACAGACGCAAAGATTCTCAACAAAGTCTTAGCAAATCAGATTCAAAAACATATTAAAAAGATCATTCACAAAGACCAAGTAGGCTTCATCCCCAGCATACAAGGTTGGTTCAACATATGCAAATCAATAAATGTAATTCATCATGTAAACCAGTCCAAAGTCCAAGACCACATGATACTCTCGATAGACGCAGAAAAAGCCTTTGACAAGATCCAACAGCCTTTTATGATCAAAACGCTAGAGACAGTAGGAATGGAAGGAACTTTTATCAATATAATAAAAGCTGTATAAAACAAGCCCACAGCAAGGATTATGCTCAATGGGGAACAATTGGAAGCATTCCCACTTCGATCAGGAACTAGACAAGGCTGTCCACTCTCACCACTTCTTTTCAATATTGTACTTGAAGTCTTAGCTGAAGCCATAAGACAAGAAAGGGACATAAGAGGGATTCAGATCGGCAAGGAAGAAGTCAAGCTATCCCTATTTGCAGATGACATGATCTTATACCTGAGTGATCCCAAAAACTCCACCAGGAAGCTCCTGGAACTAATTGAGAAGAGCAGAAGGGTATCAGGATACAAAATAAGTGTGCAAAAATCAGAGGCCTTCCTATATGCCCAGAATGAAAGAAGTGAAAAGGCCCTGAGAGAAACAATCCCATTTACTATAGCCCCTTAAAAAATGAAATACCTTGGTATAAACCTAACCAAGGAGATAAAAGACCTTTACAATGAAAACTTTAAAACCCTCAAGAAAGAAATTGCTGAAGACATCAGAAGGTGGAAAGACCTCCCATGCTCCTGTATTGGCAGAATCAACATCGTCAAAATGACCATCCTACCAAAGGCAATATACAAATTCAATGCTATACCAATTAAAATTCCAAAGCAATTCTTTAAAGAAGTTGACCAATTAATCTCAAATTCATATGGAGGCACAAAAGACCTAGGATAGCAAAGACAATCCTGAGTAACAATACCGAACCTTAGTCTATACTACAAATCCATAGTTATAAAAACAGCCTGGTACTGGCTCCAAAATAGACACACAGATCAATGGATAAGGGTTGAGGACCCAGATATAAGCCCACAAATATACAGCCATTTGATCTTCGACAAAGGGGCCCAAAGAATCCAATGGAAAAAGAACAGCATCTTCAACAAATGGTGCTGGCAAAACTGGATCTTCACATGCAGAAGATTAAAGCTGGACCCATACTTGTCACCATGTACAAGACTTAATTCCAAATGGATCAAGGACCTTGATATCAGGCCAGAGACTATAAAAACCATAGTTGAAATGATAGGGAACTCCCTCGAGATGATTGGGCTAGGCCAACATTTTCTAAACAGACATCCAATGGCACAGTCACTGCTACCAACTCTCAACAGTTGGGATCTTGTGAATTTAAAGAGCTTCTGTTCAGATAAAGAGATTGTAACACGAGTTCAAAGGCATCCCACAGAATGGGAGAAAATCTTCACTAACCACATATCTGATAGAGCTCTACTGTCCAGAGTGCACAAAGAACTTAGAAAATTAAACACCAAGGAAACCAATGGCCCAATTAAAAAATGGGCCCTGGAACTTAAAAGAAATTTTACCAGAGATGAAATTAAAATGTCTAACAAATATCTTAAAAAATGCTCCACTTCTTTAGCCATCAGGGAAATGCAAATCAAAACCTCCCTGAGATATCATCTCTCCCCGTTCAGCATGGCAAAAATCCACAATACAAACAACAACAAGTTCTGGAGAGGATGTGGAGAGAGGGGAACTCTCCTACATTGCTGGTGGGAATTCAGGCTCATACAGACATTCTGGTGAGCCGTCTGGAGATTCTTAAAGAAATTAAAGATTGAAATGCCATATGACTCTGCTATTCCACTTTTGGGAATAGCCCCCTATGCAGCAGAGGTTCGCCTCGATAGCACAAGCACGACTATGTTCATAGCAGCACTGTTTACAATAGCAAAGTCATGGAATCAACCTAAATGTCCAACAATTGTTGGATAAGGAAACTGTGGTACATCTATACAATGGAGTACTACTCAGCCATCAATAATGATGAATTACTGGAATTTTCTGCGAAATGGATGTCATTAGAAACAATTATATTAAGTGAAGTATCCCAATCCCAGAAAGTTAAGCGCCGTATGTACTCCCCCTAGGTGGCTCCTAGTACCAAACTCACCCAGCCCACATTGGGACACTCAAGGGTAAACCTATGTAATACGGTAATTGCAAGGATTGTGAACAGGAAGGATGGGGTTGGAGGGTCACACCAGACACAAGGAGAGAGGGGATCATGTTGCAGCAGAGAAAATCGACCTCCAAGGAATGCAAGTAAGTAATGTGACACCTGGTTAAGTTCACAGACGTTCGTTCCTGATCATGTACAACTGAGGGGGTATGATCTCACCAGAAGAGGAGGGCCTATAGTCTGGCAAATGAAAAGAGATCATTTTGCAAATGGGTGACTGATCCCTCCCTCACTGAGGTTTCCTGCTTTTATTACATCTACCCTTGAATGTGCTATTATAACACGACTCCAGTTTAACAGTTTTTTGTCTCTGACCAGGGGGTGACATATAATGCCCATCAGGATGGAGTGAAGGGCATTGCAGGAGCAACAAAACTGCAAAAGAAAATCAACAAACCGAATCCAGAACTTCAGAGACTCTATATCATCCACATAGAACTAAGCCAGCCTAATCTCCCCCCATCCTGAAACTCAAGGACATCTGCGGAAGAGGGGGCGGCAAGATTGTAAGAGCAAAAGGATGGGGGGAGCAATGATTTGAAGAGTCTCCACACTAGATAGGGCTGAAGCAATCATAATAGGACTTTGCATGCCCTGCACCATGTCCGTCACACTATTGACCTCACAAAGTCTAACATCGGCTAAAGGCACCAAGATCCTTGGAGGCAAGGGATTGATGGCCACAGAAGTGTTCCTATGCTTAAGGGGAACACGAGAAAGGATTCAGGAAAATGCCACTGGGTCCTTTTATGTCATCGGAAAGGAGGACCAAGAAGAGAGTTAGGCATACACAATAAAGGACTCTCTGGGAATTGGGGTTGAGGCACTGGGAGATGTGGAGGGAAGGAAGGGGAGCAGGGAGTTCGGGGGGAGGAGAAGGGGGCAGGGAACTGGTCTACCTATTAAGTTTGTATGAGCGGAAATAATAATAAAAAATGTTAAAAAAAATTGTAAGAACCCTAAAGAGGGCGGAGGTGAGCAGTGCTATAGCTAGACAGTGTGTTTTGGACAAAATCAGGACTTGTACACTCATGAATTTATTGCAGTTGTGCATATTTTCACAAGACCAGCATAGGATTTTTTCCTATAGACATTTCACCATGAAACAAAAAAATCTGAAGAGGTTCCATGCTTGTCTGAGAAACTAATAAGGGTTAATACTAAAAGAAAGATACACCTCATTGGTGCTCTTATATGATTCATGCTCCAACAAGTATTCAGGGACATGCTATCAAAGGCAATCTGGATGAAATTCAGTGACTCACACATATAAAAAAAACAAGGTGAACTGGTAAGAAAGGAAAAGGGTTATAATGGGAAAAGAATGGGGGATAAGAATCTGCACTAAGCTATAAAAAGTACTTTAAACTCACTGCATTCATGTATAAACTCCAAAAGAATAAAAATACTATATGAGACAGAAACACAGATAAATGTTATTAGAGATAAATAAGCTGAAGCCATATAATATTAATTAATTAATTAAAATATTTGTGATATAGAAAATACATATGTACCATACAGGCCAATGTTTTTAATATGTCAATATGTCAATTGTTTGAGTATAGTTGTGTCATATTTTGAGTATGAGTTGTTCACCACAGGCTCATGTTTTTGCAACCTTAACTGTTGTTAATACTTGGGACAGTCATAGTAAATTTATGAGGCAGAATCTTGCTCATGGAAGGCACATCATAGGGGGTTTGCCTTGAATTTGCAGTAGCTCAGTCCTGCATGCAGTTAGCTCTTGCTCTCTCTGCCTCCATAATGAAGGCAGCTACTTGTACAGCTTCCAGCTTCAGATACCTGTAATTATCTCCTGCTATGAGATTCCTGCCACAGTAGACTGTAACTCCCATTTGCACACATAAGACAATGTTTGTACCCATAAGAATATGAATGTTGTCTCATAGCAACAGAAAGAAAAGTAGCTGCAAACTGTGTATATACATTAGATGATACGCACATAGATAAATGATAGATATTTCATTTCTACTTCACTTTCTTTCAAATACTTTGATGTTTTCAGCTGAAAGTTTATAGTTATG
Organism: Typhlomys cinereus; assembly: GCA_023101885.1. NCBI lineage: Eukaryota > Metazoa > Chordata > Mammalia > Rodentia > Platacanthomyidae > Typhlomys > Typhlomys cinereus. The sequence goes on along the minus strand of JALPQD010000221.1, from coordinate 1,192,591 downwards.
ATTTTCAGTGAATAAAGTTAAAACTCTGGCCAAGATCATGCTATAGGAAGTTCTAATCAAGTCATTAAGTGAAAATCCTAGAAATATTAAAAATACTTTTAAAAATGAGGAAATATTTTGCCTTCTTAAGTTTATCATTTTATTAAAGTCAAACCTTTAATTTTTATCAATAGGTATATATTTATTTTAGAATAGTGTCTGTGAATAATTAATAAAAGCTACAATTATTGAACATGTGTCTTATTTAAACATATCACTAATTTGCCATTGATTGCTTAAAGAATCTGAGATAATCAGTAATTTTAAAACTTTATTCATTCATTCATTTAGTATGTGCATGCACGCATGCATGCATGCATGCGTGTGTGTGTATGTGTGTGTGTGTATTAATGGGTACATGTATCCCTATGGAGGGTGACTTCGGGAATCATCCTGGATTTCTTCTGCCTCCTTCTTGCTTCACTCTGGAATTTCCCAGGCTCCATCCACCAGAGCCGGAAGTGTGGGCACCACCATTTCTACCTGGCTCTGTTTTCTAAGACCTGGGATCCAAACTCAGAAACTCCTGCTTGCAAGATAGAGTTTAAACCATGAGCCATCTGTGCAACCCTTTAATTTATTTAAAAAGTGGAATAAAATATATTGCTGGGGTCATAGTTCAGGTGCTATACCGCTTGCCAAGCATGCATGAGGCCCTGAGATTAATCTTACCTACTACATAAATTACTTTCAGTGGCCCCCACCTGTAATCCCACCATGGAGGAGGTGGAATCAGAAGACCAAAATTCTCGGCCATCCTCAAGTATATATCTAGGTTATAAACCAGGTTAGAGACCCTATGTCAGAAAAAGTGAAAGTGAATTTGATGTATCAAGATTTTTACCATACTGTGGATATGAAGGGATCAAGTGATTTATAGATAAAGCCTTAAAAAATAGCCCTAAAGTTAATGTCAAAACTGTTCTAAATAAAATTAAGATTAAACCTTTTTTAGGTTGGAAATTAAAAGTTAACCATGTTCTTGGTTGGAGGGGAATAAATAATGCCTTTGCTATTACAAAAATGTCAGTTTGAAACTCTGGAAATGGCTGTGGCTGTAAATTAAAGGTGACATATAATGTGAGCCTTGCATGCAAAGTACACATTCTCCAATTAATTTCTGATTTGTAAGTGTCAATGAGTGTTAATTTTAAATGACTTTAGGATCTTGTACATTTTTATTGATGAATATGTTAAAGGGGTGCAAGTTCTGAATAATTGTGCCAACATCAGCGCACCACAAACAAAACCTTGTGAAGAGAATATACAAGCCAGGGAGATTAAATGTCAGATTTGCTTCAATGCCACATCAAGAATGGATCTTGAGTCTAAGCATATGTAATAGCTGAGTACTATAGCTTATGCCATAGGCTATACCCTTTTATGCTTATGTCTTGTGTTGCAGAATTTTCAAATGTAAAAAAGAACTAAAGCAAACAAACATTTATCTTGGAAGAAATTATTTTATTTGTGAAACTATCCTTGTTCACATTTTTGCATGTATGAACAGTCAAATTTTGACATTTTTCTGCTGTTGTTATAGTAGTAATAATGAATATAAGTTGAAAAATATCACAATAGGTTTATTTTTAGCATATAATTGTAACAGTTAATAGAGATTGTCATCTTCACAGGACTTAGAATTACCTAAGAGACAATCTTTGGGCATGTCTATGACATAGTTTCCAGATTATGTTTATTGAGGCAGGAAGAACCACCCTGAATTTGTGTGACACAATTCTATGAGCTAGAAGCCTAGACTGACTAACAAGGAGAAAGTGTGCCGAATACAAGTATTCATCATGTTCTGTTTCCTGATACTGCATATTGGTTGACCAGCTGTCTCATGCCCCTTCTCCATCAGATAGACAGTACAATAAAGCTGTGGCCAGAATTAACCTTTTCATATTTCAGTTGGTTTAGTCAGGTGTTTTGTTACAACAATTGGAAAAGTAAAATACAGAAAACTGGAACCGGGCTCTGCAGCACAAGTTTGGCCTGGGAGGAGCGGCAGTGATCACTCTCTACAGGATGGGTTTTCCCAAAGCCGCCAGAACACACCAGATTGAGGCTGGGTCCACCAGCTCTGCAGGGGATGGATTCAAGGCAGATCTTGTCTTCAAGGAGATCGAGAAGAAGCTTGAAGAGGATGGGGAACAGTATGTGAAGAAAATTGGAGGCATCTTCGCCTTCAAGGTGAAGGATAGCCCTGGGGGTAAAGAAGCTACCTGGTGGTAGCCGTGAAGAACGGCAAAGGATCGGTGCATCCCAACTCAGATAAGATGACTGACTGTATGATCACCATGGCTGACTCAGACTTGCTGGCTTTGATGACTGGAAAAATGAATCCTCAGTCAGCCTTCTTTCAAGGCAAATTGAAAATCACTGGTAACATGGGCTTGGCAATGAAGTTACAAAATCTTCAGCTTCAGCCAAGCAAAGCTAAACTCTGAAGAACCATTGGCTACCTGAAAAATCAAGACAAGTTATCTAGATATCTAGATATCCGTGTATTTTATTGTCAGAATGTAAACTGAAATCACACATTGACTAATAGCATAACATAGATTTGTCCTTAAGTGGGTATGAGCAATCGTGGTTTTTCCTAAGCTCTGGGTGAATGGGGCCTGATGGTGTGCTGCTACTGCATTGAACTGCACAGAACTGTGAATGACAGAGGCAATCTGGCAATTATGGTTTGGAGTGTGACTTTTAGAATAAAATTAGGAATAGTCAGATCTAAAGACTGTATAAACAGAAGCTCTTGTTTTGCTTAGATGTGTGTTTAAGGATTATTTAACCAAAGGTTCAATTTAAGAGTTTTCTCTTTGGAGAACTGTGGAAGAAACAGAATGCCAGTAGCCGACCAGGAATTAGTGTGGCACCCTTAATTATCTTCTTCAGTTTCTCACTAATGGTTCTGAAATTCTATACTAAGATTAAAAAAATAAATAAAACAACTTTAAAACTTTGCATTTCATGCCATCAGACATAATGTTTTTCTTTCCAAATAAAGTGAAAGAATGATCAGAAATTTATAGGAAATCTATAGTTAAGCACAGATCTATTTTTCAAAGTATCTTTAAATGGACTTCTGTCTTCAGAAAACAGGTATTAGAGTCATGTCATTGCTAATATCACCAAATAGTAAAGTTTGCTTTTAAATGCATAGGTTTCCAATTTTAGGTTCATACTAACGATTTTATAAACTGAGTCTTAGTATAGTTTTCCTATTTCATATATTTAATTATCTGTGGTCATCTTCCTAGACTTTCTAATTCAAATGTTATTTCTTATAACTTAGTTATGAGATAAAAATAATGTTTTGGCAGAATATTTCATAGAAAATTAAAACAGCTCTTGCTGAAAAAAAATAAAAAGAAAACTGGAACCAAGAAGGTGGGCTATTTCTGTGATAAACTTGAGTGTTTCCTATGCCCTTGTTACTGGTTTGTGGGAGGAACATGGAAGAGTTTGGTTAGAAAATCCCAGCATGACTTTCTGCTTCCTTCCCATGTAAATGCACCCCACCTTGATACACTGTAACCTCAAAATAAGGATCAAAATAAACCCATCCTTTATAATTTTCTTTGTCAGATATTTTGTAACTGGTACAGTATTGTAAACTAGTAAAATGTATTACTTTTATTGAAAAAGCTCAATATTTTAATATATAAATTACTAAAACTGTGACACTAATTATTTTGTGCATTTTCACTTAAATGTTTTATTAAATATAAAGTGATGTCAAATAGTTCAAAAACTCAAATTTTGAGGTTATTGAATATTTTAATTGCCATACCAACTAGAGTATGATCATTGTAAAAGATGCTACTTTTGTCTTTGATTTTTTTATTCATTGAAAGTATATTGATTTTTTAGTGATTATTTGAAAGATTGTACATGTCTCATGCTGGTTTCAAGGCAAAAGTCTTTACCTAAATGTTTTTCCATTCACCACTTTGAACTCTTCCAAATTAGACAAAGATCAATGTTTTATACACTTAGAAATTGTCATGCATCTATTGTACTTGACTTTGTAGCACTTAAAATACTTGTCAAAAATTTTACTATGAAGGCTAAAGTCATAATATTTCATATCCATTTTAATTCATTCGCTCCACTGTAATCTATAAAAAACTGTCCTTACTGTTGAATAGTCATGCTTTTCTTGCTTGGCGTGTGTGTGTGTGTGTGTGTGTGTGTGTGTGTGTGTGTGTGTGTGTCCTTACAGTGGATATTATTAGCAGTTCTATTTACACTATCCCCTAAACTCATATTTCTTATTCCTATTTCCTACAACATTCTCTCTTCCATAACTTCCCACCCCATTTATTACAATCTCTAAAATGTATATTTGTAATGTCTTTGGTATTTAACATAATAGTTTAATGAAATATTTAAACCAATATTAGTATAATTTATCAAACAAGAAAACGTCTTTTATTAAGCAATATATTATATATGAATTTTAACTGTGATAACTGCTAAAGTGTTATACATAATAGTTATTGAATAATTGTGTTGGCAAATGTGTTAAATATACAGGTAAAATTCTTGGAACTCTGCTCAAGTAAGCTGTATCCTTACTATTTCATCTTGTCAGTGTTACTCATCTTTAACTTATATTTATCAAGACACTATATTTTCCATCACAAAATGCATTAACATGACATTTAGATTAGGGGAAATGTGTTGTTTCAGTCATAGAATTTGATATATAAAAAAAAGAAACAGATGACCCTTTACCCCGATGGTGCCCCACTGACTCCCATTGTTGCCAACCTAAATTTTCAGTTGATGTTCATATAAGTGAATTTGTGTTCTGAACTGACAATGGCCTAGTTGAATAAGGTGTCATTTTTGAATCCTCACCCTGCTCAACCAAAGGCTGGTTTTGACTGTAGATAAATCACTGGTACTGTGCTGACACTCTCACAACCGACACATTAGAATTTTCTGTTCTGCTTTTTTTTGATATTTCAAGCAAAACAAGCAGTAAATACCCAGATATTAGACAACTACTTCGATGACTAAGCATCTATTTAACTGAGAGTTTTGTGTTCAATGAAATGTATAAATTAAAGCAACATGGAAGACAAATAGAATTTAATAGCTACCAAAAATATTTTACACATGCATATCGTACATGTCTTGTGGCTTTACCACTGTGGGCATCATTTCCTTGAAAATGGAAGTGACATTAACATCCATTACTATTTTCTACAAAAGACCCTCTTCTCCACAATGTAATATCAAGTATTTCTTAGTATTAGCAAACATGATTTAGATGATCATGCTTTAATAAGATTTCTATCTCTTGATACCATCCATTTTTGCTAATGTCCTTGGCACATGAGAATTTCAGAGTTTTCGCCCAGCTCTCTCCCATCATCAGTGAACATGATGAGATTTATGTACAAAAATTCCATTAATATTAATGAGATTAGTGCTCATAAATCTGATTCTACTGCTGAGAGGGTAGATTCTGGAAACAGTAAAATTCTTTACATTAATTATAGAGCAAATCGAGTTACTTTGTCAAATAAATAAAATAGTTAAGTGCTGAACTAATTAACATATGAGTAATTAGCTAAAGTCATGAAATGTCCAATAATTATGATAATGAAGAATTTCAAGGAATTATCTTTTTCATTCTGACAACTCTGCTTTTCTTACCAGCTGACTGCTGTGAGGTCATTTATAAACAGCAGGATAGAATGAGCTTTGGATGTTTTGGAAAGGACTGGCTTTGCTGAGGTGTCTTTAGTGCAAGGTTTCCATCAGAGGGAAATACAAAAGCTACCACATCTCATGTGACTGCAATTGCTTCCAAATTAACATCATCCAATATTCCTTGGCATTTTATGTATGTGTGTGTGTGTGTGTGTGTGTGTGTGTGTGTGTGTGTGTATAATTGTTCAGTAACTCATATATAACACTTTAGCAATTACTACAGTTAAAATTCATATTTAATATATGAATTACTTAAAAAGAGACATTTCTATTTGATAAATTATACTAGTATTAGTTTAAATATTTAATTAAAATAATATGTTAAGTACCAAATACATTACAAATATATATTTTAGAGACTGTAATAATGGTATGAGAAGTTATAGAAGAGAGAATATGGTGGGAAATAGGACTTAGAAATATGAGTCATGTGATTAGGACAAATATATATGGATTCTAGCTCAAGTCTAATGAGAGTCCTCTTTCCTTGCAAGCTGGGCCTCCACTCTCTGAATTGCTCTCAGAATTCTGACATTCCAAGCTTCCAATGGAATGATCTATTAAATTCTTCTAACCAAATTCTAGACCTTTTTTAGCATCAATTCTATTGCATCAGGGCTTTTGACCCTGTTTAATACCATAACTATCTTCCTTGAAATACTTAATACCAGTTAGCTCACATGGAATTCAAGGGTTCAATATGTTTACACAAAATGTGAGAGAATATAGTTCAGTCTAGAGCAATGTACTTCCCCAAACTCATGATCTTCCCCATACAATAATAACTGTTTTCATGTTTCACGTTAGTAGACATTAAAACTATTTAGGATATGTGCCCAATATTTTTGGTAGGTCTGGGGACTTAAAAATTACAAGTGTTTATCTAACCAGAATATCATTATTGGAGGAAGAAACAAATCAAAAAAAGAATTTAATTTCAGCTACCCATTGACAAAATAAAGCCAATCGTACATGAAATTGACATTAGCAAGAGAAAACTCTCAAGGCAGATTAGGAAGCATGCAGGCTGTGACTTGCTGGAGTTGTGATAATAAGATCTCAAATTGTTACCAGGGTTGGAAATTATTTAAGTCCATTGCCCCTGAACATTTCTACTATTGCAGAAAAACTCTCATTTTTCAAATAATAAGTGCCAAAGTAATTGGAACTCATAAAAACAGAATAAGAAAGTTTTGTGATCCAAAATGAACAACCTTTTAATTTACTTTCCAAATTGCATTAATTACACTTATCAGGAACTATTCTGAATCATAAATGTTTACATCATGACCCTGGTTATGCTTTCCTCGATTCATTTAGAAAGGAAGAATAATTGATTCATTCAAAGTTGGAAATATACCAGCAAACAATAATGTAGTAAGCAGTTTTAAGATATTTTAAGATATTTTACTTTATTCTATTAAATAACACATAAATATAACTGAATTTATAGCCCTACATGCCTATTGATAAGAATAACATTATTTATATCTACTAGTAGTCAAAAGTTGTTTCATACTTTTTTATAAACCACTTTTTGTGCACTGAATTTTAATCAGAACAAAGAATAAAAAGTCTTTTCCTTTACTTTTGTCTATTGAGTAATAAAAAAGCTATGCAATTAGGTTTTCTGGGAGAAGTGTGCAGTATATTCTTTATTTCTGACCATTTAGAGAATAAAACTAATCATTTTCATTTTCTCCAGAAATTTTTCCATGATCATAATGAAGGCCACATGAGGGTTATGTAAATATAAACATTGACAGAACATTCATTTTAGAAGCAATCTTCAGTATTTTAACCAAGTTATATGTACAAAATATTATTTGTTGAAATATTTGCTGTAATAATGATTTAAATAATATTGCACCATAGAAACTATGATTTAACAAATGATTAACTTACCAAAAAGACTTTACGTTTGTTTTATGAGAATGAAATTTATTCAAAGACAGCCAAAAACGAAGGATATTTATTTTAGTGATTGAATGGAATTTCTTAGGACATAAGAAGAAGGCATTTAGCTTAGCATTATGAAGAGTACAGAACAGAATCCCATCTGACTTACTCAGGTATCAGAAGCTCTTACAGATAAGAAATAAAGCAGGTTATTGATGCCTACCAGCAATATATGGACTCATCTTCGGTCACTTTCCCAAGGGAAGTGAAAATATCATATAATTGTGACTGAAAACTGAAAATATGATAAAATTGTGACTGAAAACTGGAACTGACACCATGTTAGTGTTTGGAGAGAGAGTTTCATAGAGGAGATTACTAGAAAGAAAACACTTCTCAATTATATTATGTAGAACCCTGACCAGATACCTAAAACCTGATGGAAATATTAAAAAAAAATTCTAATTACAAAATCATGAAGAACATTCTTGGGCACTTATTAATTACCTTATGTCTAAAACCAGCTTTCTTAGCTAGTAATATGGTTTCTTAGATTTGAATATTGTTGCTTACAGAATGTGTTCTACAAAGGTTTGACAGATTCTTGTTACATAGCTTGCACTGGATTTGAATTCATGAAGTTCCTGATTTTGCCTCCTGAGCATCACGTACCACTATGTCCAGCTAGCTATGAAATTTAATAAATGAATTATAAATATCAAATCTAATGACAAAAGGCAGTAGCATTACTTTACTTCAATAAAGGAAAGCATAATCAGTGTTTGGCAATGGCTCATATACAGATTCTACTAATGATACATCACTTCTCCACTTTCATATCTCCTCATTTCAAGAAGCATAAAAAGTAATATCATTTCTGATCAGGTCACCTATGGTATAATATGGAAAAAATATCTATCATCGTTTATTCATAAAGATATGTTGAACTCATCACTTCTAGCCACTGACAACAAGCAGGAACCATTTCATGCTCTCATTCAGGATTCAATATTGCTTTTTTCTTATGTTACCAAAGGCCTTTTGGGAGAGCAAACATTTTTTTTTTGTTGAAATAATTTTACTATAAATCATGGGTCAAAACTCACTAGAATATGGGAATCAGAAAGTCATATGTACTGTAACACACTGCTTTATGTTATCGATAACTTCTGCCCTGCAATATGATTATTCTTGCTTTTCCATGCACTATTTACACTCAGAGAATTCCATTTCTTTATTTAAATAATGGCAGTACCAAGATTCTGGTTGTCTACTTACATTTTCATTAAAATGAGTAGTTTTAGAAGATTAAAAAAATCAACCTAAACCAAATTAAATTTTGGAAACAAGGAGATTTAGATGGAAAAAAGTTATCTACAATTCTACCAAAATAGGAGAGTATCTCAGGGAAGATATACCAATCAGAAAACCTCTCGTTTCTGACACGTGTTTTGAATTATGTCTCCCCTATACCAACTGCCTTAAGTTGGAGTTACCCTGTTGCCTTGGGTTAGAATTATTTGGTTGTACAGTTAATACTCACTTTCTATCCTCTTGATTATGACTTTTCTTCATGTAAAATAATTCTATATTCTACTAGAGCAAACAAAAGGAAGATTCCTAAATTTGATTTCCTGGATTTTATCATTTTTCTATTTTTTTAGTTTCCTAATACTTTTGTACTAAGAACAGTCTCTAGAGGCCTCCACCTGCATAACTTCTTGAGTTCTCTCATGGTTGAAAATATGATAAAAATAGCTAACTTGTAACATGGTAGTTATAAAATAACTAACTTTGAAAATTTCCATGAGTCTGAAAGCATATCTGAACTGTATTTTTCTTTGTTTTTCTGACATTGATAAACCTAACATTTTATTTTCTGATTCCTATGTGTAAGTTTTGAAACTTTCTTTCATTATTTTCCTTCTCCATTTCAAGATGATTGGCTTGAGTGTATTTGTGCATGTGGTGTGTGTGTATGTGTGTACATATATGTGTTTAATTTACTACATCTGGAAACAGATTTTAATACTAAAAAAGATGTTTTCCCTTGATTATTTCTTTAATAACAGGAAGATTCTAATTTTGAATCTTTTCTTCTTTTCTAAAATATCTTTGTTGAATTGTTTCAAATTTTTATATTTTTCTTGACATTATTTCTGTTGTTTTAGATTTCCACATTCATCTTTTTCATTTACAAGAGCGTTATTTTTCCCCAAGTGCTTCCTTTCACTCCTTCCTACTTTATAAAGTTGTCTTTTTTTACTTTCCTCTGAAGATATTAAATTCTTTCATTTCTGAATTAACCTGACAATTGCAATTTGCTTATCTATTTTCTAAGATTTCATTTTATAAGACTTTCTATTTTATTCTGCCAGATTAGATACTTTGCTCAACCGTTTGTCACTTTTGGACACTTTTTAAAAGCCTACTGGGTTCTCTGTCAGTATGTATGGCATGAGAACAAAAGTCTTTATGGAAGATGCCCACATATCAGTTTGTATATACATTTTTATACAGTGTTCATATATCCTCTCTTTTCTGATGATGAAATTTTACTGATCACCCAGTAAATATATTGCCTAATAAATAGTATATAACCTTTATTCCTGGATCAATATTTTTTCATTTTTAATGTTAATCAAATCCTCTGTGGTAAGTTGAATGGTGTTTCTCTAAGATTTGTCAGTATCCTAAACATTGGAACCTGTGAAAAATATCTTGAAATAGAAAGATAATTCTGGATTATTCTGTAGTCCCTATACAGAATTGTGATGTACTTATAAACCTAAAGCAAGAAACATTGTGACAGACAGAAGGGAAAAAATTACAGATGTATGAGAGAGAAGGAATATCTCACAGAAGAGTGCAAAGAAATATAATCAGTCTATTATGCCAACTCCAAGAATTACCACTAGCTATCAGAAGTCATCAGAGGCATGGAAGAAATTCTTTAACAGAATATTGAGAGAAAAAAAATTCTAGTCAGGAGCAACTCTGTCAGTAGTTGGACTTCAGAAGATAAATTCCTGTTAAGCTACATAGGTTGTAGTAATTTGTTGTAGCAGTCCCAGGGAACATATCACATACATATTCTCTTATTTCAACAAACAAGTGGAAATTCTCACATATTTAACACCTATTCCCCCTTCTTATCCTGGAGTCAAAGCTTATAGGTGGAATCAATATGAGGAGATGGAGGATTTGCAGTCACTCAGGGCCATAAGGGATGTAGCCTGAGGGAGTCAGGGAATATGAACTTTCATGAACTGGTTGTTTGTCTGGGAATCATGCCAGACTAGTGTTACTGTAATACCACAGTAATAAATATCTTTACATAAAAGTTCTCCTCCAAGTGACCTCAAATTTGTTTTTGATGTTCATGTCTTTAGATCTTTGTCTTTAGTGTTTGGTATGTTTGAGCGTATCTATAACCTACCATGAAGTATGATGAGGAACATTTCTTTGTGTTTTCTGTATCACTTTAATTTTGGTGTTCTCACTAGAGGTGCTGTATTTATTAGTTTACTTACATCAAACAACTTCCATACAAAGGGCCTGTTAGTTTGTTTTTTGAAATATTATTCCTAAAACAATTATTCAGATAACACATAAAAATGCAAAACTTTCCGTACAAATATATAAATTCTAAAAAGTTTTCAAATCACGATGGGAAAATTACTTGTCAGTATTTGTATGAATACAAAGATAATGATGAGGCATGTACCATTATGTATAGGGAAACTCTCAATTCAACTGATAACATGAGACATTTTTTGTTGAAACTTTAATTTACTTAATTAGTATTTTTAAGAACCACCAACATGCCAGGTGCTCTGACAGTGAGTGAGATGGATGCAAGTAAGTTAGAAAAAAAGTAGTCTTTGATACAGTTAACACTTTAATAGAGGAAAATAGTTATCATAAAACAAAAAGTTATGATTTATTAAATATCACTTTTTAAAAATATTTTTATTATTTCTGCTCATACAAACTTAGTTGGTACACCAGTTCCCTTCCTCCCCCCTCCTCCCCCCGAACCCCCTGCTCCACCTCCCCTTACCCCTCCCTCCCCATCCCCCAGTGCCTTTCCCCCCAATCCCTGGAGCATCCTTTAATGTGCATGCCAGACTCTCCTCTGGGCCCTCCTCTCTTATGACGTACAAGGACCCAGTGGCATTTCCCTGAATCCTTTCCTGTGTTCCCCTTAAGCATAGGAACACTACTGTAGCTGTCAATCCCTTGCCTCCAAGGATCTTGGTGCCTTTAGCAAATGCTAGACTTTGTGGGGTCAATAGTGTGTTGGACATTGAGGGCATGCAAAGTCCAGTTATGATTGCTTCGGCCCTAACTTGTGTGGAGTATCTTGCATATCATTGCTCCTCCCCTCCTTGTGCTCTTACAATCTCACCGCCCCTCTTCCTGAGCTTCAGGATGGGGAGAGATTAGTCTGGCCTAGTTCTACGTGGTTGATATAGAGTCTCTGAAGTTCTGGATTATTGTTTGTTGATTTTCTTTTGCAGTTTTGCTGCTCCTGCAATGCCCTTCACTCCATCCTGATGGGCATTGTATGTCACCCCCTGGCCAGAGTCAAAAAGCTGTTAAACTGGAGTCTTAGGTAGATGTAATAAAAGTAAGAAACCACAGTGAAGGAGGGGTCAATCACCCATTTGCAAAATGGTTACTTTTTATCTGCCAGACTATATGCCCTCCCTTAAGGGAAATATACCTGCTGATGGAAAATGGTTTAATTGATTCTGTTTCTCCAGACTGACTGTCTAAACATATTATGTCTCTAGAAACACACATATTTCTCTTCTGCAGATGTCCTATTGCTTTGGAAACTCCAACATCTTAAGATTTCTCATGTAACCAAAACTCTTCATGGCTTTATACAATGGCCTCGCATTGCACCCTCGAAGGGACTCTGACCCTGCTACATATTGCTGAACATCAGAGATTTCTGAAATCATAGAAAAAGAATCAATGACACCCCTCAGTCTTGATCTTTCCTGCCTCTAAAGTCAGTATTATATGGGATGACACTTTGAATTTCTTGTCACCTCAGATTGGAGCCTGGTCTCCTTAGAACAAAGTTGCTTCAGACCCTGTGTACAGAGACTGGGGAAAAACTTCCTTAATAGTTACATTTCAGGAACACAGAAGTCCTTTGGTATTCTGAAGTTATACTCTTTCCTTTCAAGTGAAATTTCATTTTCAGTGGCTGGAGTCTTTGTGTCAGGGTAAAAAAGGAGGTGTTTTTCTAATGATGCCTGCCTTTTCATCAGTCTTTTGTCTGAAACTTTCAACATGACCACATATCTTTCCTTACCAAAGTTCCTTCTGAACTTTTATATTTTATTTGCATGTGTGTTTGTGTATGTACATTTGGTGTGTGTGTGTGTGTGTGTGTGTGTGTGTGTGTGTGTGTGTGTATGGTGTGTTGTGTGTATTTTGCATGTGAGTAGGTGTACTTGTGTGTGCAGATACATGTACAGCAGGATTGTGAGTGTGTGTATTATCTGTGGAGACCCAAAAGTAACACTAGGAATAATCCTGGATTGGTCTACCTCATTGATTTACTATGTTGTTTCCCAGACTCTGCCTTCTAGGGTAAATTTTTCCGGCTACCACCATTTCTATCCACTATTTTTAGAATCTGGGGATTCAAACATGGGTCCTTTTATTTACAAGGCAAAGGTTTCTACTCTTCAGTTTTATTCACAGCCACAAATTTCACTTTTTTCTGGTCTTTGTTCTTTCTCATGGAAGAACTGTAGAAGACTATTGAGGCACACCAATGCCAAGGACTTAATGTTATCTTGTCTCAAAACTCCTTCTGTCAAAGACAGTGATTAATTGTATTTTAATTTACCTATACACAAGTTCTCAAGATATTGGAAGAACGGGGTCAGATTTTCTATCAGAGTATAAGGCCTCTAGCCCTGTTCCTCTTTGAAACCACAAGAACTGAGCCTTTACTGTCTGTATGTCTCTCAGGATTACTGTTTTCTAAACATCTACTACAATGGCCCATTAAGTTTTGCTTAGATCACTTAGTGAAGTTTTAGCCCAAAGTTCCAAATTTTCCATATTTTTCCTACAAAATTGTGCCCAAAGGTGATTAGTCATCAGCTAAGCTTATTACAGCAACTACCTGACTCTTTCAATAACAATTTCTGTTTTTGTTTCTTTTCTTGTTGCTGTGATAAAATATCCTGATAAGATTAGCTTAAGAGAAAAAGGTTCCAAGATCAATGGAGTCCATCATAGCAAAGAAATCATTGCAATAGGGAAACCACACAAACTCTTCACATTGTCGCAACATTAGAGAGCAGAGAAAACCAGAGATGGAGTTGGACTATAGCATCGCTAGGCTCACTCTAAGTGATATATTTCTTGCAAAACTTCCTAAAGGTTCCCTAACCTTCCCAAAACAGTGATTAGTACAGTACCATCAGTTGGTGTGCAAGTATTCAAAAGTATTAGGCCATAGGGGACATTTTCAGTGGAATCACAGCAACTCTTTCTTAGGCATGGTTTTTGGTTATCACAAGCACAAATGGTTATCAGAAGCAAATACAAATAGGATAACTTTGTGATACATGCTAACCAATCAACCCTCTCTGCCAGAAACTATTAAAGGGTAGTATTGCTTAGTATTCTAAACTATGAAATTAATAATTTCTCCTAGTCATATAGGAGTTACAGACAGATGCAGAAGTACTGCTGTGTCATATTTAAGAAGATGATAGTTACAGAAAGTTCAATGATTTGGAGTTATTTATTTTGCTGAGAAAGGTGGAGCACTGTAGGAAAAGAGGTCGTTTTCACCATTGTTCCTAACTTAAAGCCCTAAACAAAAGTTAGTGCATTCGACAGGACCCATGTCATGCAGTCAGAGGATATACTTGTAGAAAATTTGTCCTGAACCTTGTTAGTTAAGTAAAATTACAAAGAGAAGTCATGAATTTTCTCCCGTTACAAACACCCAGGTATAGCTATAAAATAAAAGACATACTGTTGATGGTGAATGTCTATTGTCAATTTTCCTGGAGTAGCATCTGCTGAAAGATACAGCTGCAATGGTGTTTATGAGGATTTGTCTAGGGAATATCAACTGAAGATGGAGAAATCACTCTGAAGTGGCCTATACCTCTCATGAAGTGGAATTACAGGGGGAAAGATCAAAGTGAACTGAGATTCAATGTTCACTTCTCTTTGCTTCCTGACTGTGGATGCAATGTAATTAGTGATTACTCACCTCAAGCTCCTGGCACTATAACTTTCCTACCATGATGGACATCCATAAAGTAATGAATTTTACTATAAAATTAAATTGATAAATAAAAGCACTCATATAGACTCAATTTTGTTTAATTAGTTCAAGAGACACTTAGTAGTAACATGTGCATTTTGTCTATATTCCATGTTCATCCCTTTTCTTTTTGTGTTATAGTGATAGAATTTTGTTAGTGCCAGCAGAAACCAAGAGTTGATTCTTTTATTGCAATGACACATTGGCTCCATGGTATGTTTTCATATTCATATATGATATTACGAACCAATACTCATTTTGAATCTTTTAAAACTCAATGAGAAATTTACTTCTAATAATTAAATTTTTATTGAAAATCATTAAAGTATCATTTATTAATCTTAAAATTAAGGGGGCTGGACAGGTGGCTCAGGGGTTAAGCCTCTGCCTTGCAGGCGGAAGGTCCTGAGTTCGGATCCCAGATCCCACGTATAGACGCCAGGCGGAAGCGGGGGCGGCCTGCGTTTCTGGTCCTGGTAGGGCGGAGCCTGTGAATCCCGGGGCAGAAGGAGGTGGAGGCGTCCATGGTGGTTCGCAAATTCGTCCGTGGTTCTACACACACACGCACACGCACACGCGCACATACATACACACACGCGCACAGTTGAATAAATAATAATAAAAAAAATTAAAAAAAAATCTTAAAATTAAGGAAGTAAAACCATTTGCGTCTGAATATGAAATCATCTGAATATGAAATCTGAAAAATTCTAAATGAAATATAACTACTTCAGCAGGCAATCTGTTGAATGGAATGCATATAAAGATAAATCAATATATCTAGTATTGTCTCAAAATTTACTGCCAATTTCCCATGTAGAAAATATTTTCATGTGAGCTGGAGTGGTATCCCAGTGACTTAAAGCACTTTCTGTGCACTATGAATAACTTGGACTTGAATTCCCAGTACCATGTAAAAAAATCCAAGAATGGATACCTATGTTTACCACACCAACACTTGGAGATAGAGACCTGAGGCCTCATTGGCCAACCAACCTGGCCAAAATAGTGAGCATCCAGTTTAGTGAAAAACAGAGAGATACAGCAAGATACCCAACAAGGTGAGCCTCTGTCCTCATACACATGCATGGATGTACACATATGCACACTCAAGTACATGTCACTCCTATGCACTGCACACACATTCACAGAGGAAGTATCACCATATGTATACTCCATGCTTCTTTTGATGTTCAACTCATGAAAAGATATTCTGATTTTCTATGCTCAAGTAAATAAACTTTTATATCAGATATTTTAGATGTAAACTTGCAAACACAACTTTAAAAGTTAGCCACAGAATCAGTATTCTTTTTCAAATAAAACTTTATACTATAGATTGTACTGTAGTCATTAGGCTTACTGGCTACTGAAATAAAAAATGTGACCAGTAGGAACTGAGGTGAGTTTTAAATATAAAATGCATAGCAGAATAAAAACTTAGAGTAAAAGAATCACCATTATTTCTAAACCTTTATGTTTGAATTCATGCTAGAAATTAAAATTTTGATTAAATAAAGTATGGTGTTAACTAATTTCATACCATCACTTCCATGTTATATCCTTAAAACGTTCTATAGCAACATTTGTAGCTAATATTTGTAGATCATCTGATTTTTTCCCATTACAACATACCATCATCCTTATTCAGTTATTAAAGATTCACTAGATCCTCAAGCTAGCGCATAAGGAAACTAGCTGCATGAAAGAGGGAAATACCCACTGATTTTTATCTAATCCTTCTGTATATGATTAAGTTTCACCACATCATCTGAAAACTCTAATATTAAAACCAATTTATTGTTAATATTTCCAATGTTAAGAGTGGTTAGTTAACTCCATTCATAGGCTTTTTAATAAAATTAAGCTCAGAAGTCAGAGCATTTATTTGTACTTGTAAAGGCTAATAAAAGACTAATAAAAGGCATTTCATATTGAAAACACCGGGGGTCTCTTGTCATTTCCAGCTTCTGATTTTTTCATCATCACCTTAATATTCACCTATATGTGGATCCTGCATGTATCAATGGACTGAATTCAGCAATTCCACATGACAAAGGCTTGGCAACTCTTGCCAGCCAGAGGGACTCTTCATCCAGTGCTAATGGCTGTCTTTTTATTCCCTATCTTTTTTGCCGAAGTCGAGCAGGATGTCTGCAGTCAAAGTAACCATTTTAGGCTACATTGCAGCTTTTCAAAATAAAGTCCATTTCCAAAAGTATAGTAAGATAGAACATGAGTTCATAGTGATTTCAAAAAGAAGTAGAAGAAATTCAGCCAAATGCCTCATGTTAGATTTTACATGGGAAAACATTAAAAGTACATATTACTATGGCCTGGATATGTTTGGTCTCTGGGTTTGTTTTAGATAATCTTAGCCCTACATGATAGAAAGAGTAATTAAATATTTTCAGAGAAAGAACTTTGAAAATGTTTTAAATTTAGGAATAAAAGCAAGCAAGATGTTTCAAAAATAATGACACTTTAGGAACAAGGAACAGCAATATTTAAACCATGGAATTTTGGGGAGGATTTCTGACCATGTGAAAAATCAGAAGAACCTAGAAAGGGGATGAAAAAATAATTAATGACAAGCAAAAGGATTCCATCTGGTAGATTTCCTTTACGAATGTATATGAAACCATTTCTCATGAATATCGGGGATATCACTTACTTGTGTTTCAACCAAAGCAGTATGCAGCTCACTTCCATGCCCTGTGCTATTTTGAGGTTGGAGATGGCATAAATATGTCTTTATACGGTCTATAAGCAATTCCTGATATTTTATCCAAAGTCATTATCATGAGAAAAATAAGTTTACATTCATAGATCCAATCTATCTTAGTCATGAAATAGTGAAAATTGACCAGCTATGAGAGAGAAGACTCATCTATACAACACTGTGCTCATGGAAACCATGGAGCTTAAAACCAGCACAAAATTCCAACATTGACAGGGCTCCGACATGCATTCAAGATACTAGAACCAAATGTGGAAGCTATTTATTTCATTTTGTTACACGCTCAAGGCTTGATTTTCATTTCCCACATTCAGATTGTCATTTTTCCCATGAAGGTTTTCATTAAACCTGCAGCTGACAGGCAAGTGATAGTCTTCAAACCGAGAATTAGTTTGGTAATAGGAATCTTTGCTTGAGGCTCTATCTGCATTTCCAAGGCAGTGCAGTGTTAAGAAAAAGTCCTGCCAGCAGGAATATGTATAGTTGAGAGCAGATTCTAGATTAAGATCTTTTGCCAGCTACTTCCTCTCTACCCAAGCCCTTCATTTAGCAGAGGTGCATTTTTTAAGAGGTCTTGCCCTCCTGTAATTCTGGCCGAGGAAATGCAGGTGAGATAAGAAGCTTGCCACTAGAGGCAGTATCACCGGATGACTGTGTTTGAATACAAATCAATATTAAAACCAAAGTAGCTTCAGTAGGTTTCCTAAGACTATTTAGTACATTAAACTTATAAGTCACTACAGCTCTCAGTGGATATTTAAAGTTGTTTCCATAATTTTTTCAGGGCTCCAGTTGCATTATTTTCTCTAATTTATAAGCATGATGCACTAAAAAAAAACTTTCCCCTTAAGAAAACATCGGAAACAAATAGCAGATGAAAAAAAACTTATTTGGTTGTTTTTCTCCACAAAATAATGCATTTAGGGCTAATATATTTAAAAAATGGGAATTTTGCCTTAAAGAGAAGAATGCATCAAAACTCAAGAAAGGTATAAATCTATAATTCTGTGAAAACTGGGTTGACTTAAAGCTTTGAAACTAAGCAGCAAAACAAATAAGTGCAAGAATTTAGAAGGCATTCGGCTGTTCTCTCAATTATCTTAATTAATGTTATGAAGATACTGTCTTTACAGAAGGTACTGCTGGGAAAAAATCTATTCTGGTTAAGAATTTAAAAATCACTGTCAAGTTTTAGTATTCCTGAGATGTAGCTAAACTTCTCAAAGAACCTATAAATATTTCTGGGATGACTTCAAATATATGAAGTGACTCTAAGCTAATGAAAATTGAATGGGGGTTGGAGTTTTTCCCCAAAGCCTAATGTTTAGAATTTTAATCTACTATATTCAGTCAGCTCTAATTAGAGGACTTCAGCACTTTGCAGACATCTATCACCATGATATGACTCTGGGGAGGCAAGTGTGTAATTAATCACCATGAATACCTGCTTTTCCCTCTGTTCCCTTGTGGAGATTAGAAGGCTAGAGATGAGTAGAGTCGCCACACTGTTTAAACAACTCCTGTTGGTTTAATTATTCTACTCTCTTGGAAGAGTCTTTTTTTTAAAAAAAAAATTACTAGTGTTTGTTTATTCCTTCTTTTAAATATATATATTTGTGGACAGTTTTATGTCTTTACCTGGCTGTTTCTTGACAGAAGAAGGGAAACATCACTGATTGCTTTGTGAAAACTATACTGTTGAGACTCAAAGACCCTAGTTCTGCCATGTGAATCCCTAGTTCCTAGCCATGAAAAAACCCCTGGTTTTTCTATGGAGATTTCCAATCTCAGTACTGAGAGAGTCTGACCTTTACTAACTCATCAGATAATGACAAGATTTACAAACATGCGTTGTATCATCACTATTTTTACAAGTGTGTATCATAAACTTTGATTGAAAACTAGGAGAAACATCATCATAAGATAAAATAAAGGAAATGGCTTATTTAAGAAAATTAATGGAATAAAAATTCTGTAGCCCTACATCATAAAACATGCAGTGGCAAAGTAGAACACTGGTGAACATTAGTTGCTGAAGAGATTTCCTTTGTGCCATAGATGCTTGGAGTGGTAAGCTTTGTCACATGGTGACATTTTTACTCTGCAAGGCATTAGTGGGGAAAGAGGCAGAGTTGTCTTTCCATGTAAAATGACAAATTAATACCATTTTCAAGGAGAATTGTTGCTACTCCAAATGCAAGTATGCTACATTAAAATTCTTTAAAATTTTTTTCTTGGAAAAGCTGAAAACCAAATGAAGTTTATTATGGAAGCTAATCCTTTATATACCATGGAACAGGGGGTGATTCTGTACACTGCCCAGAGGGATGACCAATAGTGACAGATAAACTGCAGGTGCAACAACAACAGGTGGGACCACTACCAACAATACAGCCCTGCCAATCCTTAAACATGTTAATAGGTCCTAATGGCCCTATACATTGTGGAGAAAGAACAGAATGCTGATAGGTCGGTAACATAGTGATACAATTACAATGATAAACCTCTGTGCCTGTTGTTTAAGTATGCTAATCAGTGTACAGAAGACTTCCAAAGAACAAGAAGGAATATGTAAAAATATTTCTGCCCTTGAACCCAATTCAAGACAGGATGAGCTCCATCCCTGCCCATTGCTGGAAAGTCAACAGGAGTCAGCCCAAGACTATAAGAGAATAGATTGGCATCTATGTTGGCATAGGCACAGAACTACGCTTATATTAAAAATTTGTAATTGAAACATTTTCCCATCAAACATGTAACATTAGTAGGAAACAACCTAAGTCACTGGCCTATTTTAAAATCCATTTAAGAACCAGAATTAACAATGAAGATAATCAGATTGAAGTAATTAATGTCCCTGTAGCACAATTTACTTTTGAGGATCTATTGTTCATGGACAAAATAATGTATTTTGAAGATATGACATTTAGGTTTTAATCATGCAGTGTGAAGACAAATCAAGGGGCTTCTGAGAACTGTGAGGAGCAGTTAGTTAACCAGAAAGTTTATATCTGAGAACAGAGGCCAAAGGGCTTCCAATCAAAGCAGTGAATCAGGAGGACATGCAAGCCAGAGTCTGCTCAAGGTAGAATATGATGGGCTCAGCAGCAGAATATAAAGTGGATTGGAATATAAAGTTTGGACTTTAATAAACAAGAAGAGTGCCGAATATACCCTTTTAATTCCAAGGAAGTCAAACAAGCTCTGAGAACAGTGTGTAAAAATCAGTCTTTCATTTAATCCTGGATTTAGGATTATCTCTTTCAGCCTAGTATCCTGGTGCATGGCTAAACAACTGAATTCTTCCTTCCTATCTGAATCTTTTAACTGTCTGCTATCCATCAGTTCTTTGTTGGGGGACACAAAGCAAGGATATGAACATGGCAGAAGACTTCTAGCGAAGGAGTATTTGTAAATTGGAGAGAGGGAGATAAGAAAATTAAGAGGGGGGAAGTAGTCTTAATGTACTAATCACATATATGAAATTTGGAAAAAATAGGATTCATCAAAGAGAAAATGATAAAAATGAGACAATAATAAGGGGTAAGGTGAGATACTTTCTGATCTGTAACTAGACTAATTTCAGAACACCTTACTCAAGAAGTGCATAACTGTTATCAATGTCTAACATTGTAAAATCAACAATTTCAGATTCAGGAGAAAAATCTGAGAGAAAACTTCACCTTCATGGATTTTATGATTTGCTTCTGATATTACAACTGACCCAAAGTTTTCTTCGGACAGTAAAATATTGAAATTTAAACCAACTTTCAGAGGTTTTAAATATTTCACTCTTTTTCTGTCACCTCCTCTCATTTCAGACTTATTCTCATTTTATAATAATCAAGGAAAGATATAATTCATATAAGCTTTATTTTGCATAGTTTCATCTCATTTTGATTTGATTATTAACAATCCTGTAAATTGTTGCAGACACTTCTGGATTATGATTCTCTCCTTGCTACATCCTTTACAAAGATTTCACATTACATGAACATTTTCTCTAATAGCCATGATGGAGATCCTTTTTAACTTAATCCAAGAAGGAAAAATACAAAATGAGTACTCTCAACTATGTTACATGCATTTAATGAGTTACCATGACTCACTTTTTTCAATTTCCCCAAAGAAAGATATTTCCCTTTGTGAATTTAATAGCTTTAACTCCGGATGAAATTTCATTTTGACAGACAATAATGTCACATGTCAATACAATACTATTACAAATGTATGTTTTGTAATTTCTAAGTAACTTATTTTTATAACCAATGATGTGGTTCTTTTGCTGTCCTGCATGAGAACTCACTTCTTTAAGTCAGGGCTTTAAGGAGAGAACATCTTTTCAATGTAGGTCACTGAGTGACCAACAGGAAATGAGAACAATAACTGTAGTACCTTCAGGTCTAGTTTTCTTATGATAATTGAATTATAATGTTCCTACAAGAGTAAGAAAAACATAGATTTAATCAGAAGTTTGGCTTTTGGACTATGAATAATACAAATCTTGGTATTTAACAACAAAAAATGGGGAAGCAAAAATTGTAAAAACCATAAAAAAGAGGAAATATACCACAATTCTGTGATCTAATGTTTTAAAATTAATTTGTTTTAAACTGATAAATAAGTTACATTAATACATGTGGTGTTTGGATGCATACATTTTATGATATTTAAATCAAGTTTAACATATCTATTTCCACAAGAAAAATTCTTCTTTGTGAATACATGTGAACTGACTTCTGTAATTTTGCAGAATGTACAATTGTATTAGTTAACTTTCAGTTTCTAACAAATATCCAAAGGACTAACTTACAGAAGTGTCATAGTTAGACAGAGATATAAGCTTTGAATGATTGGGGCTCTGGGCATAATTGTAAAATTTGATAGTTGAGTTAAGCCCTGAACAAGCCTGTAAAATAAAACCTCCATATTTCCCAATAGGCCTTTTGATTCTGAATTTATCACCAACATGCACAGAGAGAGAGAGAAAGAGGAAGAGAGAGAAAGAGAGAGAGAGACTACTACAAAGCAGAAAGGGCTGTTTAGGCTCACAGCTACAGACATTTCCATTCACATCTTGCATATATGGCATGGCAAAAGCCCTTCCCTCATGATCAGGAAGTCAAAAAGAGGAAGAAAAAGGGTTGCCATTATTCATTCCAAAGGCATGCTCCACATGGAAAAGTTATGAAAACCTGTTCATAGACCCCACCTCTCCAAGGTCCTGACATCTCATAACAATGTCACCCTCAGAACAAAGTTATACCACACAGACTTCTAGTAAACCCTGAAGATCCAAATGATAGAAAAATCACAATATTTTCATTTACTCTACAGTCACTCTACTGTGCAATACTGCACTACAACTTCTTATTCTTAAGTATCTATCCAGCAATCCACTGTTCACCACCCATTTCCTCATTCTTTCCAGCCATTCTGCTCTCAACATCCGTGTCATCAACTATTTGAAGAGTATCATCATATAGTACTTTGTCCATCTGTGTTACTTCTTTTACTTAATGTCATCATCTTTATCCCCATATATATTTTTGCCAATGATAACATTTCATTTATTTTTGAAGGACAGCTCGTAGTAGCACTACATGTGAATAACAACTTCATTCCTTTCTTTATTTATCAGTTGTTGGTTACTGTGGTTACTTCCATTTCTTCACTATTATGAATAGTGCTTCAACGAACCCAGAAGTGAAGATGTCTCTTGAACACACTAATATCGTTTTTGGATTAATTTCTAGCAGTATATTTTTCTGGATTACAGAGTAATTCTACTTTTGGTTTTTAAAGAGGCATCACCCTGCTTTAGACAAGACAGTACAATTTTTCACTCTTCCAAATGGTACACATAACATCCTTCTCTCTCATCCAAATTTCAAAGCTATTATTCACTTGAATTTGTGGAAAGGAATAAGAAGAGAATATAATTTCACAAATTTTTGTATCATCAGAAAGCAAAAGTAGCAAAGAACAAAAGAAGCTAAGTGATTATCAAATCAAAATATTCTAAAGATGGAAGACATGAAAATTAATTTCTTATTGAAAAACAAAAAAATGTGTTATTTTTTGCGCTTTGAAATAATAGACAGGTAGAATTAATCCCATTTGATGCAAGATATCATTAAAGACAGTAAAAGCAAAAGAAAGGGAGATAACAAAAACTATCCACATAGTGCTAGGTTGGCATTTTATGAAGTGCAGCAAAGCAAAGACAATGCCTGATTGCCTTCCTCTTAAAGACAAAAAAAATATTGAAAAAGAGAATGAATTATCCTACCTGAAAGCATTTTTTCCTTTTGTGGCGTTTTCATGTTTTAGGTCACTCTTTCAACTCACAATGCTGATTCATCAGTTTGAAGAAAAGATTAAGTTCAATGCCAGTGTGTAGTGGCATGCTCTTTGTGAGTGCCTCATACACATTAATCAAAGAAGCTGATGAGAATTTACAAAAGTGGAAGAAGCACCTTTCCACATATTTAGGATACACAATGGAAACCAGAGAAGCTCTTGTATTTAAAATGTGGGACAAAATGTTTAATAAAGGAGTCGTTTTATTATAGTAGCAAACACATTCTACTCCAAGTCAACTCCACTGACAATTGACTAATTCTATGTATCTTCAATTTCTGGTCACATTACACTGTAGTTATCTTAGATGAAAAAAAGAAACTAAGATTTTGAGGAGGATTAGACCACATTTCCAGTTTCCATAATGACACGAAAATGGGGTTTAAGTTTTGATCTCCTGTTTTCTGCTTTTAAATAAATGTAAATCTTTCCAACTCTCCCCACCACCCCAGTCAGATTAGTAGTTCTTTATTTTATGGAAAAAATAACCACAAAGCCCTAGGCTGCAGCAAAAAACTAACAGTCATGTATTGAAATCATAAAATGAGTGAATTTGTACACTTAAAAGTGAAATTGGTAACTGGAAAATTTGGTCATTTTCACATCTGAAAATTTAATGATTATAGTCGTATACTTTATACTCCTTTAATAAAGGAGTAGTTTTATTATAGTAGCAAACACATTATACTCCCAAGTCAATGCCACTGACAATTGACTAATTCTATGTATCTTCAATTTCTGGTCACATTACACTGTAGTTATTTTAGATGAAAAAAAGAAACTAAGATTTTGAGGAGGATTAGACATTTCCAGTTTCCATAATGACACGAAAATGGAGTTTAAGTTCAGTAAGTAGATATCCTTGGCTTTCCTGTGAGCCAGGTGAGAAAGGAACAATGAACACCTACCTGTCCTACCAACTGCTGAAATCACCATTATTACCAGCTGGTGATATGGTATATACAATAATGAATGACAATAATAGAGTGGGTAGTGATCCAGGCCCCTCAATGAGACAGAAAGGAAAGGGACACGTTTCAGACACTCTGGGGATTCCATTTTTAAAAAATCCTCACCGAGGCACTGCAGAGACTGGCTCAGGGGTTAAGACTGAAAAGTAAAAGGTCCTGAGTTCAGATCCAGGTCCCACATGAAAATACCAGGTGGAACTACATGCAAGATACTCCACACAAGTTAGGGCTGCACCAGCCAGGACTGGACTTTGCCTAACTTGCATACTGGCTGACATGTCAACAACCCCCCCCCCCAAAGTCTAGCATGGATCGCAGGAGAGAAGGCTTTAGGCAGTAAGATTCTTAGAGGCAAGGGTGGTAAACAGTCATAATAGAGTTCCCATATTAAGGGAGAGTCCAAGAAGGGCTCCTGGGCTATGCCACTTACTCCTGAACCCTCACTAGGGTAGAGGACTCAGAGGGAGGTTTGGCACCCACATAAAGTAGAAGGGGAGGACCAGGAGAGGGAGAGGTTGGGAGGAGATTGACAGGAAGTGGGGAAGAGGGAGCATGCAATGGGTGACTAAGGGGGAGGGAAGAGGAATGGGAGAGGACAAAGGTACTTATTGAGCTTGTATGATTAAGAAAAAAAAAAACTGTGGGAAAAAATTCCCAGGTGGAAAAAGCAGTGACTTGCACTTCCAATCCTGGTGGACAGAGCCTGGGAAATCCCTGAGTGAAGCAGGAAGGGGGTAGAAGCAATCCAGATGGTTCCAAAAGTTACCTCTGTTCCTACATAAGGACACACAATGCCCTCTAATACACACACACACACACACACACACACACACACACACACACACACACAGGCACGCTTGTGCGCACGCGTGCATGCACACACATTAAAAAAAATCACTGAATCTTCAACCTCCACATCATCTCTCCTATATATTTGCTTAACAAATAAAAAGTGTTTGACTTGAAAACATGTAATTCTCTTTCCTACTTAATTGAAAATCTAAGATATTAAGCTAGGTCCCTCATGCTTTTTTTTTTTTCCCTAACGTTGATCACATCATAGCCTCTGGGTTGCGGAGAATGTTACTCATGTCATGATTGTGTTCAAGAGTGAGAATATCCTCATTCTTGTGTGGATATGATGGCTGCATGAACCCATAACAAGTTTTATGAACAACTACTTGATTTTATAGTTTTATTGTAACATTTCATCAGTTTTCAATTTTTGTTTTCCATTTCAAAGGGATCAGGACAAAGATAGTAACTATTCTGAATGAAATCTTGATCTTTCTTACCTACAGTTTTGTACAATCTAACATGAAAATCTAGGTTCCTCTTCAATGTCATGACATGTTTTCAACTTCTCTGAACACATATTTCCTTAAAAATGGAGATCTTTTTTAATTTTACTTTTGTTTTTAGGTCTCCTGATATCAGTGTTGACAGATTTGTAAGGTATTGTTTTTCAATGTAAAGATACTCCATTACTTTAAACTTGCATATTTCAGATGAAAACTCTGTAATGATTTTTAATGGAGATGTAATTAGTCAGACAGTAGACCTTACTTACTTACCTTGTACTGACTGTTCCCATTGTTGTACCTTTTGCTCACTATAAAAGCTCACTATTGCTAAAAATTTTCTTCCAAAGTATAAGAAAGTAAGAAAAATTCCTTAAATGCCTGATTTTTTAATCATGTAATAGCTATTCATATTGAAAATGTATTTAACTAATACTTGGGAATTGATTTGTATCTTTCAGAACAGAAGAAATGTGTTGTAATTGTTAGTGTAAAAATTATCAAGTATTGAATAGATAAAGGATATACATTGAACAACTGTGTAATGAGAAGTGCAGTAATAAATATGGTAGTTCTTATAAACTTGATAACAAATGCAATAGCTATGAATGGTTTCCTGCCCTCATAGATTGGTCGATATTACAGAACTAGAGCCCCTACAACCTTTTCAATTTGGTGTGTTGAAGAGACATTGGTGGATGAATTGTAAGAAAAGGTGGGATACTATCTTGGAGCAAAAGTATGAAGAATCAATACATGGTTAGTTGTGTCAGGCCTATTGACTGCTATGAAGACTGCAATGGGGAAAAGCTCTGTCAACCCAGAGGCAGTGAAGTCAGCATAATCTTCCACCAATCCACATAGAACATATGGCACAGGCAAAAATGTAATTTGGGTGTTTCTAAATAATGAAATTTTGGGATTGTTACTGTAATGTAATGTAACATCCTGTCTTACACAAAGCAAGATAAACATTGAGTTTAAAAGGACAATTTGGAGTTAATGAAAGAATGAAAGGTGAATGATACTCTAAACAGAGATATTATAAGCAAGGATACAGTTGACTTTCAAATTCCACACTTGTTGGGCCCGCCCAGGATTTACTCCAGGGCATGGCCGAGCACATGGGACTAAAGATGGCGCTGAGGGCTAGTGTCCTGGGCGTTACCCTGATCACATTACAGAGACCCCTATTGGCTCTCAGGTATTGACTTGTCTTCTGTGCTGAGTGACATTGGATTTGACCACTAGCACCTAAAGGATGTGTTGACTTTTGACACAATTGGGTGCCCATTTGGCACCTTGTGGTCTTTTGTCTATATAAGCTTCTTTGTTACCCCCCAAAAACTGAGATTTGCTTTTGACAAACTCCCAGTCCAGTTGCCGAATCTCTGGGGAATTGAGGCGGAGGTGGGGACGGCGGGACCCCAATTGCGGCGGCTGCGCAATCGTGTGAATGAGTGGGTGGACACACCACGCTGTGAGTAGTGGACTCTGCACACACTGAGAAAGCACACACAATTAATGACCCATTTAATGAAATCCCAACTGGAGTCTGCTCAGGGAATAAATTTTTAGCTACATATTGAAGGCAATGAACAGAGCCTGTGAGATACTTGAGGGAATAAGGCATGAGGGAAATGTTCAGCATACTCTGGAAAGAATCGAAGCCTGCTTTCCCTGGGGAGAACGTCACTGTCGACTCTCTCCGCTACCTACCCTCTGTCTTACCTGTGTGCTTTGCAGTCTGTGAGGACTTCTCAACCTGGCTTTGACCTCTTAGAAAACCTGCAGAGTACTACTTTGGCGTCTTCTCTAGTCCAAATGCAATTTCAAAAGTGGGATGGAAGATTAAGTCAGATAAAAATGTTTGGTTGCTAAGAGCTTTGTTAAAACTAATCGTCCTGTAACCAACACAAAGCAATAAAAGATTAAATGTTAAATAAAATCTTTACATAATGAATGTTGCATAGTGAACTTTTATAAATTTAAACATATGGAATCATGTTTATTGACCAAAGCTTTAAAAATCATAATCAAAATATTCTTTGACAGCAGATCTGTATTTTGTCTCCCCTAAATATACTGTATTATCTCAATAACTTAACTCACATCTTTAATTGCTAGTTCTGTTTCTTAAATGAGGACTGGTCATTTTAATATTCATTAAAGTAATTTGAAAGTGTTTTTCTTCCCTAAGTGATATTTTTATGTTTATGTTTCTATTTTTCCAATTATTATGGTTTAGGATATAAAAAGGCACTTTCTTGTAAAAATTTAATTTCAAAAAGTTTTCAGAATAATTCATCTTTCAATCTTCAAAAATATAATCAAATTTTATTGACTAATGTGTTGTTGTATAGTTAGTATGAGAAATCAATGTTCTACAAGTAATCAGACTTGCTGAGTACAAATCTAAACTTGTCAGGCTTAGCCAGCTAGAGATTTTTATGTTTTTTTTTTTTGTTTTCATTAATCATGAAAGATATGCAAAATGCTCCCATGCCATTTCTAAGTAGCTGAACATTGCTATGCATGCATATTCTCTGAGGATATTGAAAATAGAAATTCCAAAAAAAAATTAAATACCAGATTGTCCAGAAGCATAAACACAAGGAGTAAAATTTTACCTTTGGCTATGTTAATGCAAATCTGGTTATATTCGTGAATATATTACTTTTATTCTTCTGTAGTTGAGATTATCCATATCAGAAATAGAATTTGAGTTCATTTATCTTATGAATCTACTATATTACATATGTACCAGCAAGCACATCTTTTATATTATTTTTCCTGGTATTACAAAACATAGCCGGTAGCTGATTCTCCTGAAGTCTATAAACTCCCTCCAGCTCTCAAATTCCATGAAGGAAACTGCCATTTCAATGTAAGTCACTGCATTGCTTGGATATCTGACCCTACCAGGTATCCCCTAGAGAGTTACAAGAGTAAGCAAATTGACAGAATTGATCAATGAGCTCCACAAATAGCTAGCCTACTCCCAGTTCTATAAAGTGATACTTCCTTTTAGAAATTGGTAAGTTGCTTCTTAATTCTGTTTTAAAAATAAACAAGAAGGCATGCTAGTGCTGTGTAGACAAATCCAAATACATTTGTTTGGGGGGGGGTGGGAGTTTCCAATCAAAAAAATCACATATTATAATGTACTATTATTTTTGCTTACTCTTATCCTCTAAAAAAATATAAAAACCAAGAAAGTGTATCACTCAAGTAAATGTAAGGTTTTAGGGTGTTATGTTAACTCTTCCTTTACTCTAAGACAATATTTATACCCAAGAAAATAGAGACAGAGAGAAGTTTATTTACTTGACTTATGCTTCAAGAGGAGAAATAATCCATTTATAGCAGGAATCCCATGACAGAAGGCATAGCTGAAGGCAAAGCAAAAAACCCACTTAGGTCACTTCAGCCATTTGGAGACAGAGAAGCAAAACAGAGAGAAGGGACAGGCTACTGAACTTCAAAGGTCACTTTCCAGTAATGTGCCTTCTTCTACCTCTTAAAAGTGTCACAAACTTCTCAATCATTATTATCAGCTAACCATTAAAATACATATGCCTGCAGAGGACAACTCACATACAAACAATGGCACTGGGTTTCTCACTAAAACAGAAGAACACCTAGAGAGTCCTTATGTAATCACCGATCCTTTGGTTCATGCTCTTATTGCTGATGCACATATCACATTGTGGCATTATCCTGATACTCATTTTATTTGTTTATAAGGACTCCTTAGCTAATTGTAGATGACTACTGACTGATGAGATATGCTGTCCATAAATATTGCAAGTAACAAGTGGTACTTAACTTGCCTACCAATAAGAAAGATTATACAAGTAATAACAAGTTTCATGTTTCCATACCTCATGATAGCAATGACAAGGCACAATGTAACTGCTTTATATGAATCATCTTATATAATCCCTTCCACAGCCTCATGGCCAAAGCACTGCTCCTATCAATCATCTGTACATAAGAAAAACCAGTCTTAAAAAGCTAAGTCATTACTTTTAACTGCAAGCTTATATTCTGAAACAACATGCTGCAACAATGTAGAGCTTTTAATTGTAAGTTCCTTGAATTTCAGCATCATGTCTATCCACTTACCAGTATTATAAAATTCAAAGCAAGTTTGTTTTTTCCTTATCACTAACCTGATACATGTGTATATACTCACATATGATTTCATGATGTTGTCACCAATGACACTGATGCATGCAATACTCAGATGAATAGAATGCTACAAACAAAGATCCTACAGAAGGATCCTACAATGTGATGAAGGAAGCCAGCAACTTTTCTTAGCTTTATCACATGACTATGTTTTTGTTCTCATACTCAGCTTTTAAAGAAACAGAGCTAACAGGTCATTCCATTCTTTACATAAAGCACTCATTCTTTCAGATATAAATTAGTGCCATCATATTAAATATCATTCTCTGTGTGTGGAGTTGGGTAATGATCTCCATCAGCTAATGAGAGCAGAGGGTGTACTTCACTCCAAGCGCCTTCTGTTCCAGCTGTTTCTACTTATCTTAATTTTCCTAATTGGGTTACAATTAGGCTGTGAATGAGACGTTAACATGGGATTTGGGGCTTTTCAACAAAAGGGTTTTCTTCTTTTATTGTTTTGTGGTTCTTAAATTTCAGAGGCCTGCTTATTGCTACATGTTAATTAAAAAGACTTACACACTGTTTGAGAGAAGATTATAATATACAAAGAATAACCTATCTACATCTCCCCAGTTCTAGCAGTTTGGTTGTAAGATGAGTATTTTGCTTGTGGTTTGTGTAATCTTTCTTTGATTTGTTTAGAATATGATATGATGTTATTAAAACCATTACTTTCCATTGATTTCTGGTCTCACATCCAGTTCTGATCTTGCTTAGTAATGTGCGAGTTCTCTGCTGGCCAAGATGAAATTGGAATGGCTTTGTCATGGCAATTTAGAATTCCTTGCTAAGGACTTGCTATTAAAAGTAAGATTCTCAGATCAAGAGTGTCAGCAGTATCTGAGAACTCATTGGAAAGGCAGAACTAAGCCAAGTTTCAGCACCTGCATCTCAACAAGATACTCAAGTAATTT
Organism: Typhlomys cinereus; assembly: GCA_023101885.1. Taxonomy (NCBI): domain Eukaryota; kingdom Metazoa; phylum Chordata; class Mammalia; order Rodentia; family Platacanthomyidae; genus Typhlomys; species Typhlomys cinereus. The sequence continues at coordinate 1,161,116 of JALPQD010000221.1, read as the reverse complement.
GTATGCAGTTTGAAGTTTAAACACTCAGCTCAAATTAAGTTGTAATAACAGAAGCAATTGAAAATTAATAGACACACAGACAAACAAACTAAAAGCCATGTCATCATACATTTTAATTATTTTGAAAATGTAATATTACACATAGCTAAAGTAATGTCAACAATAAGGATTAAGATTTTACTATACAAATTTTAAATGGGTCAGTATTAAGTTGAACAAGGACATTGTACTGGGATTTTTGGACTGTTCTCAAATGAAGCTACATACCTTCTTCTCTCTCTTTGTTTTATTTTCACTTGATCTTAGCCAAAAGGCCGAGAAACAATTGTTTTATTTTCTTTTGAGGCAGTGTCTCACTATATAGATAACTCAGACCTTGAGCTCTCTTTATAGTCTACATGCACAAGATATGTTGTATATTAAAACTTAAAATGGAAAGTATTTCAAATTCATACATGTTTTATCCCACTTTTAAAATATTCAGTCTACCAATATAGACATTTTATTTACTAATTAAACTTATTTTACCAGTTCTAAAAGTGTTAGTCCATGAGAACCCTGTTCTGATGAGCGAAGTCCAATAGCATACTATCAAACATTGTCTAAGCCATTTGTTGCTGACCTGGCACACTAAGAAGACTTGGCTGGAGTCAGGGATTGGGAATGTGCTATCCGATGTGAAGCAGGACACATAAATGTTCTCATCCTGCCAAGAGTCGTCTATTCACCTGGTTCCTTGTGCTATATTTGTTTTTCCAGACATTTTGCCTTTATACATCTTGAGATATGGAAATATTATCAAGAAGTTTCATATATTTTAAATAAGAAGCTGCCTAGCTACTGAATATAGTGGGTTGTCTTTTTTAATCAATGATACTGAAGTGGTTAGATACTTATGACTGCCCCATTAGGAACAACTTGTTGGATGTAGTCTGGTTTAACAATTACCTCTGCCAAGCTCTGTGTGTTCTTGATCTTTTGGTTCTTCATTTCATTCCTGTCACCCCTTAGCAAGCTCAAGAATGACTTCACTCCTAGTTTATCTGTAATTGCTATGGTACCTCAACATGACTTTTGAATTTTTTTTAAAATTATGACAAAAACATTGCTGACTTTGCCTTCTGCTCACCTACTTCATATGGTTTGAAGCAATAAACAGGCTTTATATAAAGGTAGTTAAGTATGCCTTTCCTTATTTCTAAAGGTCTCTTCTTTGGAAACTCTCTGGTTCTCAATCAAGTTTCCTTGCATGTACTATGTTTGAATATTCAGGATGCTATTTCCACTGGATCTCTATGGCCTTGAGATGGAGCATATAGCTCAATAAAAAGGGCAATTTGAATGTAAGCTAAAAGGCAAGGTGGCCTCAGACAGTGTACTGCAGAGCATCATCTTAAATCTTAGACTGTGAAAAACAAGACTTAACCAGAACCCAGGAACCAACAGGTCAAGGTTACCCAAAGATCCTTAACATTTCCATGATATTAGCACTGTGATTTTTCCTTGGCTTCTCTCATCATGCATCTAATGCACATTCAAAAGTCACATAGAACAAAAGAGAAAAAAATGAATGCAATTCTGAGACTCCACGCATGCTCACTTCAGAATGTCTGTCTCTTCCTGGCTCAAGAATAATCCTCCCCTGTATGATCTGCATTACGTTTGTCCATGAAAAACATTGACCCAAATCTCTATTAGTGCAAGGCAAACTCAGTGCTAGTATCTTCACTGACATTTTGCAGCAGAATCTCTCCATTTCTTACTATCTCTCAGAATTCTTTCTCTGGCAGTGACAGGAACCTAGGAACACTAGGTAGAAGTGTCTCTTCTTCCTCACACCATCCCACATGAGATGGTAGCAATCTCTTGTGATAGTTACTGACTGACCCAGAAATATTTTTATGGAAATCTCCCTCATGTTTGAACCTCATTCTATTATCAGAAAATATGGTAGTATTGTACTTTCCTTATTAAATCTATGCAAGTTGAATCTAGGGAAAATTGAAACCTTTTTTCAGTGTTCCTTCCCTGGTTGCCTTGGTTATTCCAACTGTTGGAACCCTATGTAAATAGAAGCATTTTCCTGGATTGACTCCCTGCTTACTAAAAGATGTGGAGCTTTTTTGCATATTAAGAATTGCATTGCAATCACTGCTTGTTGGTCCTGGCAACAGCCCACAAACTAGCTTTTATATTATTTTGCATTACATGTAAATTAAACCTGAAATAAAGTAGCTACACAAATTATTAATTGCCTAATTCTTAAAAGATTTTGAAAAAAAATCAACAATTTAGGATTATTAAATATATAGAATGAGAAGAGAGGCACTGGAATATATATATATTATATATATATATTATTTGCTGAAGAAAACTTTAATAATTGCACCACAATAGTAGAATCAAAACATAATTTTGTTCTGTTCAAGCAATTTTAACAATTAAAGAAGGAAAAAATGCAAAGTCCTTATAAAACCTTTAACTTTTATTACCTAGTATTGCTGATATTGGATGAGTAAAATCATCAGGATAATTTAAGTTTCATGCCTTGTAGTTTCCTCTGCTTGGATGCTGTCTTCCTAAATCCACAACCCTTGGTTCTATTGGATTTCATTTATTCTACTGAGCATTACCTTTAAGGTATTTCCTGAGTGTACCTAATAACGCCTCATTTTAAATATGCGTATTTCTCTTCTTTCTTGTACTTTTTCATAATGATTTTTACTATTTTCACATCTATTTGAGTAATATATATATGTTTCAAATATAAGTGACATAAGTTCATGTATGTATTCATTATACATTCATCATATTTACAAACATACATTATATTAAATACTCTACACTTTCTTACCCCTAGAATATAAAACAGATTATTCCTAGTCCATGACACAGAATAGTGCCTATCACATTGTAAGCACTAGATACATACGATTGGATAAATAATGGACAAAGAAACAAATCATCAGGAACAGTGTCCTTACTCTCTTAGAATGGTTCAGGTAAGAGTTTTCAAGAATGAAGAGTTCCAATTCCTTCTGGATTCTTAAGGATTCTTTTTTGCATATGAGTCTCCTCTGACAAAATGCAACTTCTTGATATCTGGATTCAGACAGTTGAACTCATGGATTGTACATATTGTACTGGAATGTTTATTAAATATTACTACCATTTGCAGTAGAAATTGTGAATTATCACAGTCAAAAAAAGATCATTTAACTAGAAGGTAACCATCCTGCAAATGGGAGACTGATCCCTCCCTCCTCACAGCAGTCTCCTACTCTTATTCCATCTACCTTTGAATCTACTCTTATAATAAGACTCTATTTTAACAGCATTTTATCTCTGGCCAGGGGGTGATATCCAGTACCCATCAGGATGGAGCCAAGGGCTGTGCAGAAAGAGCAAAACTGGAAAAAAAATCAATAAAATATAATTCAGAAAATCAGAGACTCTACATCAACCACCTTGAACCAGGCCAGCCAAATCTCTCCCCATCCTAAAGCTTAGAGAAATTTGTGGAAGAGGGGGGTGGTAAGATTGTAAGAGCCTAAAGATAGGGAGGAGCAATGATATGCAAGATACTCCATACAAGTTAGGGCCGAAGTAATCACAATAAGATTTTGCATGACCTGCGCAATTACCAACATATCATTGAACCCCCAAAGTCTAGCATGGATCACAGGCACTACGATCCTTAGAGACAAGGGATTAACAGCCACAATAGTGTTCCTATACTAAAGGGGAACACAAAAAAGAGCTCTAGGCAATGCCACTGAGTCCTTACACCTCATCAGAAAGGAGGACCCATAGGGCAATTTGACATGCACACTAAAGGATGTTCCAGGAATGGGGGGAGGGAAGGAGCACTGGGAGAAAGGGAAAGAGGGGGAAAAGGAAAGGGAAAAGCGGGAAAGGCAGTAAGGGAACCCAGAGAGGGTTGGAGGGAGGGAGGGAAATGGGGTACTTACCAACTTCGTATGAGTGGAAGAAATAAATAAAAAGATCATGTAACCAAATATAGGAGACCCTGTTTCAAAGTTGATTTTAGATGTCATTATTTCACATAGCCACTACTGTGAATTTATTGAAACAAATTGGTAATTTTTTCTTTCAAATCTCTTTATTATTAATAAAAAGATCAATGTATTATGATGTTGCTGATGGCTGTCAGCAATGAGTACTGATAACAGAAACAAAGAAGAGACAGGGAAGGCAAGCAAAACTCAAAACTGTTTCAATGGAAATAACCAACTAGAGTTTGGATTCCAGGATGTAAAGGTATAATTCAGATAAAGTATACTTCAGACAATTCTTAGTTTTAATGTGTATTTTATAAAAGGGCTTAAGGAAGATGTGATGGACTAAATGAGTGGTCAGAAAACTATCTGTTCTCTAACATGTTGTCTTCAATTAAAAGTGACATTTCACAATGGTAACTCAAACTTCAATTAAAATATCAGAATGAAAAACATGTCAGTCTAGACTGTGACCTAAAGAGAATGTAAATGACTGCACCAGAGCAGTGCCATTATACAATGATAAACATTTCTAAAATGTAAGGGAGTCGTCTTAATTGAATGCTGAGCAAAGTCAGAAAGTTAAAGATTACTTTCACATTGCTACTTACATTTTTCCTAATATTAGAGTAAAAATAGATTTTTCTTTTCAGTTTCTGCCAAAGAACATTATGGACTCTTGGTGACCCATAAAACCTGCCACAGTAAGTGCACTTCTTTTCTCTGAAGTACAGATCAAGAACAAACAAGGCCTCCAGGATTCAAAGGTAATGAACAAATGACTTTATTTTGAAAGTTCACGGTGATATCTTGAAAAGGCACCAAAACTAAGTGAAATCCCAGACACAGGCTCTAAAAAGGATATTTCCTCCATGCAGCTAGTATAATTTCTGTAAGAATTATTTGTGTACTATCAGAAAACATTTGATTTCCTTCATACAATGATTTTCCTATAGCTTGCTTTATTTTTTAAAAAGTCAGTAGTTTAATGATTTTTTTTCCGCTTTCTGTTCACTTGGGGCTGGATGTATTTGATCTTCCCAGTCATGGAGGGGATAGGGGCTGGCAGTTAGATGGTAACCAGCTGACAACGGAGACTGACCCCACTCAGTACTGTGTCCCACTTCTATTCTTCCATCTATCTTTAAACCTATTCTTATATTAAGACCTTCATTTAAACAACCTTTTACTTTGATTAGGAGATGACCCAATCAAGATATAGCTAAGGGCAGTGCAGGAACAGCAAAACTGAAAACAATAACCAACCATAACACCCAAAGACACTACAATGTTCACCAGGAACCAGACTAGCCAAGTCTTTACCCATCCTAAAGCTTAGGGAATCTTACAAAAGAAAGGGCCGCAAGATTGTAAGAGCCTAGAATGGGGAGGTCCACCAATAAATAAGATAGTCCACTCAAGCCTGGGGCATGGCAACTAAGATATTGCTACAATGTGATTGGATCTTGCCTGACCTACACAATGGCTGACATGTCAATAAGCCCTCAAAGATAAGCACAGTACCGTTCTCAGGGGAGAAGGCTTGAGGCAGTAGGATTCTTAGACGCAAAGGGTTGGACAGATATAACAAAAGTTCCATATTAGTGTGTGGCCCAAGAAGGGGCCCCAAGAAGTGTCTCTGAATCCTGAACTCTCACTAGTGAAGACTACCCAGAAGGAAATTTAGCACCCATATAAACAGATGTTCTGGAGGGTGGAAGGAAGCAAGCTGGAGATAACAAGAGAGGAGGAAGGAGGAAAGGAGGGAAGAGAGAGGGAGGGGGGAGAGTGAGATGGGGAAACGGGGTTAGGGGGAAGGGGAAAGGGGGGGTAAAAGTACCCATATATTGAGCTTTATAACTAGATTTAAAAAAGAGAGTTACCTGGCAAAGTTTTTTCTTCAATAGTTCAATGATATTTGATATGCACAAACCATTCCATCCTCCAAGAAATTATATATTTTATTAAGTAGAGGTACATATGCTCTACTTTACTAAATTATAAAGTTTGAGCAAATTTGGTTGGTATCATAAACTGAGATTCCTTGTAGTATTTTGGTTCCCATGAGAAATATCTTTATATTTTGATGAAAACTACATATTTTATAATTAGTAAGATATTTTCTTGATTTTACAAGATTGTTTTTCATTGTTGTATATTTGAAACTCACAAAAAGTAAATTTTATGTGGAACAATTGCAATTTCCATAGATTGAATTATGATTATTATTTGTCTGAGCTTTTTATGCATTACATATATTCATAAATTGCAAGTGAAAACGAAAATAGTAGTAATGATGGTGAATAAAATCTCTAACCGATATTGATGTTCTCAGTACGAATGAAGAAAAAAACCCAGTTGTTGATCTTTCCAAATATATTCATTATTCTGGCCAAAACAACCTGGAAATATTGGTCATATAATTCTAACAGTGTAAAACATCATAGAAAATTTTCTAAGAAAAGGTATGTCTTTCCACCAGAAGATTAAAAGTCACATGACGATTGAAAGATTCCATGCCTGGGTCCAGACAATATTTGAGGGAAATGATTATTAATACAAATTCTCTGTTTTCTTTTTAACAAAATGGTGATTTACAAGTTGTATATAAAGATAAAATTTTACAGATGCAAAGGTCACCTGGGAGATTATCCTCAGGATTCCTGGAAGTTGTTAAAGTCAGGTCAACCTACCCAGCTTGAGTTTAGAAGTGAATCAGTAGAGAAAACAAGTGAAAAAAAATTCCAAAAATTTTGCTTGACAATTCTGAAAATGAGAAGTCATGTACATACATTTCTATTTAGTTTGTAATCTGAAAGAAAAATGATATTCTGTTGATTGAGAAATGAACCCAGGATGCACTGAGAAGTAATGGGCCTGTGTAAATGCTATTTCCTTTATACATCAGCGTTCCTTTACCTCAGTGTTCTTTTGAATACTAAGGCCTGTTTAGTAAATACAGAAGTGCTGTCTCAGAGTTGAGGAGTCAATTTAGCTCACATATTATTGTTTTAATTTCCTTGATTATTATACAAACTTGATTGAAGATACATTTGCAAAAGGGATACATGCATGGTCATAAAGCATTTGCTTTTTTTCCAGAGCTATTCTGGCATATGAGCCTTTGAAGAATACTATCTCTCAACATAGTGTGTAGCTTTCAAGGAATTTTGAAGAATAGAAAAAAAGATCTGAGCAGTGTTTGGAATCAGACTTGACTTAGCACCAAGGGAGATTTTGGCTGTGTTATACTGGCTATGTGAGGCTTAACACCTCATTATTCTCTTAATAAACCTGCTAAAGGGTGTCTTCCTAATGAATTAACTAGAGTTATACCCAATTTTCAGATAATAATTCAAGTCCACATTTTGGAGTTATAGTTGATTTAACAGTCTTTTAAGTGCCTACTTGGCTTTACCTCAGTAACATTTTAATAAGTAAACTTTAAAATTCATACCACTTACTTAAAGATAGGCAAATAATTTGTATTTGTATGATGGTCATTGTTATTAGAACTTTAAAATTATTGCTTTATTTGATTAATTATTTCTTATGGTTCCTATCAAAGCCTTAATTATATCCGAAGAACATATTTTAGGGATTGGAGACATGTCTTAGTAGTTAAAGTACTTGCTGCACATGTAAAATGACCATAATTCAGACCCTCTAAGACCTACAGATTCAGGCAAAATGCCTTGGGAGTGTGGTAGCCAATCTAAAGATCCAGGACTGGAATATGGAGCTTGGAAATCCATAGATAAATCCAGGTAGCCAGATTAATAGCTTTATGGTCAGAGTCTGGGTTTAGGGACCCAGAGACAAAACCAGAAGGTGTAAAAATAATCAAGTATGATGCACATAGGTGCATGCACACCTGGATACTTACGGGCCTATTTACATGAAAACATCTATACAAACTTAAACATGAAAATAGAAAAAATAAAGTTTTGTTGGCTGAAGTTTTCAATAATATTTTTATTGAATTAATTCAATTAATACTGAAATTAATTTTATATTTATAATTATCCTGAACAGAAAAGAACATCAAGACTTTGGGCCAAATTTACAATTTCACTTTGGTAATGAATAAGTTATATTGAAGTATACTTTGTGTATGTATGCAATGTGAGCTTATTCTGTTCATACACTATATAGAGCTATGCTTTCAAACTCGATATTTGAGAGATCAAAGAGAAATACCATAATAAACAACATTCACCATTTTGAAGTCTTCCATATTTAAAAATCAATGTTTTCAAATTCCTCACTAATCACTGTTTTAGAAATCTGTCTCATACATACTCATACTGCAAATGAACTATCCTCCATTTAGAAACCAGTCCTGACTCCATCCATAAAAATAATGTGGTTTTAACATTTATTTCCAGTTCGCATTGCCTTCTCCCCTTTTCTGTTCCATCATAATACTTTCATAGCCTTATTTATATATTTTTCTTTTGAACATTGAATATTATACCCATTACAGTTCTCTGTTGCTGTGTGATGACACTCAAAGTTAAGGAACTGAATGGGAGAAAGGGAGATTTACTCCTGTTTATGGTTCCAAAGGGGAGATATGGTCCATTATGATGGGAAAAACATGGAAGTCTGGAAGAAGCTGGAGTTGGTCTAAGTCATTTCCTTCATGGAGGCTGAGAGCTGCTACAAACTCAAGAGCAAACTCACTCACTCAAGCAGGGCTAAACTAAACAACCTTAAGGGCCACCTCCTGTGACTGCCTTCTTCCAGCAAGATTCCACCTACTAAAGGTTCCAGGAGTTTTCCAAACTAAAGATTCAAACACATGAGCTTATGAGGGACAACTCACACTTCTAACCATGCCACATATGCTACATTGTGAAAGATTGCTACAATATTCATGCACTGTTGCTTTCCCCATTCTTCCATCATTCAAATTAAACTATTGGACAAAAACATGCACATATGAGATCTGAAAATCCTGACAAATGAAGAATATTTTACTGGATTATTCTATATATTGCAAAATTGTAGCTGAGTTCATGTGAATTTGATGCTTTTCATACTCTTTCCTTATTTATGAGTGAGTGAGTCTCTTGGTGCTTGCCCCTTCACTGTTTTCTAGTGTTTGCTGATTATAAGTGAAAGACAGCCTTCCATCATACAAATTATAAATAGGCTTTACTCGAAGAGATGTAGCCAAAATCATGCAATGTTTGGACTTCTTTTTTTTCCTTCTGTATAAATGTAATTACATTTTTAAAATAAAATTCATGCTTCCTTCTCCCTCCCACACTCCAGAACTTCATCTTCTATAGGCCCCGAAGTTCCCTCTGAGTCGCCTACACTAGTGAGGGTTCAGGACTCTGTGGCATACCTTGGGGTCCCCTTCTTGGGTTGCCTACAAATGTAGGAACTCTGTTATATCTGTCAAACTCCTTGCTTTTAAGGATTCTACTGCTTAAAGCCATCTCTCCTGAGATCTTTGCTGGTTTATGGGGCAAAGAGGAGAGAGAGTGGGAAAAAGGAGAAGGGAGAGAGAGAGGTGTAGGAGAAAGAATGGAATGGAGGGATAAAAGGGGGAGGGGACAGAGGAGGAGAAGGGAGAAGGGAGGGAGTGAAGGTACCTACCCATTGAGCTGATATAACTAACTAGATAGAAAACAAAATTAATAAACAAAATCCTTAGAACCCCTTTTAAATCTCAGCAACTGGGTGCAGCATCTGAGCTCCTCTGAATGTAGAAGGAACTTCTTTCTTTGAGGTTATCTAATATTAGTGAATTAAACTGAAAATGAAGTTTATTTTCACCTTAAATGTATTAACTTCTTTATGTAAACCAATATAATGAAAAAAAAAACAGTTAGGCCCACTGTTTTAATAGCCCTACTTAGCAAAAATATTATATATGAACAATCCATAAATCTAAACTTAAAGATAAGAAACTCTGAATGGTATTTATTCTAGACTATTTAATTGATTTTCATGTTCTGTGAATTTATATATTCTAATATTAATGTAATAAATATTATTTTATTTAATAAGAGAATGAGGACATGAGACCATAAGTATAAGGCATTCCTTAGAGGTGAAAGATCCAATGGGTTTCAGGGAATCTGCTTCTTCATACTTTAAAGCAAGAATCATGTTTGGTAATTTTGCTCCTTATTGCTAATAAATGGCATCAAATTTAAAGGTTCAAAATAACACCACTTCATTGCATTACTCCAGGAAGTTGGAAGTCTGAACTGGCTTCTGTTAAAGTTAAGGTGTTTGCAGGGCTATCTACATTCAGAGGAGCTCACAGGTGGCTCTAGGGAGTGGGGCTATTGCTCAATGGAAGAGTGCTACAAACATGCACATGCGCGCGCGCACACACACACACACACAGTGGATGTTGTGGTAGAGTCCATTTCCTTGTCTTTCAACCTTCTGGAAGCTACCCTCAGTCCTTGCTATAGTCTCCCTACCCCTTCATTTTCAAAGCCACTGAAGGCCAGTTGAGTCATTCTTAATGATGTCATATCTCAAATTCTGTCTTAGTTATACCCTCTATCTCACTCTTTCTCTTATCTTGAGCCTTGTGATCATCTGAAGTCTACCACCTAATCCAGGATAATTTCTTTTGTTTCAAGATTAGCTAATTCACAACTTCAACTCTGTTTGCTATCTTTATTCACCTTGTCCTTGGCATAGGACATATGTGAAAGTGTACAGATATGGACACATAGGTATGTCTGGGGGTAGGGCATTATTCTGCTTACCACATTCATTGTGTATCTGTGTGGTGGCATTTGCACATGCACAAATGATTCCGTGCATATGTGAATATGGCACTTCAAAATGTACAAAAGGAAATCACACTATCTGCTTAATTGACTACACTAAATCATTTTGTTTCTTATTGCAAACATTATTGGTGGAACTGGGATAAAGATTCAGTTGGTGAAGTGTTTGATATACAAGTAAGTGAACCTGTGTTCAAATCCTAACCATCTATCTATATACACTGCTAGGCAAGATAGCATGTGTCTATGATCTCAGAATTTGGAAGGTAAAGATAGGCATATCCCTTGGGGCTTTGCTAGCCAGCCAGCTTAGACACAACAGCTAGTGAGCTCTGAACTAAAAGAAAGAGAAAGACACTATCTTAAAAGATAAAGTGGAAAGTAATTGAAGAAGACACTGGGCACCAAGATTACACACAAACTCATGCAAACATATATGTATACCACACACAAAACCACAAAGAAACACAAAAAAGCAAGCTAAAAAAAAAAAAACCAAAAAACACCGTTGTTTGTATTAGTCAGTGACAAAACTGATACTTGTTGGACTTGCTATTTGGTCAGTTCAGGATCCCTGGACAGTCACTGGGATTCCTAGCAGGAGAAGGAGATACAGGGACATCTGCTAGTGGTGGTTACAACCAGGAGTAGAGCTCTCAGACCCAGCTGGTAGCAACCAGACCAGCAGCATTGTCACCAAAATATTAACTTGCTTTTCTGGTTTAAAGTGCTAAATCTTCACTACTCTATGCTCTGCATGTCCTTGTAAAAACTGATTACATTCTGATGACAATCTAGTCATTATTCTGGGTCACTTGCTGTACTTGCTGTGCTTTTTGTTTTATTTTCTTCTGCTTTAATTTCCCTCATAAAAAAAACTAAGGCACATTTAAAAATAATTTACACAAATACATGTGCTTGTTTTCCTCAAATGTGGAATTCAAACTGATGTTAGCATATTTGTACCTAGCATTTGGAAGGGGGAGAAAATAGTCTTTCAATATTTACATAGAGAATAAACCGAGTTGGGTGAGTTTTTTTTAATCTCTGTTTTAAAGCTATGTATTATAATTCAGATAATCCAAACTAATAGACAGAAGCAATGTTGAAAATCACCACCCTGAGCATTAATATGTGTGGCAAACTAATGATAGGACATCAGTTGACAGAGAAAAGGAATTGTACATGCGATGTAGCCAGGGATTATAAACTGGTGTATAAAACTATGCAGCAGTGTTACTGTGTTTCTCAATATTTTCTTAAGCTGTAATCTTTTAAGAACCTTCTCAACATGCTTCTTCTCATAAATCACTTCCTCTCATGGTATTTTGATATGTCAAATTTTTATGATGTTTATGTATGCAGTCTTTTAGAGACTGAGACTATTATATTATCTAAGGTGTCACCACCTAAGGAAACACTTTGCACATCCTTAGGTAATAATGTCGCTCACACTGAAAGTGCAACATGGAAGGACACCAGTGAATGGAAACTTATAGGCTATCAATGAAAACCCTGTATTTCATTGACAAGGAACACGACAGACAGAGAAAGAATGGCAGTTGATTTGTTTCACCTGGAAGAATGCATACTTTATGGGGAATTGTGGGGAAAATGAAGGAAAAATAAGGCAAAGAATTTGTTTAATTTGCTGTTATGCACAATACTGATAAAAATCAGACATGCTGTGGGGAAGGAAAAAACCTTCTTAGCATCTGAATGACAATAATTGAGGATGTAACTGTTTAAGGTTTTAAAGCTTCCTCTGATATTTTCATATACACAGAATGTAATATTATGTTAGCTTATAAAATTATTGCTTTTACTGATAATACATAATAGAAAAATTCTTTAGAAAAGAATTCAGCCACAGAGACTTAAAATTTTCAACAGAAGGCAAGACTTGTTTAAAGGTCAGCTTCTTGTATACTCTTGGTATTTTCTCTGAATCAGAGCATGTTCAACGAAGTGAGGGACTCACTGCTGTCAGATGCTGGCATTTCAAAGGGCAAAAGACATCTTTATGAAATAATAAGGATGAAAATCTCTTCATGTACAGTCATTTATTAAACATTTCCTTGAATTCAATATTGAGATTTTTTTTCTTATTTGTGGAAAAGGAGCCTCCCATCTTAGTGTAATAAAAGGTAATAAAAATGATAGTCACAATCAGAAAGTAAAATGGATTTAGAAAATCAATATTCTCTTATTCATGATCTAAGCAATCAGAAATAGTTGACATGTTATTAAGACCAGAGCAATAAAATAATATACTGTAATTGGATTTCACTATTAAGAAAAAGCACTTGGCTATATTGAGAGATGATTTCTGATGGATATCACTGCATATGTTGCTCTTGGACACGCTAAATCACTAATTACAAATAGAGACATTCTTCTTGTCCAGTAAGGCATCCTAAATGGCTTCTTGCAGCTACTTTGCTTTGTTACTATTTTCAGACTGTGGACTGAGCTCAGGACCGTGCTTATGTGAAGTGAGCTCTCTACTGCTTATCATTCTCCTGTACTTGCATTCTTTACTTTGTATGTATTCATAAAACTGTTAACAGTACAAATAATGCTCATCTCATAGGGAAATTGGTGCTATTTCTAAGAGTTGATGATGTAGGTATCAATATGATTTCTATTCCTGATATCATAAAATGCACCCTGTGCACATTGTCAAGAAAAAAGGTTTGTTATGGCCTGTGTTCTATCTTCACATACTGACAGTCTGCTGGCTGGCACTGCCCCAAGGTGGTGGAGGATGTCACATGGTAAGGGATAACAGCACTTATGTGTCTCCTCTGATCTTTCTCTTTCTTATAAATGCGGCAAGGAATAGCCATGGTCTGGGCTTCATCCTTATCTAATATGCTTATTACTTCCCAAAGGCTCACAGCTAAGAATCATAGTTTGGGTTTTTTATCTTCTTTAGATAGGAATTAAAATTTAGAGCAGGCATGCCTGAGAGATACACTCAAATCATGGCAAATGAGAAATGCATGAACAATTCAACATAAGTATCCAAAATTTATAGGAGGGGTACACGGGGTCATTACATATGCTTCTTAGGCCAGGTGTTCCCTGTGGAAATAAATACATTTCATCCTCAATGAGACCCACACCTTTTATAAGTGTCTTAAAGTGGGCAGAATCAGCAACTCATTCATATATATATTAAATTTCTTGCTGCATTTTTAAATCTTATTTCATTGATTGATGTAAACATTTACTTACTCATGTTCCTAAATCAAATGTTTTTAACCTATTCCCTAACAGAGTTTCTCTAGCTGTAACCCTTCAGCCTATTTTTTTTAACTTGATATTTTACTCCTAGGTAGCAACTAGATATCGCATTTTTTCCAGCCATAGGAGCAAACCCTTTTATACTCTAACCCATCTTGCTGACCTTGGAATAAGTAGTTTTTAATGTATCTCAGATTTTGATTAAAGGGTCATAAAATAAATAATTCACGGAAATGATCATTCCATTAAACTTTGATGAACTGTAGAAACAAGTTCAGAGAGCATTCAAATTCTGTAACTAAAATCTTTCCTAGTCAGGGAAGATTTTTTGATATAAACGGAATGTCATCTGAGAATCAGGTTAAAGAGACGTTCCTTTCTCAGTGCATAAGTAGAAGTGTCTATCAGAGTAAAATTCCAGCAAGAGGAATTGAGGTTGGGTAGAATCTGGCTCATGACAGGAAGAAAAGGAACAAATGAAGTTCCAGTGAGAGGTGAGAACCTCTACAAAGAGAGAAAGAGAAGTGAGCACGTGCTAAATTATGAAGCATAACTTTAACGGATGGCAAGTTCGACCTAAGAAGTTTGGGAAGGCATAAATATGTGCCACAGTGTGAATACATGTTCACATTTGCATTTTATAATTATGTTTTGAAGAATTCGGGATTTTTAAAATATAATAAATTTAATAGATACTGGTGAGATGGCTGAACAGGACGAGATACTTGCTGCATAAGTTTGATGACGTGAGTTAGAGCCTCAGAATCCATGAGGCAGAAAGATGGAGCCAACACAAGAGAACATAAATTAATAACAAAAAAATACAAAATTTGTATGGTATATGGGGGAACACAAAAGAGACTCTGAAAATTAAGTTAGATCAAAGGACACAGTAAAGTTGAAGAGCTGCCTACAGACAGGAAAGAATATAGGAATAATGAATCACTTTCACAGAAAATGTGAAAAAAATCCTTCAACTAGACAGTAAAACAAAAATCATCAAAAAATATGATTTTCAGATATGCAAAAGACTTGAACAGACACTATTCCAAGATAATACATGAAGGAAAAGGAAGCAAGTATAGGAAAAGATACTTATTGCTGGTTGTCAAGGAATATATCAAAGGCAGGCAATCGAGCTCAGTGGATAAAATACCTGCCTTAAATGCATGAGAAACAGAATTCTGAACCGCAGAACCCAAATTAAATCCTAGCAAGCATTGCTGTCCCCTGTAATTTCAGCTCTCAGAAGGCAGAGACAGGGCAAACTGGCTAGCTGAATATAAAAACATACACTTTCCTCTCCATAGTTGTGAACACACATGCACTCACTCATGTACAACACAAACATATACACGATAAAACAATAACAGCAACAAAAGCAAAAACATATGGACTCTTACCTTGCACTGGTTAAGGTAGGTTTTGTTAAAAAAAAAAAAAAAAAAAAAGGTCGAGGGAGGCTGGCAAGAACATTCAAAGCTTTAGGTGCTTGATGTCAAGTAATAATATGTGCTCAATCCCAGAATCCATATGGTAGAAGGAAAGAACTGATTTCCAAGAGAGAAAATTGTCTTATCTCCTCTTCACATGGACTGTGAAACACATGCACACACACACACACACACACACACACACACACACACACACAAACACAAGATGGGAAAATACATGTGAAAAAAAAGTATTTCAGAAAATATACTAGAAAGAAAGAAGAAAGGAAGGAAGGAAGGGAAGGAGGGAAGAAGGGAGAGAGAGACAGAGGGAGGGAGAGAGGGAGGGAGGAAAAAGGGGGAGAGAGGGAAAAAGAAAGAAAGAGAGAGAGAGAAGAAAAAGAAAGAAAGAAAGAAAGAAAGAAGAAAGAAAGAAACAAAGAAACAAAAAGAAAGAAAAAAAAGAAACAAAGAAAGAAAGAAAGAAAAAAGAAAGAAAGAAAGAAAGAAAGAAAGAAGAAGAAAGAAAGAAGAAAGAGAAATAAAGAAAGAAAAAAGAGAAGGAAAGAGAAAGAAAGAAAAAAGAAAAAAAAAGAAAGAAAAAAGAAAGAAAGAAAAAAGAAAAAGAAGAAAGAAAGAAAGAAAGAAAGAAAGAAAGAAAGAAAGAAAGAAAGAAAGAAAGAAAGAAAGAAAGAAAGAAAGAAAGAAAGAAAAATAAAATCAAGAAAAGTAAGTGCATGGGGAAATTGAAACCTGTTAGAATGCTGATTGCTAAAAAAGGATGTAGCTACTAAGAAGAGCATTGTGGAAATTTCTCAAAAAAATACAATTAGAACTATTAGAGATACAACATCCACACTCTGAACTATACGCTAAATAACTGAGGCAGAGATCCAAGTACATGGTCCAGGGAATACTATTGACAATTATCACCAGGTAAAATCACCCCTCCTAATCTGTAATAGATGAGTGGCTAAAAATTATGAAATATTCAGCTTTACTATGCAACAAAATGTCATGTGCTATGGAATGGGTGAACTTTGAAGATATTCTGCTAGGTAAATTATGTCTGACTAACAAAGAAACAAAAATATGTAAAAATGTATACCTCTGAATATGCAAAAGTAGTCATCTTTGTAAAAAATCTTTCCCAGGAGCTGTTAAGAAATAATTGAGAGCTGTTTTATGGGTGCAATTAAATATCTAGAAGGTGAGAAATCTGTGACTGTTTCATAAGAATATGCTCAACACTGTCAATATGGGTACTTAAAACTAGTTAGAAAAGCAATATTTTTTGATTTTAGAAAATTACTATAGTTTAAAAAAACAGGAGCTACTACCATCATTTAAAGGAAAGAAAAAGGGAAATTTGGTTTAGAACCATAATTTTGGAGATGAAGAAAAAGAGGTAAACGAAAAAGGTTGAGAAAATAGAGTTAATCATGAATAGGCAGGCATTTGAGAGTTAAAGTATTAAAAGTAGTCAAAGAAATTTGAGTGGCTTTGGATTATAAAAATGAACACATGGCACCTTTATACCTGAGAAAAATATTTATGATAATCAATTTATAAAGTGAGAAAGAACACTGGAACACATGAGCTCACGAGGGATTTGGAGGCTGAAGAAGAAAGTCAGGGAATCTAAAGTTGACATTTAAAGCTTCACTGAACAAGTTGACAAAATGAGCTGAAAACAGACCAAGAAGACGTTAAAATGGCATGTATTCTTTAAATCAACATCAATAAAATATACATTTAACAGATATATTGTTAATTATTAATATTAGTCTAATAACATTTTGTAGGGAAGAAAGAAATTATAAAATAAGCTAATCTTACACTTAGCAGCTATTAAAGATAAAAATCACATAAGTCCAAGTTAGTTCTTTATTCTGCCTTACATAAGCAGACACTGTGACACAGATTAGGAGGAAGTTTCCACATATGCAAAAGACTCTCCAGCTCACGAAACATAAAATTCCTATAAAATTTCCAAGTGTAGCATTTAAATCCATTTGTAAATTGTTAACTAATCAAGATTTGATGGGGCTGGAGAGGTGGCTCAGAGGTTAAGCCTCTGCCTTACAGGCAGAAGGTCCTGAGTTCGGATTGTAGACCCCACGTATAGACGCCGGGCAGAAGCGGGGGTGGCCTGTGTTTCCGGTCCTGGTAGGGCGGAGCCTGTGAATCCCGGGGCAGAGTAAACAAGGAGGAGGTGGAGGCGGTTCATGGTGGTTCCTGAATTTGTCCGTGGTTCTACACACACATACAT
Source organism: Typhlomys cinereus (assembly GCA_023101885.1). NCBI lineage: Eukaryota > Metazoa > Chordata > Mammalia > Rodentia > Platacanthomyidae > Typhlomys > Typhlomys cinereus. The sequence goes on along the minus strand of JALPQD010000221.1, from coordinate 1,143,376 downwards.
ACATACACACACGTGCACACATGCATACACGCACAATTGAATAAATAATAATAATAAAAAAGATTTGAGTAGAACCAAGAGTAATCCAGGCATTCCAGAGGGGGAAACAGGAAAATCATAAGTGGAAGGAAGCAAAGATTTAAATTAAGTCATTCCTTTACTAAAAATCATGAACACCAACCATAATGTATTTCAAAAGCACAAACAAAGCGGCAGTGAATTCTCGTTGCTTGTAGAGTAACAGAAAGAAAGCTTTCATCTAATAAAAATAGGGTGGAGGACTCAGAGGGAGGTTTGGAGTTCACACAAAAGGATGTTCCAGGGGATGGGAGAGAGCAAGGAGGATGCACTTGGAGAGGGGGAAGGAGGAAGGGAGTGAAAAGAAGTGGAGAATGGGAGAGAATGCAAGGGGAGACGACTGGGGAGGGGAGGAGGGAGGGAGAGGTTGGGGTACCTATTGAGCTTTTATGATTAGGAAAGAAATAAAATGTTGGAGAATAAAAAAGTAAAACATTAGAGCTTTCAAAAATACACCAATAAACATCTTGAATTAAAAAAATGCCCATTTTGTCAATATCTGAATTCTCTTATCAAAAACTGAGAAAAATAATTTTATCACTCTATCAAAAATATGAGTTTACATTTAGTAGATTTCTTTGGAGCAAAATAAGAAGACCATGCAGATTTTATTTTGATAGCTCATACATGATACCTATAAAGGTTGGGCTAAGCTAGCTACTTGTATTGATTCACTCTGCCAACTTAATGTGTTCATTCACTACTCTATAAAACTTTGACACATCCAAATAGAACATTTATTGGTAACCAATAGCTAATGTGTTCATAGATCATGGGCATCTTTCAAAACAGTCTAATCATTTCCTATCACTCATACCCCCATGTCACTGGAATTCACAACACTCCAAAGAGCCCCTCTTTCTCTTTTTTCTTAAAAATTAATTATGAAATTGCAGAATACTTCAGTGATAGCATGTCCAATGTTTTCTTTCTTTCTTTTTTTAACATTTTTATTATTATTTCCGCTCACACAAACTTAATAGGTACACCAGTTCCCTCCCTCCCTCCTCCTCCCCCTGACCCCCCTGCTCCCCCTCCCCTCACCCCTCCCTGCCCATCCCCCAGTGCCTCCCCCCCAATCCCCGGAGTGCATGCCTGACTCTCCTCTGGACCCTCCTTTCCGATGACATACAAGGACCCAGTGGCATTTCCCTGAACCCTTTCCTGTGTTCCCCTTAAGCATAGGAACACTACTGTGGCTGTAAATCCCTTGCCTCCAAGGATCTTGGTGCCTTTAGCAAACGCTAGACTATGTGGGGTCAACAGTGTGTTGGACATTGCGCAGGGCATGCAAAGTCCAATTATGACTGCTTCGGCCCTAACTTATGTGGAGTATCTTGCATATCGTTCCTCCTCCCATCCTTGTGCTCTTACAATCTTACTGCCCCCTCTTCCGCGAATTTCCTTGAGCTTCAGGATGGGGAGAGATTAGGCTGGCCTAGATCTAGGTGGTTGATATAGAGTCTCTGAAGTTCTGGATTATAGTTTGTTGATTTTCTTTTGCAATTTTGCTGCTCCTGCAATGCTCTTCACTCCATCCTGATGGGTATTGGTTGTCACCCCCTGGCCAGAGATAAAAAGCTGTTAAACGAGTCTTGTTATAAGAGTATATTCAAAGGTAGATGAAATAAAAGTAGGAAACCCCAGTGAGGGAGGGGTCAATCACCCATTTGCAAAATAGTTACTTTTTATCAATGTTTTCTTTCTTAAGAAATGCAAATGGGATGAAATGAGTACCTTAGGAACTCTGTATTATTTTAAGCTTCTCTGTTAAGATGATCTAAATATAGAAAATTACTTTACATACTGTCCTAAGAGACACAAGTTAGTGCAAATCACAAAGTTTTGAAGTAGGTTGTTATTTTTTAATTTCAGTGTGTGTGTGGGGGGGGGAAGGTCATATACATGCTATTCATGTCAAGGTGTATGTGGAGATCAGAGATAATTTTGTTAAAGCGGCCAACTTCTTCCATCTCTAAGCAAACACCTTTACCATCTGAACTCTCTGTATTATTTTATTTCAGATGACATGAAAGCAATAGATCTTCTTATGGATAGACTACAATGCAGTGTTTTGAATATGCGATGATGGATATAGTAAATAGAATTTGATTTAAGTCTACATTTAAAGTATAACCCAAATAAATTTTCATTGTAGGCTAAACATCTACTTCAGGTAATTTTTAATTTTTCTTTATTTTGCCCCACTATATCAGCAAAATTTGTTTTAGTATTTTAATAAATTTAATATTTATTCTGTCATTTTCATATTTTCTTTTAAAGACTAAAAGCAAAACTGCACATTCACTAAAATTAATAGCATACTGTATTATAATATTCTTTTTACACTAATTAAAAATAAACTTTCCAATTCTTGTTATCTTGTTTTTAAAAAACAAGATAATTTACAATATGCTAGACATCTAGTATTGATGTCAAATGTGATATGATGAATATTCTTTGTAATTCTATTAATCCCAGGGTTGATTTAGAACATGTTACCAATTCCTCTGATATAATGACAAGCATATCAGTCAATAATAGTATACCACTTCTATGAAGTAATCTATTATTTAGAAATGCAGAAGATCTAATATTTAAAGCCACTTATGAATACTCAGCATAATATTACATATGAAAATATATGCAAATAAAAGACTACTAAATTTAATGTTTGATAAAAATATTTTGAATCATGTTTAATGAAGAAATAAAACATAGATATACAAATAAATATTTTTGATCCATATTATTAAATTCCAATAAAATTTAACATCCTATAACTTTGTTACACAAACTTTGAAATAAAATCCCAAGTTTTTATTTAAAATTTTATTTTAAGAATCTGAAAGTTGTACAGAGGATTGCAATACTTCTCATTCCTTTCAAACTGGGGCACACTTCTTTCTTTGGAGTAGTTCAATATTAATATTTAATTTAAGTCAGCACTTCAGTCAATGTACCCTTGCCCTTGAGGAGATAAATTACTGACATAGGAAGGGAAAACCAAGTGTACACAAACTTCACGTTCTATTTAGAGAAATGCTGGTGTGAGCAGGTTGTGACAGACTGACTTTTAGAAAGTCCTTTCTGAAGAATTTTAACACAGGAAGAAAATCATGTGAAATGGTTATTTATGATTAAAAACAAAGCAAATAAAATCAAATAGAAGCAATGCATGTAATATATGTGACAGACTAAAAATCTTTTATTACTCTGTGATTTTGAAACTTGTTTTAGTGGATATACTTCTTTCTGCCCATATTGTTAAGGAGGTCAACATTTTTAATCATTCTACATCATCTCCTTCATTCCTTCAGTTGTCTCTTTCCTCTGTTTTAATACAACAATCAAAATTAAGTTACTTTTTTCCCAATGACAACACATATTTTTGCTTAATACATTAATCATGATTGATTTTGTGCCTATCGATGTAAATAAAAATACAATCAGATACAAAAGCTCATAAGAAGAATCAAAAGTCCTAAAGACTTAGCTCAATGTTGATGGACTGAGGTATAAGTACTTACCTGAGAAGTAGTAAGTCCCATCACTGACAAAAGTGACTGCCATGTCTGCCAATAATATATTGTTATATTGTATATTGTTATAACAATAACAATAACAAAGGACCTCATACAACCTTCCTTTCTCAGAAACTCTTAGGGAATTGGTCCTTCTTTAACTTAAGACACATGTTCTTATCTTGGACACAAATGATTATCAGGTCCCATAGACCTTTTCTATTTAATTATTTGGTTGAAAAGAGCAAAGCTTTGGTATTTAACTTTTTGTTGCCCATTGTTCTATTTCAAAAACTTCCTGAACTGAATGCCAGTTCTCTATATGCATTAAAACTGGTAAAGAGGAGAGGGTAAAGAATGAGGAGAAAAAGAAACCATTATGTGTTATACATATATACGAATTTTTAATTTTAGATTATTTGAAAAGAGAGAGAGAGAGTAGGACGGGGGGAGAGAGAGAGAGAGACAGAGACAGAGACAGAGACAGGTAAGAGGGCAACATTTGGAATTCAGCTCTCTTGTTCTACCATTTGGGCTTCCAAAGATCAAACTCAGTTAGTTTGGAGCACTTGCTCTTTGTTAAACTTTTTTGTTTATTATAAAAATAATAAAATGGAATATTTACTTTGAAAAACAAATAAATGTCCAAAGCCTAACCCATTCCAAGAAACAATAGACCAACTCCTTATCTGGTCATACTGTCTCTTCTAATGTGGTGGGTGGGGGAAAATCCTGGAATACCCTTCTGAACTTGAAGAAATTCACTTTTTTTTTTTTAAAGGAAATGAACAATGAAGGAAGAAAAGAAGAAAATTCTTTTTGATAGATACCTCTTCCAATGTAACGATATTTCAATTTTATTAAAATCATAAGAATTTCTTGTTTCTATCAACTCAGGAGTTTTTATCTTCCATATAAACAATTAGAAAGTGGAACATTTTTATACATTAGCCATTCTTAGATATCTCAGGGGGTAGAGGTCATGGGAAAGATTTCTTCCTCAAAATTAAAGACAAAAAAAGGGAGACTTAAGAAGCCCAAGTGATAGATGGGATCCTTCCCTTGTAGCTGTTTTGTACCATCTATGCGATGGAAGCAAACAGGAATGTAGATATCCACACCCAGCAACATGCATGCTTTAGAAAGCCAAGATCTCCATGGGACATTACACTGTACTTCTTTTTCCTATATCCCCCTACCAGGTTACTGAGGGCCTACTGACAAATAATGTTTTAACCCAGTGTACCATACCAGGCTTCCACCAAACTATGAATGTATATTCAATGGCAAAATAAAGCAATTGGTAAATATCAAAATCTCACAATTCAAGGAGACAGAGCAAGAATACAAGACACAATTTGGGGGGAAGATTCACACTGAAATTGAATTGTTTTTTATTAAATTTGATCTGTTAAAGTAATATTTACACTCAGCATACCTAAATTATAATTATATAATCTTTGACAGTTCAAAATGGACTCAACTTTGAATAAAAAAATGACCTATCACTATCATCCCAGGTTACCATCACCATCGCCCCTCCTGCTCTGTGACAGTTCATTGTCATTCCTAAGAGAGCAGCTATGGATTTCTGCTTCCATTTTTGCTATGTTAAGCTCTATCAAAAGGAATTATGCAGTTTTGATTCTTCAATTCTCTTCTGCTCTGAATTATTTCTGTGAACTTCGTTAATGGCATGTGGACCAACTATATTTTCCATCTTTAAATTATTTTTTCTCTGAATTTACTTTTACGGACTATTGTGTTTCGTGTTCATTGTAGAAAATTTTATTTTTTTCCATGTTTGGTCAAAAGTGGTCCCACTATATTATTTTATAGGGCATCTTTTTTATTAATACATTTTTATTATTATTTCAGCTCATACAAACTTAATAGGTACACCAGTTCCCTCCCTCCCTCCTCCTCCCCCCCATACCCCGTGGTCCTCCTCCCCACCCCCCTCCCTTCCCATTCCCCAGTGCTTCCCGCCCCAATTCCCAGAGATTACTTTCCTGTGCATGCCTGATTGTCCTCTGGGCCCTCCTCTCCGATGACATACAAGGACCCAGTGGCCTTTCCCTGAACCCTTTCCCGTGTTCCACTTAGGTATAGGAACACTGCTGTGGCTGCCAATCCCTTGCCTCCAAAGGTCTTGGTGCCTTTAGCAGATGCTAGACTTTGTGGGGTCAATAGTGTGTTGGACACTGCGCAGGGCATGTAAAGTCCAATTATGATTGCTTCAGCCCTAACTTGTATGGAGTATTTTACATATCATTGCTCCTCCCATCCTTTTGCTCTTACAGGCTTACTGCCCCCTCTTCCGCAAAAGTCCCTGAGCTTCAGGATGGGGAGAGATTAGTCTGGCCTAGTTCTAGGTGGTTGATATAGAGTCTCTGAAGTTCTGGATTGTGATTTGTTGATTTTCTTTTGCAGTTTTGCTGCTCCTGCAATGCCCTTCACTCCATCCTGGTGGGCATTGTATGTTACCCCCTGGCCAGAGACAAAAAGCTGTTAAACTAGAGTCTTGTGATAAAAGCACATTCAAAGGTAGATGTAATAAAAGTGGGAAACCACAGTGAGGGAGGGATCTACCACCAATTTGCACAACGGTTACTTTTTATTGCCAGACTATATGCCCTCCTCTTCTGGTGAGATCATACCCCCTCAATAGTAAATGATCAGGAACAAGAGTCTGTGAACTTAATCAGATGTCTCATTACTTATTTGAGTCCTTGATTGAGGCCTATTTTCTCTGCTGAAACATGGTCCCTTCTCTCCTTGTTTCTGGTGTGGCCCTCCTACCCCATCCCTCCTGTTCATAATCCTTGCAATTACTGTCTCTAGGTGGGCTGGGTGGGTTTGGTACTAGGAGCCAACTATTAGGGAGTACATACGGCGCTTAATTTTCTGGGTCTGCGATACTTCACTTAATATGATTGTTTCTAATGACATCCATTTCCCGGCAAATTCCAGTAATTCATAATTTTTGATGGCTGAGTAGTACTTGTCTACTGTTGGACATTTGGGTTGATTCTATGACTTTGTTATTGTAAACAGTGCTGCTGTGAACATGGTCGTGCTTGTGCTATCGAGGTGAACCTCTGCTGTATGGGGGGGTTATACCCAAAAGTGGAATCGCAGGGTCATATGGCATGTCAATCTTTAATTACTTTAAGAATCTCCAGACGGCTCGCCAGAGTGGCTGTATAAGCCTGCATTCCCACCAGCAATGTAGAAAAGTTCCCCTCTCTCCACATCCACTCCAGCAGTTGGTGTTGTTTGTATTGTGGATTTTTGCCATCCTGACCAGGGTGAGATGATATCTCAGGGAAGTTTTGATTTGCATTTCCCTGATGGCTAAAGAAGTGGAGCATTTTTGAAGATATTTGTTAGACATTTTAATTTCATCCCTGGTAAAGTTTCTTTTAAGTTCCAGGGCCCATGTTTTAATTGGGCCATTGGTTTCCTTGGTGTTTAGTTTTCTAAATTCTTTGTGCACTCTGGACAGCAGAGTTCTATCAGATGTGTTGTTAGTGAAGATTTTCTCCCATTCTGTGGGCTGCCTTTGAGCTTGTGTTACAATCTCTTTATCTGAGCAGAAGCTCTTTAATTTCACAAGATCCCAACTGTTGAGAGTTAGTAGCAGTGACTGTGCCATTGGATCTGTTAAGGAAATGTTGGCCTAGCCCAATCAGCTCGAAGGAGTTCCCTATCATTTCAACCATGGTTTTTATAGTCTCTGGCCTTAAATCAAGGTCCTTGATCCATTTGGAATTAAGTCTTGTACATGGCGACAAGTATGGGTCCAGCTTTAATCTTCTGCATGTGGAGATCCAGTTTTGCCAGCACCATTTGTTGAAAAGGCAGTTCTTTTTCCATTGGATTTTTTGGGTCCCTTTGTCAAAGACCAAATGGCTGTAATTTTGTGGGCTTATATCTGGGTCTTCAATCCTTATCCATGGATCTGTGTGTCTATTTTGGAGCCAGTACTAGGCTGTCTTTATAACTATGGATTTGTAGTATAGACCTAGGTTTGGTATGCAGTGCTTTTGTTACTCAGGATTGTCTTTGCTATCCTGGGTCTTTTGTGCCTCCATATGAACTTTGGGATTGTTTGGTCAACTTCTTTCAAGAATTGCTTTGGGATTTTGATTGGTAGAGCATTGAATCTGTATATTGCCTTTGGTGGGATGGTCATTTTTATGATGTTGATTCTGCAAATCCAGGAACAAGGGAGGTCTTTCCACCTTCTGGTGTCTTCTGCTATTTCTTTCTTTAGGGTTTTAAAGTTTTTGTTGTAAAGGTCTTTTACCTCCTTAGTTAGGTTTATTTAGGGGCTATAGTAAGTGGGATTGTTTCTCTCAAGGCTTTTTCACTTCTTTCATTTTGGGCATATAGGAAGGCCTCTAATTTTTGCACATTTATTTTGTATCCTGCCACCCTGGTAAACTTCCTGGTGGAGTTTTTGGGATCACTCAGGTATAAGATCATGTCATCTGCAAATAGGGTTAGCTTGACTTCTTCCTTGCCGATTTGAATCCCTCTTATGTCCCTTTCTTGTCTTATGGCTTCAGCTAAGACTTCAAGTACAATATTGAATAGAAGTGGTGAGAGTGGACAGCCTTGTCTAGTTCCTGATTGAAGTGGGAATGCTTCCAATTGTTCCCCATTGAGCATAATCCTTGCTGTGGGCTTGTTTTATACAGCTTTTATTATATTGGTAAAGGTTCCTTCCATTCCTACTGTCTCTAGCGTTTTGATCATAAAAGGCTGTTGGATCTTGTCAAAAGCTTTTTCTGCATCTATCGAGAGTATCATGTGGTCTTGGACTTTGGACTGGTTTACATGATGAATTACATTTATTGATTTGCATATGTTGAACCAACCTTGTGTTCCGGGCATGAAGCCTACTTGGTCCCCGTGAATGATCTTTTTAATATGTTTTTGAATCCGATTTGCTAAGACTTTGTTGAGAATCTTTGGATCTGTGTTCATCAGAGAGATCGGCCTATAGTTTTCTTTTTTAAGTGAATCTTTATTAGGTTTTGGGATTAAGACAATATTAGCTTCATAGAAGGAATTTGGTAGTGTTCCTTCCTTTGCTATTTGATGGAACAGTTTAAGGAGTATTGGTGTTATTAACTCCTTAAATGTCTGGTAGAATTCTGTGCTGAATCCATCTGGTCCAGGACATTTTTTGGTGGGAAGATTTGAGATTACCTCTTCAATTTCCTTATATGTTATAGGACTATTTAAATAATTCACAACTTCCTGATTCAATTTAGGTAAGTTGTGTTTACTTAGAAATTCATCCATCTTTTTTGTGTTGTCAAACTTCCCAGAGTATAAGTTTTTGACATATGATGTTATAATTCTCTGGATTTCTTGGGTATCAGTAGTGATAACTCCATGTTCATTTCTAATTTTTTTAATTTGGGTTTTCCCTCTCCTGCTTTTGGTTAATTTAGCTAGGGGTGTATCAATCTTATTGATTTTTTTCAAAGAACCAGCTTTTTGACTGGTTGATTTTTTCTATCATTTTCTTAATCTCGATTTCAGATATTTCTTCCCTTATTTTGCTAATCTCCTCTCTTCTACTACTTTTGGGATCAGATTGTTCTAGTTTCTGTAAAGCTTTAAGCTGCTTTGTTAAGTTGTTTATTTCTTATGTTTCCATTTTTTTGATGTAGGCATTAAGAGCTATGAACTTACCTCTTAGAACAGCTTTCATTGTGTCCCAGAGATTTTGGTAAGTTATATTTTCATTATCATTCACTTTCAGGAAATCTTGAATTTCCTTTTTAATTTCTTCCTGAATCCAGTTCTCATTCAGCATCATATTGTTAAGTTTCCAGGAGTTAGTGTATTTTCTCTTGTTTGATGTATTGTGGATGTCCAGCTTTAGGCCGTGGTAGTCTGATAGGGCACAGGTTAGAATTTCAACTTTCTTGTATATGTGTAGATTTGTTTTGTGGCCCAATATGTGATCTATTTTGGAGACAGTTCCGTGTGCTGCTGAGAAAAATGTGTATTCTTTGGTGCGTGGGTGAAAAGTTCGATAGAGATCTTTAGGGTCCATTTCTTTAAGGGTTTGATTAAGGTCCAAAGTGTCTCTGTTAAGCTTTTGACCTGTTGATCTATCCCATGTTGACAGGGCGGTGTTGAAGTCCCCAAGAATTATCGTTTGGGGGTTGATTTCTTGCTTTAGATGCTGTAGTGTTTTCTTAATGAATGTGGAGGGGCCCGTATTGAGTGCATATATTTTCAGTATTGTGAAGTCTTCATGGTGAATTGTACCTGTGACTAAAATGTAGTATCCCTCCGTGTCTCTTATGATTTTCTTTGGTTTGAAGTCCACTTTGTCTGATAGCATAATGGCTACCCCTATCTGTTTTCTGCTTCCATTAGCTTGTAGAATTGTTGACCAGCCTTTTATTTTTAGAGCGTGCCTATCTTTTGTGGTGAGATGGGTTTCCTGCAGGCAGCAGATTGATGGATTTTGATTTTTAATCCAAGTTTGTAATCTGTGTCTCTTGATCGGTGAGTTAATTCCATTAACATTTAGTGTTATAATGGAGAAACTATTTTTGATTCCAGACATTTATTATGTTTAGTAGTTTTTATAAGTATATTGTTTCGCTTTTAATGGTGTTATACTTGCCTTCTGCTCTCCTGGATATGCCTGTTTTTTTCTTCATGCTTGAGTATCATTTCTAGCATTTTTTGAAGGCCTGGTTTGGTGGACATGTATCCCTTCAAGTTCTTTCTGCTGGAAGATTTTTCTTTCTCTCTTGATCATGATGGATAGTTTTGCAGGGTAAATCAGCCTGGGTTGACATTTTTGCTCATTCAATACTTGAAATATGTCTCTCCAAACTCTTCTTGCTTTTAGTGTTTCCATTGAGAAGTCATTTGTTATTTTAATAGGTTTACTTATAAAAGTGACTTGTTTTTTCTCCCTTGAAGCTCTCAGCACCAGTTCTTTACCTTGAATGTGGAGTGTTTTACCTATTATTTGCCGGGGCGAGCTTCTGTTTTGGCCATATCTGTTTGTGGTACGGAATGCCTCTTGTATATAGATAGGCCTCTCTTTTTTTAGATGAGGAAAGTTTTCCTTGATGATGGTTTGAAAAATTTCCTCAGGGGTAGTATTTTGAGATTCTTCCTCTGGTATTCCATGAATTCGCATGTTGGGCTTCTTCATGGTGTCCCATATCTCCTGGATATTTCTCTCAAGCATCTTTTTGGCTTTAACAATCTCTTCCATTAAGCTGGTTAATACTCCCACTTTATCTTCAAGATCTGAAATTCTGTTTTCTGCTTCATTAGTTCTGCTGATAAGACTCTCTGTGAAGTTCTGGGTTTAAGATAACTTGTCTTTTAGGTCAGTTTTAAACTCTGGTTGAGTCTGCTTTAACTGCTCTATGCCACTTTTTGATTCTTGCACTGTTTTTCTCAACTCCTCCATGTGTCTGTTGTGTTCCTCCTCAAAGCGATTGATTTGATTATTTAATTCCTCCCTGATTTCCTCTTTCATAGTACTGAACATGGTAATGATCATATTTTGAAGGTCGTTATCCTGGGTCAGGCTTTCTTGGCCATTTTCCATGGGTTTATTCTGGTTGGAGTCTAACATTATGGGATTAATTCCTTCAGTGGGAGATTTGTTTACTTGAGTGTTTTTCTCATGGATTTGCACTTAGACTTTGGCATTGTCGTTTTAACTCTTAAGATCTTTTAATTTCTGTGCGTTTTTCACTAAACTGAATTATTTGGCCTGGGGCTCTGGGGGCGGGCAGGTACCGAGCTTACCTGGGTTGGCGCGGTGGGGCCTGGCTGGACTGCGCGCGTCCCGGGCGGTGGAGTGGAGGGGAAGGGGGGATGGGGCGTCGGTGGGGCGCTATTTAAACCCGGTGCACCCGAGGGCGGTTAGGGCATCTTTTTTTAAACCAGTTTGTAATTTCTTTTCTTGAGCATGCAATGGTGAGATAAGATTTTATAATGTATAGTATTTATGGCTAAATGAAAGAGACTTAGAGTCACTTATTGAAAACAAAACATTAATCCACCATCCTATAATGCCAGTTTACATCAAGCATCTGTAAATGACAGGTGATCTTGGGGAATCACTTGGCTGCAAATTAGTCATTGTTCTACTAATAAACTTATTTGACTGCTGTGCATTTTTAAGATATCATTATTTATATTCTTTTAGGATTTATACAACAATATAATGCATTCCTATCTTTTTCACCACTTATTACCCTGTTCCATGTGTACAGCCAAGAGGCATGGCAAAAAAAAAAAACCTCTATTATTCTAGCATCCTTTGAGATTTCCATAACAATTTTTTTCTTTATTAATTTTATTTATTTATGTGTGTGTCTGTGTCTGCGTGTGTCGGTGTGTATCAGAGGCCACTGAGTGTCCCTATGGAGAACCAAGAATGACTTTGGAAATCATCTTTCTATCTCCTTTTTGCTTTGCTTTGGGATTTCCCACTCTGCCCACCAGGGCCAGAAAGACAGGCCACCACCATTTCTGCCTGCCATTTTTACATGGGATTGTGATTTGAACTCAGAAACTTATGTTTGCAAGGCAGAGTCTTAACCCCTGAGCCTTCTCTGTGGCCTTAAGCAACAACTTACTAGGAGGTATCACAAATCTGGTACTGGGAATTTTGTTTATTTGTATATGATTTCTGGTAGTAGCATATTCGGTACTTTCATTGTACTATATGTCATAGTTATTGTACTATATGTCATTCTGGTAGTAGCATATAAGGTACTTTCATTGTACTATATGTCATAGTTAAGCACAGGTGTCAACTTGACTGTTGAGGGTTTGAGCTCTGGGCAAAGTTGTACAGAGTTGATGATTGAGTTAAGCCCAGAGCAAACCTGAAGGACATTGTCTAGCTGATGGGGAAGACCCAGCCCATGGTGGGTGGGATTAGGTCCTGGATAAATCACAGAGAGCTGGTTGAGAGAGTTGGCATCCTTCTCTTCACTTGGCCAGACATGCTGGTCTGGAAAGCAAGGACTGTCCATCTCTCAGACATTATGCAGTGATGGTGTGGCCAGTTCCCTTAGCTCTGGTGCTGGTGCATGCTCTCCTGTCAAGCTGGACTGAGAACTGTAAATATAGTACTATATGTACCATATGTACTATATGTACTATATGTCATTGTACTATATGTCTACTATATGTACTATATGTCATTGTACTATATGTCATTTCTATATGTACTATATGTCATATATGTACTATATGTCATTGTACTATATGTATAACTATATGTACTATATGTCATTGTACTATATGTCATTTCTGGTAGTAGCATATAAGGTACTTTTATTGTACTATATGTCATAGTTAAGCACAGGTGTCAACTTGACTGTTGAGGGTTTGAGCTCTGGGCAAAGTTGTACAGAGTTGATGATTGAGTTAAGCCCAGAGCAAACCTGAAGGACATTGTCTAGCTGATGGGGAAGACCCAGCCCATGGTGGGTGGGATTAGGTCCTGGATAAATCACAGAGAGCTGGTTGAGAGAGTTGGCATCCTTCTCTTCACTTGGCCAGACATGCTGGTCTGGCAAGCAAGGACTGTCCATCTCTCAGCCATTATGCAGTGATGGTGTGGCCAGTTCCCTTAGCTCTGGTGCTGGTGCATGCTCTCCTGTCAAGCTGGACTCAGAACTGTAAATGGACTGTTGTAAGGAAATAAACCCCTTGTTCCCTAAGCCATTTGATGGTCATTTATACGCAATGTTGCAGGCTGACTGCAACACTATAACAGCCTCTCCTTTTGTTTGAACAGTTATATCTGCTCATAATTTTTAAAAAATACATATCATATTCATGTGATAAATTCATAATGTAGAAGGTTTGTTTGGTTGTATCATAGTTTTATTTCTGCAAGATATTCCCCTCCCCACTTTGTGTGCTCTATCACCTCATCTCTCTCCCTCATCTCTCTCCCACTGATTGCTGTGCACTTTTATGGGGGATTGTTGTTTGCTAGCCTAAATACTCTGAAATTGTTTCACATATTTCAAGATGAAGATACTTGTGCTTGGTCTTTCAGCTTTCATGTTAATTGTAGAATCAGCTTCTAGCCTCCAAAACAAAAATCATAGAGTTCTGAATGAAATAAAATTTAATCTACAAAACACACAAAGATCACTCCCAAATTATTATTTGACAGTCCATAAATAAGTATGACATGTGTCTTCAATTTGTCTCATTAATACTATTTACTTTCGCTTGTAGAGTGTTTCACATTGCAGGCTGATTGCTCTAAAGCATTTATTCATTTTTGTTTTTCCTGTATATAGCATCCATTTCAAAATCCTTTCATTTCCAACTTTCCAAAAGATTGAACTCTTACAGACTTTTTCACACATAAATGTTATATTCCACTGGATAAATATTAAATCCAGTCTAAAGAAGGAGACCTATTTTGCTTTGCTGAGATTTATAAAATATTAATTTCTCTAGCTACTATATGATTTTTGTCCTTCTCTTCCTCTTTCTTTGTTTTACATAGATGCTGGATAAATTTGTTAATATGATGAAGAATTTTTCAATTAGAGAATTGTCATGAAATTTTCTACTCTTTTAAGCCCCAGAACTTACAAGGCATTTATATCAAAGATTTGGTGAAATTACAAAAAGAATTTTGAGCATTTCTGTCTTCTTTTCAATCAGCTGCTTTTAATAGTTTGGTAATAAGTTGATTTTAATTTTAAGAGGAAAACCAACTAGCAAACTTTCTAAACCTTGACGAAGTTTGTTGAGATAAAAATAAAAATATTTAATAGATTTCTGTCTCCTATTGGTTTAGGTTGAATAAAATAAGTATTTCTAAGAATTTTTCCATATTATGTATAATTGCAAGTTTGTTGCTACATAGTAAGCAATATAAAATTATTCTTAAAAAGTAAGATTTTTTTAACATTTTTTATTATTATTTCTGCTCATACAAACTTAATAGGTACGCCACTTCCCTCCCTCCCTTTTCCTCCCCCCGAAACCCTCTGCTCCACCTCCCCTTACTCCTCTTTCCCCATCCCCCAGTGCCTCACCCCAATCCCCAGAGAGTCTTTTAATGTGCATGCCAGACTCTCCTCTGGGCCCTCCTCTCCAATGATGTACAAGGACCCAGGTGTATTTCCCTGAACCCTTTCCTGTGCTCCCCTTAAGCATAGGAACACTACTGTGGCTGTCAATCCCTTGCCTCCAAGGATCTTGGTGCCTTTAGCAGATGCTAGACTTTGTGAGGTCAATACTGTGTTGGACATTGTGCAGGGCATGCAAAGTCCAATTATGATTGCTTTGGCCCTAACTTGTGTGGAGTATCTTGCAAATCATTGCTCCTCCCATCCTTTTACTCCTACAATCTTACCGCCCCCTCTTCCGCAAATTTCCCTGAGCTTCAGGATGGGGAGAGATTAGTCTGGCCTAGTTCTAAGTGGTTGATATAGAGTCTCTGAAGTTCTGGATTGTGGTTTGTTGATTTCCGTTTGCAGTTTTGCTGCTCCTGCAATGCCTTTCACTTCATCCTGATGGGCACTGTATGTTACCCCCTGGCCAGAGATAAAAAGCTGTTAAACGAGTCTTGTTATAAGAGCATAAAAATAGGAAAAAACAGTGAGGGAGGGGTCAAGCGGCCATTTGCAAAACAGTTACTTTTTATCTGCCAGACTATATGCCCTCCCCTTCTGTTGAGATCATACCCCCTCAGTTGTAAATGATCAGGAATGAACGTCTGAGAACTTAACCAGGTGTCTCATTACTTACTTGCAGTCCTTGATGGAGGCCTATTTTCTCTGCTGTAACATGGTCCCCTCTCTCCTTGTTTCTGGTGTGGCCCTCCAACACCATCCCTCCTGTTCATAATTTTTGGAATTACTGTAGGTATTACATAGATTTATCTTTGAGTGTCTCAAGGTGGGCTGGGTGGGTTTGGTACTAGGAGCCACCTATTAGGGAGTACATACAGCGCTTAATTTTCTGGATCTGGGATACTTCACTTAATATAATTGTTTCTAATGACATCCATTTCCTGGCAAATTCCAATAATTCATCATTTTTGATGGCTGAGTAATACTCCATTGTATAGATATACCACTGTTTCCTTATCCACTCATCAACTGTTGGACATTTGGGTTGATTCCATGACTTTGCTGTTGTAAACAGTGCTGCTATAAACATGGTCACGCTTGTGCTATCGAGGTGAACCTCTGCTGTATGGAGGGTTATTCCCAAAAGTGGAATATCAGGGTCATATGGCATTTCAATCTTTAGTTTCTTTAAGAATCTCCAGACGGCTGCATTCCCACCAGCAATGTAGGAGAGTTCCCCCCTCTCCACATCCTCTCCAAAATTTGTTGTTGTTTGCATTGTGGATTTTTGCCATCCTGACCAGGGTGAGATGATATCTCAGGGAAGTTTTGATTTGCATTTCCCTGATGGCTAAGGAAGTGGAGCATTTTTTAAGATATTTGTTAGACATTTTAATTTCATCCCTAGTAAAGTTTCTTTTAAGTTCCAGGGCCCATTTTTTAATTGGGCCATTAGTTTCCTTGGTGTTTAGGTTCTAAGTTCTTTGTGCTCTCTGGATGGTAGAGCTCTATCAGATATGTGGTTAGTGAAGAATTTCTCCCATTCTGTGGGTTGCCTTTGAGCTCATGTTACAATCTCTTTATCTGAGCATAAGCTCTTTAATTTCACAAAATCCCAACTGTTGAGAGTTGGTAGCAGTGACTGTGCCACTGGATGTACTGTTTAGGAAATGTTGGCCTAGCCCAATCAGCTCAAGGGAGTTCCCTATCCTTTCAACTATGGTTTTTATAGTCTCTGGCCTTAAATCAAGGTCTTTGATCCATTTGGAATTAAGTCTTGTACATGGTGACAAGTATGGGTCCAGCTTTAATCTTCTGCATGTGGAGATCCAGTTTTGCCAGCACCATTTGTTGAAGATACTGTTCTTTTTCCATTGGATTTTTTGGGTCCCTTTGTCAAAGATCAAATGGCTGTAATTTTGTGGGCTTATGCCTGGGTCCTCAACCCTTATCCATTGATCTGTGTGTCTATTTTGGAGCCAGTACCAGGCTGTTTTAATAACTATGGATTTGTAGTATAGACTAAGATTTGGTGTGATGATACCTCCAGCAGTATTTTTGTTACTCAGGATTGTCTTTGCTATCCTGGGTCTTTTGTGCCTCCATATGAACTTTGAGATTGTTTGGTCAACTTCTTTGAAGAATTGCTTTGGGATTTTAATTGGTATAGCGTTGAATTTGTATATTGCCTTTGGTAGGATGGTCATTTTTACAATGTTGATTCTGCCAATCCAAGAACACGGGAGGTCTTTCCACCTTCTGGTGTCTTCTGCAATTTCTTTCTTTAGGGTTTTAAAGTTTTCATTGTAAAAGTCTTTTACCTCCCTGGTTAGGTTTATACCAAGGTATTTCCTTTTTTTTTTTTTTTTTTTTAATTTTTTTTTTCAACTGTGCGCATGTTCGTGTGTATGTGCGCGCGTGTCTGTGTCTGTGTGTGTGTGTGTGTGTCTGTGTAGAACCACGGACGAATTCGCTAACCACCATGGACGCCTCCACCTCCTTCTGCCCCGGGATTCACAGGCTCCGCCCTACCAGGACCAGAAATGCAGGCCGCCCCCTGCTTCCGCCTGGTGTCTATATGTGGGATCTGTACTTGGGATCTGGGATCTGAACTCAGGACCTTCCGCCTGCAAGGCGGAGGCTTAACCCCTGAGCCACCTCTCCAGCCCCGGTATTTCCTTTTTTTTAGGGGCTATTGTAAATGGGATTGAGTCTCTCAGGGCTTTTTCACTTCTTTCATTCTGGGGATACAGAAAGGCCACTGATTTTTGCACATTTATTTTGTGTCCTGCCACTCTGCTTAACTAGTGTATTAGTTCCAGGCGCTTCCTAGTGAAGTTTTTGGGATCACTCATGTATAGGATCATATCATCTGCAAACAGAGATGACTTGTTTCCTGCCGATTCGAATCCCTTTTATGTTCCTTTCTTGTCTTATGGCTTCAGCTAAGACTTCAAATACAATATTGAAAAGAAATTGTGACAGTGGACAGCCTTATCTACTTCCTGATCGAAGTGGGAATGCTTCAAGTTTTTCCCCATTGAGTATAATCCTTGCTGTGGGCTTGTTGTATACAGGTTTCATTATATTGATAAAGGTTCCTTCCATTCCAACCTTCTCTAGGGTTTTGATCATAAAGGGCTGTTGGATCTTGTCAAAAGCTTTTTCTGCATCTATCGAGAGTATCATGTGGTCTTGAACGTTGGACTGGTTTATATGGTGAATTACATTTATTGATTTGCGTATGTTGAACCAACCTTGTGTGTTGGGGATAAAGCCTACTTGGTCCCGTGAATGATCTTTTTGATATGTTTTTGAATCTGATTTACTAAGACTTTGTTGAGAATCTTTGGATCTGTGTTCATCAGAGAGATTGGCCTACAGTTTTCTTTTTTAAGTGAATCTTTATTAGGTTTTGGGATTAAGACAATATTAGCTTCATAGAAGGAATTTGTTAGTGTTCCTTACTTTGCTATTTGTTGGAACAATTTAAGGAGTATTGATATTATTAGCTCCTTAAATGTATGATAGAACTCTGTGCTGAATCCATCTGGTCCACGACACTTTTTGGTGGGAAGATTTGAGATTATTTCCTTGATTTCCTCATATGTAATAGGACTATTTAAATAATCCACAACTTCCTGATTCAATTTAGGTAAGTTGTGTTTACCTAGAAATTCATCCATCGATTTTGTGTTGTCAAATTTCACAAAGTATAAGTTTTTGAAATATGACAATATAATTCTCTGGATTTCTTGGGTATCAGTAGTGATAACTCCATTTTCATTTCTAATTTTGTTAATTTGGGTTTTCTCTCTCTTGCTTTTGGTTAGTTTAGCTAGGGGTGTATCAATCTTATTGATTCTTTCAAAGAACCAGCTTTTTGACTGGTTGATTTTTTCTATCATTTTCTTAGTCTCAATTTCAGATATTTCTCCCCTTATTTTGCTAATCTCCTACCTTCTACTGCTTTTGGGATCAGATTGCTCTATTTTCTCTAAAGCTTTTAGCTGCATAGTTTATTTATTTCTGATGTTTCCATTTTTTTGATGTAGTCATTAAGAGCTATGAACTTACCTCTTAGAACAGCTTTCATTGTGTCCCAGAGATTTTGATAAGTTGTATTTTCATTATCATTCACTTTCAGAAAGTCTTGAATTTCCTTTTTAATTTCTTCCTGAATCCAGTTCTCTTTCAGCATCATAGTGTTAAGTTTCCAGGAGTTAGTGTATTTTCTGCTGCTTGTTGTGTTGTGGATGTTAAGCTTTAAGCCATGGTGGTCTGATAAGGTGCAGGCTAGAATTTCAATATTCCTGTTTATGTGCAGATTCGTTTTGTGGCCCAATATGTGATCTATTTTGGAGAAATTTCCGTGTGCTGCTGAGAAAAATGTGTATTCTTTGGTGCGTAGATGAAAAGTACGATAGAGATCTGTAGGGTCCATTTCTTTAAGGGTATGGTGAAGCTCCAAAGTGTCTCTGTTAAGTTTTTTACCTGTAGATCTATCCCATGTTGTTAGGGTGGTATTGAAATCCCCAAGAATTATCATTTTGGGATTGATTTCTTGCTTTAGAAGTTGTAGGGTTTGCTTAATGAATGTGGGAAGGGCGCATGTTGGGTGCATATATGTTCAGTATTGTGAAGTCTTCATGGTGAATTGTACCTGTGACTAAAATGTAGTATCCCTCCGTGTCTCTTATGATTTTCTTTGGTTTGAAGTCCACTTTGTCCGATAGCATAATGGCTACCCCTGTCTGTTTTCTGCTTCCATTAGCTTGTAGAATTGTTGAGCAACCTTTTATTTTTAGGGCGTGCCTATCTTTTGTGGTGAGATGGGTTTCCTGCAGGCAGCAGATTGATGGATTGTGATTTTTAATCCAAGTTTGTAATCTGTGTCTCTTGATCGGTGAGTTAATTCCATTAACATTTAGTGTTAGAATGGAGAAACTATTTTTATTTATTATTATTATTATTTATTCAATTATGTGCATGTGCGTGTGTATGTGCGCACGTCTGTGTGTGTGTGTGTGTGTCTGTGAATGTGTAGAACCACGGACGAATTTGCAAACCATGATGGACACCTCCAGCTCCTTCTGCCCCGGGATTCACAGGCTCCGCCCTACCAGGACCAGAAGCTCAGGCCACCCCTGCTTCCACCTGGCGTCTATACGTGGGATCTGGGATCCGAACTCAGGACTTTCCACCTGCAAGGCAGAGGCTTAACCCTTGAGCCACCTCTCCAGCCCTGGAGAAACTATTTTTAATTCCAGACATTTATTATGTTTAGTAGTTTTTTAAGTATATTGCTTCGCTTTTAATGGTGTTATACTTCCCTTCTGTTTTTCTGGATATGCCTGTTTTTTTCTTCAAACTTGAGTATCATTTGTAGCATTTTTTGAAGGCCTGGTTTGGTGGATATGTATCCCTTCAAGTTGTCTTTGTGCTGGAAGATTTTTCTTTCTCCCTCGATCATGATGGATAGTTTTGCAGGGTAAATCAGCCTGGGTTGACATTTTTGCTCATTCAATACTTGAAATATGTCTCTCCAAGCTCTTCTTGCTTTTAGTGTTTCCATTGAGAAGTCATTTGTTATTTTAATAGGTTTACCTTTAAAAGTGACTTATTTTTTCTCCCTTAAAGCTCTCAGCACCAGTTCTTTACCTTGAATGTGGAGTGTTTTAACTATTATTTGCTGGGGCGAGTCTCTGTTTTGGTCATATCTGTTTGGGGTGCGGAATGCCTCTTGTATATTGATGGGCCTCTCTTTTTTTAGATGAGGAAAGTTTTCCTTGATGATGGTTTGAAAAATTTCCTCAGGGATAGTATTTTGAGATTTTTGCTCTGGTATTCCATGAATACCCTTGTTGGGATTCTTCAGGGTGTCCCATATCTCTTGAATATTTCTCTCAAGTATCTTTTTGGCTTTAACAACCTCTTCCTTTGAGCTGGTTAATATTCCCACTTTATCTTTAATGTCTGAAATTCTGTTTTCTGCTTTGTTAGTTCTGCTGATAAGACTCTGTGGAATTCTGGATTGAAAATAACTTGTCTTTTAGGTCAGTTTTAAACTCTGGTTGAGTCTGTTTTAACTGCTCTATGCCTGTTTTTGATTCTTGCACTGTTTATCTCACCTCCTCTAAGTGTCTATTGTGTTCCTCTTCAAAGCAATTGATTCGGTTATTTAATTCCTCCCGGATTTCCTCTTTCATAGTATTGAACACGGTAATGATCATATTTTGAAATTCATTATCTTGAGTCAGGCTTTCTTGGCCATTTTCCGTGGGTTTGTTCTTGTTGGAGTCTAACATTATGGGATTAATTCCTTCACTGGGAGATTTTTTACTTGAGTGTTGTTTCTCATGGATTTGCACTTTGACTTGGGCATTGTCGTTTTAAGTCTTAAGATTTTCTTTCAATTTCTGTGTGTTTTTCACTGAACTGAATTATTTGGCCTGGGGTTCTGGGGGTGGGCGGGGGATGGAGCTTACCTAGGTCATGGTGTGTCCTGGCTGGACCGCAGGCGCGTCCTGGGTGGTGGAGTGGGAAAGGAAAAAGTAAGATTTTTATATTGTTACTATTTCTTAATTTGGCTTTGCCATTTCTGATTTTTGATAAACCCATGAGAACTTTGTCTGTTCAAATAAATGTATTATCTATGTCATGTTGTTTTCTTATACTTTTGTCCCAGACATCATAAAGAATTTTTCTCTTGGGGGAGGGACTATGTTAGGCCTCACCTCTCTCTGGAGAGCTATTGGTAGTCAATGCTTGCCAGAGGACAATATGCCATTTTCCTCAATTTTGTAAGCACTGGCAAGTTATCCATGTCACAGCAAATAATCCACATCCATGCTCATGTAAGCAAACCAAACTCAACTCAGTAGGTCATTTAAAAAAAGCATGAGAGGGGGGCTGGAAAGGTAGCTCAGAGGTTAAGCCTCTGCCTTTCAGGCGGAAGCACCTGAGTTCGGATCCTAGACCCCACATGTAGACGCCGGCAGAAGCAGGGGCGACCTGAGTTTCTGGTCCTGGTAGGGCGGAGCCTGTGAATGACGGGGCAGAGTAAACAAGGAGGAGGTGAAGAGGGTCCACGGTGGTTCCCAAATTCGCCTGTGGTTCTACACACACATGCACACATGCACAATTGATTAAAAAAAACAAGCATGAAAGGAGGAGATTGCTGAGAAGAAAATGGTCTCAGAGGAAGTAGAAAGGGGATAAGAAGAAGGATGCGGTGATAATAACAAAAATAGATTTAAGTGTCAAAGAAATTTTGAAAACACCACTTAAAAGGTATTTATGTGAATTATTACTCTTCTAATCCTCCCCAGGTTTTTCTTTTTTTGAATATTTCTTTAACTACCATATCGTTCATTGATTTTCAGCTTCATATATTTAAATTTATGTAGCTCAGAGTATATGTTTTGCCTCAGGATTTAGCATGATTTTTTACTATGATCCAGTTTATTTTTTCTAATATTCATACTTTTTAATATTTAAATTCTCCTATAATAGAACAGCAAGCTGATACTACTCTCAGTTTAATTGTTTCTAGCATAACAATTGTGTATAATTATGCATAATGTATTGTTTAAAAGTGAATACATGGGCTGGAAAGATGGCTCAGGAGTTAAGATTCTGTCTCACAAGCAAAAATTCTGAGTTCAGATCTCAGGTCCGACGGAAAAAAAAAAAGTCAGGGAGAAATGGTGCGCAGAGCCTGAAAAATCACAGAACGAAGCAAGAAGGAGGTAGAAGTAATACAGGATGATTCCCAAGTTCCCCCCTTGGCCCTCCTCTGATACACACACACACACACACTCTCTCTCTCTCTCTCTCTCTCTCTCTCATAAAATATTAACAAGTAAATAATAAAAATAAAGTAAAAATGAATACCTGATATATGTTTTGAAGATTTTAATTTTTTTAATAATTTTTATTCACAAATTTAGAAATGCTATATCTCTTTTTAGGTTACTATTTCATTATTATAAAATACTTATCCTTTCGTAGTAGTGATTTTTTTACTTAATATCCATTTTATGCGACATAAATATTTCTGCACCATTTTCTCCTTTCTTTAAAGATGTTTGATATGTATTTTGTTATATACTTGTCAAATTTTTGAGTACTTATGAAATATGAATTTTTAAGGAATCTTCACATTGCTTTTGTTTAATTTGAGATATTTTACTATTGCAGTTTTAAAATCCAATTTCTATTTACATGTTTAATTTATTACTGATAAAATGACAAATATATTTAGATTAGTATGTGTCATTTTAATATTGCATTTTCATGTAAAACACCTGATATCACTTTTTCTTTTTCCTGGCCTGTTAAAAAAATCAATTTTATTTCATTAAATTTTTCCATTTCACTAGAATCTCAGCCATTTAATTTTTTTATCGCTTTTCTATGTTAACTTATTCATTTTAATATGTTATTTAATGCTTAAATTTGATACTGATCAACTCATACATTAGCATATTACTACTCCAACATTACATGGATCTTGAATACACTTAAATATCACTTACATTACTCTTATATAAATTATATGTATACTATTTTTATATGAGTAAAGTTTGGAATGTTTTAAAATACCCTAAATTCATTAATTTAATTTGCTAAGAATACCTTGAATTTATTAGTGTTTGATTTTTGTTCTTATTTATTACAATTTTGTATTTCTACATTACTTAAAGAAATACTGACAAATAAGTTTCTTTAATATAATAAGGAAATATTGTTCTGTTTTTCAGCGTTCCTCTTTGGTTAACTGAGTTTACATTGATTTTATACTTTATGGTGAAATCAATAAATAGTATATTTTATGATAACTACAAAAAGGAAGCTTCTTTCCCTAAAAGTTCTTAAATGAAGACATTTTAGACCTAACATAATAATGCTTAAGATGCTTAAGATGGGATAATCTTCAGTGTTGTTTAACCAAATTTTAATTTTTTTATTGGTTTTTATTCTGGGCTTTTAATCATTTAGAAAGTTGTTATAATAAACTCGAATTTACAACTATATTCTGTAAGTTTCATGATTAAGTTGCTTTTCTTTTTTGATTAAGGAAATCCTCACAATATTTTCCAGCAAATAGTATAAAAGATAGCATTTCAAATAGATTATATTATCATGTGTATATATGGCACATCATAAAATTTCAGTGGTTTATTTCAGGAGTTTACTTATTGAAAGGCAAATGGATGAAGTCATCTTTGAACAGCATTCGCTCATTTGCCTTCTCTTCTTTCCTGAAAGTTTACAGTTCTATGACATTGAACAAATTGCTAAATCTCATCTTTTCTTATAGGATCTATAGAAGTACTTTGGCGCTAAATTCATTAACACAAACATGAATTCAAGTTCACATATATCATTTAGCATATGCCCAGTTGGTATCAAGGCTGACACCTGATTTCCACTTATTCTTATCCATTACAATCACTTCATAGAAAGGTGCCTCGAGAAACTTAATAAGTAATGACTTATTTCTTTGTGATTCCTGTTTTGGGATGTCACGTGCTTCCATCTGCTGACATAAGATGCATGACTGCATTGGCATTCCACACAAGCCATTATAGAGCTGCAACCATTTCATTCTGATATTATGAAAACTGGATGCTAATCTACACAGACCTCAGGTCTCCTCAGAATCTATTTCATAACCTTTAGAAAACTTTCAAACTTCTTGCAGTCTTGAAAATTTGAAAAAAACCAAAAATATTATAAACATTATAAAGCAGTAGTGATTTTATTTTTAGTTAAAATCTCAGTTTCTCTCATTACAAAATAGAATAGGCAAATTAATATGAGTCTCTGATTTTTGTTTCAGTGCACTCTTCAATTTTCTTGCAATAATTGGATAAAGTGTAAGTAAAAATAATTCAGAAATAAATGAATCATACAAAGACAAAGTTGCTTATGATGAGGTATATCATGACTCTGACATAAAAATATTATTAAAAACAGTTTTTTACTGTTGTTTTCAAGAGTCCATGATATTGCAAAAGACAGATATAAAATTTAAATAAGTTAAGGCATCTACTAGAAAAATTTAACAATGTGTGAGATAATTTGCATTTACACAAAGCTTTCATGGAAATGAATCTTTTCTTATACCAAAAATAGTATTCATCTTTATATGTGAAGGACATTGAAAGCTAAAGCACAAGGAGGAGAAAAAATATATTATGCAATTTTCTACGTGTTTATAACATGTGAAACACTTATAACTTGTTCATTAAAGGAAGGTATTTTTCTTTATGTGCTATACAGAATGTTGACTGTATCTGCTCTTCTTTTCAAACAAAACCAATCAACTCTCTTACTTAATATGGTCTCCTGAGTTTGTAGAGTGGCTGGGCCATGGCAGGAGGTTAGACTTTCTGCCAATCACATGCTCACTGGGTGTACAAGGCTAATGTGGCGACTATCCATCAAGCAAGGCATGTTCAAACATGCTTATAATCTCAGCACAAGGGACAATGAGCCAGGAGGATGGTGAATTCAAAGCAAACCTGGGCTACAAGCAAGTTTCAGGCCAGCCATAGAAATACAGTGAAGCCCTTTCAAAACAAACAGACAAATGAGAAAAACAAGATAAAATACGTAAAAACAATATTAATAATAACAATTGTCTCTTTGGCAACAGCCCTGGTTTCTCCTTAAATCATTTGAACAATTTAATTCTAATTTCCCATTTGATCGATGCAGATTTTAATCTTTGGCCTAAATGTTAAGATTAAATTATTTTAATCATGGTTACTATTTATAAGAAGAATCTTTTGTTTATTATTTTTCTTTATAGAAACAAACACCAATACTAATAAGAAAGTTTGGAGTCATTAAAAAAGAAAATTATTTAAAAAGCTGAAACAGAAATATGAAAGAAATTTTGACAGAACAGACCTCTTTATTAGTGTAGCTGTATGGCCTAATCATTAAATACAGATTTTTGTAATGAGCTATTCAGAATCTGTTTTATTAAGTGCAGTGTTGAGGTTTTGCTTCCCTATTTTGCCAAATCTTTCAGTTAAGCCCATTGGAGGCCTTGGACTCTCAATTTTCTCACATCTGCCTCCTGATCTTTG
The DNA here is from genome assembly GCA_023101885.1 of Typhlomys cinereus. Classification (NCBI taxonomy): domain Eukaryota; kingdom Metazoa; phylum Chordata; class Mammalia; order Rodentia; family Platacanthomyidae; genus Typhlomys; species Typhlomys cinereus. The sequence goes on along the minus strand of JALPQD010000221.1, from coordinate 1,117,543 downwards.
GAATTATAATTATATGGCTGAGCAAACAGCTTTGCAATCAAGATATATTTACATGTAACCATGTAATAAGGTATCAGCTTTGCAGATAATATGGTTCTTAACGATGAAGTATTGGTTTTATTTTTTATTCTTTCTTTCTTTGGCTGTGATACTAACAACACCAATGTCATCTATCTATCTGTCTGTCTATCTATCTATCTACCTATCTATCTACCTACTTACCTACCATCTATCTGTGTGTGTGTGTGTGTGTGTGTGTGTGTGGAGAGAGAGAGAGAGAGAGAGAGAGAGAAAGAGCTGAGTGTCCCTTTGGAGCACCAGGGGTAACTTTGGGAATCATCCTGGATTGCTTCCACCTTCTTTTTTTTCTTTTTGCTCTGGGATTTCCCAGGCTTTGCCTACCATGGCAGAAGAGCAGGCTGATGCTAATGTTACTTCCATATGGCACTTTTACGTGGGACTGATAATCCAAACTCAGGACCTTCTGCTGCTGAGCCATCTCTCCAACCAACATCACTTATTTTTAAAATAATACTTAGTTCTTAAATATCTTTTTATGGAAATAATTCCAATTTTAAGGGAATAATTTATATCTTAATAAGGTGAAGAAGAGTCTTGTGCTCTAATATTGGAATTACTTTTAAAAAGTAAAATCTGTATTCCTTTCTCCATTTGCATTTCCATTTTGGGAAATGTATTTGCATATTTAGTGTACCATATTTAAGTTACACTTACTTATCATTATTAATGAACTAGTTAATATTCTAAGAATTTGGAAAAGACAGAAAAAATGCTATTTTAAATATTTAAATGGAAAGTTAGATAATCAACTTTCATTGAAGTCAATAATTTTCACAGTATTATTAAAAGATATTATCTTGATTACATTTTATATATTTACTTATTTAAATGATTTCTAATTACAAAATCACATTGTACAATTACCTTAGTTACATTTTTCTCAAGTGTATTGGCTGATTAAATACTCTTACTATTTAAGAATTCTTATTAATATCAGTATATCTATCTTTAAAAGGTACTTGTCAATTTTACTTTACTATTTTTATAATTAATATATACATATCTTATGAAAAATTCTCATTAAAAGTTACTATTAACGCAAAGTTCGCTGTGCTTATAATTTGGATTGACATTTACTTGAAGGGCTAGAGAAAGGAATAGCTGCAGAAATACTTTTCTAACTGAAGTAGGACAAGAAAATGCACACATGTATATCAAAATGTTTCCTGTGAAAGTGGAAAATACAGAAGTAAATCTAACAGGTGTTTAACTCTTTAAGAGCAAAAGGTATTACTTGAGAATAAATGATAAACCATCTGGTAGAAAGATGTCAGTAGATGTTGAGTTCTATATATAATTTGATAATTTGAACTTAGAGTCAAGGGCAGTGGATGGGACTCCATCTACTAAACCATCTGCCAAGACCTTCGTGCCACTAAAATGTACCATAGCTAATACTTGATTAGTCTCACTGACCACTTCACCAAATTATTCATTAGGTGAGTGTGAAGAGCACCTAAGAAACGGAATCCCACTATGACAATGATAACTACTAGTCAAAATGTAATTGATGAGGATCACCCCAAGAAATTACAAGGTTATGACAAAGGAAAATGTAAAACTTGGAAGGAAAGTGCTATGCATGGTTCATAAGAAGTGCCTTCTTATGCAATGCGTAAACGGGAGATAGAAAAATGCAAGGAAGTTTCACAAATATATAATGTTGACATTATGGTAATGTGATGTAAACTCATCTGATTTTATGAATATTCTTAATTTGTTTCTACATTTTAGGCTCCATATTTTTCTGAATAGAATGACAAAATACCTGATTTAGTTTAATAATGCCAGTGTGACTTTACAAAAGGTTGCCCTAACTATTCAGATTTTTATTCAATATGCACACAGTAGAAAAAAAGAGGTTGAGTAACCCTGAGAAAAAAACTACAGTTATAAAAAAAGTAATGAAAAGATTAATTGCCTAATCATTACTATAGAAGAAAAAGATACACTGTAAAGAACCATTTTTTCTTTCTATAACCTAATGAAAAACAACTCTGGAGAAGAATGTGCAAATTACACATTTATAACAGCAATTTATGAATTTGATGGACATTTCAGTGTACAATTAAGAATGTTTTTAGTAATGATAGGGATATATTTGAATTTATTACTGTTATTATGGTCTATTTAATGATAGCAACAGTTTTTCATTAACAAACTATCTAGTGGTAGTTAATATGACCAGAGTTAACTGCAATATTTTTCTGTTTTATTTCCATGTGTATGTATATATAGGATGTATGAATGTGTGTTTTTGCATGATTTGTGGGTAAGTGGGCACAGGTGGGTATATGGGGCACATGCAATACACAAGTGTGTAAGCATATAGAAGTCTAAGGATGTTGTCACGAATCATTCATTATCACTCCTCCACCTTACTGTTTTGATACTGAATACAGAGAATACCATACAGCTAGTCTGTCCATAAAGAGTAAAACTGTGTAGTTTTCAGAAAAATGGTCTTAACTTGAAGTCATGATCATAAACAAATTACATCAGACTCATAAACACAAGCCATGTTTTCTCTCATTGTGAGTCCTAAATTTGATATACATACATAAAATTATTTTGCATGTATGTATGTATGTAAAATGTGAAAGAAGAACCAAAACTATTTAGAAGAGTAAAGGGGAAGGTAGAAGAAATGGGAAAGGATGAATGTATGGAGGGACTATGGTGAAATGATATACTTAAGCAATATGAAAATATCTTCATGAAATACAAGGCTATGTACAATGAAATATACCAATAAAATAGTATCTTTCTTTAACTTATTCCATCAGTGATCCAAACAATATAGAGGAACAAGGTCATTCCAAGTTACAGTAGACCAATGCATGTTGGTATGCCAGCAACAGGAGCTTGCCAGCATTGCAAAAGCTAATCTCTCTTTCTCTTGTTATATATATATATATATATTTTCCCCCACGGAATGTGGTTTCTCAAAATGGGAAGGTCTTCCCACTGCAATTGAAGTTATTAGACAATCTTTCCCAGAGGACTGCCTTAATCAAATAATTCTTCAAGTTGATAACTGAAACTATCAAAAAGGTTATCAGGAAAAAAAGGAAGATTGGGTATTAATATTATACTTAAATTTACTTTAAAACCCCAAAATGTAATAGTCCAAATTACAAAAATATGTAAGGGAAAACCTTCCAAATTAAGAAGAAAACGATGGACAGATCAAACAATTGCTGCAGATAATGAAGAAAACAGAGCCTAGTCTCATGTACACAATTACCCACCATTACTAAGCATAGGTGTTAAAAAGCAGGCCCCTTGGCTGCTTCCACAGGGGCACAGGAGCGGGGAGAATGATAAAGAAGCCCATTTAGCTTGTGATCAGAGTGATTGAAATAGATGGACATTAGACGCTAGTGGTAGCAGGCCTGAGCTACGGGTGTGTAATATCTCGCAGGACTTTGCTGTGTGCCCTGGGAGAGATAGATCACGCGAGAGAGTCATTCTGATGTTCTACTTCTCTACAAGCGTAATTTCAAGATCCTTCACACTCCCATTAAACACAGGAAACTGGGACTGTGAACAGAACAAATGCATGAGGTGCAGTAACATTTTCGAAATATTAACTGAGCATTTATTTCCAAAATCTTCACATTTGTTCTCCACCGTCCATTATCTCATTCAGTGGAGCAGACTTGGAATCATTCCTGGGGCTGAAAGATTTGACTTGGATGGAAAGCAGGAGCGGCACTCCAAATCTCTACTGACTTAAGTTTCCAGAACATTATCGACTCCGCAATATTTGAGGAATTGCTGATGCGATTTAAATGTCTGGGGGAGGGTTTTTTGCTGTGGAGCAGAGTTTCTTATCTCAGGGTGATTTCGCCTGGAAACATTTAGCAAACTTTGGACACACTTGGTCACCACAAAGCTAGCTTGGCGTTTAATGGGCAGAGAACTGGGTTGCTGTAAAGTGTTCTGAAATCCACAGAAAAGTCCCTCCCCATTACCACCAAAGATTTATATAACCAAAAACATCGAATGTGCTAAGATGGAAAAATCTTCACAGAAGAGAGACTGCACAACACTCTCTTTGTTTACTGCGAAGATGCAGACAGTAGGTGAGTTGAAGTGGAAACAGCAAAAGAGCCCTTTTCCTGGTGAAGACAGAAGGGCAGTTTGCTTCGGTGCTTGCTGCAGGCCCGCAGACAGTGGCAAAGATCTGTGCAGTGGGCTCAGGTTATTTTGATCCATAAAGGCATAAGTGGAAGAAAGAAAGAGAACAAAAAAAGAAAACGAAGGAAGGGACAGAGGGAGGGACGGAAGTAAGGACGGAGGGAAGGAGGGAGGGAGGGAGCGAGGGAGGGAGCGAGGGAGGGAGCGAGGGAGGGAGGAAGGAAGGAAGCTTAAAAGCAAAGAATTGTGATGTGTATTTATAAATCCCAAAATTCATGAGTCTAAGAAAGGAGGACATCCTGAGCAGTAATAGCAATTAAAAAAATCTTTCATAGAAATAAGTTTAGAATAGTCCAATTCTAGAAGATTACACATGGGAGAAGAGTCTTTTTCTGGCAAATGTCAATAATTTTTTTCTACTTTTATAAGCACATTGAATGTTCATCCCAGCCTCCTACCTCCCTCCTCCCTCCCATCTGCTCCCTCCCTTCACTATTCCCTCCCACTCTTTCCCACCCTTTTGCCTGAATGGATGGACCTCAAGGTTCACTCTGGCTTGTCTACTCTTATGGGGGTTCAGGCCTCTGCAGTGCATCCCCACTGAAGTGTGTGTTTTCCTTCACTCATTTAGCTTTAGACCCAAAGGTTTCCACTGTGAGTGGGAATTCTATGGGTATAATAACAACTGCCTACAGAGCAGTTTAATGTACTTTCTTTCTACTTATAGTTTCATTGGCTATCTTCCCTGTTCACCTATTCCCTTTCCTATTTTAAGCACTTGTTCTAGTTTATACTGTAACAGAGATGGGTACCATTCTGACAAGCAGGTCTTGAGTCCAATCTGAAAACTGTTGGTTGTCTTCTTGGTATGCATGCCACTCTTACACTGGTTGCCATGGTGATCTATATTGCAATTTATAGGTCTTATGTCATTGATAAGGCTTGTGATTATGTCTTTCTCCCAGAAGCTTCTACAGTATTCCTTGGTACTGTATAAGCTCTTCAGCAAGGAGAAAATACTTAGACTAGTTTCAGCAGACACACTTTGGCCATGTACTGTAATTAATTTGTGTTGCATCTTCAGTAATTGAATCTTATTGACAGTTTTTGGAAAGCAACCAAGAGCCATTGCAAAAGCCTATAATGTTTGGGGGCTTTTAACACTTCTCTAATGAACATTTTATCAAGAAGTGCCACATTCCTGTTATTTCTAGGATAATCGTGTCCCTGAGTTCTAAGTGTATCAATTCAAGGCTCTATTTTATTTTATTTTATTTTATTTTATTTTATTTTATTTTATTTTATTTTATTTTATTTTATTTATTTTATTGTTCCCTGGCAAACATCAAAATTGAACATATATTTGAAATGTGGGACCAGAGTGCTAAAGATTTTCAGGTGTACTTTTTATAAATCAGGCAACTGAATGATTGAAAACCTGGATGTGATTCCAAGTAGTTATTCTGTTTGGTTTTTGTACTTTCTGTGTGACTAAGTTATGTAGCTTTAAGTCAAGTGGTCAGCAATTAAAACTAGACTTGTAGCCCTTCACTATCATTCAGTTTTCAGGCAGAACACTGAAAAAGGAAAGCAGGATAATAGAAGTTTTATTGGAATCACTTGAACTTTCATGGTTTATATTATGGCTTGTATGAATATTATGCCTAGCAATTTCCTCTAAAGCAGAGTTGTTCAAATTGATTTTTAAGTGTCAAAGTCATTGAAAATGAGAAGGCCTACCTTTATAGTCTAATAACCAAATATTGTAAGTACCTGCTTTTTTGTGAGTTGTATCTAAGACCATGTTGTAGACTATGATGTATCTAATTTTTGTTTATTTTACAGAGACAGGCATACACATACAGAGAGATACGGGGAGAGAGAGAGAGAGAGAGAGAGAGAGAGAGAGAGAAAGAGTAAGTCAGGCACACACATGAGATCAGAGGATAACAAGTTGATTCTCTCTTTCCATCATGTGGCTCTGGTGAACTCAAGTTGCAAGGTTTGTGCACAGGTACCTTCTTCACCTATTGAATTATCTTGCTAGTCCCATGCTTGTGTCTTCTAAAGTTTTGGATCAGTAACATGTGTATTCATGTAAGTTTCCTCATTTAAACTCAAGGAAATGGACAGGCAGAAGTATTTCAGTGTTTTCTAGATATGATAAATAACTTAAACAGATAACAAAAAGTAGAAATATCAGTATTCACACCTAAGCAGTCTGATTTCAGAATGCTCAGGATGTAAGTTTCCCAAGAGCTGCCATATTGCACTTCCATTTATGGCACATGGAGTCAGATTTATCACTAGCTACACAAAGGCTTGGAAATGAAAACTCTGTTCCTGGAAAGCAGTGTGTCTAGCTAAATTTAAAATGTTATGGAAGAAGACAAATTTAGTGTGGGAGACAATGAAAATTATGTGCACTTGGCTAGCTAGATTAGTATTTATTGATCCCTGAATGTAACGTTATCTACATCCCCCTCTTACAGTAAAAAACACTGGGAACTTTTCTAGAGGGTCTGGTCTGTATTACATCTTCTATTTTGTGTTATGTGGCTAATGTGCAAATAACTTGTCTATTAAAATACTTTTAAAGAAAGAAAAGTAAATTAAATATTATTACCATTAAAATCCTCTAATCTTTATAGTTATCTCTATAGATACTTCAGACCTTTATTTTGAAGAGGCAAAAATTCACACAAACTTTAATAAAACATTTTATATAAAATTTTGTATAAAATTACAATATTGGTAAAGTTAGCAATTGTTAAAACTTGTCATATAAACCTACCATGGTTCATGATATTTGAAGAATATGGGTTCTCCTGTTCCTTCTCTCTTAAAACTTAGCAATATGAGGCTTTTGATTTACAAGCTAAGAGAATAGAGTTCAGATCCTCAGATTCCATATGAAAATGCCAGTGGATATGGTGGTGACCTGCAATTCAGACCCGTGTGGCAGAGCCTGGAAAACCCAGAGCAAAGCAATAAAGAAGTAGAGCAAACCAGGATGATTCCTGATGTCAACCTTGGGCTTCCATGAGAACACACACACTCAGTGTCCTTGTAAGTACACACACATACACATAATCACATATAGATGCAAAAAATAATAAATCTTAGTAATATGAACACCATGTATATGAAATAATGTATAATATTTTACAGAGACAGGCACACACATACAGAGAGACAGATACGGGGAGAGAAGCAGAAGATTTAGAGGCAGAATCTTGAGCATATGGAGGTTTTTTTTTTTAATACAGTTGGCAGAAAGTTTTTTTCTTTTTTATTTATTTATTTTTCTTAGGCATGTTTGCATGTGTACAGGGGAGTATATGAGAATATACACTGAATTGCTTTCTCACCTTATTGGTTTGTTCAGGGGCTTAGGCTCTGCTTCCAGGGCAGAACTGCAGACTGCCATCATTTCCATCCAGTATTTTATATGAGATCTGGAGATCCAAATTCAAGTCCTTTTACTTTTGAGGCAAAGACCTTGCCCAATGAGTCATCTCCCCAGCTCAGTTTTTATTCTTTAGTAGAATGAAGAGAAGGATTGGAAATCAGAAAGCAGATTTTGTCAGAGCTCAGTGCAGGATTCATAAGATCAATGTGAAAAGTAGAAACTAGACATGTCCTTCCACTCATCAGTCATTAATCAATAACTATAAAAACACAAATACTGCACCTATTCAATTAGAATAAATTGTTGATTATCTTTCTTTGTGTGATTGATTATATTTGAACAGTTAATATATGACTGGTACAATTCTTTGCCCGTCTGGTATTTAAACATTGCAAAGGTAAAAATAAAAGATTTGTTATTCAAGAAAGACGTGTAGAGGAGAAATGGGTAGGATTTATAAAGGAAAAATAAAAATTTACGAAACTGCTGGCCAACCAAAGTTTAGTCACAATTACTACATTAATAGATTTAGGTGCATTAGCAAAGGGTCTGTTTTCCTGTAGCAATTATGAAAATTTTCTCATTATCATTTTACTGTGTTTGCTTGTGAAGTATTTATAATGCCATACTCATGACAAAACTAATATTTGTTTTTAAAACTAAGATGATTTCAAATTATTTTAGAGGTAATAATTCATTTTACAAATACAGTTTTTAGTTTTTAAATGTTCTAATGCAATTTGGTATACTTTTCATTTTTGGACACAATCATGAATAGTTATAATTGAATAAATATCAATCACAAGTCACAATGTTTACATATTCAAAAGTAGATCAGTTTTCCTTCTTTCCTTTCCTCTCTTACTTTGCCTCCTTCCCACTCTTACTCTACCATCCATTTTCTTCTTTATAGGCATTCAAAAAATCTGCCAACAAATGCTTGTTTCAGTTCTGTCCAATTCTATATAAATATCCATTTAATATAATTCCTAGATTAAAATACTGTTTAATAGCTAGTTCTAAAGATTCATAAATTTTAGAACTCCTGTATCAGTTGGTTATGTGGATTTTATGCTCACAAATTTTAACATAGACTTTCATCTTTCTCACTTAAAATAATCTTGTGTTTCACACACACACACACAAAACATAAAATGTCTTTTTTTTTCATTTTATTTATTTATTTATTTATTTTTATTTTTATACATTTTTATTATTATTTCCACTCATACAAACTTAATAGGTACACCAGTTCCCTCCTTCCCTCCTCCTCTCCCCGAACCCCCTGCTCCCCCTCCCTTCACCCCTTCCTTCCCATCCCCAGTGCCTCCCCCCTAATTCCCAGAGAGTCCTTTATTGTGCATGCCTGACTCTCCTCTGGGCCCTCCTCTCCGGAGACATACAAGGACCCAATGGCATTTCCCTGAACTCTTTCCTGTGTTCCCCTTAAGCATAGGAACACAACTGTGGCTGTAAATCCCTTGCCTCCAAGGATCTTGGTGCCTTTAGCAGATGCTAGACTTTTCAAGGGCAATAGTATGTTGGACATTGCGCAGGGCATGCAAAGTCCAATTATGATTGCTTCGGCCCTAACTTGTGTGGAGTATCTTGCAAATCATTGCTCCTCCCATCCTTTTGCTCTTACACTCTTACCGCCCCCTCTTCCGCAAATGTGCCCGAGTTTCAGGATGGGGAGAGATTAGTCTGGCCTAGTTCTAGGTGGTTGATATAGAGTCTCTGAAGTTCTGGATTGTGGTTTGTTGATTTTCTTTTGCAGTTTTGCTGCTCCTGCAATGCCCTTCACTCCATCGTGCTGGGCACTGTATGTCACCCCCTAGCCAGAGACAAAAAGCTGTTAAACTGGAATCTTGTTATAAGAGCACATATAAAATGTCTTTTGTCTTCCACTTCTCAACATCTGGGTGTATTTAGTGAAATTACTTGAGATTTTCATTTTTATAATTCTTTTTTTTTTCTTTCCTTGTTATTTCTCCTCCTCCTCTTCCTGTTCCTCTTCCTCCTCCTTGTCCTCTTCCTCCATTTCTTTTTCTTTCTTCTCCTGCTCCTTTTACTCTTTTTCTTTTCTTTTTTCCCCACATTTTATGTTTTTCTTAATGATACAAGCTCAATAGTTACCTCTATCCTTTCCCTGTCCCCTCTGCTCCCCCATCAACTCATTGCACTCTCCCTCCTTCCCTCCTTACTTTCACCATTATCCCTCCCTTTCCCTCGCCAAGTGCTTCTCCCTTCCTCCTTCCTATCCCCTACAGAACCCTTGAGTGCCTAACCTCCTTCTGAGTCCTCCACCCTAGTGAGGGTTCAGGACTCAGCGGCATAACCTAGAACCTGTTCTTGGGCTCCCCATTAGCATGGGAACGCTATGATGACTATTTAATTCCTTGCCTCTAAGGATCCTACTGCCTGAAGCCTTCTCCCCTGTTATTCATGCTAGACTTTGGGGGGTCCTTAACATGTCAGCCATTGTGCAGATCAGGCAAAGTCCAAACCTGGCTGCTGCAGCCCTAACTTGTGTGGAATATCTTGTATATCATTGGTCCTCTCCATCTTTAGGCTCTAACAATCTTGCCACCCCCTCTTCTGCAAGATTCCCTGAGCTTTAGGATGGGAAGAGATTTAGCTAGTCTGGTTCTAGGTAAATAATGTAGGGTTTCCGGTGTTCTGAATTATAGTTTGTCGTTTTCAGTTTTGCTTTTCCTGCACTGCCTTTGGCTGCATCTCTATTGGTATTGAAGGTCACCTCCTACCACAGATGAAAAGACTGTTTAAACAAAGACTTTAATATAAGAGGACACACAAAGGTAGATGGAAGACCAGTAGTAGGATACAGCAGTGGGGGGGGGGTTAGTGTCCCATTTTCCAGATAGTTACTCTCCATCTGTCAGTCCCTAAATCCTCCCTGATTGGTGAGATCAAACCTGTTCAGTCCTACATGACTAGGAAGGGAAGTGAGAGTGAGCTGCATCAAATGTCTCACTATTTACATGCAATACATGACCGCAACTTATTTCCTCTACTGAAACATATTCCTCGAATGTTTCTTTTGAGATCCTCATTCTCCTTTCCCTCCTGTTTATAAACCTTTGTGATTACGGTGGGTATTACAGAGATTTACCTCTGAAAATGTCATTAAGTGGGTTTGGAGCCAGGATCTACTTATCAGGGAGTCTAACTTTCTGTGTCTGGGATACTTCACTCAATATAATTTTTTTAATCCGATCCACTTCCCAGAAAATTTCATTAAGTCATCTTTTTTGATGGCTGAGTAGTTTTTCATTGTATAAATGTACCACATTTTCATTTTCCATTTGTCAAATATTGGGCAATTGGATTGATTAGCAAAGTCATGGAATCTTTTCTTTTAAAAAACATTATACTGTGCAGTCCTGTCTGACTTCCATCTCCCCATCCTTCCCATGCTGATAGTACAAGTCTACAGTACATGTTGAGACCTTTGCTCCAAGAAAAAAAATCATGTGTTTGGAAGAAACACAGGAATAGAGCACTTGATGAGCTTTGGTAAGACCCTGAGCAGGCTGCAAAACAAAAGAAACAAACAAATGAACAAAAGTTAGTAGAAGCTGAGCTTGTTCTGAGCAGTTCTAATACTTAGGTAACTTGAAGCATCAGGCGGCTCCATTCTCATTTTGTGACTGCTCTTTTGTCTCCTCTGTGGCTCCAACTGATTGCTGAAGAGCTCCTTTACTTCTCTAATTTGAGTATGAAAACGAAATTGCTAGAAAACTTTCTATGTAAATTCTAAATTGTGGAATTGAAAATTAAAAGCATCAAATGTGTAAATAACCTGAATTAGGCCTTCCATTACTTTTTAATGACCACGAAAAGCTATGAACTTCCATTATGATGAGTGTGATTTTACTTTTTATGACTGGACCTTCTGAAATATTGAGCAGGCATTCAAGAAACAGTCAGATAGCCTTCCTGTAAGATGTACATGCTTGCTTAGGCACTATTTCCCTATATTTAACGATTGTCTTTTTGTTTGTATGTGCACTATAATATTTAAACATTTTGTCCCTCTCTTTTTTTAAAAACACAATATTTATTTATTTGGAAGGAAGAGAGAAAAGGGAAAAGAAGAAGAGAGATAGGGAAAAGAAGAGAGATAGCGAAAAGAGAGAGAGAGGGAAAGAGAGAGAAAGAAAGAGAACAAGATTATGTGCCAGAGATCAAACTCAAGTTGCCAGGTTTACATACAGGTACCTTTACCCACTGTGTTACTAATCTTTCCAACGAACAAACTCTTTGCTTCATTGTCTGTACTTCTCATTTCTATGAGATGGATTCTTCTTCTTCTAGGTCTTTGGTGGATTTAGTCTTTCCATGGTGTCTCACTGATCTCAAATGCTCTGTTCTTAAGTTCACATTGGTTTTCTTTGTCATTGTTTTGAAAATCACAATTCTTCTACCTTGTCTTGAAGTACTGAAACTCTGTACCCACCATAGTATTGGTGAGGCTTTCCATAGAGCTTTATATTTTGATTTATTAAATTTTATTTCCAGCATTTCAGGTTTTTTTCAGTATTTTTCATCTTTTTTATTTTTTTATTATTATTTATTCAACTGTGCGTGTGTGTGTATGTATGTGCACGTGCATGTGTGTATGTGTGTGTGTAGAACCACGGACAAATCAGGAACCACCATGGATGCCTCCACCTCCTCCTTGTTTGCTCTGCCCCGGGATTCACAGGCTCCGCCCTACCAGGACCAGAAGCGCAGGCCGCCCCCGCTTCCGCCTGGAGTCTATACGTGGGGTCTAGGATCCGAACTCAGGACCTTCTGCCTGCAAGGCAGAGGCTTAACCCCTGAGCCATCTCTCCAGCCCTTTCATCTCTTTTTTGAAAAAATATTTAAAGATTTTTTTAAACTTGCTTTACATTTATTAGAAACACATGTTAATTCTATATAGCTTGTTATCTCAAATGAAATGAAATGTTTAATGAAATGTTCTTCCAGGACTGGAGAAATGGCTCAAAGCTTAAACCTTTGCCTAATAAGTAAAAGGACTTGAGTTCATATCTCATATCCCACTTTAATCTCATGCAGAAATGGTAGCAGGCTGCACTACCAACCTTGAAAGCTGGGACAGAACAATCCAGAGTGATTTCTGAAGTCACTCTTGCATTTTCACAGTCGCACATAGTGCCCTCTAAGACACACACACACACACACACACACACACACACACACACACACACAAATCCTCACATACAAAATAATAAATAAGAAAATGTTCATCTGGAAACTATCCACATGATAAATTTCATATATTATCATGGAAATGCAAATGAAGCAGGATACTTTTACCCACCAATAGAAGAGTTGAAATATCAAATGACAACAGGTTTATTCAAATAGGAAGACCTGTGCATGGTGGTTGGAACCATTCCATGGTTTGGATGCTGAACTGCATAGATGGAGAAAAGGACTAAGTAGCTGAATGCATTCATGGTTTTCTTGACTATGTATGCAATGTGACAATCCTGCTCCCTCGTCATCACCATTATTAAAGTTGCAATAATTAAGCTCCTCTGAAAAATCTCCTTGGATAAACAATTATGATGCATAAATACAATATTATTTTCACTTGTCTTAGTCTCATATTCTGTTACTCTATTAAATACATGACCCAAATTATTTGGGATAACAAGCAACTGAGTGTTCCAGTATATGAATTCAGGTTACAATGCATGATAAGAGAGTTATCAACAGAGGTCTAGAGAACTCATCACACCACGTTTACAGGCAAAACTAAGAAAGGGACCATGACCAAAGCACGTCTACTAGCTTGTCAGTCTGCAACCAGTTTTCTTTCCATCTCATCTACCTTCCTATGGAATAGTCTCAACTACTGTGGTATAGTTCTTCCAATAACAACTAACTGATCTCCTACAGATTTGCTCAGAAGTTTGGCCTGTCTAAATAATTCTTCATATTTATGTTTAAAGGTTTGGATTGAATTTGCCCAATTAAAATCTAAAGCTAACAGCCGTATTACTAAAACATTGGGTATTAAGCTTAGGACACCATAAAAGAAATTTGAAGTCACAATTTTAAGGGAAAAATGAACTTGACTATGTTTTTATTGCATAATTACAATTATGTCATTATGGAATAGGCAGATATTTTAGAATTATAAGAATCCGCAAGAGAAAATTTAGAAACTATACTATATGAAAATGTAATAACATTTACATGGCTTAATATATGTGTTAAAGTCCATAATGTGCAACATAAAAGGCAAACTGTATTGTTAAATATACATTTTAGATAATAATGTACTTCTATTGATTTATCAACTGTCATAAATGTATTACCCTTAACAGAAGATTATACAAATAAGGGAATCTTGTTTGTGTTGTGTGTGGTGTGGTGTGTGTGTGTGTGTGTGTGTGTGTGTGTGTGTGTGTGTGTGTTTGAATGGTATACAATAACAGGGTGTGATAAGAACCCTCTGTTTGTGCCTCTCAGTCAACTGCTCAAAAGTTGCCTATTGATTTCAAAATGTTGTCTGAAAAAGTTTTGCAATGTATCTCTATCTTCAGCCAATGTTAAACATTTTAAAATTAACACTTAACATTTCTACATAGAACTTCTATGAGTGAAGCCTGATTGCTTGGTAGTACTTTTCTTCAGTGTAATTGAAGAATGATACTGACCAAAGCACTGAGTCTGTGACCTAAGATGCTTTAACCCTACCAAAATGGTTTCATGGGGTTTACAGGCAACATTAAAAGTTTGATTGTGTTAATGAAGTTGAAGTGATATAAGAAGTAGTGCTTCAGTATGTTTTACCTATTCATTATTTTCTATTTGTTCTTAATTCATTTACTCCAATTTAGTTTTTTGAAATCAGTAATGGTATTTTTATTATGAACATTAATAAATAATGTAGATAATCTGTTCCTCTTGTATTAAGTAGTCTGACAGAATGCCATTGTTTAATTGATAATTTAAATATATCTATAGGTAATATTTCATATTTCACCACATATTAAATAGATTAAAGAAAATTTCACCATAAGGGAAATTTTTTATTATTATTATTTGTGTATGTGTGTGTGTGTATGTGTGTGTGTGTTTGTGTGTATGTGTGTGTATGTATCAGAGGGCACTGAATGTCTCTGTTGAGGACCAAGGGTGAATTCAGGAATCATCCTGGATTGCTTGTACCTCATTTTGATTTTGCTCTGGGTTTTCCCAGTCTTTGTCTACCAGGACTGCTAGCATAGACCACTGTCTTTCTACCTGGTGTTTTTATAGGGGACCTAGCATCTAAACTCAGGTCCCTTTGCTTGTGAGGCAGAATCTTAACTGCTGAACCATCTGTCCAGCCTGAAATCTTGAGACTGAAGACAGTCATGTCTTCATAAGGAGACTCAATATCAAAATAAGCAGCAGTAATAGTTAAATTATGGTACTCATGAAGGCAGGCATCTCTCAACCAAGTTCTACACACAGCAGTTGTATCATTTAAATATTTTTAAAAATATTCTAAAAATTTGAACTTTTTTTTATTTCCAGTAGTTTGGCTTATTGTTTACATTAACATAAATTTAAAATCTAGATAAATAAATACCTAGAAATATTGGTTCTATAATTGTAAGATAGTCTTGCCTCTGGTATGACTACTACAACTTCAAAGAGTTTCTGGTTCCTTATCAATGCTTGCATTCTATTTATTTGCAATATAAAGTCTACATACCTTGAGGGCTTTAAATATTTTTTTTGCATTTGATAGCCAAACATAATTTAAAATCTCAGAAGACAGGATTAGTTAATGCACTTGCATATTTGTTCTCACATCAATCTTTCTTCCCAATGTTTCATGCTTCTTCCTTTTAAATTAATTTCCCATCTGCATTTCCCTGTGAAGGTAGCAGTGCTCATCCATCTATTGAGCGATAATAGCACAGAAGTGAGACAAGAAACACACTCTGCACCTATTAAGTTAGCTATGTAAAACAGGAGCACTGCATTGATAAATAAATACTAATCTCACAAAATGATGCAATAATGTCCCAAAAGCATCTCCAACTTACTGGCTATTTCACAAATGAAGCATCAAAGTTCAACCATGCAGAAGGAACCATCTTTTATATATATGAGTTTGTTGAAAGAAGTGGCTTGATTGTAGAACTTGGATATGCAAACCTAAAACCTTTATGACCAGCTGCAGGATGAGTGTGAGTAGACCAGACTTAACTGCACATGTGCTGAAACTGATATCCAAGGTAACTGTCTTCCATAGGGAAGCTTTAGCTCTGCTTTCATGGCACATACAAGCTAATTAAATCAGGCCTATAAGCACTGTCTAAAATAAGCTACTTTATGGTCTTTAAGAATTTTGTCTCCTATATAATGTTGTAAAGTTTACTCCTATTCTAAGTTTTTCTTTGTAAAAATAAAGCTAAAATATAAGTGAACTACTTTAGTTAGAATTAAATGTGAACTTTGATTACATTTACAAAATAAAATCCAGTACAATTAATACATTAAAATCCCTATGATCAAAGAAACAAGAGCTGGATAATCAATGAACAATCTGTGAAGATTGGCATTAGAATTGCCTAGGAAGAATAACAATTTGGTAATCAGCAACTATAATCTGTGGAAAAGGTAAGAAATATTAAAAATCTGAGCAAAGAAATAGAGGACAAAAAGAAGAAATAAATGAAACATTTAAGATTAAAAGATATAGTAATATGTATTTTTAAATCATTGAATATCTTGGTAGCATAATATACTCAGTTCTCAGTGAACCAAGAAAAGAGCAATGGAATTTTGCACCATGAGCAAGGAAAAAATATACAAAAATGTACTTTGGGCCTATGAAGATTAAGTAAAGATATACTGGAAAGCAATGCATTGAGCCTGTAAGGCTTATGTTCCATAGCAAAGGAAGTGATAAATGATTTGCTCATTAGTTATGGGAAAAAATAGAAAGAAAATTTCAGAGCTATAACACAATTGAAAGAAAAATATGGATAAAACCTTCCTAATTTGATGAAAAAGCAAAATATAACCAAAGAGATTTCATAAACTTATAATTAGAGCAAAGCCAGGCCATTATTGGTCAAGTTTAAAAGTAAAGACAAAGACATGATTTTATGTTTTTATGCATTTATTTATTTACAAACAATCTGGGTTTATGAATTTGCCCAGATCCCCTTCCCACCAGCTTCACTCTTACTCCCACTCCCTGTCCAAATGCCTTCTTCTACCCTGCTCACCCTTCATCATTCTTGCTCTTTCCCTACCCCCTCCTGTCCGTTTGCTTGCCATTTTAGGGCGGCTATGTTGGTAAGGCTGTTAGATTTCTTTTGAACTTTATGTGGCTCTTCACCAGATAAAGTCATATGTGGGGAAGTTCCTATTTCTTCTAAGATGTTAGATAGACCTTAGGGGAAATGTTGGAGTGTCAGTCGTTGTGTAAGTTTGGTGGTAGAAGTTCACATCACAGTGACTTTTTGGGTATGTTACCCCTATCTTGGCTGAAGTGTGTTGGTCAGGAGGATTTCATCCACCTTTAGGCTCTCATAATCTTACCACCAGGGTTAAAAAAAGGAGTATTTAGACTATGTATGTTATCAGTCTTTTATAATTAACTCGATTATACCTGTTCCTGTCCATTTATTCCCCTTCTACTATTATTTGGATAGGTTTACAGGATCAGGCATGGTTTCCCTGTTGTTGATGGGATTAGAACTCATTTGGAGAGTAGTTGCTTTCCCATGGGAAAGACAGAATTTTAGAAGCATGAGAAAGGAGCTGTGGATTTCCTATGAAGAACAACAATTTTTATGGCAGCAATTTTCTTAGTACAAACAAGAAAGACTATAAAAATGACACATTAGTGTTTTACTCAGCCAAGAAGTCTACATTGAAAAAAAGTGTTTTTCAAGAATTAAGGTGAGAAAAAGTGAGTCCAAAATTTAAAAAATTTAAAAGAATTTCTCATCTCACATATGTTTCAGGGATATTTAAAGGAAACTTTTAAAATATCAAACATTTGCCAGTGAATATTTTTTGGGAATTAAAAGAGCTAGAGAAAGAGTTAAAATTTCTCTGCTGCTTTAGATATGTATTCCTTTTCCCCCATGTGGATAAGTTCATCCTAGAGTCAAAGGTTAATATATAGAATATGCTTATAACAATGGGATTCATAGAATTGGGTTGGTAAAGTAATTGCCAGAGCATAATATATGGTCCTGAACATATTTGGCTGTCATTCCTATTTTCTTTTTGTTCTTTGACAATGTCATTCATGAACACAATGAATTTATATCATTCCCCACCCTTTATTACCTGACCTCATTCCTTCTACTTCTACTGTAAACTTCCTTCTTCCCAACCAATCTTCCTTCTGTTCCCATGTCTTTTTGATTTGTAGCCCATTGAGTTTTATCTGGGTTGACTATACCAGCATGTGCCTGAGTATTTCCTGGACTATGGATGATACATCCATGGGTATTCCATTGAGGATAGGAACACCCTGTGTTAGTTTGTCTGCATATTGCCAATAATTCATAACCAAAGATTTTGGGAGAACCACAGAGTTTTATTATTTCTTGTAATTCTCCTTTACATAGTTCAGATTAGCAGGAGAGTTCATAGCAGTATCAGGAGTAAAAAGAACTGACCACACCATATCCACAGAAATTGCTGAGACAGGATTAAACCTCACTTGTCATACTGTAAATCTTCCAAGTTATGCACACGTGTCAAACTACTAAACTAGATCTCCATTTTACCTATCTGCCTGGGGAATTGTCCCACCCACCATGAACGAGGTTTTCCCACAATTAGATATGCTTCTGAGGTTTAATTAATGCTTGCCTGGACTGCCACTTCACAGTTGTGTCCAAACCTCAGCCTCCAAATTTCAATGTTGGTATGTATGTACCTAGGTAGCACACACCACTTCTTTCCTCAGGCATTAACCTTCAATAATCTCTAATGCAGGGATGATGCCCCTGTCCTTTCCTCCCTTCCATTGTGGAATGTTCATTAGTCAAATCTTATGGAAATAAATACCTTTGAAAGGAGTTTATGTCTGCAGCAGCCCTGTAATGTCAAGAAGGTACAGTCTGACAGCAACCCTCGCTATTCTCTGTCTATCACATTCTTGCTGCCTCCTCTTCTGCTATGTTCCTTGAGATTCAAGGCAGGGAGTAGTTTAGATGTCCTTGAAGATTCAAGTAACCTGCACTCATCATATGTATTTATTTTACTTAGCAGTCTCCACACCAAAATTTTCCTTCCACTGTAAAAGGAAGCTTCTTGGTTGAGGTCTGATACCTGTCTAACCTATGACCATAAGTGTTTAGATGGTTGTTTAATATAAACCCCTTATAGTCACACTGAAATAGTTTGTTCCTCTCTAGGGCCTATGTTCTCCTCTTCCATGGGTTCTTGGCCTGGTTTGCAGTATAATTCCCTGTGGTGTAAGACTGCTGATTGTTTTTCTTTTCCAACACATTCATAGTTCCTTCTGCTACTGTGAATGCTGGCTAGCAAGGAAGAAGCTTCAAGACTAGTTTTAACTTTTTTTTTCTGCATCCCATGATCACTATGTAGGCTGTTTAACAAAGGGATATTAATGTCAGTTTCTAGTGGACAACCAAGAACAATGACAAAAACCTTGGAGACCTTTGAGTCTTCTCTGATCAACAACTTATTAGGAGGTATTACATACCTGGAATTAGAAATTTTCTTTACTCACCAATAGCTTCTGGTAATAACATTTTCAGGCAGTTTATGTTATTCCTTTACTTCTTTTCTGTGCTCCCCTACATAAGTATATAACAGTTCACTTTTTAATCATTAAGGGCACTTATCTTTTCATTAATTAATTTTAGGTTTTGGATCCCCATATAAATGCACTTTTGATGATGTAAAATGTGACATTTTAATTCATATGTATACTATTTACCAAATCGGGGTAAACTGCATATTTATCACTAGATTAATCAATCAACTAAGAGTCAATTTAAGAAAATAGATCATTTATTCTGGTCTATAGTTTCTTAGGTTTAGATCCATGATTGATTACCCCAACCCTCTTAATTTTTTGCTTGTAGCAAGAGAGAAAAACGTGGTATATAGTTCATGGTAATGAATATACAGAGGTGGCTTTCTGCATAAAACACCAGTAACTTGTAAAATATTAAGAAATTATAAATGGAATAGAATAAAAATTTAAAAGCTTATCACAACAAAACAAATAGCTGAAGTAACATTATTACCTGCAGAGCAGGAGAAAAACTACTAATCTGATTTAGAAGCAAAAGAGAGGAAATGAAGACTTAAGGTTGTACTGCAGAATTTATTGTTTAACATAGGCTATATTTTACCCTTTTCATCTAAGGTCAAGCCTTAGCTTCACAACCTCAATTCTGCAATAAATACATGTCTCAAACAATTTAAGTGAACAAAGAATTTTTATTGACTCACAATTTCAGGTTACTGTTTATCATGGCAGAAAAATTGTACCAGAATTGGGAGCCAAGAGAACTGGTCAGATCACATCCATGAAAGCAGAATGGGCAAGAATCAATCCTGCATATTTTACATATACCATACTATCTTGCCAAAATTATAGCTAGCTATCTTCTCCACTGACCCAAAGAATAGTCTCACCCATGATGGATTGGGTTATCTCAGGTCAGTCATACAATTAAGACAATCTCCTACATGCTTGCCCAGAGTTTGTGTCAACCAAGTAGTTTCTTCATAGGTGTGTCCAGAGATCTCCAGGGTCAAGATGATAAGCTGACACTTCCTGGAACAGTCACTAACTTGTACCAGAGGACATGGGAGGAACCTGTTGACATCCAAGAGCACTATCAATCTGCTTTCTACATTAAAGCATCCAGTACAAAAGCCTGCTTATGGCTGATCCTGATTTGTCACAAGTCTTTCCAGATTGCAAATGTAGAGACCTTCTGTTTGTCTTTACCAAATGGTATATCAAACTGTTGTTCAAATACTTCATGGTTGATAAGTAGCTGGATGGGAATAAGAAGTTTTGGTATGACGTTGAATATTACAGTAACCTAAAGTCAGAGGAGAGATTTGAAAGGCTTCACCATGAAGAAATGCTAAAGCTTGAGACATGAGTACAATAACCTGATTTAAACACTGTATTAAGTATAAACATATTGAAGCATTTTATATTACCTAACTGATATATATATATATCATTTTCATGCTTTTATGATTTGCTTATTAATGGACTGAGACATAACTAAAAGATGACTAAAAGAAAATCAAATGAGGCACAAAAAATGATACAGGTTAAGAGATTCTGTGACCTGGAAAGTGAATTTCCATCAAAAAGCTCTGTTGCTAACTCAGACCCACCTATCTATTGTCAGACAGTTATATATGCCCGTGTAGGAACCTGAAGGAAAAAGAAAAAGGTTTATTTCTGTGCATGCTCATTATTATGTAGTTAAAGGTCTGACACACTTTAAAAATAAATTTTGACTATATGAAAGAAAAGCAAACATGATTTGAACAGGACACCAAATTCACTTAAAGCAGTCTCTTCACAAAGAAATGCTAGTAATAGTGAGGCTATAAAATGAAGATTTACACAGATCATGGTGATAATTTGAATACACAATGTCCATACGGAATCATGTGTTCAACTTAGTCACCATTAGCTGATGCTACTAGTAGGGTTTTGATAAGTAGGACCTAGCTTGGTTAAGCAGTCTCACAGGAGTGGTTTGAAAAACTCCTGCCACATTCATGCTGCCACAAGGTTCAGTGCAAGAGTATGAGGAACGATATCTAAAGGAAAACTCTCCAGAAGTATGAAATAAATCAATTTAACTTCCTTTGCTCATGTCATGTATTTTGTCATAGCAATGAGAAAAGGAACTAATACAAATATTAAGGACTTTAGTAAAAACTGTATTTATTTATACCATTATGAAACTTTTGGCAACCCATATCCTCAAATTACTTGGGTAGAGCCAGGTAATACCTACAAATAAGGATCTAAAATACTACTTGAGTTTTTATGTAAGCATTGTCAATACATTGGACTCATAAGTACATGCTGTGAAAAATGTTTAGAAAGATAATCTGTGAAAAAAATATCTTATTGTTCTCAAATTTTCAGAGTGATCCTTTCTCTAGGAGAAAGATAAGAGCTTAGAAGGATCATTACCACTGGGTTAGAATTGGTGGTGAACTAGTCCAAGTTATATCAGAGATTGAGAATCTTATAATATGGAATAGGGAAAATGATTGGAAATCACTGACCAATGGTCCTCATATGAACCTGAAGAATGGAAATGAAATCCATCCTAGAGACAAATCAGTGTCAGATTATAGACTAAGTGAGGGAGTAAGGTGAGATCACAAGATAAGATTGTCATCAGTTAAAGCTCCCTGGAGCTGAACATTTAATAGTATGTATTTAAAGGGATTCCACAGTGAGCTCATTAAAACTTCACCTTCATTTAATTCTATTACACATATCCAATGAAAATTTATTTTAGTATATTGAAGTTCAAGTCATATTAAGAGTGAAGAATCACTTATCTTCACTTCATATAGAAAAAATAAAATGCCAGGTTTTATAATACATTAAACTTTTCTGAGTTTTTAACGTTTCAATTATGAATGAGATTTCATATTTCATTTACTCATGGAATGAATGTTTGATAAATTCTTATTGTGTGGATTGCATTCCAGTTGGCATTGGATAAGACATATTAAATGGTAGTTATAAAAATTGATCTCTAAACATCAAAAATGTCTTTAAACACCTATCAAAGTCCCATTATCAGCAGACCCAGCACTATACAACAAAACAAAAATGTGATCCTTTCATATTGGGAGTGACTCTAATCTTGTTATTACATTAACATACTGATAAAATATTTATCCCTATGTAAGCAGAAAAATTCGTAAAGGATCATTTAATCAAATTTAGTTTTTATGATTATTTTAATTCTACTACCAAAAAATGGGCTTTGGGAAATATACTTAAACAAATAAAAATCATTTCTTTTGTAGTCTTCCATCTCTAAATAAATATTTCCAAAATTATTAATGCCAAATAATAAACATTCGACTGAGTTGTAAAATAGCATATTTTGGGTTTTTTTTAATTTACTGAACTTTGATCTTTTTAATGTTTTCTCTTTTTTTATTCATTTCCACTCATACAAACTTAACAGGTACACCAGTCCCCTCCCTCCCTCCAACCTCCCCACCACGCTGTGCACCCCTTCCCTCCCCCCTTCCTCCCCAACCCCAGTGCCTCCCCCTCCCATCCCCGGAACATCCTTTAATGCGCATGCCAAACTCTCCCCTGGGTCCTCCTCTCCGATGGGGTGCAAGGACCCAGTGGCATTTCCCAGAACCCTTTCCTGTGTTCCCGTTAAGCATAGGAACACTACTGTGGCTCCAAGGATCCTAGTGCCGTAAATAGCATATTTTGTAACACATTTCTATGAAAAATGACTTTGATTTCACAGAGAATGTGACATTGAACACAAAGCTCACCAAATCACCAAAGCCCAGTGATTGATTTTCTAATATTTTTATAAGTTTACTGCATATGTTTTATTGACAATAATTTTCATTTAAATAATTCAAACTGATAAAACAAGAAAATATAAAATGCAAAGCCATTAGATGACAATGTTTACAGATAACGTTTTTACACATTGACTTTTCATGACGGAAATAAAGTAAGAATCTCATAGCAGAATATCAACCTGAATAGTATGACAGAAAGAGATGCACACTGCTTACAGAAACCACAGTATGTGGGCTACCTCCTATTCATATTCACCTCATCATAAAAGAGTGTATCAAGTTCTTGATACCATTAAGAGTCTGAAGTTGTGTAACAATCCATTGCACAGAAGATATTTTCCTCTTCATGTGCAAATATACCTATGAATAATTATGAATATTATTTCATTCTTTTTTTAATTTATTCTCATGAAACTGATTTCAGTGATTCCTCCTAAACATCTCACAATAAATTCCATTAAGATTTATTAAGTGACAAGGATTAGGACCATGTTAAGTGGAATTAAAAATCCAAATGTTCCATGCAAAATATGAAAATAAGAAAATCAAATTAATTGATACAATTTAAGAGATAACAATTCTTTTACCATACATACTGATATCTACAATGCTGAAAAAGGAACTTGAAATTTTTCAGTGTAAACATACCACGTTCAGTAAAACTTTAATACCTAACATATAATTCCTATTGTGATTTAAGTTAGTTATAACTGTGCTGGAGAAATGATTCAGGGATTAAAACTGACTCATAAGCATAGAGATCTGAGTTCATACCCATACCCATGTAAAAGTTCCAGGTGGAAATGTTGCAAAAAGTGGGTAGAAGCAATCCAGGATGATTCCTGAAGTCATCTTGGACCCTCTGATTCACACGTACGCACAATAAATAAATTAATTTAAAAAAAGCCAGTTGAAACTAAAATTCATTCTCACAGACTCATAACTAGAAGTTACAAAGCTTAAAGGAAAGCATAAACCATTATGTGATTTTTGAAAAGTAGAACACAAGAGACTAGTAATCCCAACACTTAAGATCTTAGTACATACAGAATTCTAACACTGGGAAGCCAGCTGGGTAAAAGGTTTAAGCATTAATAGAAGGGTTTCCACAGAGGTTCACACTTCCAATGCTACCCAACTGTTTAGCAATTAAAGGAATAAATTTCATAACATAATCTAATCTTTTTATTGGACCTACAAAGGGTCCTCAAATAGTGCA
This sequence comes from Typhlomys cinereus, assembly GCA_023101885.1. Lineage (NCBI taxonomy): Eukaryota > Metazoa > Chordata > Mammalia > Rodentia > Platacanthomyidae > Typhlomys > Typhlomys cinereus. The sequence goes on along the minus strand of JALPQD010000221.1, from coordinate 1,093,085 downwards.
GATGTAGGAAAGGCATGCCACATATAAGAACATATTGGAAACATTTTCAATTACTTTCTAAAAGAAAAGAAAAAAGTTTCTTCATCTTCAATCTATCTATGTTCTAGCAAGATTTAGGTAATAAGGTTATACTTTGCTAATTGTGCTGGGAAACTTTCTTATCTTCCCTAAAAACATCTAAATTCTAATATTAGGGAAAGTTACAGATTGAAAGTTTGGCTAACAGAAAATGGTTTCTACCTGGTATTTTGGAAGGTGTTATTTTGAAACAAAATTAATTTTTTAATGTTTCATTGTGATTCAGATGTTTTCTTAAGTATATTCATTTATATGATATTTTGCTTCAGTTTATTAATAAAAATTTGTTAGAAATGTTTAATAGTATCCCTGGATTTCTTCATATTCTATTGTTTAAACAAATTGCTTTTCTATTATTAGCATAGATTAATTATAAAAATGGTGTGCTTCATTATAACATTTTCATATATATATACATATATGTGTATATATATATATATATATATATATATATATATATATATATACTTCACCTACATAATATTGACACACCCTCATTTATCTCCTTTTCCCCTCCCACTGGTCGTTTTTATCTCCCAAATTTATCAAGAATCTTATTTTTTACTTAAATTTGGTCATTTCTCTAGAGTAAGCTTGACAGGGATATATTCTCTATCTTGCTTTTCCAATGACTGTTTTTAATTTCTGAAGTTGAATAATATATATGCCCATAATATAGTGTAAATTTTATTTGTTAACATCAAAATATTCACAAAGGATGCAATTTTTTCATTTTTCATGTTCAATATTGATTAACAGAATTGGTCTGTACACATGAATTATTATATATGGTAAAATGAAAAAATATGTATTTCAGTCATCAACCCTAGCTCCTAGCATACAGTTCCTTAGATGGTTACTGAATGGTATATCTTCTAATATTTGGCTTAGCCCACAATTACTAAGAAGAGCTTCTATGACTCTTAGAATTCCTGGCAATAAAAAAATAAAAGACTATCTTCTTTCATGTTAGTAAAATGGCTCATAGTTGAGAATGTCTGTCTTATTTTGGGGCATGCAATGATTACAAGAAGATCAAGATATATTTAAATGCTTAGATTTCAAGAACCTAGTTCTAGAATCTAACAAGGAAAAGGGGACCTAATATCAGGTTAATTGCCAGTGATTAATGGCTTAAGGATACAATAGAATCTAAATAAAGCTTTGAAAAGCAGGATGCCAAAAGTTCTAAATAAAACATTTTTACTTGAAAGAACAAAGGCATCCATCTTGAATATGAAATGCTTACTTTTATATTTATCAGAAAATCTGTTTCTTAGCCTTTTTATAAGCCTAGAAAGTCTATGTGTCACCAACAAGAATGAAAATTTTATGACTCATTCTTGGTTTATGTAAAGAAAATCAGCAAAATCACCTAAGGATATTAGTAGTTAATCACCAAACTCTTGCCTACTGAACCTAAATGAAGTTTTTTGTAAATATTATTAGGATAGTATGCCTGCAAGAAAAACCTCACATTCAGCAGCACCACATAAATTTCATGATATTCATCTCACTAGTCTAATACATCAGACCTTAACTGGAAATAATTTTAGTTAAGTGATATTGGTTCTGAACTGAAATCTTTGTACTAAATTATTTTTAGCCACTTTGACAGGAAATGTTATTACATAAGGTATTCTTGGATAGTCTGTGTTCTTTACCATCTACTTATGTGTCTGTCACAACAATCCTATGATAAAAATATCAAATTATTTAATTGAAAATGTGTATGTCATCTTATTCAAAGTCAAAGAAAAATAATGTACTTAATGTGGAATTTAGTTCACCTATGTCCTCTGTTCTTTATGTGTCTATGATATTCAGTCAAGAATGAAAATAAATTTTTGAGTGTTATCTATGCTAACATTGCTATTCCTACTACGGAGTTACATTTGCTCTTTGAATGATACTGAAAATGTACATGTTGTTATAAACAAGGTAGAATTTGGTGAAAATTACTTGTTTGAGATAGAAATAGTATTGCATGAATGGGTAATAGTATATTAAATACCATAAAAGAAAACATAAAACTGTATTTTGTTTCAATGCATACAAATGAAAATACAGGTATTAACAAAACGTAGAGAATGCAGGTATTATAATTTTATTTCCAAAAAGATAACTGAAAGAATAGATAAAGAAAGATAACATTTTTAAATAATGATCAATTATTTTCTTTAAGGATATACAGCTTTAGGGCAGTAGATGCATTATTACTTCCAGTTAAATAGCTTCAATTCGTAGTATTATATTAAAAGATTGATATTTATGAAGGTTATATAACATCAAATGCATAAACACCTAAAAGTAAGATCAAAAGATAAAATGATATGGAAAATGGCTATCGAGATAGCTCAATGGTGAAGGTGCATGACCCAAGGTCAATCCCTGTAGGTCCACAAGTTCACATGGCTCAATCAAGCTGTCCTCTTACTTTCACCTAGTGAAACATGGCATGAATGTGTTCTCTTTTTATCTCTCTTTCTTTTTCTTTCTCTTATAAATAAAGAAATAAAGAAAATATTTTTAACAGATACGGAACAAAACTAAACAGTACTGCAAAGAGGTGTAGATAAATCAATATTCATAGATTTTTATTATGGGCACATAATGCCATAATGCATTTTTTTTGTTTTACATGTTAATGCTTAGAGATAACTTAATTTTAAAAATACTTTAAAATTGGTATGAGTATTTTCCCAAGACTAAGAGGTATTATTCATACCTCTAGGCTACATTATGACTCTATTGTATTAATTTTCATGTGTATTATAAAATTTATTCATTATCACTTAGATTAAAATTGTTATGTATTCTGTTGCTTAATATCTCTATTTCTATCTATGAATTTTGAACATGCTATATCTAATTCTGCTGTTCGTTGGTGAAGTTCCACTGCTTTAGGCAAAGCCTCATTTGGTGAATGAATGATTCAAAATTATGGCAATAGTAGCTCCAAATTAACTCATTTTCTTATGTGCATATATATTTTGTGATTAGACCTTACTATACCCTATTAAAATAGAATTATGAACTATATTACTGAATGACTATAATGATGTACCTAATTATACCTTAATCGGGTCTTTCTAGTATCTCAAAGGGAAAGTTTTCTATGTCAGATAAGATGTACTCTTTCTGAATTGTTGGATATTTACCATAAGAGTTTATATAACACAAATTGTGCTTTCTTCCTTTGTACAGCTTTTTGAAGCACAAAATGAAATTTTGGCCTACAAGGTCCAAATATACACATTTGAAGATGTAAAACCTGGATGTCAACTTGATCCTTATTTGTATCTTTATTCTCCTTCACTCTGGATTTTTCTATTCTGTTTTGCTCTAGATTTATTCTCTGCATTTTAGTTTTGATAAGCATGGTCTGCTATAGAACATGTATGCAGTCATTATGGATAGACAAGTCCCCCCTCAACAGATCAAGTAATGGGGGAAATAGAGGCAAAATGACCATACAGAGCTGTCCTTTTTAAAATAGCTTTTGGGAAACCAAGATGTGAAAAGTATAGATGATTAAGCATTAACAGGGAAAATAGTTCAGAAAACAACAGAAGCTATGAACAATTATTAACCTACTAAAGTCAGGCTGACATCACATCCCATACTTCAAAAACTGCTATTTAAGCAGGAATTACCAGGGAAGGAAGGGAATTTCTAAATTAGTTGCTTCACTTCTAAAATTATAAAAATAGAAAATAACTTCAAAGAATGGGCACAGATATCATATTTTCTTTTTTTCCCAGATCATGTATATTCAAATACAGTCTCTGATGTTGGGGCTCATTCATAGTTTTTATCAATATAATGTTAGCCACAATCAAAATAATGTGTTGAGACTATTAATCTGAAAATGTGCACCAAAGTGATGAAAAAATACCAAATAATTTCATATAAAGCAGTTTAGATTTTGGTTTCATTCTTCTTTGTACAAAATGAAGATTTGAGTACTAAGCAATAACACTTAACAGTTAAATCTTAACTTTATTTTTTTACATGTACTTATTTATTTATATTAAATTTGAATTTGGGAAATTAAAACATGTTTGTGTGTGTGTGAGAGAGAGAGACAGAGAGAGAGAGAGAGAGTGTGTGTGTGCGTATTTTTGTGTTCAAGAGGATCTTGAGTTTGTCTGCATGTGAACGCCAAAGGTGGCATCGACAATCATCTTTGACACACAGAGACCTAGGTAAGCTCCCAATGCTCACCCCCAAACCCCAGGCAACCCACTAGTTAGAAGTACTTGCTTACCATTTTTTTGAAGATGAAATTCTATTTTTCTTTGCCTTTCCATTCATCTTCATTGTTTGCTTGAGCAGGAATATGCAAAGCTATTTGTTCAGTATTTCTCTTTCAATCTTTCCTTTCCTCAACCTGCATCAGTTATGCTACAAGTGAAATATGTTTTTTATTTTGAAGCAAAACAAAATTAGAACCCCTGGGACACGCCCCTGCTCCCCAGGTTAACTGAGCCCCCACCCTGCCTCCGCAAACTCCCCCCTTTCCCCACCTGTCCGGGTTTGCAGCACAGTCCAGCCAGGACACACGGCGACCTAAATAAGCTCCCCCTGCCTACCCCTAAACCCCAAGCAGCTTACTCCCAAATCCCAGGAAGCCCACTGGTCACAGCTCCTCCCACCAGCCAGCCAAGCCAGTGCTCCTCTGGGCGGGGGAGGACCCCTTGGGCCACAATCCAGCTCCCCAGGTCAATTGTGCCCCCAGCAACCACGCTGCCCCCCAGCCCCACCCCCCACCCCTACCTCCTGACACAGGCAGTCCAGACAGGACACACAGAGACCTAGGTAAGCTCCCCCCATACCCCCACACCCCATCCCCCCACCCGCCCCCAAACCCCAGCCAACCCACTAGTCCCAGCTCCTCCCACCAGCCAGCTGGAGCAGGAGCTGCTTCAGGCCAAATAATTCAATTCAGTGAAAAACACACATAAATTGAAAGAAGGTTTTAAGAGTTAAAACTACAATATCCAAGTCAAAGTGCAAATCCATGAGAAACAAAACCCAAAAAAACAAATCTCCCATTAAAGGAATTAATCCCATAATGATAGACTCCAACTAGAACAAATCCACGGAAAATAGCCAAGAAAGCCTGACCCAGAATAACGACTTTCAAAACATGATCAATACCATGTAAAAGGAAATCTGGGAGGAATTAAATAACCACATCAATCACTTTGAAGAACAACACAACAGACACTTGGAGGAGTTGAGAAAAACAGTTCAAGAAACAAAAATAGGCATAGAGCAGTTAAAACAGACTCAAGCAGAGTTTAAAACTGAACTAAAAGACATTATCTTCTAACCCAGAACTCAACAGAGAGGCTTATCAGCAGAACTAACAAAGCAGAAAATAGAATTTCATACCTTGAAGACAAAGTGGGAGTATTAACCAGCTCAATGGAAGAGGTTGTTAAAGCCAAAAAGATACTCGAGAGAAATATTCAAGAGTTATTGGACACACTGAAGAAGCCTAACATGCGTATTCATGAAATACAGGAGCAAGAATCCCAAAATACCACACCTGGGGCAATTTTTCAATCATCAAGGAAAACTTTCCTTATCTAAAAAAAGAGAGGCCCATCCATATACAAGAGGCATTCTGCACCCCAAACAGATATGACCAAAACAGAAGCTCGCTTTTCCCCTTCAAGGGGAAAAAAAAGACACTTTTAAAGGTAAACCTATGAAAATAACAAATGATTTCTTATTGGAAACAGTAAAAGCAAGAAGAGCTTGGACAGACGTACTTCAAGTATTGAATGAGCAAAAATGTCAACCCAGGCTGATATACCCCACAAAACTATCCATCATGATCGAAGGAGAAAGAAAAATTTTCCAGCACAAAGACAACTTGAAGGGATACATGTACACCAAAGCAGGCCTTCAAAAAATGGTAGAAATGATACTCAAGCTTGAAGAAAAAAACAAGCATATCCAGGACAGAAGGGAAGTATAATACCACCAAAACCTAAAAGCGAAACAATACATTTACAAAAGCCACTAAACATAATAAATGTCAGGAATTAAAAATAGTTTCTCCATTACAACAATAAATGTTAATGGAATTAACTCACCTGTCAAGAGACACAGATACAAACTTGGATTAAAAATCAAAACCCATCAATCTGCTGCCTGCAGGAAACCCATCACACTACAAAAGATAGGCACATCCTAAAAATAAAAGGCTGGTCCAAAATTCTGCAAGCTAATGGAACCAGAAAACAGGCAGGGGTAGCCAATATGATATCAGACAAAGTGGACTTCAAACCAAAAAAAATCATAAGAGACACAGAGTGATACTACATTTTAGTCACAGGTACAATTCACCAGGAAGACTTCACAATACTGAACATATATGCACCCAATACGCCCCCCCCACATTCATCAAGCAAACCCTACAACATATAAAGCAAGAAATCAATCCTAAAATGATAATTCCTTGGGATTTCAACACCGCCCTCTCAACATGGGATAGATCTACAGGTAAAAAACTTAACAGAGACACTTTGGAGTTTAATCAAACCCTTACTGAAATGGACCTTACAGATCTCTACCAAACTTTTATCCACACACCAAAGAATATATATTTTTCTCAGCAGCACACGGAAATTTCTCCAAAATAGATCACATATTGGGCCACAAAACAAATCCACACATATACAAAAAAGTTGAAATTCTAGCCTGTACCCTATCAGACCACCACGACCTAGAGCTTGACATCCACAACACAACAAACAACAGAATATACAATAACTCCTGGAAACTTAACACTAGGAGGCTGAAGGAGAATTGGATTCAGGAAGAAATTATAAAGGAAATTCAAGTTTTCCTGAAAGTGAACGATAATGAAAATACAACATGCCAAAATCTCTAGGACACAATCAATGAAAGCTGTCCCAAGAGGTAAGTTCACAGCTCTTAATGCCTACATCGAAAAAATGTAAACATCAGAAAAAAATAACAACATAGCTTAAAGCTTTAGAGAAACTAGAGCAATCTGATCCCAAAAGCAGAGAAGAGAGGAGATTAACAAAATAAGGAAAGAAATATCCAAAATTGAGATTAGGAAAACGATAGAGAAAATCAACCAGTCAAAAAGCTGGTTTTTTGAAAAAATCAATAAGATTGACACACCCCTAGCTAAATTAACCAAAAGCAAGAGAGAGAAAACCCAAATTAACAAAATTAGAAATGAAAATGGAGTTATCACTACAGATACCCAAGAAATCCGGAGAATTATAACATCATATTTCAAAAACTCATACTTTGTGAAATTTGACATCACAAAATCGATGGATGAATTTCTAAGTAAACACAACTTACCTAAATTGAATCAGGAAGTTGTGGATTATTTAAATAGTCCTATTACATATAAAGAAATTGAGGAAGTAATCTCGAATCTTCCCACCAAAAAATGTCCTGGACCAGATGGATTCAGCACAAAGTTATACAAGATATTTAAGGAGCTAGTAACACCAATATTCCTTAAACTGTTCCATCAAATAGCAAAAGAAGGAACACTACCAAATTCCTTCTATGAAGCTAATATTGTCTTAATGCCAAAACCTAATAAAGATACACTTAAAAAAGAAAACTATAAGCCAATCTCTCTGATGAACACACATGCAAAGATTCTCAACAAAGTCTTAGCAAATCAGAATCAAAAACATATCAAAAAGATCATTCTCAGGGATCAAGTAGGCTTTATCCCAGGCACACAAGATTGGTCCAACATACAGAAATCAAGAAAAGTAATTCACCATATAAACCAGTCCAAAGTTCAAGACCACATGATACTCTCCATAGATGCAGAAAAAGCTATTGACAAGATCCAACAGCCCTTTATGATCAAAACCCTAGAGACGGTTGGAATGGAAGGAACCTTTAGCAATATAATGAAACCTGTATACAACAAGCCCACAGCAAGGATTCTACTCAATGGGGAAAAACTTGAAGCATTCCTGCTTCAATCAGGAACTAGACAAGGCTGTCTACTCTCACCACTTCTATTCAATATTGTACTTGAAGTCTTAGCTGAAGCCATAAGATAAGAAAGGGACATAAAAGGGATTCAAATTGGCAAGGAAGAAGTCAGGTTATCTCTATTTGCAGATGACATGATCTTGTACTTGAGTGATCCCAAAAACTCCACCAGGAAGCTCCTGGAACTAACACAGAAGTTCAGCAGGTTGGCAGGATACAAAATAAATGTACAAAAATCAGTGGCCTTCCTACATTCCTAGAATGAAAGAAGTGAAAAAGCCCTGAGAGAAACAATCCCATTTATTATAGCCCCTAAAAAAATGAAATACCTTGGTATAAACCTAAACAAGGAAGGAAGAGGCCTTCATAATGAAAACTTTAAAAACCTAAAGAAAGAAATTGCAGAAGACACCAGAAGGTGGAAAGACCTCCCATGTTCCTGGATTGGCAGAATCAATATCATAAAAATGATCATTCTACCAAAGGCAATTTACAGATTCAATGATATACCAATTAAAATCCCAAAGCAATTTTTTAAAGAAGTTGAACAAACAATCTCAAAATTCATATGGAGGCATAGCAAAAACAATACTGAGTAACAAAAACGCTGTTGGAGGTATCACCATATCAAACCTTAGTCTATACTACAAATCCATAGTTGTAAAAACAGCCTGGTATTGGCACCAAAATAGACACACAGATCAATGGATAAGGGTTGAAGACCCAGATATAAGCCCACAAAATTACAGCCATTTGATTTTGACAAAGGGGCCCAAAAAATCCAAAGGAAAAAGAACAGCATCTTCAACAAATGATGCTGGCAAAACTGGATCTGCACATGCAGAAGATTAAAACTGGATGCGTACTTGTCACCATGTATAAGAATTAATTCCAAATGGATCAAGGACCTCGATATAAGGCCAGAGACTATAAAAACCATAGGTGAAAGGGTAGGGTGATTGGGCTAGGCCAACAGTTCCTGAACAGACATCCAATAGCACAGTCACTACAACCAACACTCAACAGATGGGGTCTTGTGAAATTAAAGAGTTTCTGTTCAGATAGAGATTGTAACTCGAACACAAAGGCAACCCACATAATGGGAGAAAATCTTCACTAACCATATATCTGATAGAGCTCTATTATCCATAGTGCACAAAGAACTTAGAAAACTAAACACCAAGGAAACAAATGGCCCAATTAAAAAAATGGGCCTTGGAATTTAAAAGAAATTTTACCAGGGACGAAATTAAAATGTCTAACAAATATCTTAAAAAATGCTCCACATCCTTAGACATCAGGGAAATACAAATCAAAACTACCTTGAGATATCATCTCACCCTTGTGAGAATGGCATAAATCCACAATATAAATAACAACAAATGCTGGAGAGGATGTGGAGAGAGGGGAACTCTCCTACATTGCTGGTGGAAGTGCAGGCTCATACAACCACTCTGGCGAGCCGTCTGGCGATTCTTAAAGATATTAAAGATTGAAATGCCATATGAGCCTGCTATATCACTTTTGGGAATAACCCCCCATACAGCAAAAATTCACCTTGATAGCACAAGCATGACCATGTTCATAGCAGTACTGTTTACAATAGCACATGGAATCAGCCCAAATATCCAACAGTTGACGAGTGGATAAGGAAAATGTGGTACATTTATATAATGGAATACTACTCAACCATCAAAAATGATGAATTAATGCAATTTGCCGGGAAATGGATGGAATTAGAAACAGTTATATTGAGTGAAGTATCCCAGACACAGAAAATTAATTGCCAACTATACTCTCTAATGGGTAGATCCTAATGGATCCAAACCCACTTAGAGACACTCAAATATAAATCTCTGTAATACCTACAGTAGTTGCAAAGATTATAAACAGGAGGGATGGGGGAGGAGGCTCCCACCAGAAACAAGGATAGAGGAGACCATGTTACAGCAGAGAAAATAGGCCACCATCAAGGACTACAAGTATGTAATGAGACATCTTGTTAAGTTCACAGACTTTCCTTACTGATCATTTGCAACTGATAGGGTATGATCTCACCAGAAGGGGAGGGCATATAGGCTGGCAGATAGAAAGTAACCATTTTGCAAATGGGTGATTAACCCCTGTCTCACCATGGTCTCCTACCTTTATTCCATCTACCTTTGAATATACTCTTATAACAATACTCTAATTTAACAGGCTTTTATCTCTGGCCAGGGGTGACATCAATACCCATCAGGATGGAGCCAAGGGCATTGCAGGAACAGAAAAACTAAAAAAAAATCAACACACCATAATTCAGAACATCAGAGACGATATCAACTACCTGGAACTAGGCCTGCCTAATCTTTCCCCATCCTGAACCTCAGGGAAATTTGCATAAGAGGGGGTGGTAAGATTGTGAGAGCACAAGGATGGGAGGAGTAATGTTATGCAAGATACTCCACATAAGTTAGGGCTAAAGCAATCATAATAGGACTTTGCATGACCTGCGCAATATCCAACACATTATTGACCCCACAAAGTCTAGCATGGACTAAAGGCACTAGGGTCCTTGGAGGCTAGGGACTGACAGTCACAGTAGTGTTCCTAAGCTTAAGGGGAACACAGGAAAGCATTCTGGGAAATGCCCCTGGGTCGGGGGGAGGTGGAGGGAGGAAGGGGACCGGTGTACCTGTTAAGTTTGTATAAGCGGAAAAATTTAAAAAAAAAGAGTTAAAAACAGAGCTCCTTATAACTAAAAGTCTGGAAGATTCCTGTCATGGTTAGGCACATGTGTCAACTTGACTGTTGAGGTTTTAGCTCTGGGCACATTTGTAGAGAATTAGTAGTTGAATTCAAAACCTGAAGGAGGTTGTCTAGCTGATGGTGAAGGCCCAGCCTATGGTGGGTGAGAATAGGCCCTAGAATAAATCACGGATAGTTGGTTGAGACAGTTGGCATTCTTGTGTATACTTGTTGTATACTTGCTATATACTTGCTGTTATGTGGTGATGGTATGGCCAATTCCCTCGATCCTGATGTCGGTGCATATTCTCCTATCAAGCTGGACTGAGAACTGTAACCAGGAATCGTAAGAGAGAATAAACCCTTGTTCCCTTAAAAAACAAAAAAAAACAAATTAGAGGTTCATTTGTTAGTGTAAAGGAACCTAGTAGTACAGCAACTTAAATCTTTAGAGTGATAAGAACAACCCAACCACAAAATCAATAGATGAGTAGAAATTAGTAAAATCAGGGGATAAATATCCAAAATCAAGATAAGGAAAATGATGCAAAGAATCAACCAAAGAGCTGGTTCTTTGAAAAAGTAAGATTGGCAAACACTAAGCCAAATTAACCAAAGCCAAAAGAGAGAAAACCCAAATTAATAAAATTAGAGATCAAAATGGAATCATAACAACTGATAACAAGGAAATGCAGAAAAATCATAAAGTCATACTTCAAAAATGTATACTCTACAAAGTTGGAAAATCAGAAAGAAATGGATGAATTTCTTAATATACACAACTTCCCCAAATTGAATCAGGATGAATTCAATTATTTAAACAGTCCTATAACATGTGATGAAATTAAAGAATTAATCACAAATCTTCCCACCAAAGAAAGTCCAGGTCTACTAATACCACTACTTCTTAAACTATTCCATAAAACAGGAAAGGAAAAAACACTCCCTAATTCCTTATGCAAAAGTAATATTACACTAATCCCAAAACCAAATAAAAACACAATAAAAAGATAATTATAGGCCAATCACATTAATGAATACAGATGCAAAGATCCTCAACAAAATTTTAGCAAACAAGATTTACTCACATACTAAAAGAAAATCATTCTCTATGATCAAGTAGGTTTTATTCCACGCACACAAAGTTAGTTCAACATGTGCAAATCAATAAATGTAATCCAGAATATGAACAAAGCCAAGGAACAAAATTACATCATTCACACAATAGATGCAGAAAAATCTTTTGACAAGATACAATATCTCTTTATGATCAAAATCCTGGAGATAATTGGAATGGAAGGAATATACATCAATACAATAAAGGGTATATAAAAGAAACTGATAGCAAGGATCATTCTAAATGGTGAAGAACTTGAAGCATACTCTCTTTGATCAGGATTAGAAAGGTTGTCCATTCTCACCACTATTATTAAATATTGTACTGGAAGTCTTAGCTAGAGCTATTAGACAAGAGAAATAAAAGGGATACAAATAGGAAAATACGAAGTCAAATCATCCCTATTTGCAGATGATGAGATACTTTATCTGAAAGACCCCCCAAAAACTCCACCAGAAAGCTCCTGGAACTAAGCAAAGTGACAGAGCACAAAGTCTATTTTCAAAAATCAGTGTCTTTCTTATACAACAAGGACGAAAAAAATTGAGAAAATCCTAAGATAAACAATTCCATTTACCATACCTCTTGAAAAAATGAAATACATTGGTGTAAATTTAGCCAAGGAAGTGAAAGACCTGTACAAGAAAAACTTTAAAATACTAAAGAAAGAAATTTCAGAAGACACGAGAAGGTGAAAAAATCTTTCATGCTCCTGGATTGGTAAAATTGACATTATAAAAATGGCCATTCTATCAAGGGCAACATACAGATTCAATGTGATACCAATTAAAATGCAGAGGCAATTCATCACAGACACAACGATTTCAAATTGATGTATATAAAATGTAAATTTAATAAATTTATTTTAAAAATTAATTAACTGAGAAATAAATATGTATTTTATAAACCAAAAATATAAACTTGACATGAAGTTATAAAAACTAAAAAAAAAAAAATAAGTCATGTTGTTGTAATCCTGCTGCTGTCTGGGAAGTCTGAATATATTGATATGTAGAAATGATTCAAAATATCATTTTATGAGGTAGTGTATAGAAAAGAGGACAGGAAAAATGCATTAGTCTGTTGGAGGAAGGAAAACGTATCAAAAAAAGAGACGTTTTGTCCAGTAAGAAAAGAAGAGTCATATGTAAGTAAGGAATAAAGAAGGGGAAAATATAATGACAACATAATAGGATAAAAATCATCTGAATGAACATAGTAAAGAAACAGATAACCAGATTTTCCTATACAGATAACCTGTAATGAGCACACAAAAATAAAAATTAATTAAAGAATTAATAGAAATACAGAAAAGTCACAAGGATAAAATATAAATTAGGCTAAAGAGACTGAATACATATGCATAGATCAAAGAACTATTATAATTTCAAGCTACTATTTTAAATCAAGAAATATATACTAAAACAAGAAAGATTACTGCCAACTAATGAAATTTGAAGTGATTTTTCCCTAGTGTTGGACACCTAGTTGGTATCAGGGCATGACTTCCACAAAGAATGCCAAAATACATGCTCCTGTACATGATTTGCTACCTGGAAACACTTTAGCAAGGATCCCATTTATCATATAAAATGCAGAGAATCCAGTGAAATTTGAATTTGGGAAATTAAAACATGTTTTTTTAAACATTTTTATTAATATTTCCGCTCATACAAACTTAATAGGTACACCGGTTCCCTCCCTCCCTCTTCCTCCCCCCGAACCCCCTGCTCAACCTCCCCTCACCTCTCCCTCCCCATCCCCCAGTGCCTCCTGCCCCCATTCCCTGACAGTCTTTTATTGTGCATGCCTGACTCTCCTCTGGTTCCTCCTCTTCGATGACATACAAGGACCCAGTGGCATTTCCCTGAACCCTTTCCCATGTTCCACTTAAGCATAGGAACACTACTGTGGCTGCCAATCCCTTGCCTCCAAGGACATTGGTGCCTTTAGCAGATGCTAGACTTTGTGAGGTCAATAGTGTGTTGGACATTTTGCAGGGCATGCAAAGTCCAATTATGATTGCTTCGGCCCTAACCTATGTGGAGTATCTTGCAAAGCATTTCTCCTCCCATCCTTTTGCTCTTACACTCTTACCACCCCCTCTTTCGCAAATTTCCTTGAGCTTCAGGATGGGGAGAGGTTCGTCTGGCCTAGTTCTAGGTGGTTGATATAGAGTCTCTGAAGTTCTGGATTGTGGTTTGTTGATTTTTTTTTTTTTTGCAGTTTTGCTGCTCCTGCAATGCCCTTCACTCCATCCTGCTGGGCATTTTGTATGTCACGCGCTGGCCAGAGAAAAAAGTTGTTAAACTGGAGTCTTATTATAAGAGCACATTCAAGGGTAGATGTAATAAAAGTAAGAAACCTCAGTGAGGGAGGGGTCAATCACCCATTTGCAAAATGGTTACTTTTTACCTGCCAGACTATATGCCCTCCCCTTCTAGTGAGATCATACCCCCTTAGTTGTAAATGATGAGGAACAAACGTCTGTGAACTTAAGCAGGTGTCACATTACTTACTTGCAGTCCTTGATGGAGGCCTATTTTCCCTACTGTAATATGGTCACTTCTCTCCTTGTTTCTGGTGTGGCCCTCCAACCCCATCCCTCCTGTTCGTAATCCTTGCAATTACTGTAGGTAATACACAGATTTACCTATGAGTGTCTCAAGGTGGGCTGGGTGGGTTTGGTACTAGGAACCACCTATTAGGGAGTACATATGGCGCTTAATTTTCTGGGTTTGGGATACTTCACTTAATATAATTTTTTCTAATAACATCCATTTCCCGGCAAATTCCAGTAATTCATCATTTTTGATGGCTTTGAGTAGTACTCCATTATATAGATGTATCACACATTCCTTAGCCACTCTTCAACTGTTGGACATTTGGGTTGATTCCATGACTTTGCTATTGTAAACAGTGCTGCTATGAACATGGTCATGCTTGTGCTATAGAGGTGAACCTCTGATGTATGGGGGGTTATTCCCAAAAGTGGAATAGCAGGGTCATATGGCATTTCAACCTTTAATTTCTTTAAGAATCTCCAGACGGCTTGCCAGAGTGGCTGTATGAGCCTGCATTCCCACCAGCAATGTAGGAGAGTTCCCCTCTCTCCACCTCCTCTCCAGCATTTGGTGTTGTTTGTATTGTGGATTTTTGCCATCCTGACCGGGGTGAGATGATATCTCAGGGAAGTTTTGATTGCATTTCCCTTATGGCTAAAGAAGTGGAGCATTTTTTTAATATATTTGTTAAGACAATTTAATTTCATCCCTTGTAAAATTTCTTTTAAGTTCCAGGGCCCATTTTTTAATTGGGCCATTTGTTTCCTTGGTGTTTAGTTTTCTAAGTTCTTTGTGCACTCTGGACAGTAGAGCTCTATCAGATATGTGGTTAGTGAAGATTTTCTCCCATTCTGTGGGATGCCTTTGAGCTCGTGTGACAATCTCTTTATCTGAACAGAAGCTCTTTAATTTCACCAGATCCCAACTGTTGAGAGTTGGTAGCAGTGACTGTGCCATTGGATGTCTGTTTATGAAATGTTGGCCTAGCCCAATCAGCTCGAGAGAGTTCCCTATCCTTTCAACTACGGTTTTTATACTCTCTGCCCTGATATCAAGGTCCTTGATCCATTTGGAATTAAGTCTTGTACATGGTGACAAGTACGGGTCCAGCTTTAATCTTCTGCATGTGGAGATCCAGTTTTGCCAGCACCATTTTTGAAGATGCTGTTCTTTTTCCATTGGATTCTTTTGGCCCCTTTGTCCAAGACCAAATGGCTGTAATTTTGTGGGCTTATATCTGTGTTTACATAGGAATTCATCCATCTCTTTTGTATTGTCAAACTTCACAGAGTATAAGTTTTTGAAATATGATATTATAATTCTCTAGATTTCTTGGGTTTCAGTAGTGATTACTCCATGTTCATTTCTGATTTTGTTAATTTGGGTTTTCTGTCTCCTGCTTTTGGTTAATTTTGCTAGGGGTGTATCAATCTTATTGATTTTTTCAAAGAACCAGCTTTTTGACTGGTAGATTTTTTCTATCGTTTTCTTAATCTCGATTTCAGATATTTCTCCCCTTATTTTCCAATCTCCTCTCTTCTACTACTTTTGGGATCAGATTGCTCTAGTTTCTCTAGAGTTTTAAGCTGCATTGTTAAGTTGTTTATTTCTGATGTTTCCATTTTTTTGATGTAGGCAGTAAGAGCTATAAAACTTACCTCTTAGAACAGCTTTCATTGTGTCCCAGAGATTTTGGTAGGTTGTATTTTCATTATCATTCACTTTCAGGAAATCTTGAATTTCCTTTTTAATTTCTTCCTCAATCCAGTTCTCATTCAGCATCATATTGTTAAGTTTCCAGGAGTTAGTGTATTTTCTCTTGTTTGTTGTGTTGTGGATGTCCAGCTTTAGGCCATGGTGGTCTGACAGGGCACAGGTTAGAATTTCAACTTTTTTGTATACGTGTATATTTGTTTTGTGGCCCAATATGTGATCTATTTTGGAGAAAGTTCCGTGTGCTGCTGAGAAAAATGTGTATTCTTTGGTGCGTGGGTGAAAAGTTCCATAGAGATCTATAAGCTCCATTTCTTTAAGGGTTTGATTAAGTTCCAAAGTGTCTCTGTTAAGCTTTGGCCTGTTGATCTATCCCATGTTGAGAGGGCGGTGTTGAAGTCCCCAAGAATTATCGTTTGGGGGTTGATTTCTTGCTTTAGACGCTATAGGGTTTTCTTAATGAATGTGGACAGGCCGGTATTGGGTGCATATATGTTCAGTATTGTGAAGTCTTCCTGCTGAATTGTATCTGTGACTAAAATGTAGTATCCATCCATGTCTCTTATAATTTTCTTTGGTTTGAAGTCCACTTTGTCTGATATCATAATGGCTACCCCTGCCTGTTTTCTGCTTCCATTTGCTTGTAGAATTGTTGACCAGCCTTTTATTTTTAGGGCATGCTTATCTTTTGTGGTGAGATGGGTTTCCTGCAGGCAGCAGATTGATGGATTATGATTTTTTTAATCCAGATTTGTAATCTGTGTCTCTTGATCGGTGAGTTAATTCCATTAACATTTAGTGTTATAATGGAGAAACTGTTTTTAATTCCAGACATTTATTATGTTTAGTAGTTTTTATAAGTATATTGCTTCACTTTTAAGGATGTTATACTTCCCTTCTGTTCTCCTGGATATGCCTTTTTTTTTTCTTCAAGCTTGAGTATCATTCCTAGCATTTTTTGAAGGCCTGGTTTGGTGGACATGTATCCCTTCAAATTGTCTTTGTGCTGGAAGATTTTTCTTTCTCCCTCAATCATGACTGATAGTTTTGCAGGGTAAATCAGCCTGGGTTGACATTTTTGCTCATTCAATACTTGAAGTATGTCTCTCCAAGCTCTTCTTGCTTTTACTGTTTCAATTGAGAAGTCATTTTTTATTTTAATAGGTTTACCTTTAAAAGTGACTTGTTTTTTCTCCCTTGAAGCTCTCAGCACCAGTTCTTTATCTTGAATGTGGAGTGTTTTAACAATAATTATTCGCTGTGGCGTGCTTCTGTTTTGGTCATACCTGTTTGGGGTGCGGAATGCCTCTTGTATATGGATGGGCCTCTCTTTTTTTAGATGAGGAAAGTTTTCCTTGATGATGGTTTGAAAAATTTCCTCAGGGGTGGTGTTCTGAGATTCTTGCTCTGGTATTCCATGAATATGCATGTTAGGCTTCTTCAGGGTGTCCCATATCTCCTGGATATTTCTCTCAAGTATCTTTTTGGATTTAACAACCTCTTCCACTGAGCTGGTTTATGCTCCCACTTTATCTTCAAGGTCTGACATTCTATTTTCTGCTTTGTTAGTTCTGCTGATAAGACTCTTTGTGAAGTTCTGGGTTGAAGATAACTTGTCTTGTAGCTCAGTTTTAAACTCTGCTTGGGTCTGCTTTAACTGTTCTATGCCTGTTTTTGTTTCTTGCACTGTTTTTCTCAACTCCTCCAAGTGTCTGTTGTGTTCCTCTTCAAAGCGATTGATTCGATTATGTAATTCCTCCCTGATTTCCTCTTTCATAGTATTGAACATGGTAATGATCATATTTTGAACGTCATTATCCTGGGTCAGGCTTTCCATGGGTTTGTTCTGGTTGGAATCTAACATTATGGGATTCAGTGGGAGATTTGTTTATTTGAGTGTTGTTTCTCATGTATTTGCACTTTGACTTTGGCATTGTCGTTTTAACTCTTAAGATCTTCTTTCAATTTCTGTGCGTTTTTCACTAAACTGAACTATTTGATCTGAGGTTCTGGGGGTGGGCAGAGACGGATCTTACCTAGGTCATGGTGAGGCCCGGCTGGACCATGCACGTCCTGGGCGTTGGAGTGGGGAAAGGGAGGATGGGGCATTGGCAGGGTGCTATTTAACCTGGGGGAGCTGGGGCGGGGCCCTTGCGCAGAGGGGGTGTCCTCCTCCCACGACCTGCCCGGCTCTGGCTGGATGGCTGGAGGACCTGTGGTCCCTTGGGCTGCCTGGGGTTCTGGGGTGGGCGGGGGTGCTGAAGCTTACCTAGGTCTCGGTGATGGACTTCTCGCGTGTCCAGGGTTTGGCGGAGTGGGGGAAGGGAGGCAAAACATGGTTTTAATATAAAAGCATGACCCATATATTACATTGGAGAGCTTGAAGTTGAAACATTGCTTTCTGTCTATAAGTAAGCTTAAATAACTATCTTGAGTCTTAATTTGGAAACCTGATAACAATTCCTGTGTAAATGCTTAGATTGAGTTGAAGGTTTGAGGGATTTATTATTTTATTATTTGATACTATTTTCATAGTATCAAGCATTGGCAGGCTTCATATTTAAAGTTTTGCTAATATATGCACAAATGTTGATGGTTTCCTTGTTGTTTTGCCAGGACTTGATATTTTTAAAACTGGTAAAATAATTCAAAATATAATTTAATTACGTTTTCAATATATATCTTTTAGCTAGTAAAGTTGAAGTTCAATGGTATTTTTCTATTATGAATTTTCTTGTTTTTAGGTTTAAGGGTAAGAATTTCTCATACTCGTACTTATCTTAGAATTCATTCTTTCCCATGTTTCCCATGTGCAGGAGGAGGAAATGGTTGAAATCCATGTCTTGTGAAGTCATTATGTTGTGTCTGCAGCATATGGAAAGTCCAAGGACTTGTTGAATTTTATAGTTGTGCTCCCAGTTCCCAGCATAACAGCTAGTGTAAAACATGCCTTTATTATATAGTTATTGAAAGTTTGACGTTTTGAAGACAATATTCATAAATCATTGTTTTCATACTGGGGAAAATCTAGCTGCTGACAACGGTTTTAAAGAAGGGACTGTGGAATTCATGTGAATATCATGATTATTAGAGAAGAGAAATAAGTCAATAGGCAAAACACTGAACATTGTACACACTATGCTTTCAAAAGCCTGTCAGTAATTCAGAAGGCAGGGATTCCTTTCGAAATTATTCTTGCCCAAATAAAGCATGAGAAAGTGTTTAATGTTTAGTTTGTGCATGTGCATATACATATGTTGACAACACTAAATGGTATTAAAATGTTTGCTTAAAGAAAAAAAGTTGTATTGGATTATGTCTCACTCTGACAGCCAATCAGGTGGCTATGTACTCTTTATTCCCACACCTCCTTTGTTGTTTCTCTATTCAGCATCCCCAAGCGTCATTTACCATATGTATTACATATTTTTGCACATTTGTATTTTTTCCAAAAAATTTTGCCATATTTTTAGAAAAGAAGCAGTTCCCTCGATTTTTCACCTTATTAAATCTTTCTTTATGATCATGCCCAACCTGTTTGGGAAAAAAATCATATGGGAAAACTATTTTATTCAGAAAAATATGATATAATAATGACAGTTTCAATACTTATTATATGATATGTAAGCAACTAAAAAGATGATTGTGACTCCTTATGGTACCTGGTTCTAGGTTACTGTCTATACTATTAGATAAACCTCTGTTAAACAGAAAATGCCCTATTGTTAAAACAGAGAACATATGTTTACGAACCCATTAAATTTTGTATTAAATGTCATATGTTCATGTAAGAACCATTGATGCTGGAGGACAGAAGAAAAATGTCTTTATGTTTATTAATCATGAGCCTAAAAGATAGCTATTAAAGTGAGCCACTTGGGCTGCAGAGTTGTCTCAGGGATTAAGGCTGTGCCCTACAAACAGAAAGTCCTGAGTTCTGATACTAGATCCCAAGTAAAAGTGCCAGATGGACTGCAGCAGCCTGTACTTCTGACTCTGGTAGGCAAAGCTTGGGAAATCCCAGAGTGAAGCAAAAAGGAGATAGAAACACTGTAGATAACTCCCAAAGTCACCCTTAGTCCTCCACAGGGACACGCAGTGTAAAATAAAGAATGTATAAAAAATAGTCACTTATAAAATTAATGACTTTGATATATATGGATTTTATTTTGAAATATCAATTCACAGTCATCACTAAATCCATCATTGGGACTGATTGTAGCTAAGATTGAATTGACATTCAGTAGAGCTTACCTGTGCTCAATCCATTAATCATGCTATAAAATAACCCACAAGGAAGCCATCTGAAGATTCTTAGTTTTTTCATTTTTTTATCATACTCAACTGTTCCTAGCCTTAGGTGATTTCCTTGTCAAAAGATTCAGTGTGGTGTTTTATTAGTTTGCACTCGTGCCTACAAATATTATTTTATCTTTTGTGCCCTGTGCATTTCTTTTAGGATGTATGATACAATTTGGTGGAGAAAGTAATGAAAAAATAACATAGTTTATTTGTAAAATACTTTTGAAGGGTAAGAAAAATAAAAAATGAGTCTCACATTTTTTTTCTCCAGCATCATTTTACACTCCGGACACTAGGAAATATTACAGAATAGGTCTGCAACTGTAGTTATGGTAACATGGCTTTTTTTGGGGGGGAGGACAGGGAATATTTGAAATCATGACTTTTCTTACAGTTATTAGTATTAAAGCTTTGGAAATGATTTCTGGTTCCAACCTCTGTTAATGAGTTTGGAACCATTGAAGGATACACAGGGATGCCTAGAATAGCTTCACTATATTCTAGTATTCAAGGGCTCTTCAGCTCTATTTTGTCTGCTGTCAAAACTGCTTATCACAAAGATTGTGATCTGGTTAACACTTACCTCCATAATTCATAGAGAAAAGAGGCTCTTGCTCTCCGTTGGTTCTATGTTCTTCTCTAAAAATTATTCAATTCACTCTCAGAATAAATTTAGTTGCATATTTCATACTAAGATTAATAAATCTTCATTGGCAAGTGGACATTATTAATTTTATTATATAGAGACCAAAGATTTAAAAATGAGCACTCTTTATGTGTTGTGTTTATTCATTTCTAAGTATAGGGTTCATGTAACATTTCTAGGATGTTTATTCTTTAGTGAGTTCAAAGGTTCAGAAGTTCCCAAGATAATGTACAAAGTTCTTATCTTCAGATTATAGTTAAATTAACCGTCTATTAAGTTGTATGGAAAAAGTTAATGACCTGTGTGAAGGCCAGATTAAAGATTCCATGAGACCCTTAAGCCTCCCTGGCAGCCTGGAATGTTCATTTACATGTTTATGATTTCCTCATGCAGATTAAACATAAAAGTTCTCAACTATTTCAGTACTTTTCAGTGTCTAGACAAAACTGGAGTTTTTGCCACGAATAAGATTTCCTGTTTATTTCCCCTCATATGTGAGCACTAACTTTTGCAAAGGTCAAAAAGGAACAACTGGATTCAGGAACTGTAGTCCGAATCCTATATATGTCTGTAGGTAGGCAGATGAACATAGTAGCTAGAATAGGAGAAGTGATTAGACTTTCCTCTTTGCTGTCTTCTTCAGGATATTAATGGATTGGATGGTGCCCATATATAGTTTTTTGAATGTGGATCATTTTACTTATATCTAACAATTCAAAAAGATAGTGTTTTCTGTAACCACATTCAGAGGCACCAAAACAATTTTTTTCTAGACATCTAGATATTGCTAAGTCTTCTGAAGCTGATAAAACTGACCTCTTATATTTACAACTGTCCCATTATAGCAAATGTAAGAGGGAAGGATGTGTACCTGCAAATATAATTCTTTGCTGTATTTGTTTCTGCATATATATGCATAATGTGTAATGTAAATTACCAATTTTCCGGTAGTAAAAGTCCTCTGTAATTAAATCTAATACAAGGGCTGCCATTAAGAATATATCCTTTAATTCATCGATTTATGCTTTTTTTTCTATCATACTTTTGATCAGTTAATGCACTACTCAAGTATTTTCTTTTCATGTTTTTATTATGAGGCTTGCAGATATAACTGAGATTTTGAAATTTGCAGAACAATTGTTCTATTACTAAGATTGAGGTTTTAATACTGAGGTTCATTCACTCTATTCATTTGCTCTATAAGTTTCAAGAATAACAAAAAGTTAAAAAATACACTTCAATCATTTCATAGCTTGTATAAATTGCAATAAAAATGTAAGTATACTTCTTTGGAACTGTACTATGAAATTAAAATAGATCATTGAATAACTTTATTAGAGAAAGCTCTAATGAAAAATTTATGAAAATAACAACTATGAATAGGAAATAAAATGTGTAAGTATTTGTTTTGCAGTAGAATTTTGTAAGCAACAGCCTCATAATTCTCCATGTACTTAAATATAAATATTGAATTAAATAATATACATATATTCATATAAATATATATAAAAAAGTTCTATAAGTTATATAAGTCTGATAAATTGATACATTTCTTTGTGATAAAACAAAATTTTGTTTTATTATCATTGTGGCCTCTTAAAAATATATATTGTAAATTATATATTGAATTGGCTTTATATTAGCTTATGAATAGATTTAAAGAGCAAAGCATGCAAATTTTCTCCTTTGTGTAATAATATTTTCTTCAATGAAAGCAATACAAATTCTCATGCTGGAATAATTTTACTTACAGCTAGTTTTTCATAAGCACTTGCAGAGGCCATATAATGTAATATTTTAACCATGATAAAAAGATAAACAATGAAAGCAATAAAGAATTTCAGAGCATTAATTCTTGAAAAAATACATCAGTTTGATACTGATATTGAACCTACTTTGACTATAAAATATTATAGTAAGCTATTTTTGCCACATTTCTACTATTTTACCATGGCAATTTTTGTTGAACAGAGTAAAGCATCTGAGCAAAATTGCTTTCTTATTAAGTCTATAAATATTTCACATATTTTATAATATATATTCCATGAACACACACACACACACACACACACACATACACACATATATATATATATATATATATATATAATACACACTTTTCCATGAGAATCGTAAGACTCAGATTCCAATAGGGATGATGTCATGTCGATATGTAACACAGCAATAGTAACAAAGTCCAAATCATGGAATTATTCAAGGCACCTATCATTAGATGATATATGCATGCATATACACAGACAGTGAAATGTACTAAGACACATAAAAATACAATCTTTCAAGGATGGGGAGTCTACTTATATTCATCATCTTGTACAGATGTGGTTTAATGTAATACAGCACCCTCTAGTACAAAAGTAACTTCTACATTGAGTACTGAGTGCTCCACCAAACTATTGGTATAATACCAGTTGAATAAAGGGCAATTGATTTAATGTCTTTATAACTAAACCTTATACTCCCTCTAGGGACTATGTTCTTGTTTTACACTTCTAGGAATGTGATCCCTGTTGAAAAGCGAGCTTTCAATGTAGAAAAAAAAAAAAAAATTGTTGGAAGCATCCTTGCTGGTAATGCCACTATTATACTGATGATCACCTCTTGTCAGGGTGATTGTTATTGCAACTAAAGTTTTCACAGATCAATGAAACTATTGATTGCTTTTCTACCCTAAAAGCATGCATGGTACTTCCTGGTACTACCTGTCCAGAAAGTAGTAAGCTTCCAGACCAGCCCTTATTGTCATTTTTGTTCATATCCTATAATATATCTTCAATAATAGAGTCTTACTGTTGGTTTCTGGCAGCAACCAAGGGCAATATTAAGAACTTATTTTATTCAGGGGACCTTTGAGACCTCTCTGATCAACAACTTATCAGGAAGCGTCATATACCTGCTATTTCTAACATTTTTTAGTTGTCCTAGAGTTCTTGTTGGAACATACCAGGGCATTTTTTATTAGAACGTCCATTCTTGTTCCTTTTTTTAACTAAAATGCTTTTTGACACATTAATAATATTGGGGGTTTCTATCTGGTTGCATGCAATGTTCCTAGCTCTTTCCTATTATTCTCTCAGTCCTCCCATGCACCATTATCTCACCTCCTGCCAGGAATTAACCCACATCTTTGCCCCCCTCACCCTGCCACCTGTAATATGATATATCTCCCCTTCCCAAATCTTCATCCTAACCTTCTCTCTCCTCCCTCCACCTTATTGTTCTCTTTCAAGTTTTCTTACTGAAAGGGGAATTCCTGGAACTAATCCAGTTGCACATGTAAGGAGATATAGGAGAGGGAGGAAAATAAATAAGAGGGGAGTTTGGGAAGGAATATAGGATGAGAGTAAGAAATAGGTAATGAAAACAAATAAATTCATGGTTAATAAAATTTAAAAATAATTAAAGTTAATACAAAGTCAGGAGAAAAAATAACAGTCATTTTCAGGAAAATGAAGGGAACTGGAGATCATCAATCTAAATTAAATAAGCCAGACTTAGACAAAGCGTCACGTTTTTCTCTCTTAAATGAATTCTAGGAAGCAAAGGAAAACTAGAGACAGCACTAAGTAGAATGTGGGCAATTAGAAGAGAAAAAGGACATGGTGAAGGATGTAATTAAAGTGTGGGCATGATCAAAGTATCACACAGTAAAGTAATACCTTTGATTTGCAGTACTTTGTGTGATTTTTATGCTCAATAATTTTCTAAATAAATGAACACTTCAGTTGTCTAGATTTCCAAGAAAATGTAAATACATTTAATTTTATGCTGCAATAAAAAGCTAACATGAGTTCTTTTCTGACTGAAACCATGGAGGGTGTATCAGAAAAGAAGAAGAAAGTTCCAGTTGTACCAGAAACCCTTAAGGAAAAGTGAAGGTATTTCCCAGAGTTGACAATAAAGCACCTATGAAAGAAGTTTGCCTTGAAGATGCTTTGAAAGGTAAGGAAGAAGCTTATCTATGAAAACCCTAAGTACTATCACAAGGAATATAGGCAGATGTAAAGGATTGGATTTGAGTGGCTAGGATAACAATAGCTAGTTCTGTACCTGCAGAACCCAAGTTGGCATTTGACATCAGAATTAGAGGTATCCAAGGAACTTAAGGACAAATAAACCAGTGTCTGGGTTAGCTGGGACCACCCTGTTGTCCAGGTTGAGCTACTGCTCTGTGGTATTACTTTTCTCCTATTTCTGGTGTTTCATGTAAGGTGTAAACTGAATTGCCTTAAGGAACATGTGCACAGACATGTATAAACTCTGACTTAAGAGGCACAGTCATCAATGGAGCAAGCATCGGAGCACTACTTGGCATCTCCTTTCTTCCTCAGAGCTCTTACCTTTCAAACATGGCAGATTTGGTTCAGTGCTAGTTAGGCTGAGTCATGCTTGCCTCCATTTGGTCATCTTCATATGAATCCAGTAGTTATGGAGTTTTATTTTAGGGTTTGTTTTCTTTTTGTTTTGTTTTTTTATAACGGTTTTTAGCTAATGTTCATGAAGAGAGTAGATCCTTAGATCTGTGCCACTAAAGAAAGGAAATCCTAAGAGTATGTTCTCTACAGAGCTGTGTCATACCATCCTTAGGCACTCTGCAGGAAGAGTAGAATCAAGTCTCAAATAATGCCTTTTAAATTGTATCTCTAGTATTATAGATGTAGGACAGTACTGTATCATACCTCTGTGAATGTAAAATACCTTGTACCTGCTTTATGATATGTAGCAGTGACCGTGCTTTATCAGAGCTGTTTTTAATGATGTTACTCTAGAATGTTTTCTTTCCAGATGATGATTGAGAAGCTAATAAGAAAAAAAACGGTGCCAGGTACCACAACAGTACAGAACATTGCTGTTTTCTGGGATTTTGTTTTTTAATTATTTTTTTTTAATGGAGCGTGCTGGATGCCTCTATAATTTTGTTCAGATGACTGCAGAACCTGGAAAAGCTGTTGCTGCTATTGATGCATAACATACTGCTATTATTGGTCTATATATATATATATATATATATATATATATATATATATAAAATTTGAATTTTTGAAACTTTAGCTGTGCTGTCAACTTTGAAAAAAAAAAGTATCCCAGTTTACTGTGTTGAGTTGGCATTATACAGAGATTAACAGCCATATTGGCCTAGAAGCATTAAACTTAATTTTTTTCCATTTGTACAGGGGTAACGCACTGTATTAAATAAGTAAAGTCTTATCTACATGGGTTTGATTACAGAAACTAAAAAAGTATTCTCTAAATAATAAAAAAAAAGAATTAGAGGTATCAATGATGCGAGTTCAAAGGTCCTCAAGGTATTGCATATTCTTTGTCTTCAACAGTTCAGCAAGGCTTCAATGAACATACTGAAGACTGTGGAACCATATATTGCATGGGTTACTCAAACCTGACGCCAGTCAATGAATTTATCTATAAGAGTCATAATGGCAAAATCAATTAAGTAGTCAACTGTCTGGACAGACAACTCTTTCATTGCTCCATCTATTTGTAAATATGGAATCATCTGAATGAAGGATCTCATTCATGAGATCTGTACTGATGGAAAAACATTTTCTTCCTTTTTTTTGAAATCAATATTTTTATTATTTTTTTGCCTAGTTATGCAAACTCATAGTATCCCCCTTCTTCTCCCACCCACTCCTTTCCCCTCTGTTGTCCCCCATTCCACTCTCCCCCTTTCACACTCTTCCCCCACTTCCCACTCAACTCTTTTCTTTCCCTTCTCCTCTCTTGTTATTTCCTGCTTGCACCCTCCCATCCTCCAGAGCATCTGATAGTATGGGTGCTGAATTTCCCTCTGAGTAGTCTACACTAGTGAGGGTTCAGGACTCAATGGCATAGCTTGGGGACCATTTCTGTGTTGCCTGCTGGTATAGGAATTCTATTATGAATGTTTAACTCCTTGCCTGTAAGGATCCTACTGCCTGAAGCCTTCTCGCCTGTAATCTATGCTAGACTTTGGAGGATTGTTGACATGTCAGCCATTGTGCAGGTAAGGCAAAGTCTAATCACACTGTGGCTATATCCTAGGTGTTGCAGCTCTGATTTATGTGGAGTATCTTGCATAGCATTAGTCCTCTCCATCTTTAGGCAATTACAAGTTCATTAAGGAAACTAACAGCTTTGTGTAGCCTTTCAAATTATCTTCTCATACAGATGTAATGAAGAATAAACTCATTTTGTGGTAGGTAAAGATGCTGGCTATAGGGAAGATAAGATCAGCAGACTTATTAGGAGGATGAAGGAAGGTATTTCTCTGGGTTTTTTGTTATCCGGTTAATAAACAGTGAGTGTTGACAAATGAGGAGACATTGACAGGGGTCTTTTGTTCCAGTAATTACTGTTTCAGTAATATTGTGTGTGGTGGTGCATACATGGCAATACAAATACTAGAGAGATTGTGGCAAGGGGACCATGTGAGCTTGAGGTCACCCTGGGATACACAGTGAGTTCCAAGCTGGCCTGAGCTGCATACTAGACTCTGTCTCAAGCATGAGAGTCACTGTGAGAGTATTCAGAAAAATACAAACCTTTAAAAAAACAAAGGAATAAAAAAAGAGTAGGCACAAACAGCTCCTGTGAAATATTAGCTAGTTGTGCATGTATATACAACACAAAATATTATTTTATGTAAAATACTGTTTAATTTAGCTAAAGACAAATATATAAGGAATTTTGATAATTTTTTCCCTCGTTACTCTCCTTATTTTCTTTCTTCAACTGAAACCCTTCTTGCTTACAAGATATCTATTTTTATGTCTGTTTTGTGTGTTTATGACAATTTCCATTGGCATAAGTTGTGGGCTTCTTTACTGGAATAGGGTCAACTTACTGAAGTTTCTCTTTTCTTTCAAAGTTCTTGTCTTTTGAAATTGAACACCACTGAGGAAAACAACGTTAACTACCCATATGCCTAGGGCATGAGCCCCTTTTCACACATGATGGAATACTGATAGCTCCTATCTTGTATAAGCTGTGTGCACTTACTCAGAATGGCAGTGAGCTCATGAGTGTATCTATCATACCACATCCAGAAGACACCACTTCACAGCACTCTTCTCCTTCTTTGATTCCCACATTCATTTTGTTCCCTTCCATAATGTTCCCTTGCCTTGTTTAGAACCCAACAGTCACTTAGTATCTGTACTTTAATCAGTTGTGAGTCTATGTATTAAGCACTGCAAAAAGAAAATTGAAGGAAAACTGAGAGACACTAATATTTCAGGATTAATCTAAGAAGGATACCAATTCAAAGCTCTTAGATATCTGAGTGCTCCAAAATCATCAACAGTAAAATGTTTACTTTATAAACTGCCCAGAACATTGAAGGTGATATATAATTTCTTAGATTATATTTGAGGTTAACACAACTCTCAGAGCTAAGCAATTTAAGTTTCTTAAGTTTTAAGAATCTAAATATTTCAATATTCAGATGTAAGTTTGAAGCATGACTTTTACCAACTATAACATGTGTCAGAAATAAAAGAATGGTTTATGTTATTTTTTTCATTTCTGCAAACATTTTAGCAGATAAAAGAAACAGTAGAAATATTCCAGGCTTAAAGTCATTTGATAAAATTCAACTTTCAAAGTTGTTAAAACAATTTTTAAAGATTAAAGAGATGAAAAGTTCATTTGTCAATAGAGTCTATCTTCTGAAAACATGAGAGAAGCTACAATACTTGCAGTGAAATGTTAGAAAAAGTTCTACTTTAGAAAAAAAATCCTCTAGCAAGAAAGAAAATTGTCTAGAAATTCTGTCCACTTTAACAAGATGGAACGGGTAGAATTATAAATGTCAGTGAACAGGGAGATAGAGCTGATATCCATATTATTTAGAAAAACAGGGAAATAAACTCTAGTATTATCAGAAACAAAGAAATTTAGAAAAGTGATCATATCAACCTTGAGATCAGTAGTTTCCTTAAAATGATTAATAAGGAATGTTGAAATTAATGCAAAACCATGTTATTAATTTGAACAATAAAAATACATCTAGAGATATACACTATAGAACAGGAGGGAAGTGAGTATAGTAGATTCAAATAAATGCATCAAAATTTCACTGTAAAATTTTGGTAAATGTCATCTGTTTTTTCTATTTACTCCATGTATCTAATGAGAGTCTAATTAAATTCCAAAGAATTTCTATGAGGAATTTAATGTTCACTTAGGATGAAAAACACTTAAAAATATCCAGAATTTTTCAAAAAGTTAAGCACATTTCAATATATATTATTAAATCATATATAATAAATCATTTTTGTGATTACTAGAACATGGTCATCCTAAGAGCAAGATAAATGACAGTCAAAAAAGAGATTTTGTAAGTGTATATATTTCAAATGGCATTAAAGAGATTGAGGGCAGCCATTTGGTAAAAAGGGGGAATCTCTATCTCTTATTCCAAGTCTTTACTAGAATTGAATACTAATAGCTGCAGATAAAATCTGGCCCAAAGGAAAACTCTACAAAAATTTCTGTGAGAGCACAGTCCTCATTCCCCTCAATGATCCACAGATATTTTTTAGTCCATTAAGACTATACTGGAGTAAGGATTATACCACATTTAAAAGAACTATTGGACCCCAATAGAGTTAACAGACACATTAACAAACCACAATTTCAGCCACTCCTTGCCCTTAACCTTCTAAATGACGCGCACGATAAGAGAGCCACTAATGAAAGGAAGTCACAATCCACATCTGCTTCACTTTGGGTTCTCTGACTTCATAGAGGACTCCCAAGAGGCCATTTCACCAGTATTCAAAATGGGCTAAGTTGACATCTGGCAAAACCTTTAAATCTGATCCTTGACTTGTACTATGGGGTTTTGAGTTGTCATAATAGAAAACACTATATAGAAATAAGAAAATCCCCCTTTCCATCAATATATTAATAATCATGTACTCCTCACAGGAATACAAAAAATTAATGACACCCTTAATTATGAAAGAATGGGAATATGAGAGATCCCCTTCATGTCCTTTTTAACTCAACAATCTAACTTCTAAAAAAACTATATATATTTAAGTATATCACCAAACTGCCAAAAATACAATCAAGAAGAGATCTTAGCTATGGTTTTTACGTCAGATGAAATAGCAAATGTCTGGACCTCAGTACATAATATGATATTGTAATTCATCTAGCAAAGCTCTTGTTTATTTGTATAAAGAAGAATGAATAGACCAAAAACAGTTTATATTCACATGAGATGGGAAACAGTCTTTGGTTAATTAGTTTATCATGTTTTCCAAATGCATGTGAATCATACTTGCTGACAGATACCTTTTGCCTGTTAGGTCAATGAGATTCTGTTGATTAGAACCAAAAAGGGGGATGGGGGAAATGACTCAATGAGTAAAGTTCTTTCTGAAAACCAGAACTCAAATCCCCAAAACCCACATAAAGCCAAGCATGATATCATGTACCTGTAATCTCAGTGTTGCCTATGGTGAGATGCAATCCACTCAGGAGAATTTCCAGATGCTTACAGGACAGAAAGCTTGACTTATACAATATAACAACAAGTAAAAGAGACCCAGCCTCAAACAAGGTGGAAGATGAGCCTCAACAAGCAAGGTTGTTCTCTGGCTTCCACACATACCACAATATATGTAAACCTGCATACACACACACACACACACACACACACACACACACACACACACACACAAAGATGGTGAACATAAGGGGACAAGTACAATAGAGATCTTGATAAAATATTGTTATTCTGGAAGATAGGAGTTTGGAGTCAGTTTTGAGTAGTTCAATACTTCCAACATGATAAAATATCTTTTTCAAGCTAAAAACCAAATTATGATACCTATGTCTACACTACTAAGAAACAATATCAAACATGTCACTAGTATCTGGCAACAGAGTATTCTGCATTTGAAAATAGCACTTCAAGCCTTTCAGGGATTACAATGAAAAATATCAACATCAAAATAAGATGGTGTCTTTGGAAGCCTGACTGATCACAGTCAATGTTGAAACTTGTACTGTTTAAACAGTACGGTCTTAGAGGTACCAATCAGAAGACACAGCATGGGGTTTGTGACAATTACAAATGGTAAAGTGACATTTTAGATCCATGTTTTAAATAAAACCCATGTCATTTGGATCAGAGATTATATGTCAATTAAGAAATAGCAACATCATTTACCCTGACAGTTCTGGGATATCAAATCTCCCACTATGGTATGAGTTCTTTTTGAGATTCCAGAATCCAAGGAGGAGTGAACAGAAATTTAAAGTGAGAAGGAATTGTATTCAGGATTAGAGCATACATATACAGACAACAAACAGGTGACCTAGATTCCCATACCTCCTGTCATTAGAATCAGTGGCACCACTTCCTCAACCTGTACTTACTAACAAACTGTGGACAGACGTCGATACAAAAATGGAGAGAAAAAGCCCATATTATATTAGAAATGGATCAAATCATTATGTGAGTATAGGCTGAAATTATTGTTCCTCACTGATAGTTCTACTTTTCACTGACTATGAATAAATAAGCATTATAAATAATAAAAGAAAGTAGGCTCAAAGAAAGGGAATGTGAGATGAAATTCAATTTTGTAAGTGCTTAACTAGTAGTATTACAGGCCCAAGGTCATAACCTGCCATTGGTCCTTAAAGAGAGAGGGATAATCATACTGAGCCTTGACCAGAGAGAAAACCTCTGTTCCTACCCAATTATGTCAGAAAGAGGTATATGTGACTCTAATAGGTTTCAGGAGGAGGAAGTCTTATATC
Source organism: Typhlomys cinereus (assembly GCA_023101885.1). Lineage (NCBI taxonomy): Eukaryota > Metazoa > Chordata > Mammalia > Rodentia > Platacanthomyidae > Typhlomys > Typhlomys cinereus. Next base: position 1,061,122 of record JALPQD010000221.1, on the reverse strand, counting down.
ATATGACCTAGCCTATGTGGCTTCTGGCATGAAGCAAAGTAATAAATAGAGAGTGAAATAATAATCCAAAGTTTTAGGGTTTTTCAGTTCTGAATAGAAGAGATTGTGTATAGCCTGTTGCCTACAGCTGCAGCCAGAGAGAGAGAGATCTGAGAAAAGAGACTAGGGAGAGGTGATTTGATTTGTGAGAGAGACAAAGACAACTAGAAGAGACAGCTAGAATATGTCTTATCTAACACCAAATGGCTATGTGGTTATTGGGTGAGGAGATAATTAACAAGTCTGAAGGATTCCACTCTTCAGGTGTAAGTAGTGCCCACCAATGGCACAAGGGAAGGGAAAAATATATTTGGTACCTAAAAGACTCATCAGATATCTATGTGCCTTAAGCCAATCATAAGTGAACAAGGTGTAGCAAAGAACTGAAAAGGGCGAAGAGACCAATAAGAAGATCATATCCTTTAAGGAGGAGTAACTAGGCCATCCTACCCATTAAGCTACATAGACTAACAGACTGGTCAATCAGTAATCTACCTCTCATAATATTTCTAGGAAAAGAGATCAACAAGACTCCTGAGAGACTGATATACAATGTGGTAGTGTCGTTGCATGAATTATATTATCTTCTGTAATGTAGCATTGTGATTCCACCTTCAAGATTTAGGGTGCTAGGATTATTACCAACTGAAATCATGAATGTTCCTTCTATAGGAATTGCAAATGGCCAAGGAGGCTACTATATCTAAGGCATGTCTTTCATAGCATGCCTTACTTCCTGTGACCAGTAGACATGAGAGTTAGAAAAGCTTAAATCTTTACCTCAGTTAAGGACAATTCAGGAAAAGACGGTATTTCATTATGACTTCCATGGGATTTTCTGAAGCAATTCTGTGGCTGACATAGTTTACATCCTGTCTGTACTCCATCACCCATTCCTGAGATTAATTCCAGAGACCACTGATCAGAAACTGTCTGTAAACCATCACTGTCCTATGAGAACAAAATCATTGTTGGATGCAAGACAAAACTCAGCAGAATAATTATATGGATATTTATTAGATTGAAAGTTTAAAACTAGACATGGTAGATGTTGCAGTTTGCCTGCATGACTGCTGATAAATGACCATCAAATGGCTTAAAGGAACAAGGGATTTATTCTCTTACGATTACTAGTTACAGTTCATAGTCCAACTTGATGGGAGAGCATACACCAATACCAGGGCCAAGGGAACTTGCCACACAATATCTATGCAATGGCTGAGAGAAGGATAATCCTTACTTGCCAGACCAGCATATCTGGCCAGGTGTACAAAAGGATGCCAACTTCCTTAACAGACTCTCAGTATTTCATTCATCTTTCCAGTGCCTAGTCCTACCCACCATAGGCTGGGCTTTCCCCATCAGCTAGACAATCTCTTGCAGGTTTGCTTTGGGCCTAACTCAACCACTCATTCACTACAAATGTGCCCAGAGCTCAAATCCTCAACTGTCAAGTTGACACCTGTGCCTAACTATGAAAGCAGAACACTCCTGTAGTCCCAATACGTGGTAGGCTGAGCCAGGAGGATTAAGAGCTAAAAGTAAGCTTGAGCTATATAGTGAGACCTGTTTCAAATGCAAAGCAAATTAAAATTTAAATGTACTCATCTGTGGTCTCACAGAATCATTCCAGTGGGTATAACCTACACATATACTTGTGTACATAAAGATAGAAAAGTGGATGTTTTTCAAAAATTCATTTTAGTGTTTTTAAAACAGAAATTTTATTAATTAGCAAAAGGGAAGGTAGAACGAATATTGTTTTTAAGATGATAGAATTCTAGTAACTATTGAAATTGATCCATCCATGTTTACTGGCAGAATGTTTTTGAAAATAATCTTAATTGAATAAGAAAATTTCAGAGCAATTCATGCACAATAATACATTCATTTCTAAAGTCTGTACATAAAAATGTTCCTTAGTGATTATTATTAAACTTCCTTTCTCTTCAATCAAATTTTGGTAATTATTATACATGTTATTATTCCCAGAAAATTTTCTATGCTGGGAAACAGAAAATAACTTTAAGGAGAAATTGTTTAATAATAAACAAAACAGGTCATCCTTTGGTCTTTTAATGTTTTTCATCAAATTATTAAAATCTTAATTTTAATATAATACTGAAACATAGTGGGAAACACTGCTTAAATACACTTAGTAAACTATAATGATATCATTTCTTTAGTCAAGAAAATAGAATTGTATAGTTATGGGGTCGACTATCAAGATTTATTTTTTATGTGTCTAAGTTAAACATGTTTACACATTTTCACCAGCATTATGTTGATCATTTTAGACATAATTTACAAAATTACACTTTTAAAGTAATAGAGGGGTTTCAGATTACAAGAATATTACAATATTAAATGCAACAGTGGCAACCTCTGCTTATAGTTCAAATTTTGCGTAATGATTTATTGAGCAACGTGAATTGACAAATATTGAGAACTAACAAACCAACCTAGGGACTGGAAAGATCGTCCATGGATTAAATCTTTATCTTGCAAGTAAAGGGACCTGAGTTCAATCCCTGAAACATCTGCACTTCCCATCCTGGAAGAAGGAGCCTGGGGAAAGGAAGCAATAAGGAAGTAGAGCAATCAAGCATGATTCCCGAGGTCACACTTGGGCCTCATCAGGCACAGACAGCACTCTGTTACACCCACAACCACCCCCCAATCTACATACATACACACACACACACACCAATAACAACAACAACAACAACAACTTCCCAGGCCAGGGAATGAGTTGAAGAGAATATTACATAAATTTCTATTGAGTGTTACAACAAAATGACCCCAGAGTAATTGAAATTTACCTGACAAGCTCTAAATATCTAAATTACTTCAAAATATTTGGTTCCATTCTTGAAAGTTGTAGACATATTGGCTAAAGGATATTAAGTTCACACCTGCATTACTTTCTCCTTAAAATGTCATACAATGTGTTTCTTGGCAAGGATAGATTGTTCATTCAGTAGGTAAAGGTAATTCCCACTCAAGCCTAACCACTTGACTTTGATACCAGGAACTCTGGTGGAAAGAAAGGATCAACTTCTGCAAGTTATTCCTTGACTTTCACAAACACTGTGACACACAAGTATTCACACAAGGTGATGCACACATATGTGCAATAAATAAACAATGTTAAAAAATAAACTAATTTTAAGACTCTCCAAAGGTGAGAAAGTAGGAGGATTGGAAAGAAGGAGCTCAATGGAAGAAGCATGACGTAAGTAGAGAATCATGAACGGGTAGAACTTATTAAAATGCTTGTATGAAATTGTCAAGTACCCACTTTGAAAACATGTATGAAACCATCAAAATAAGAAATCGTGAGAAGCACAGAAACTGTACATGCATGTAATAACACCACTTGAGAAGTAAAAAAAGAGGATTGTGAGTTCAAAACAAGCACAGAATACATGAGATATACCAAGATGGCATGATCCTTAAGAAGTTACATAGAATATTTCGATTGGCAAATATTATATCTATCAACATATTTTAAAATAAGAGTATTTTTAATTTATATACACTGTAAGGGCTTTAAATAAAATAAGGAAAAAGGATATAAAGCAAACATTTAAAATTGTGTACATGGGCTAGAGAGTTGGCTCAGGGATTAAGATTCTGACTCCCAAGCAGAAGGTCCTGAGTTCAGATCCCAAGTCCCAAGTAAAAATGCCATGCAGAAGTGGCAGCACTTTAAACTTCCTGCTCTATTGGGTAGAGCCTCAAAAAACCCAGAACAAGGCAAAATGGAGGTAAAAGTAATCCAGGATGATTCCCAAAGTCATCCTTGGTCCCCCAAAAGAAAATATAATGCCCTGTAATACACACACACACACACTAAATAAAGTAAAAAAAAAAAAAAAAAAAAACTTTTAACTGCAAAAGAAAATCAACAAACCACAATCCAGAACTTCAGAGACTCTATATCAACCACATAGAACTAGGCCATACTAATCTCTCCCCATCCTGAAGCTCAGGGACATTTGCAGAAGAGGGGGTGGTAAGAGTGTAAGAGGAAAAGGATGGGAGGAGCAATGATTTGCAAGATTCTCAACACTAGTTAGGGCCGAAGCAATCATAATTGGACTTTGCATGCCCTGCGCAATGTCCTACACACTATTGACCTCACAAAGTCTAGTATCTGCTAAAGGCACCAAGATCCTTGGAGGCAAGGGATTAACAGCCACAGTAGTATTCCTATGCTTAAGGGGAACACGAGAAAGAGTTCAGGGAAATGCCACTGGGTCCTTATACGTCATCGGAGAGGAGGACCCAGTGGAGAGTCAGGCATACACAATAACGGACTCTCTGGGAATTGGGGGGTGGAGGCACTGGGTGATGTGGAGGGAGGGGAGGGGAGCCGGGGGTTCAGGGGGGAGGAGGAGGGAGGGAGGGAACTGGTCTACCTATTAAGTTTGTATGAGCAGAAATAATAATAAAAAAACTTTAAAAATTATATATGTAACAATGAAATCTGAAAAATTCATCACAGTTAAATGGTTTAATTTAATAACAGAAGCAAGTTGATATGAGAGTATTTCTGCTGTGAATCTTAAAGAGAATGTTAAGTATGGTGACAAAAAACATGTGTCTAATAAAATGATTAATTTCTGTACAGAATCTACCTTATGAAAGCATTTGGATGAAATAAATTCTTAAAATATCTTCATAGAACAGGACTAAATACATATTATGCTTTGTCCTTTCACATGTAAACTAACTAATGTGTGACACAATTCGTACTAAGCAGTAGTCAGAAAAGATTCTTGTAGCAAATTCAACAAATGATAACTGTATCTTCAATAGTATTTATACATGATCAAAAGCAAATGAATTGTGGATTCAGTACAATAAATGTCCATTACTCATCTAATTTTCAAAAGATAATTGGAAGGAAGGAAATGGAAACCAATTGGACGAAAAGCCACATATCCCAAGTTCCACAAACATAGCAGTCTTCAAGTCTACAAATGACATCTAAACACATGTCAAACATTTTTTTCTCATTTTAACCGGAGAAAATTATTTACAATGGACAGACATCTAACCACAAAGATCATAAAGAAAGATTTTTTAAGTGCTGTTCTGGATGAGTATAGCAGTTAAGTTAGATTTGATAGGACAGTATCCACCACTTACTTTGACTGAAGCAGAACAGTCACAGTTCTTTAAGCAGAGAAAACATTTAAGAAAAGGATTGGCTTTGGATATAGAAACTCTGTATTTGATTACAAGCTTATGCATGTGTCCATTGGAATAAAAGAATAATCTCTTTTTCTTATGAATATAATAAGCCTGTATGGGCATGTAGAGGCAGACGTCAGCATATGGTGCCTTCCTCTTTGGTTCTCTACCTTAGCTTTTGAGGTTCTCTCATTGAGCTTAGAGCTCACAATTTTAGCTAGACTATCTAACCATAAGACCCTAGGATATTCTGTCCTCCAAAAATGTAAAGATTAGAGATGCTCACAACTATAGGCACCATTTAATAAGATGCTGAGGATCTAAACTAAAGTCATCATGTAGGTGCCACGCATGCTTTATTCACTAAGCCTTCTCACCAGTCCAAGAAATGTATTTTAAATACTTTTTTGCAGACTACATCATCTTTTGGTATAAAGTACATATCTGGGTTACTTGAAAAAGATTAGGAATTTCTCTACTAAAATCATAAATAGAATAAAGTTCTTAACAATAATCTCTACCTTAACATTATCATAAAACAACATGAAGTAAATGGTACAAAATTATAGATGTGGAATTATTAATATCTACACACAAAAATACTGTAACTGAAAACTGAAATAAACAGAATAATTACAAACAAGGATATCAGTCAGATACTTAGAAAAACATGCAAGAAAATGAAGTGTGTATAAAGACACTCAACTGTCAATAGTAACAAAATGAAACACCTCAACAGCTAAGAATAAACGTGAGTGGAAATATGTACACATAATACTATTAAGAGTTAAAAAAGAAGTGTTGGTTGGGAAAATAAGGTCCTGGGAAGTCTCCCAACAATACCAGTATGTTAAGCCTGAAGAATTCCCAGAAAGTCCCTGAACCATATTCGTATTAGAGGGCTAAAAATCTGGGCTCTGACCTCAGTAAAGAATGGCGACAGTGAAGAACAGTGGCAGTGAAGAAAAGGAACAAGAGCAACCAATAAGGAGCTTGCAAGCACAGAGCAAGAGAAGGAGAGTCCAGACTCTTCCCCCTTACACTCCCTTTATGTGGTCCACTATCAGAAGGTACCCACTATATGCTGGGTATTCCATAGATAAGCCTTCCATTAGATAATCTGCAGCAGACATGCTCAACGGTTAACTAAGTATCAATTCTTTGCAGCTTGTCTGAAGCCCAATATGCACCTGTCAAGTTGAAACCTGTATCTAACTATCATATTAGTGTAATCCAAAAAATAATGGTAACAGTATATTACCTTTCAAATGAGGTTGACTGATTGTGAAGTAGACATGATAATAAAATAACCAAAGATGGATAACAAAGAAATCCCTCTCTTAACAAAGGTATATTCATACCACTAATTATATTTAAAAGATGAATGAGTAGTATAAAGAGTAATTAAAAATGATATTATTGCAAATATAATTTTGAAATATAAGAGTAACTATATTTTCCAATGTGCAAAGGAGTAAAACTTAACATGCATATATACGAGAATTCTTCATTAAAATTAAAAATGTACAGGTTGGGGGCTAGGGGAGATGACTCAGTAGTTAAAGCCTTTGCCTCATAAGCAAAAGACTGAACACAGATAACCAGATCTCAAGTAAAATGGCTGGGTATATATAGTTGAAATCTACAATTCTGGTCCTAGAAGTCAGAATCTAGGAAACCCCAGAGCAAGCAATAAGGAGGTACAGCAATCCATGATCCCCAATGTAACCCTTGGGTCTCCACAGGCACATAGACTCAATGTCCCTCTTGTACATATATAATAGTTTCTCTTTTCTGTTGCTATGAAACAACACAGACACTCAAACAACATAATGGGAGGGAATGAGATTTATTCAGCTTACAGTACAGAGGAGAAAAATAGTCTTTCATGGTGGACGTGGCATGATTGGCTGGCAGGAACTGGAGGCAGGATCACTGCAGACATCTTGGAGGCTGAGAGCTATAAAACCACTTGCTGCAAAGGTAGACTTCTTCTGGAGGTAGGGCATGACTAATCCACCTCACTCGCTGTGACCACTGTCCTCCAACAAGAGCCACCTCTCAAAGGTGCCATGACCTTCCCAAACACATAAGACTGTGGGAGACACATTTCAAACCATGACAATTCACTCCTGGTACCCATAAGCTCATTGCTATCTCATTATGAAAACCATACTTAGTCGAACTTTAAAAGTCTTCATAGACTACATCAGTAGTCCAAACACAGTCCAAAGGTCAAGGTGCAAAGCCTCTTGTAATCAAAAGACAAGTTATATACTTCCAATGTATAATGGCATAGAATAAACATTCCCATTCAAAAAGGAAAGAATCGGGGGATATCCAGGAAAAATAGGTCCATGAAAAGACCAAAAACCAGCAGGACATACACGAAATCCTGTAGCTCCATGTCCAAGAGTTGAGCTTCTTGTTGAATTAATCTCAGTTCCAAAAAGCTTTGGGGCCACTCCTCCAAAGTAGTTTCTTGTAGAATACTTCACACTCATGGGGTGACTCCTCCCAAAGTTTATAGCTCTTTTTAGGAGATATCCCACTTTATCTTTGTCATCTCTAACATCTTAATTTCTCAGCGGTAAACCGGGCTTTAACTCCACAGCACAAACTGCCCTGAACTGCAGACTTTCTGCCACATGCTGCCTGGATTATTCCATTCTCTGAAACTTTGGAAGTAAGATCCATGACCTCCTCACTCTTGCATCCTTGATGCCTCTAAAATCAGAAGAACCACATGGATGACTTTGCCAAGACTGGCCCCCTCAAATCACAGTTGATTCAACTTCTTGGTGTTGATCATAAGAAAATTCTCTTTCACTTCTGGGCAGTTGTTTTAGGGGAGAAAAAGACCCTTGCTTTGGAACTCTACCCTTTAGCTCATTCCCTCCAAAATGATTTGCATTCTTATAGGTGGAAGCCTTCTTTGAGACTCTTGACCTCAAAGTAGGCCTCTCCTACTATCCACATTGAGAGGAGTCTTTGATTTGCTGAGGTTGCTAACCTTTTAACAGCTGACATTTTGTTCTCTGCTTCTTTCTGGTTTAACTCTTCAAGTTTGCCATTGCATTTTTCATCATCAGATATTACATTTTCTGCTTCTTCCTGCCTGATTCCTTGCTCTTTGAAGACCACTTTGAAGACAACTAAAAGATAGCCATATCACATTGTCAAGACTACATTGCTTTGAAATTTCCTCTGCCAAGCACTCAAGTTTAATTTCAGGCAAGCTTTTAGGACTAGGGCAAGACTTCACTAATCTCTTGTCAACACATGGCTCTATTTGTCACTCATTCAGTTCCAAACACAGTCTTTGTTCCTCTCTGGACCTTCACTAGCTGGGTTTCCAATGCCTGCATCTCTCAGAGCCTTGTTATCTTCCAAGTTCTCCAGAGAAAAGACCATTTGGCCTAAGAACCATGACACGAAGATGTTCCCAGCACAAAGTCCCAAAGTTCTCCATATTTCTCCCAAGAAATGGTTCCAAAGGCATACTAGCCATATCACAGCATTGGCCTACTGCTGGGTATCAATTTATCTTAGCTTCCCAAGCAGCTTTACTTTTTGATACTAGATTCTCTTAGTCTCACACACCAACACACTACTTTTCTGGTACTAATTCCTCTCAACTTCAAAACACTTCATGGTGTGGTACCAGGTGCTCTTAATCTCACAGCAATACCCCACTTCCTGATACCAATTTCTGTAATGGTTACTCTTTTCTGTTGGTGAAAGACAACACTGAAACTCACAAAACTTAATGGGAGAAAGGGAGACTTATTCAGCTTATAGTTCCAGATGGGAGAAAGTCTTTTATGGTGGACACAGCATGGCTGGCTGGCAAGCTAAATCACTGCAAGCATCTTGGAGGCTGAGTGCTATCAGATTTCTTGCTGCAAAGGCAAACTTCTCATGGAGGTAGGATGGATCAATCCACCTCATCCAGACCACCCCCTATGACCACCATCCTCCAGCAAGGCTCCACCTCTCAAAGATGCCATGACCTTCCCAAACACATGAGACTATGAGGGATACATTTCAAACCATGGACATATACATGAACAAGTACACACAAATTGTACACACATGCAAATGTACACATACAAACACACAAACATACAATGTATAAGCTGAAGATATGTCTACAATCAAGAAACGCCTGTAATGCTAGCACTGTGAGACTCACAGAAACTCAAAGATCAATAGGACTTGATGCCCCTGTCTCAAAGAGCTAAAGAGACTGACAGAGCAGGACACATGATGTATTCATTTTGCCTTGGCATAGTTGCACATGGACATGTTAAATGTCCTCTCCATCAGTGTCATACACCACACACATACACACACACACACATATTAAATTAAATATGGAGCTGTACTTACTGACATTTTTAAATGAGTATAATACTTTTGAGATATAGTCAATATGGAAAGTACATTTTCTTTTCTATTACTGTAGACAAATATCTTAAGCAATACTAAAAATGTTGACAGAACATTTCTCTGTTAAAAATTCTTTTGTGTTTTAACCTTATATGATCTACATTATTTGAATTTTTATGATTTTTGCATTGTGCTTATAATAATAATAAAACTGCTTGCATGTTTTAATATATATAAATAATAACGTGATAAAAGACAAATTAGATAAATGTACCCAAAATTCCAAAGATAATAGAACTTAAAGCATTATAGTAGTGGAATATTGGATGTTAGAGAATATTGTACTATCTACAAAAATGGAAACAGCTCATTATTTTTAACTTATATGCACCTTAACATGTCAAAAGAAAAATGGAAAAAGACTTGGAACTATATGTAACATTGGGAAGACAAATAAATCAGAGGAAGAAGTTAATATATTCATAGAATATGCAGGCAAAAAGTCCTTTTTGATGTCACACAAAATATCATTGTAAAATCCATAGCCCAGTTTTGTAAAATTTCAATATATGTGATGATATATTTAGATTTTTAGATAACATCATCTAATAAATGATGCATTAGATTGGTATGCTACTTAAATTGTCTTAAATTTAGTGAAATAATTGTTCCTCTTCTGTGCTAAAATGTCTAGAAACCTGAGAAGCTAAAGGAAAATCTGTCAACTTTGTTGTCTCAACCTAATTAGACCTCGAGCTAGGAAACTAATTTTATTTTAACTTTATTCTATAGCAGTAGCGCCTAATATCAGTTTTTGCACCCCAAGAGATAAATATACCCTTTGATGGTGAGAAATTAGGCTATGTTAATCAAATAAAACCTTGTTGCGGACCCTGGTGCTTATGCAGATCTGAATTCACTTCTGCCTCTTCTCTACTCATCACACCGGAAGGGCTTAGTTCCTTCACACATAATCCTGGCTGTCTCTTGAACCTATTGCTCCAAATATTAGAAACTGTCATTTAACACTTTTTTTCTCTTGTAAGATTCCCAAATCCATGTAAATATGCTCAGGTTTAAAAAAAAAAAAAAAGGTCATTGGGACCCTTCGTTTTCTTGTCTTTTCCTCTTTGCATTAAATCTGTGGCTACTCATTATCCGTTGCTATTCATTTATTCCTTCATACAGTCCATGATTCTACCTCTCCATTACTATAAAAGAAAAAAAAATGCTAGTTACCTGTTGCAATAAGGCTAATGAATTCTAATACCCATCATATAACTCAGTCTTGCAGTGTTTGTTAACATATTTCCATCTCCAGTATTAATTGAAACCCTTTAACTTACCTATTTCAGTCTCCTATTCTAGTTTTGTTGCTATCTTATGGAAGTTTCATTTCCCCTTTTAAGTCTGAGTAACTCTTTTGTTTCTATTTTTTCTACCTATTTTTGAAACTTGGCATTATTCTACACAATTATTAATATCACCTATCAGTACGTAACAAAAAAATAACAATTCCTATTAGGATGAGTTGATAACTACTATGAGGAAAACATCCTAAAGCTATTCTAGAAATACAAAGGTGCACAAAATGTACCACAAGAAGACCTTCCTCAAAAGTTCAAATGCAGATGTATTTATTTAAAGACTATTTTGAAGTATGGACTTTTGGGCTGAAGAGGTTTTTATTCTATACGGTTGTGATTGGTGCATTGCTTATTATAAATTAATTATTCCTTCTGGTCCAGGATAAATATATCTTTATAGGAGGACAGCACTTTCTGATTAGCCTTTGACTTGAACACATGACTTCCTTTGTTAACCAAAAAACATATATATTAATCACAGAAACAGAAACTTTCTATGCCCTTGCAGGATTTGATGTTACTCCTTTTGGCAATCTACAAAAAAGCATGTACCTGAGAATGGTTACTCCCTTTCTCTGGATTTTGTACTTGGAGGACCCCTGGCAGCAATTCCTATTGATTGCAATTGAGTCTAGATTCAGACTGCATCCTAAAAGCTGTCTCACAATCTGGGCAGAAATAAGCGTTTGCTTCTATAAGACACTGAGATGTTGCAAATGCTTTTTATTCCTGCAAACTAATGAAATATTAAAGTAGTTAAACAGGTAGTGACATCTGAAAGATTGTATTGTTCAAACCTGTGAATATCTAAAAATATATCATTCATGGAGAGAGATATATATAGTTCAGATATCAGTTATATAGACTGTAACATTTAATTCTCATGTGTTCAATAATATGAGGAAATGAGTCAATAATTGATAAGACATACTGAGTACTTGTCTTTAAGTAAAGTATAATAGAAAGATATATTGCTATTTTGAAAACTAGAAATGTTAAATATAAATAAAGATATAAATGAAAAAACTAATGCATAAATCAGTGAAGGATGTACAAAGAGAATGCGTTGTATTACCAGTCACTACATGAATGCCAAAGTGAGGATTAATAGTTATGATCTTTAGTAACATCTACTTTGAAAAATTCACTTGAACGTAACCAAGTACAACTAAGAATCTAATGTGTACTTTTTCAATACTGCCAAGACTGTGAAACAGATATTATTAAGGCAAATTACAATTTAATTTAAATAAAATAAATATAACCAAGATAATTATTGTTTAAGGAAAACACAGTTATGCAGAATGCTAAGGTTATTATAACTTAAAATAGATAAACTAATGCAAAATATATTAGAATCAGAAAAAGATCATAATTTTCAACCACTAAATTATATGAGAAAGAGTGAAATACACGTTCTTTCTTCCTTTTATCTACCTGTCCAGGGAATGGTCTCACCCACTTTGAACTGAATCTTCTCTCTCAATTAGATAATCTCCTATACACTTGGTCAGAGGCTTCCCTTAGGTAAGTTAGTTTTTCATAGTCAGTTCTAAACTAACTGAACTAAAGTTTCAGCACTCAGTTGTCAAGTTGACACCTAAAGCTTGCTTCCACACACAGTGCAACTGATTTTATACACAGATATACACATGAACTCCTCAACACATGTATGTTTTCTATGTATATGTGTATATACAAGTCATTATATATGAATATATTTTGTGAAAGTATGCATGTGTAATACACATTATATGTAATTGATGCAATTAATTTTATCATATAATAAATGTTGAATATTTAGTCCTTTGCAGAATTATCTAAAGACTTTAGGAATAATAATCAATGAGAATTCAGACTACTTCCCTTAAGATAGATATATTAAAAAGCTATATAATAATATCTAAAACTAAACATTAGATATTAGAGGAGACACTTAAAGTGATCAATTATCTAAAAATTAAAATTCTACCTTCTAATATCTTATTTTATTTTTTCATGTGTAATGTGTGGTGTGTGTGTGTGTGTGTGTGTGTGTGTGTGTGTGTGTGTGTGTGCATGCACATGCGTGCACTTCACAGGGCACTTGGTGTGTTTGTGGAGGCCCAAAGGTGACTTCAGGAATCATCCTGCATTACTATACCTCCTTTTGGCTTTGCTCTAGGGTTTTCTAGGCTCTGCCTTCCAGGCAATAACTACAGGCCTCCATCATTTCCACCAGGCATTTTTATATGGAATCTGGAATCCAAATTCAGTTCCTTCTGCTTTCAAAGCAAAGGATTAAACTCTGATCCATCTTACCAGCTCTTAAATATCTAAAATTACAGACACAAGTTGATATAAGCATGTGATTTATGTTATTTGGAAAATCATAAGTGAATTAAACTACCTGTGAACTGAAATCCAGAATGCTTAAGCATTGGTAAAATATTTAAGTCAAATTATTTTTGAGAACAAAATATTACATTGCAAGTATATTTAAATTAAAAAGCACAAATATTAAGTAAACACAATGGAAATAAAGTTTAAAATTCAGAATGAGTTAAAATATAATGCATATTGGGACTCAGTTAGTAGAGTTCTTCCTGTAGTGAACATGAACATCTGAGTTTGGTTCTCTGGTACCCACATAGCAGTCTGAAACCCTAGAGAGTGTTGGGGGGAACAAAAGGAATCCTGGGATTCACTGGCTATTTGTCTAGGCAAATTTGTAAGCTCAAGATTCAGCGAGACCCTGTATCAAAAAATAAGGTGGGGACATGTCAGGGAAGATAACCATAGATAATTTCTGGTTCCCACATGCACACACACGTCCACGCATGTACACATGAACACACACACACAAACACACACGCACATATAATATATCTTCACATATACTCACAAATTTTTGCTCATACACATATGACTATAAGGGGTGCACCTAAAATAAAGAACATACTTTATGATGCAGATAAAGTATAAGGCATTCAGAAATATACTAATGAACACTATTTTCTGACTAAATAATAAAATTCTAGACAGACAAATAACTTTAATGGACTTTTTAAAATAGAAAAGACTTAAAAACGTTTAAAACCAAGTAATTTCATAGGAAATTTATTTTCACCATGAATAACATAATTTTTTCTTATAAATTGTTCTGAGGCATAGAAGATTTCATCAGCCTAATACATTCTTTGGAATTACATAACTTTACATTTAAACTTCAGGATCTACAGCTTCAAGACAAATGCAAGCTGAAATAATGAAACAAGAGCTTACAAAAGTCATATTATAATGTTCAATTAATTGATTTCATAGAGTAGGACAATAAATTAAACCTAACAAACGTCATATACATTAGGTCTCAATGGAAAGGTATATTTAATCAATACTAAATATGAAAAGCTAAATTTTAAAAAATACAGCTGTTAAGAATTCTGAGGAGGAGAAAGTATATGAGAAAATCAAAATGCACTGAAATCAGATTTACATTATGATACATATTTTTTCTAAGTGTACATAGACTACTCACCAATTGAGATTATACTTTAAAAAGTATCTTTTATTCTGGAATTTTACCTGGGATGTATCTGACATACAAATATTAATTTCTGTGAGTAAGACTGAACGATGTCTCAAAATTTTATTCAATCATGTACAATGATTAAAATCAAAATTGACTAATTTTAACTGCATTCTAAGAATTTGCCGTTCAAATCTAAGTTCATAGTAATCTAAAGAGACTTTCCACTGACACAATAGATCTGTAGCTAATCAGGAATACTTCTCCACAATGATTTTAATGTGACTGAAAAATCAGAAAGTTGAAAAGACCATGAAAAGGAGTCAATATGTAGGGCATAGTTTTATGCTTGCACACATTTCTAATAAGGCATGTAAGAAACAAAATTATTCCACCAAATGTATTTTGAATATTTCCTGGTGTTGACATAAGTGGAAGGACTCAAAGGAAGAAAAGCGAGGTTATAAAAAGATGGATAAAGTAGTGGCTAACTTTTCACTCATGCATAGCACTGGAAGGAAAAGATCTGAAAACACTAAGGTCTTAATTCATCAGATGTCCTGGTCATTGGCATCACAGATAAGTAAATAGTCCCCTCACTCCATCATAATCCTCTTATTTGCTTTACTCTGGGATTCAGGTTCCCACCTAACAGGGTCAGACAGAAATGCAGAATTCTGCAATTTCTGCCTGGCTTTTTCTATGTGGGACCTGGGATCTGAATTCAGGACTTTCCGCTTGTGAGACAGTCACAACTCCTGTGCCATCTCTTCATCCTGGGAAGTTAACATTTTTATACTCATTAATTAATATGTATAATTGTAAGATATCTCTTTTTTAAGTTTACAAAACATGCATCCTAAAAAGTTTTAAATGTAGGGAGGAGGGAGGAAGAGGATGGGGGAAAAATGTGGGAGGAAAAAAATGAAACAAACAAAAAAAGATTTTAATGTTCTTGTATTCTATGCAACACAAAATTTTTCATAATAGTGCCAGCATTCACATTTAATCAGACTACATCACTAACCCACAAGAAGTGACTGAGGAATCAGAATTCAGTACCCTGCGCTTTCAAAGTCACGCTAGTTGTTTAAAGCACCATTTTTTAATGTGTATCTTCAGTTTTAAATATCTTGGAGAGATAACTAAAAATTTTCATATATCAGTCATTAGATTATAACATAGGTATGAGGAAATTTGGAATTAAAATTTCTAGAATAAATGGCTACCTTTATAGGCAGAGAAATTCTCTGTATCAAAGTAGTGGCTGGCATTCCTTCTAGTGTTCTAGTTAGGATTTTAGGTAGAACTAGCTGACTAATTCCCTAGGTACTTCACACGGGCTCAATTGTTCCATGAACCAAGTACTGCATTAGAAAAGAGAGAAAAACAAACATTCTTTATTGGTCCAGAAATATTATTTTTGCTTTGATGTCAAAATGTATAAACACTACCCCTTTCAGTTTTTTTTCCTAAAAATTTCTTTCATTCCTATTAACATACTGTAAAGTACACTAGATAAGAGGTCATTTCACCAGCAGTGACATCTTGGTGAAGAGCCCGTACTTAGTCCCACTGATAGTTTTGACTTGTGACTGGATTCCACTGAAAGTGCAAGGTAAAGACAGCAATTTGCAAAATAAGACAAAATGGTATAAAGAGTTTTTATAAAATTAGAATCATTTTCCATTCTTTTTCTTTTTCTCCTTCAAAATGTTTAAAAAATCAATGCCAATCAATCTCTTTTCTTAGTTGCAGGAACAAAATGTGCTTCCTCTGCTCCATTAACTTGACATACTAGCAAGAAAAATAATATCAAGCAAATGATTCACATGAAAGCAACAAATTCCTGAAGATAAAATTTGAGCTATAGCTATGTGAAAACATGATTTATGATAGTAGTTTGCACTATTTTTGGTTAATTTTGAATAATTCATCAAAATTATCAATTGAGGAGTAATACCTCAAAGCATAAATTGCATCAAAATTCTATTGTTTTTGTTTTTTGTATTACATACTTCACTGAAACTATTCAGAGTTTTTAAAATATAACATTAGCTATACACAAGAAGTATTGTAGGTACATCACAATGTAAGTTATCTTTCTTAAAGTAATTATGTTGAAATATATGATATACTAATATTTAATATAATTTTGGTGACTCCATTCATCTTACAGATGGTTTCTGCATAAGATAATATTGGATAATTAGGAGAATTAAGTACAATGGTGCTGAAACTAGAAAACGCTCAGTGGAATAATTTCATTTCAATGGAGAAAAGAGAATAGTTTTAAGTAAAAGAATCCCAAATCTTTCTGACTACTTAAATATAAACATACTACCTCAGGATAGAGATGAAATGTTGTATGTTCTTTAATTAAACCTGATACTCTTATGTGAGAATGTTTTCTGAAATAACGATGAAGAAATGTTACCAGTTATAAACTTATTATTTACAATGAGTATAAAGTTAATTTGCATTTCTAAAGTGTTCAAATTAATAAGGTTGGGATGCTTTCATGTGCTTTACCCTTGCAACTTTTAAAGTAATTTCCTGGGCCTTCAAGCATTCTGAAAAAGAATTTCTTACAGTCGTTTTTATTTCATATACTCAGAAATTATAATTATTTGTGGAGTGGTTTCTATAGAACAAAATTATGCAATTTAACCTCTGAACTATTTGCTGTTGATCCTGTAGAGGTATCAAGCATTTAATCAATAATTAAATCCATAGAATTGGTTTTTTCCTGCATATAGGAACACAATTATGAAACCTATTGAAGATATGATATAATTTATAACTTTACATAATAACATTTTTCTGGGAGGAAAGCAAGAAATCTAAGATTAGCTATTATGGGCTTCACTGATCTTGACATTTTTTAGTTTCTTGATGTATTAATCCAGACTGATTATGTAATTGCAGCAATAATCATATCAGTGGCATCCAATTATCTTTGATGTGAATTTATAAGTTCCTGTAGATTTTATAAGTTTCTGTAGCTTGTTTACAGAATCTATATTAAAAGCTGAAACAATTAGTATTTTAGGTATTCTACTAATTCCAGCTTAAAGAGCACGTTCAAAGCAATGGTTTCAATAAATGAATGCTCAGCATTTTCTCAATTACTGAAGAATTTATTAAAGATTGGTATTTGAACATTCATATTATCTTTTAAAATTATTTTCCTTGTAGACATTAATTAATAACAGATATTCAAGCAACTGTCAAGAAAAGATCATTCTTACATACTATTTTTTGAAATCCAGATTACTTTAGCCATCATAAAAATTATGCAGATGTTCCTAAAAGATTAAATGCTTACTCAAAAGAGCTTATTTACTGGTCATGTGTGAGGAAGGGGATAAGTGCTTGCCAATGTAGACATTCTGGATGGGACCAAATGGATCACACATGTAGAGGGAAAATTAGGCAAGGGGGATAGACCAAGTGGAAAACCTGTAGGATGAGATAGAAGAGGGATGTGGATGGGTGGTAGGGGATGAAAACATTAATTCACTGTCTTTGTTTATAAAAGCTTAAAAGATTAAAAGATACTAAATGTGTACTACAAAGAGGGTGTGCAAGGTACACAAATTGAATAAAGGAAAATTTTGATAAAAAGATTTCCCATGTCATCTACTAATTCCAGTCAGAGAACACCTACAGAAAAATTTCTATCTTAAAGATGCTCAAAACATGTTCACTGAATCATTGCTTAGAACGTCCAAGATGTGAAGTCAAGGTGAACAAGAGAGAAATCCTCATTCATGACCATACATGGGTATGGAGAACACTGTGTTAGATGAAATAAGCCAGACACAAAAAAGGCCAAAGCCATATGGCCACCACTTTTTTTATTCATGTATCACATGTGGATTCTAAAACAGATAAACTCCTAATAAGTAGAAAAATAATGGAATTTTTCAATAAGAGAAGCTGAGATTCCATTGAGTAAGCCATGTTGAGTAAGAAGCTCATTGAGTTAAGTATTTAATTTTTAATATTTTAGAAACATTTTCATAAATGAACCAATTTACAAAAATACTTAAAATAACAAAGATACAAGGTTTAATTTATACCCATAGAGAAATTACTTTGAAAGATTCATTGTAAAATGTGATAACTATAGTTAAAAAGATCATTCTTGCAAAAAGACATATTGCATTTATGAAAATTGATGAGACTAAATGTTCCCATAATAAACAAAAAGTTCATAAGGTAACATATAGACTAATTACCTAGATCTCACTATTTAACACTACTTACTTATTTCAAAGCATGCTATGTGAAATAAATATATGTGATGTGTCCATTAAAACTCAAGGGGACCTTTTAAAACTTTCTGGCTCTCGCAGTGCTTCCATCCAAATACATTGACAAGGATATCATTTCACTCATCCTTATATAAGACATGCAATGCTTAATTTTCTGTGTCAGAGATTCCCCACTCAATATTAAAGTTTCCAGTTCCATCCATTTACCAGAAAATGCCATAATCTCGTCCTTTCTGATGGCTGAGTAATATTCCATTGTGTAGATGTACCATATTTTCATTACCCATTACTCTGTTGATATGCATGTTGGTGGATTCCTTTTTTTTTTTTCTACTTTGAATAGCACTTCAATGGACATAGATGAACAAGTATATATCTATTTATTTATAATAAGTTGTAGAGTCTTTTGGGACTATCCCAAGATGTCATATGGCAATTCCATTTTTAACTTTCTGAGGAACCTCCACACTGATTTCCACAGAGGCTGTACCAGTTTACACTCACACCAACAGTGAACAAGAGTCCCTTTTTTTCCACAGCCTCGCCATCAATCTATTGTTTGTTTTCTTGATCTCAGCCATTCTGACTGGAGTAAGATGGTATTACAGGATTGTTTTGATTTTCTTTTCTCTGATAACCAGGAAAGTTGAGAATCTTCTTTTTGTTTGTTTGACATTTCAATTTCTTTTTTGAGTGAAATTCCTGTTTAGTTCCAGGGCCCATTTTTAATTGAAATGTTTGCTCTCTTGGTATTTAATTTTCTGAGCTCTTTGTATACTCTGGTGACCATCAATGTAATAGTGGGATGAGTATCAAGAAGATAACCAACAACATTCTTCTTGGATTCAAGACCCACTAGTCAGAGGGGTATACATCCCTGTTACTGTAAACTAGAACAAGAACCTATTTTTAAAAAGGAGGAGGAAAAAATCAATAGGGAAGACACCCAATAAACCTATAGGTAGGAAGACAATACATCAAAGTGCTCTGTTGATAGCTGTCGTATCTATAGAATGGGCACTTACAGTAGAAACTTTGGGTCTATCTGAACAGAAGCTCTTTAATTTCACAAGATCCCAACTGTTGAGAGTTGGTAGCAGTGACTGTGCCATTGGATGTCTGTTTAGGAAGTGTTGGCCTAGCCCAACCAGCTCGAGGGAGTTCCCTATCCTTTCAACTATGGTTTTTAAAGTCTCTGGCCTGATATCAAGGTCCTTGATCCATTTGGAATTAAGTCTTGTACATGGTGACAAGTACGGGTCCAGCTTTAATCTTCTGCATGTGGAGATCCAGTTTTGCCAGCACCATTTGTTGAAGATGCTGTTCTTTTTCCATTGGATTCTTTGGGCCCCTTTGTCAAAGACCAAATGGCTGTAACTTTGTGGGCTTATATCTGGGTCTTCAATCCTTATCCATTGATCTGTGTGTCTATTTTGGAGCCAGTACCAGGCTGTCTTTATAACTATGGATTTGTAGTATAGACTTAGGTTTGGTATGGTAATACCTCCAGCTGTGTTTTTGTTGCTCAGGATTGTTTTTGCTATCCTGGGTCTTTTGTGCCTCCATATGAACTTTGAGATTGTTTGGTCAACTTCTTTGAAGAATTGCTTTGGGATTTTGATTGGTATAGCATTGAATCTGTATATTGCCTTTGGTAGGATGGTCATTTTTACAATGTTGATTCTGCCAATCCAGGAACAAGGGAGGTCTTTCCACCTTCTGGTGTCTTCTGCTATTTCTTTCTTTAGGGTTTTAAAGTTTTCATTGTAAAGGTCTTTTACCTCCTTAGTTAGGTTTATACCAAGGTATTTCATTTTTTTAGGGGTTATAGTAAATGGCATGGTTTCTCTCAAGGCTTTTTCACTTCTTTCATTCTGGGCATATAGGAAGGCCTCTGATTTTTGCACATTTATTTGGTATCCTGCCACCCTGCTGAACTTCTCAATTAGTTCCAGGAGCTTCCTGGTGGAGTTTTTGGGATCACTCAGGTATAAGATCATGTCATCTGCAAATAGAGATAGCTTGACTTCTTCCTTGCCAATTTGAATCCCTCTTATGTCCCTTTCTTGTCTTATGGCTTCGGCTAAGACTTCAAGTACAATATTGAATAGAAGTGGTGAGAGTGGACAGCCTTGCCTTGTTCCTGATCAAAGTGGGAATGCTTCCAATTGTTCCCCATTGAGCATAATCCTTGCTGTGGGCTTGTTGTATACAGCTTTTATTATATTGATAAAGGTTCCTTCCATTCCTACTGTCTCTAGCGTTTTGATCATAAAAGGCTGTTGGATCTTGTCAAAAGCTTTTTCTGCATCTGTCGAGAGTATCATGTGGTCTTGGACTTTGGACTGGTTTACATGATGAATTACATTTATTGATTTGCGTATGTTGAACCAACCTTGTGTGCCGGGGATGAGGCCTACTTGGTCCCCATGAATGATCTTTTTAATATGTTTTGAATCCGATTTGCTAAGACTTTGTTGAGAATCTTTGCGTCTGTGTTCATCAGGGAGATCGGCCTATAGTTTTCTTTTTTAAGTGAATCTTTATTAGGTTTTGGGATTAAAACGATATTAGCTTCATAGAAGGAATTTGGTAGTGTTCCTTCTTTTGCTATTTGATGGAACAGTTTAAGGAGTATTGGTGTTATTAACTCCTTAAATGTCTTGTAGAACTCTGTGCTGAATCCATCTGGTCCAGGACATTTTTTGGTGGGAAGATTCGAGATTACTTCCTCAATTTCCTTATATGTTATAGGACTATTTAAATAATTCACAACTTCCTGATTCAATTTAGGTAAGTTGTGTTTACTTAGAAATTCATCCATCTCTTTTGTGTTGTCAAACTTCACAGAGTATAAGTTTTTGAAATATGATGTTATAATTCTCTGGATTTCTTGGGTATCCGTAGTGATAACTCCATGTTCATTTCTAATTTTGTTAATTTGGATTTTCTCTCTCTTGCTTTTGGTTAGTTTAGCTAGGGGTGTATCAATCTTGTTGATTTTTTCAAAGAACCAGCTTTTTGATTGGTTGATTTTTTCTATCGTTTTCTTAGTCTCGATTTCAGAGATTGTCACACGAGCTCAAAGGCAACCCACAGAATGGGAGAAAATCTTCACTAACCACATATCTGACAGAGCTCTACTGTCCAGAGTGCACAAAGAACTTAGAAAACTAAACTCCAAGGAAAACACTGGCCCAATTAAAAAATGGGCCCTGGAACTTCAAAGAAACTTTACCAGGGATGAAATTAAAATGTCTAACAATTATCTTAAAAAATGCTCCACTTCCTTCGCCATCAGGGAAATGCAAATCAAAACTTCCCTGAGATATCATCTCACCCCGGTCAGGATGGCAAAAATCCACAATACAAACAACGACAAATGCTGGAGAGGATGTGGAGAGAGGGGAACTCTCCTACATTGTTGGTGGGAATGCAGGCTCATACAGCCACTCTGGCGAGCCGTCTGGAGATTCTTAAAGAAATTAAAGATTGAAATGCCATATGACCCTGCTATCCCACTTTTGGGAATAACCCCCCAAGCAGCAGAGGTTCGCCTCGATAGCACAAGCTCGACCATGTTCATAGCAGCACTGTTTACAATAGCAAAGTCATGGAATCAACCTAAATGTCCAACAGTTGACGAGTGGATAAGGAAACTGTGGTACATCTATACCATGGAGTACTACTCAGCCATCAAAAATGATGAATTACTGGAATTTGCTGGGAAATGGATGTCATTAGAAAGAATTATATTAAGTGAAGTATCCCAAACCCAGAAAATTAAGCGCCGTATGTACTCCCTAATAGGTGGCTCCTAGTACCAAACTCACCCAGCCCACATTGGGACACTCAAAAGTAAACCTATGTAACACAGTAATTGCAAGGATTATGAACAAGAGAGACCGGTTAGGAGGACCACACCAGAAACAAGGAGAGAGGAGACCATATTACAGTAGAGAAAATAGGCCTCCATCAAGGTCTGCAAGTAAGTAATGAGAAACCTGGTTAAGTTCACAGACGTTCTTTCCTGATCTCACCAGAAGGGGAGGGCATATAGTCTAGCAGATAAAAAGTAATCATTTTGCAAATGGGTGATGGACCCCTCCCTCACTGAGGTTTCCTACTCTTATTCTACCCTTGAATGTGCTATTACAACAAGACTCCAGTTTAACAGCTTTTTGTCTCTGGCCAGGGGGTGACATACAGTGCCCAGCAGAATGGAGTGAAGGGAATTGCAGGAGCAGCAAAACTGCAAAAGAAATCAACAAACCACAATCCAGAACTTCAGAGACTCTATATCAATCACATAGAACTAGGACAGCCTAATCTCTCCCTATCCTGGAGCTCAGGGACATTTGCGGAAGAGGGGGCGGTAAGATTGTAAGAGCAAAAGGATGGGAGGAGCAACGATTTGCAAGATTCTCAACAATAGTTGGGGCCAAAGCAATCATAATGGAACTTTTCATGCCCTGCGCAATGTCCAGCGCACTGTTGCCCTCATTAAGTCTAGCATCTGTTAAGGGCACCGAGACCCCTGGAGGCAAGGGATTGACAGCCATAGTAGTGATCTTATGCTTAAGGGGAACAAGAGAAAGGGCTTATGGAAATGCCACTGGGTCCTTATATGTCATCGGAGAGGAGGACACAGTGGAGAGTTAGGCGCACACAATAAAGGACTCTCTGGGAATTGGGGGGGAGGCACTGGGGGAAGGGGAGGGGGAAGAGAGGGGAGGGAGGGAACTGGTAAAAAATTTTAAAATGTATAATTAAATTTTTAATAAAAAAAAAAAGAAACTTTGGGTCTAAAGCTGCATTAGTAAAGGGAAATGCACATATCACAGGGGTGGCCTTAAGAGAGGTAACTTGATATACCTCAGAGGCTTGAGTAGACAAGTCAAAGTGAACCCTGGGTCCAAAGAAGCACACAGGAGGAAGGATGGCAAAGAGTGAGAGAATGGTGAAGAGAAGGGGGAGGGCAGGAAAGCTGGGATGAATAACCAATATGCTTGTAAAAGTAGAAAAAAGAAAAAAAGAAAACTGAAGGGGATACCAGAGAAAAAAGAGTGCTGTATATGGTGAGGTTACATTAAGTAGTTATGAATGACATAATGAAGTACACTATTTTGTACAAATAACACATACTTATAAAAATTAAAATATGAAGGAATAAACTTTAATGGTTCTCATCTTAGTTCATTTTTTTTTATTTTGCAGTGCAGGACCCAAACACAGGTAGTTTCTTGCTTTCTTCCTATGTAGCTAATAAAGGTAATCCCTCACAATCATAGCCAATTTTGTCTTCCAGGTAACTCTAGATTAATATTAACCATGACACCCAGAAACACTCTTTTAAGGTTTTTCTTTATTAGACAATTTACTATGTTTCCCAGTTTGATCTTGAGATGCCTTTGTCAGATATAAGAAATTAGAATCCTGGGCATTATATGATACTCATCAAACAGAAGAAAATTGTGTTTATCATTAAGATCAAGATAGAAATGATTGCATATTTAATGAAAGATACAATTTTCCCTGGTACCTGAAAGATGGGAAAATGCAAAGGTATATGGACATAAAAATTTAAAATCTTCTCTGATAAAACAGTGGCCAACTGTACTGATTATCAGTTAGCCCTTTGAGGTTACATACCAAGGTCCCTGAACAGAACAAAATAAGAATATGTATATATTCTTGGATGGGAGAACTAAATTCACCTAGGTAGTCAGGAAAGCAAAAGCAAATGTTTTAAAGCAAACACTAAACTATTTGCTCAATCACCTTTTATTAGCATTTCTAATAGTTAAATAAAACATGTATCTGATTTTTTTATTCATCGTTCCTAGTGTAAGGCTTTTTTAAGAGAATTAACTTCAACTATATCATGTACCTAACACTGTATTCATCCTCTTTGCCTCCTCTACTTGTTCCCCTTCCCTCATCTTCCCACTGTTCTCATTCTTTCCCCATCTACCATCTATATGCCATAGATAGATGATAAATAGATAGATAGAAAGATAGAGAAAATATCTCATTTTCCTCATTCATGCTTATGATGATGGACAATAAGACTGATTCCATAAATTGACTAATATGGAATAGTCTTAGTCCTACAAAAACATGGAAAGTATATCTATGGTATCATGACTTGGTACTACTTGAGCATAGCTCTAGAAGTATCATAGTTTTTAAGGAACCTTTGTATTGATTTCCTTACTGGCTAGACTGCTTGATTCCCATCAGCAATGTGATAGCATTCTGTTTTCCCTTAGTCTTTATAAGCATATGTTGCAACTTATTTTCCTAGTGGTACATATACTGGCTGAAAAGATGTCATCTCAATGTAATTTTTACACTGAGATGTTCAATCTCCCAATACCCAAAATTACTCTTAGGTTTATTGGCCACTTGGACTAGAGTTTTCAAGCCACATTCTTTCCCTTTCCTCGCAGCTTAGCAAGTTGATTAGTTCTATTTCCTTCAGAAATAGTAAGAAATTCGATACCTATGTAAGAGCCCTACCTCAGACCCACCTTCTAGCCACCATATTTCCTCCTGTCTCAGACTGTAGACATCCTTGAGAACTTCACCATTGTTTGCAGGAAGCCTCATTATGTCAGTGACAAACCATTCCTTTGCCTTTGGTCTAGATAATATCGTCACATTTTGGATGTCACAACATCCAAACAACATTTTGAGTTGGATGTTCTCTATGAAATAATAAGAAAAATTAAACAAATCAAAAATCGCATGCTTCCCTTGTCCAAGTTTAATATTTGAAAAATTGTATGCATTTGACTGATTTAGATAAATATAGATCCTCTTGATGTGAAATTAAAGAATCAATTTATTTGAGTGATGTGATTTTGGTTTCAGCTTTTGAGGACCTTAGATAGTATAGTAGTTCACTGTGTAGAATACAATTTTAATTACTAAGCATATGTTTTATTTTCAATTTATGTATCCTAATTACAATTACTTCCTTTAAGCCATATAATAAAAAAATAGTCTGTTTCATGCTTGAAGGAAGAAACATATAGACTTATTGAAAAGATAGTAGTACTTGAATCTAATAAATTTCAAATTTCTCTTAAGACATGATTCTAAAAACAAACATTAAGTAATATGTGTAAACAAATACTTCATCAGTGATAGGAAGAAATTTATAATGTCTTGGGAAACAGAACAAAAAAGTTAATTCAATGAAAGTTTCTGGTACATTAGACAAAACATGATAGTTTCATAAAGAAATAATTTTTAGTTAAAACATCTTTGATAAGTAGATTAATTCAGGCATTATGTGATGTCTAAGTTAGATTACTGAAGAAGGAGAAGAGTCAGGAAGAACAACACATATTCTCTGAGGCTAGTAAATAAGAAGTGTGACAAGCAAGAAAAACAGAAAAATAATGAAAGTCTATATTACAGGAATACAGAAGTACTTTGAGATCACAGACAGAGTAGATGCAGGCTTAAGTAAATTTAATTAATTATTTTGAACTTCCATTAAGGAATAATTGAGAGCATTCCACTTCATCAAGGCATCTCCATGAACGTATTTAAAATATAATAAATACAAATACACCATAATAGTGACTTAGACAAAAATAATACAAGAAGATATTGGGTGAAATTTAAATTAAAAATGTGAGTTGATCAGATATGGAAAATTAAAGAACAGCACTTTTAGGAGAATCTCCAAGTTTCTGATATGGACAGTTTGACAAGTGAAAGATGTCAACATTTTTCATGGGTAACAAGCAAAGAATACCAATTTTTGGAAAATAAAATGAATTCAAATTTTGAACTAAACATTTGAGACACTGATATAACATTCAGTAGCAAAAATACAAACTATGTCAATGATAGATGATGGTGAAAGATCGATAATAGATAGTAGATGGTAGATGATAGGGGAAGAAAGATTATATATATATATATATATATATATATATATAGTTAGATGCTAGAAAATATAAATGATACTAATAGATATAAATGATTAAAATGGGTATTTTAATGGATATATAAATGATGAAAATAGATGATATATGACAGACAGAGGATAGACTGATAGCTATTTAAGAAAAGATGGCTGGGATGGGAAGAAATAGGGAAATTTTTAAGTAACAGTTCTTAAAGCTGTGGAACATAGATTTGATCAACTATGTAAGCATATACATGAGGAGAGACTGTGGCCCAATTAATTTTTGATGAACTCTAATGTCCTTAATGAAGTGAACAAAAGAATATACATAATCCAGCCTCATATACAAAATCCTTATTTTGTGAATGTCAGACCATGGACTGCCTGCTCATAAGTCACAGTAAAGTAGACAAGTATTACATTTTCTGGCAGGAACCTACGACTTAACAGAGAGATCAGTTTTGAGGGAAGACAGTAACAAAGCAAGTCTGAGACCTATAGGTAAAGGCTTCACTGGGACAGGAATGCAGGCAGCCCAAAACTGAAAGTATAACACGTTGTTCATATTAATTATGACTGTCATACTTTCCATTTTGTTAATTATTAAAAGGTGAAAATTGAAACATTTTTATTTTTCATGTTGCCATATATCAGAAAATTGAATTAAAAGTGAAATTTCCTGTATGTATCAATACTTCTACACCCACAATTATATCTCTGAATTGAGCTCATTTGTCTTCAGGAAACTCTAGGAAATAAATTATGCTAAAATTCTAAGAACTTAGTGAAGGCTTCAGTGACTAGTGACATGACAAATATAATAATAAAAACACTGCTGTCAAACAAATTTGCCTTGAATCCCATTAAAAACATATGCAAATATGAGAATAAAGATAGGCAGGAATATGTGAGGTTAATCCTGCTTCTGAACTAGAATCAGTTCATTTGTTCTCAGGCCTAATATGCAATTTATGTATTATCTTTTCTGTTCTGTCTTTTTCTTCTGCTAAATTTTCTGGTAATTTTAATTCTAGAAAATGATCTAAGAAAATGAAATAAAATCTGAATGGAAGCAGATATTCATGAGAAGTTTTCTTTGAAAAAATGTCTGGTAGTGGTAAAAGTGTCTATACATATGGCAGAACTGAATTAAGATATAATATGTAGATTCAAATTGCATATATCAATAATTGTTTTAGATTTAAATAAATTTCAGCTGATGCTAAACTCCTTTTGCATTTTAACCTTTATTTTTCCAACTGCAATTTTGTGAGAACTCATTTTTAAAAAGATGTAATTATAGTTCACAGAGCTGAAACAATTCAGATGGATTCTAAAGTTATACTCATTTAAAATAATCAATACATGTACTTACAGAAATGGATAGCCGTTCACACTCATGTGTAAACACACATTTGCCTACTTATCAATCTATGTACACACTTACCAAAAACATTTACAGACAAGGGCTGGAGAGGTGGTTCAGGGGTTAAGCCTCTGCCTTGCAGGCAGAAGGTCCTGAGTTCTGATCCTAAACCCCACATATAGACGCCGGGCAGAAGCGGGGGCGGCCTGCGTTTCTGGTCCTGGTAGGGCGGAAGCCTGTGAATCCTGGGGCAGAGTAAACAAGGAGGAGGTGGAGGCGGTCCATCGTGGTTCCCGAATTCGTCCGTGGTTCTACACACATACACACACACACACACACACACACATGCACAATTGAATAAATAATAAATAAATAAAACAGTCACAGACACATGTAAACTGATACACATGCAGATACTCCTGTACATACAAACACATACCCATGCATAAATGAACACACACTTGATTAGACATGCATTCATGTACATACATACCCAAACACGTACAGACACAAGTATACAAATGCTCATACACATACAAAAACATATACATATTCAAAACTATGATAGATTATAGTAAGTATTTTTCCAAGTTTGTTTAACAATATGATTTAATTTTTCTGTTGAAAATTATAAAGGATAATGCAATTAAATATAAAAGATAAATTCTTTAAATTTTTATACTTTTGAACAAATTAGAGAATATGAACTTACATAAACTATCAAAATCAGTAAGAAAATTAAAGTTTTAAGCTATAATTAAAGATTCTGACACCTGTTTGCTTATATAAACTTATGTAAATAACTGACCTTAGAAATCCATAGCATAACTAATATGTACATATTATTATACACCTCTGAAGGGAATGATCAAAGTAAGATATGCCATACCCTTCTTCCAAGGATGTGAGATTAGTACTTATTATGATTCAGACATTTTATAATAACTGTAATGGGTATATTTAAGAAATTGTCAAGGATAAACACCCCTGTCTTATTATTTACTCTGCTAGAGCAGAAATATGATAGATGAAGCTTTTGTGCCTTCACTAATTTCTCATAGAAGCAAAGATAAAAATAATTATATTCATGTAAATATTTTACATAATATTATCAAACTCTATATATTGAATAAACAGCTGACATACTTTGTATCAACCATCATACTTCATATAAAAATGCCTAAAGAAAAAGAGCTTTTAAAGGTAAGGTTAAAATAAATTCTGAATGTTAGAGTTCTACTTCTTTGAAAGTAAATGTATGATGAAACTACCTAAAATTCACCTGCACCATCAGCTCAGATTGTTCTTTCTAAGTTAAAGTCATATATTGCATGACTCACCAGGTTCAATACCAATACTGCTAAAAAAAATGTAAGAAGAAGAAGAAGAAGGAGAGACAGAGAGAGAAAGGAAGATACATAAAAGATAAGGAAAGAAAGAAATTAGAAGGAACAAAATAACTCTAGTTCTTCAGAAATTTTGAGAAATGGGATTTCTGAAATATGCTTTTAATTTTGTGACCTCTGTAATCTCCCATATTCAGTTGTTACATATTTATTAATCATTTTTAGAACTATCCTGATGGATATCACCTGCTTGTAGTATCACAGTTACTCTCTCTGTTGCCATGAGACAACACTCAAAGCAACTTAAAAAACGAGAGATTTATTTGGTTCCCAGAGGGAAGATACAGTTCTTTTTGGAGGAAAAAGCTAGAGGCAGCTTAAATCACATTCATTATAGAGAGTCATGACTAGTTGCAAACTCCAAGAGCACATCACTAGCAGAAGCAAGGTGGGGTTAACCAACCTTAGATGTGCCTTTTTCCAGCAAGGCTCCGCTTCCTAAAGTTGCCAAAAACTTTCCAAGCATCAACTAAAGGTTCAAACACATGAGCTTGTGGGGGACAACTCACATTCAAACCATTGCCTGCACCAACTCCAATTCCCCAGAATTTGCTCAATTTTTAAACATTTGGTCATTAGATAAATCCATTAGAAATATTGCCGATAAATTAATGAATAGATATCTTAATGGGGAACCAGAGGTTTTGTTGTCTCTTGTGGTTTTTGGTTATATTTCCTTGTCCAGCTTGGCAGAAGACTCCACACACATACAAGTGTGGATGGAACTGGCCACACTTATACAATGCTAAGAGAGAGACAATTCCCACTTACAGATCACCTTTTCTGGCCAAGAATAACTGAAGAATGCCAACTTCCTTAACAGCTCTGTCCATTTCATTTGCCTGTCAAGCAACTTTTCTCACCCTCACAGTTTTAGAGTTTCTCTCATGACTCATATTTTGATAGATTTATATATAAGTGTTTCACTTTGGGAATTTCTAATTCTTACACACAATGTACTGAGTTTCTGTCATTAACTAGACAATCTCTTGTGCACTTGCTCAGAGTTTAATTCAACTACTAATTCTTAACAGGTGTGTACAGAGCTTGGAGGCTTTGACAGTCGAATTGACACTTGTATCTGTGACACATCCTTTTATTAGCACTTCCCACCTATCATTCCGTTGATCTACACAGGAATCCCATAGAGTCCATAGTTTATCTTAATATTTCACATTTGGTATTTGTTCTATGAGTTTGGAATAAGCATATAATGGCATAGATCCATCACAGTAGCATCACTCTTTTCTTCAATATAGTCTTATTTATTCACATAGTTTATGGTAAATGTTTGACATATATTAGATTTCTTGCTGGGAAATTTTACTAAATCTTCAAATCAAGTTGGGGTTCTGACACTGTGATAATACTGAGTCTTATGTCCATGAACATTGAATAACTCTCCAATTATTTAGTTTCTTCTTGATTTTATTTGTCACAGTTTTAAAGTTTCTCTCATAATTCTCATACTTTGATAGACTTATAATAAGTGTTTAACTTTGTGAATTTTTAATGCAAGCTTTAAATTTAAAATTCCACTTGTTCATTACTAGCATGTAGGAAAATCTATTATCATTTTGCTCCTGCCCTTTCCATGAGTATTGTGATATTTGGTATAACATCACTGTATATGATAAAATTATTTGTGGATTTCATTATCAAGCCCATATTAAATATTTATTAATATATTAAATATTTTAATATATTGATATTAAATATAATTTTATTTAATTAAATTAGTATCGGATATATCAAATTCAATTAATTCCACAGTTAATAAGTATATCTGCTCCTTTTTGTTTACTTTTCTGAGAATATTTTATCTTCATGTGCAATAAATTGGCCTGTTTTCATCCCCCACCACAGGTTTTCCTTCCCAAACAGTTTCCCTCCCACTACTATGTCCCTCTGCGTGTGTGGCACATTGGGCCTCATCATGGATGTCTGTATAGACATATTTTCAAG
Organism: Typhlomys cinereus; assembly: GCA_023101885.1. NCBI lineage: Eukaryota > Metazoa > Chordata > Mammalia > Rodentia > Platacanthomyidae > Typhlomys > Typhlomys cinereus. The sequence goes on along the minus strand of JALPQD010000221.1, from coordinate 1,029,670 downwards.
AGGTTACTGGGGCATGAAAGGGCACCTTTCAATTGTCAAGTAAAGAAGCTTCACCTCTCCTTTCTGGCACTAGTCCCCTATCACCTATCAGAGTCAAGTCATATCTCCTGGAACTGTCTCTATTTCATTGTGAAAAACTGATAGGCTTGCTGTTGTGGAAAACAAGTGGAATTAAACATAATTTCACTATGGTCTAGGATATGGCAGTTCTGTTATAGATTATGCTACTTCTGGCAGTACTTCTCCCCATTCTTCAGCTCTTAAATTCTTACCACTCCCTCTTTTTGAAGGTTACCTGGGTCATAGCATAGAGAATGGTTTAGATGTCTTGGTTGCACTTGAATTGCCTGTAGTCTCTTTTATTTCGCACTTTCGCCAACCGTGGTTTTCAGCATTACTCAATTTCCATTGCAAGAGGATACTTCTTCACTGAAGCTAAGTGTTTCTCTGATTTACAGGTATAATGATGAATGATTAGAAGATAGATTTCCACCAAGTGTTTATAGTTAATTTTAAGAGGTTCGTTCCCACCTAGGGCCTCTGTTCTTCTCTTCCATAGGTATTGGATTTAGGCTACATTGCCCATTGTACTATTTGAAATGACAGTGAGAATATGAATGTCTATTGATAAAATGCCTGTCACCATTGAGTTATCTCCTATACTCCCATGTGGGGATCACCAAGGCCTAAGCCTGCTCTCTTGAGTCAGGTGCATTGTCACGTGTCTGAGTCAGACAGTTGCAGGTGGGGATCTCTCCCCATTAATGAGAGACAGATGCCCCTTGTTCTGCAGTTCTTTCCTTATGCATCTTGAGACCACTGAAGTATGTAATCAGGTAACTCTGCCTGGAGGCACCATGTCTGTCCCTATATACCAACTAGGTGTCACATATGCTTTTTCTTACTAGCTGAGATAACTTTTATAATGCATATGTTTGACATATTCTTGTAAAGAATTTATCTGTGCTGTTCCATGTTTTATCCCTGGTATAAATACTTGTGCTTGTTGCAAATAAAGTTGGCTTGGATGATTTGGATCAAAGACATCCTTGCCTCCTCTGACCCAGCCTGATCTTCATTCCTTCCACTCCCAGAAATGCTTAAGGTAAACCATCTCTGTGTATATATGCTGGGAAGGAATGCTATAGGTGACTCTTCCTGTTGATAAAGGGAAATGACTAAATGTTCAAGATTGTTAAAACCAATGGCTAAACAATTGTAGCTTGAATATTGCCATGATGACAATATACTGGCCAATGTTTTCTTCCTTTCTTCCTTCCTTCCTCCCTCCCTCCCTCCCTCCCTTCCTCTCTCCCTCCCTCTTTCCTTCCTCCTTCCTTCTTTCCTTCCTCCCTCCCTCCTTCCTTCCTCCTTCTTTCCTTCCTTCCTTCCTTCCTTCCTTCCTCTCTCCCTCCCTTCCTCCCTTCCTTCCTCTGTCCTTCCTTCTTTCCTTCCTTCCTCCTTCCTTCCTTCCCTCCTTCTTCCTTCCTTCCTTCCTTCCTTCCTTTCTTCCCTCCTTTCTTCCTTCCTTATTTTGTGGTGATGGGACATTTGTAGCAATAGCAATGATGATGATGATTATAAAACTATGTGCTTTTTCTTTGTATTATTGCCAGATTTTTCTTGGGATTATTGTTGTAGAATATTTACAGGTCCCTTTAATAATCTTAATTTTATTTTCAGGATTTCACATGTTCTCTGCTCTCCCTTCTCTACATCCAAACAACCAGGTGTGTCTGCATTTGCTAATTTCACTGGATTGTAAATTTATCTGGCATTTGTTTATGTGTTTTGCATTCTTTATTTCTGAAAATCCAGTTGTTAAGCTTTTCTCATCATACCATATCATCTTCTCAGTGGCAATTTTCTTTTTTAAAACTGAGATAAGTGTCTAAATGCACCATGTACTCACAGGTGTCTTCTAAATGCATGACATAACACATTATCTGTTATCTCATTCTACTTTTGTGTTTGTATGTATTTTTAAAAATATTGTAACTTACTTTGTAAAAAATACTTTAGTGAGAAAAAAAGGCCAGCCTATTAGGGCTTGAGCAAGGCAGGAAGCACATCTTCAGCCAAAGGCTGCTGCTTTGATGAGCTCAATCTCTGTCCTTCTTATGGTTTCCTCACTGAACCATGTGGCTTTCATTTTCTCCAACACTCAATGGGACATTGCTATTTTTTTTTAACTTTCTGTTGACTGTAGTTTCTTAGTTTTAGAAATACATTGTACTGGAGAGAATATGATATAATCCCTGTCTTGTATAAACTTTTAATCTGGGAAAGACATCAATAGACCCACAATATTCATTTACATGTGGGCATGTACTGAGGGATAGAGATGCACATACAGGTGTTTAGAAATGACGACGCTGGCATGCAACAAAAAGTGAGCTAGAGTGCTTAAGAGAATTGTGTATATTATACAAAAACACTTTAAAGTCTACAATTGTGGCATTATTATTGCTATTATTTGGTTCATCAAAGTGACTCTGGTACCAAATATCTGAGAAGGGCATAAACATTTAGTCCTGGATATAGATCTATGGGACAGCTGTAGATCTGCATTTTATATAGGCAGACACCCTTTTTTTGCTTCTCTGATATTCTTGATACTTGGACTTCATCTAAAAACCTACCTTGGATGCCAACCTTCAGTTCTGTATTCCACTAAGGATGAAAGCGACATGGGGGAAATGCGCATGCTCTGTGAGCTTTGAAGAGACCTCACATGCACTAAAACATTTCTAAGTGTAATCCACTAATCAGAATATGTTCGAACATAATCTCAAGCAATTCAGAGGATATCTGGTCTAATTTCACTATTGAACTGTGGTCTTTAGTCTCCTTTTTCTTGAGGTCTTCTTTCCCCTTCTTTCCTTTGCTGCTGTAATGGGTGTTACCTTTGTATACGTCATTAAGAGGGTTTGGAAGTAGGATCTACTTATAAGGAGAACATGCGGTGTCTAACGTTCTATGCCTGGGATATTTCACTCAGTTTAATTTCTTCTGATTCCATCAATTTACTGGCACATTTCATTAATTCCTTTTTTGATGGCTCAGTAGTATTTCATTGTATAAATATTTTACATTTTCCTTATCCATTCATCAACTCTTGGTCATTTGGGTTGATTCCATGACTTTGGTATTGTAAATAGTGCTGCAATGAATATAGATGTACTCGTGTAAGTATAGTGAAATGATGCATTTTGGGGGATTATTCCCAGTAATAGTATAGCAGGATCATATGGCATTACAATCCTTAACTTTTTTAGAAACTGCCATACTGATCTCCACAATGGTTGTAGAAGTCTGCATTCCCACCAGCAATGTATGAGAGTTCCCATCTTCCCACATTCCCTCTCCAGCCTTTGTTATATGGATTTTGTATTTTCATCAAACTGACAGGGTTTAGATGATATCTCAAGGTTGTTTACATTTGCATTTCCCTAATGTCTAGGGAGATGGAATATTTTTAAAGTATTTGTTTGACATTAAAATCTTTAATTTCCTCTCTTAGCTTATGGCTGTAACTAAAACTTCAAGTACGATATTGAACAGAAGTGATGAGAGTGAACAGGCTTGCCTATTTCCTGATAGAAGTGGGAATGGCTCCCTAAAAAAATGAAATACCTTGGTATAAACCTAACCAAGGAGGTAAAAGAACTTTACAATGAAAACTTTAAAACCTAAAGAAAGAAATAGCAGAAGACACCAGAAGGTAGAAAGACCTCCCTTGTTCTTGGATTGGCAGAATCAACATCAGTAAAAATGACCATCCTACCAAAGGCAATATAAAAATTCAATGCTATACCAATTAAAATCCCAAAGCAATTCTTCAAAGAAGTTGACCAAAAAATCTCAAAGTTCATATGGAGGCACAAAAGACCCAGGATAGCAAAGACAATCCTGAGCAAGAAAAACACTGCTGGAGGTATTATCATACCAAACCTAAGTCTATACTACAAATCCATAGTTATAAAAAAAGCCTGGTACTGACTCCAAAATAGACACACAGATCAATGGATAAGGATTGAAGACCCAGATGTAAGCCCACAAAAATAGAGCCATTTGGTCTTTGACAAAGGAGCCCAAAGAATCCAATGGAAAAAGAACAGTATCTTCAACAAATGGTGCTGGCAAAACTGGATCTCCACATGCAGAAGATTAAAGCTGGACCCGTACTTGTCACCATGTACAAGACTTAATTCCAAATGGATCAAGGACATTGATATCAGGCCAGAGATTATAAAAACCATGGTTGAAAGGATAGGGAACTCCCCTATCCCTCGAGCTGATTGGGCTAGGCCAACATTTCCTAAACAGACATCCAATGGCACAGTCACTGCTACCAACTCTCAACAGTTGGGATCTTGTGAAATTAAAGAGCTTCTGTTCAGATAAAGAAATTGTAACACGAGCTCAAAGGCAATCCACAGAATGGGAGAAAATCTTCACTAACCACACATCTGATAGAACTCTGCTGTCCAGAGTGCACAAAGAACTTAGAAAACTAAACACCAAAGAAACCAATGGCCCAATTAAAAAAAGTGCCCTGGAACTTAAAAGAAACTTCACCAGGGATGAAATTAAAATGTCTAACAAATATCTTAAAAAATGCTCCACTTCCTTAGCCATCAGAGAAATGCAAATCAAAACTTCCCTGCGATATCATCTCACCCCGGTCAGGATGGCAAAAATCCACAATACAAACAACACCAAATGCTGGAGAGGATGTGGAGAGAGGGAGAACTCTTCTACATTGTTGGTGGGAATGCAGGCTCATACAGCCACTCTGGCGAGCCGTCTGGAGATTCTTAAAGAAATTAAAGATTGAAATGCCATATGACCCTGCAATTCCACTTTTGGGAATAACCCCCCATACAGCAGAGGTTCACCTCGATAGCACAAGCACGGCCATGTTCATAGCAGCACTGTTTACAATAGCAAAGTCATGGAATCAACCCAAATGTCCAACAGTTGACGAGTGGATAAGGAAATAGTGGTACATCTATACAATGGAGTACTACTCAGCCATCAAAAATGATGAATTACTGGAATTTGCTGGGAAATGGATGTCATTAGAAACAATTATATTAATTGAAGTATCCCAGACCCAGAAAATTAAGCGCCGTATGTACTCCCTAATAGGTGGCTCCTAGTACCAAACTCACCCAGCCCACCTAGAGACACTCAAAGAAAAATCTCTGTAATACCTACAGTAATTGCAACAATTATGAACAGGAGGGATGGGGTAGGAGGGCCACACCAGAAACAAGGAGAGAGGAGACCATGTTACAGCAAGAGAAAATAGGCCTCCATCACAGACTCAAATAAGAAATGAGACATCTGATTAAGTTCACAGACTTTCGTTCCTGATCATTTACTACTGAGGGGGTATGATCTCACCAGAAGAGGAGGGCATATAGTCTGGCAGGTAAAAAGTAACCATGTTGCAAATAGGTGATAGACCCCTCCCTCACTGTGGTTTCCTACTTTTATTACATCTACCTTTGAATGTGCTCTTATAACAAGACTCTAGTTTAACAGCTTTTTGTCTCTGGCCAGGGGGTGACATACAGTGCCCATCAGGATGGAGTGAGGGCATTGCAGGAGCAGCAAAACTGCAAAAGAAAATCAACAAACCACAATCCAGAACTTCAGAGGCTCTATATCAACCACTTAGAACTAGGCCAGACTAATCTCTCCCCATCCTGAAGCTCAGGGACATTTGCGGAAGAGGGGGCAGTAAGAGTGTAAGAACAAAAGGATGGGAGGAGCAATGATTTGCAAGATACTCCACACAAGTTAGGGCCAAAGCAATCATAATTGGACTTTGCATGCCCTGCACAATGTCCAACACACTATTGACCTCACAAAGTCTAGCATCTGCTAAAGGCACCAAGATTCTTGGAGGTAAGGGATTGACAGCCACAGTAGTGTTCCTATGCTTAAGGGGAACATGGGAAAGGGTTCAGGGAAATGTCCCTGGGTCCTTGTACATCATCGGAGAGGAGGGCCCAGAGGAGAATCAGGCATGCACAAGAAAGGACTCTCTGGGAATTGGGGCAGGAGGCACTGGGGGATGGGGAGGGAAGGGGGAAGGGAGGGGAAACAGGGGGTTTGGGGGGGAGGAGAAGGGGGGAGGGAACTGGTGTACCTATTAAGTTTGTATGCGGTGAAATAATAATAAAAATGTATTTAAAAAAAGAAGTGGGAATGGCTCAAGTTTTTAGAATAATTTTTACTATAGGCTTGTTGTATATAGCTTTATTTATGTTGATAGAAGATCCTTCTATTCCAGCTGTCTCTAGAGCTTTGATCATAAAAGGATGTTGGATCTCATCAAAAGCTTTTTCTGCATCTGTCCAGAGTATCTTGTGATCTTGAATTTTGCATTTGTTTGTATGATGTTTTACATTTATTGATTTGCCTGTGTTGAACCAACCTTGTGTGTCTGGGATAAAACTCTATTTGATCATAGTGAATGATCTTTTTGATATGATTTTGAAACTGATTGGCTAAGATTTTGTTGGAGATCTTTGTATCTGTGTTCATCAAAGAGATCGGCCTGTAGTTTTCTTTTTTAAATGTATCTTTATTAAATTTTTGGGACTAATATAACATTAGCTTTATATAAAGAATTTGCAGCTGTTCCTTCCTTTGCTATTTTATGAATAGTTTAAGGAGTAGTAGTATTCATTGTTATCGGTCTTTAAATGTTTAGTAGAATTCTACGCTAAAGCCATCTTATCCTGAAGATTTTTTGATGGGAATATTTGGGATTAGTTCTTAATTTCCTCATTTGTTGCAGGATTATTTAAATAATTGAATTCATCTTGATTCATTTTAGGTAGATTGTGCTTACTTAGAAATTTGTCCATTTCTTTCTGATTATCTATGTTAGATACACCTGTCAACTTGGCAGTTGAGGGTTTGTGCTCTGGGCACATTTGTAGAGAATTAGTAGTTAAATTAAGCCCAGAACAAACCTTCAGGAGATTTCTTGGTGGATGAGGAAGGTCCAGGCTACAGTAGGTGGGATTGGTCCCTGGACAGGTCAATAAAATGGAGGCAACTGTTTGGGAAGAGTAGGAATCCTTGTGTATACTTGGCCAGATGTGCTGCTCTAGCAAATAAGAATGGTCCCTCTTTCAGCTGTTATGTAGAGATAGTGTGGCCAGTTCCCTCAGTCCTGGTGTTGATGTGAGCTTTCTTTTAAGCTAGATTAAGAACTATAACTGGACTATTTTAAGGACCTTAAGCTTGTTCCCTTAAGCTATTTGATGGTAATTTATCAGCAACAATGCAACATTATTGAATGTTGGAGTATAAGTTTTAGAAATATATGACCTTATAATTCTCTGAATTTCTTGGATATCAGTTGTGATAACTCCATTTTCATCTTTAATTCCGTTATTTTGGTTTTTCTTTCTGTTGAGGTTGGTTAATATGGCTAGGGATATATCAGTCTTACTGAGACTATGGTCTCCCCTTCTGTAAATTTTTGGTCTTGTTTACCTAAGGCTTATTCTTCAGCAGGAAACACATTTTTGGTACTGTTTACATACTTTTTCATGTTTTGCTTAAATGCCCATATATGGTAAAGTGGACTCTTTCAGTGTTCCAACTGAAGGTTGGATTAAAAACCTCAGACTCTTGTACTTCTTTCCATCAAAGCTGCTTTGCACCACGTTTTACCCAAGAGCTCTTCCCCTTGATTTTGATTGAAGAGATAATTTTCATTCATGTTTCCATTAGCTGAAATTACATACTTCATTAGTTCTAGACAACTTTCATTGTTATCTGAATTAAACTATTCTTTATGCAATCAGATAATTTTATGCTAATTTAAAGATCTAAGTATACAGAATATATCAATGTTATTATACATTACATAGCATGGCCTCTCTTGTTTCTTTAATAATTAATAGCAACAATAATAATTAACACCAATATTACTAATGTTCATTTAATCTCTCTCTATTGAGATTAGAAAGTAATATTTATAACCATTTGTTTTTTATTTTATTTTACATATGGAACAAAAATGATAAATATGATTTGTAATACAGAAGAAACAAAGACAGGACACAAAAATATTAAATATATTTCATTGTGTGCTACTTGGAAAAAATATATTTTTATTATTTCAATTGTGTGTGTGTGCGCATGTGTGTGTGTGTGTGTGTGTGTGTGTGTGTGTGTGTGTGTGTGTGTATGTAGAACCACGGGAGAATTCGGGAACCACCGTGGACTGCCTCCACCTCCTCCTTGTTTACTCTGCCCAGGGATTCACAGGCTCCGCCCTACCAGGATCAGAAATGCAGGCCTCCCCTGCCTCCACCCGGCATCTATACATGGGGTCTAGGATCCGAACTCAAGACCTTCTGCTTGCAAGGCAGAGGCTTAACCCCTGAGCCACCTCTCCAGCCCCTTGGAAAAATATTTTATCAGGACATTTTCAAAGGATTATTATCACTAGCAAACAAGTAGGATTGTAGCATATAGCCTTTTCCTTGTGTGTGGTAGAAATGAAGAACTACATTTATTCTTTAATAAGTTTATAAAGTTATTGTAAATTTTGTGATAATGACAGAATTTACCTAGGGAATGTATAGTTATCAATGTTGTCTCATTTTAAATCTTTTTAATTTATTATTTATTCAATTGTGCGTGTGTATGTATGTGTGTGCATGTGTATGTATGTGTGTGTGTGTAGAACCACGGATGAATTCAGGAACCCCCATGGATGCCTCCACCTCCTCCTTGTTTACTCTGCCCCGGGATTCACAGGCTCCACCCTACCAGAACCAGAAACGCAGGCCGCCCCCGCTTCAGCCGGCATCTATATGTGGGGTCTAGGATCCGAACTCAGGACCTTCACCTGCAAGGCAGAGGCTTAACCCCTGAGCCACCTCTCCAGCCCCTGTTGTCTCATTTTAAAATAAATTTAAATATAATTTAAAATAATTTAATTTAAAAATTTAAAATAATTTTAAAACAATTCAGGAAATTGTCATGTCATGAAATTTCCTTTTTTCTCTTTATAGTGCAGACAAGTTAGTAGTATCTGTGTTTGACTGAGTCTGTTTCTGGCCTGGGATCATTCACCATGGGTGGAAATTGTTGGCTTGGTACTCTTTGTTTTGAGTTTAATCATAAGGTAGATACAGAAGATTTCATTCAGCACAACAGGAATTAAATGTAATCACATGTAATACAACATATTAAGTTTCACTCATTTAACTACTCACTTAATTACAGGAATGTTAATAGCTTATGCCCATTAAATACCAATAGTGTATCTGAAAGCCTATTTATTGGCATCCAAACAATACTTAGGAGGTTTCACTATAGAAGGTTTTAGATTAGCAACACCTGCATGTAATTTTATTATTAGCAAATTAGATCACAGCCATTGAACAATGCATAAAACAATGTTATGTAATTTATAGTATTTATTAATCAATATATTGTCCTATTTGACACATACATTAATTGATTATAGTGGCAATTTTTCCAAATCTTAGTTGAATCACCAACCTGCCTTATTAAGGAACTGGAAACTCATTAGAACACATCAGCCAGAAAGAGAATCAGAGTCCTGGCTTTGGTTGCAAATCATTTTCGTTTTTTATGGTTTTCTGTGTTTCATTTCCTCCTTTTTAAAAAATACTTTTTAATTTATTTGGTGTGTGTGTGTGTGTGTATCAGAGGGAACTATCCTGTGGAGGACCAAGGATGATTCTGGCAACCATCCTGGATTGCTTCTATATCCTTTTTGCTTAACTGTGAGACTTCCCAGGCTCCGCCCACCAGGGTCAAAAGTGCAGACCACTTGCCATTTCTGCCTGGCATTTTTACGTGGTTCTTGTGATCGGAACTCAGGACCTTCTGCTTACAAGATAGTCATAACTCCTAAGCTATCTCTCCATTCAGGTTTTACTTCTTCCTATGTATAGAAGCTTCTGTAAAATACCAGAATTTTCTTGGCGACTACCCGGAATACTTAAATAATTGCAAAGTGTGAAATGTTTCCAAAATTTACTGGTCTACTATTAAATTCTGTCTCTCTGAACCTTTTATTTTACTTCATTTTCTGGGGATCCATACTCAGGTCCTTTTGCTTGTGAGGCAAAGGTTTTAACCTCTGACCCATGTCCCCAGTGTAAATGTTATGTATTTAAAAGACTGGGAGTAAACGCTGAGATTTTAGATCAATGAAACTGCCCCTTCATGCCAGCAAGAGTGACACAGTGTAAATATCCACAGACTCAGTGTTCAGCTAAGCTTTCCTTGTTGGCAGTATTTAGCATGTATTGTCATGCATGTTTTCGGAGAATTAGTTTAATCCTTCTGGGCAGTGAGTGAATCTCTCCTAAACAGTTACTCACCTTTTCCTTTCTCTCATTTTAATAACTCTAATTACATTAGTTCCCCTGAATTTTGCAGTTTTTTCCTGGTTGTTAAGCTATAGGATACTATTAGGGTCATGTACAATGATGCTCAAGAAATGCCTGAATTGGGATCAAGTAGTCTTGAGTCTATCTTGCCCTTGATCATGAAGCACTTCATGGAAGTCCATCTGTTCTGATAGAATCCATTTTCTTTATCTATGTAAGAAACTTCTTTGGTTTCTTGGTTTATTTCTATATCTGATAGTCTGTGGTCCCAAAGAGGCCATACTTGTATATCATTCTTACTTAGGACTTCATGGACATTGTTCTCAGGGATCCAATTGGACAGCACTCTGTTTTGGTTTTGGTTCTTTTCCCTGTTATTTACTATCCAAAGGAAATACTAATTCTTTATTCAGCAAAATATTTGGAGTGTGTGATAGTTAATCCTGGGCATCAACTTGACACACATGGCATTAACTAAAATCAGCTGAGACTACACCTGACAAGATCAGTTGAGATCACCTGAAAAGATTATCTGGATAATACAGAGATCAGCCCGAGATCCCATCTGAACCTTCATAGATCCCATTGGAACCTCCCAGTAGTGGACCAGATAAAAGGAACTGCAGAACAGAAGACAAGAGGCGTGTCATAGTTGGGCATAGGTGTCAACTTGACAGTTGAGGGTTTGAGCTCAGGGTACATTTGTAGAGAATTAATGTTTGAGTTAGGCCCAGAGCAGACCTGCAGGAGATTATCTAGCTGACTGGGGAAGGCCCAGTTCATGGTGGGTGGAATTAGGCCCTAGAATAAAATACAGAGAGCTGATTGAGAGAGTTGACATCCTATGTACACTTGCCACACATGCTGGTCTGGCAAGTAAAGACTGTCCTTCTCTCTGACATTATGTGGTGACACTGTGACCAGTTCCCTCAGCCCTAGTGTTGATGCATGCTTTCCTCTCAAAGTAATACCAGCTTTTCTCTCAAGCTGGAATATGAACTGTAACTGGACTGTTGTAGGAAATAAACCCCTTATTCCTTTAAGTTATTTGATGGTAATTTATCAGCAACCATATAGGCAAATTGCAACAAGGAGAGACTCTCTCAAGCTGTTCTCTTCCCTCCTACCACCTGATTCCTTTTACCCTCCTGCTCTCTAATTCTCCAAGTCTTCAACATGAGTAAAGACTCTCTAGGAATCCTCCAGCCTTCAGCCGTCACCCACAGGCATACTGCACTGATCAGCTACTGGCTGCCATCATTGGATTATCTCAGCCATATCTCGAAAGCCAACTCAATAAATTCCCTTTTATATATTCATTCTGTTGTTTCTATGTACTAGAGAACTCTGACTAATACAGATTCCTTTACCAATATTACAATATGCTCAACCCTGTGAACAACAGAAATGTTCACAGAAAATCACAATTATTATTTATTATTTACTATTGTGAAGAATATGACTTTCAAACTATTACTTTAGTTAAATATAAAGACCACAAGTCTTTTAAGGGATTAGCAAATGGCTTCTTGCATAACTTACAGAAATTGCAGAAATATATTTGTTAGAGAACAATCAGTGAGTGCTAAATAATCCTAAGATTCAGTACACATTTTCTAGGTTTCTGGGTTAAGTGATGCTTACAGTCAATACTCAAGTACAGGCATATATTTGTTTGATACACAATTATTAGAAGTTGCTAATAATTATTACTTTGTCATCTACAGAGGCTTTTCAGATTCAAAGAAGCAGAACAGGTTTATATGCCATGGAATAAAAACTAGTATACAATGACACAGAAATATTAAAGAAATACACTTAAACCCCTAAATAAAGTGTTTTCAAAACATGAATCCATTGAATGAAAAAAAATGGCAAGAGCAAATATTGTCAACAGAACCCAATTCAGACTTTTACTTCTGATATCTGTTTTTGTGTTAATGAGGGCATATATTTAAGCTTAGTGCTTCAATTATTCATTTCAATTTTAGTAACCAAAAATAGTAGCTTTCTAATACTTCTTGATAATTCCCTGTGAAATTAACATTGTTTTATTTTAAATCTGTGGACAATCTCAACTAGCTTTGTCATTTCATTTCTAAATTCCAAAGCATAGAATTAATTGAGTCCTTTGCTTTGTGCAAAACATGTCATTTGACCTTTAAACACATCTTTGTCCTTTGGGGGGATTAAAATAGATACCAACAGAGACATCCAAATGACTCCTAAAAAACAGATCTTTTTCCAATAGTTACAACTTTTGTTTTGACTTGTTTCTCATTGAGTTTAACCATAGTTGTCTGTGTGACCATGACTTTTGGGAGTATCCAATGGAGATTGATGGGCCCCTGGTGTGTATAACTAGATACTGGATAATCTTCTTCTTTGAGAATCTATTTTTTTGTTGAGTTCAGCAGTTATGTAGTAGAATCCCATGAGCCTTCTCTCTACTCATAACTGTCTGGCTAAGCCAGTCTTGTGTATGCTTCATTGCAGGAACCACAAACTACTACTGGGTTCATCATTATGTTTATGACCCATTCATGCCTAGAAGATGTCATTTCACAACCTTTTTTATCCATCTTTTGACACTTGTATTCTAACTGTCACTCTGAATCTAAAGGGTAATATAAATGTTAGGACTGAGTAAGCAGCTGTCATTTATTCTCAGCATCTTGGATAGCCATGAGTCTGTGCATTCATCTCCATTCACTGCAGGAAGAGGCTTCTCTGGTCAGATTAGGAGTAGGCTTTGTCTGTGGTTTAAACACAGCTATTTAGAAGGCTTTTGTGCTATGTCAATTAGCTAAGCACCAGCACAATTAGATTCCTTTTTAAGGCCTAATGCCTCATAGGCTTTTGACTGGATTTACAGTAATAGGAATGAATTTTCTCTTCTGAAATAACTCTTATGGAATAAGCAACAACCCTTGATTGGATTTGAGGTTTGCTCTTTTTTCTTTTTGCCTCTAAGAAGTGTGTGTGTGTGTGTGTGTGTGTGTGTGTGTCTGTCTGTCTGTCTGTCTGTCTGTCTGTCTGTCTGTCTGTGTATATGTGTACACATGTGTTTGTGGGTATCTGAGTATGCATGTGCCCATAGAAACTCAAAGGTGATCAGAAATCAACCCAACCTGGATTGGGCTACCTTCTCATTACTTTGCTCTGGGAATTTCCCAAATTCTGTCCTCCAGGACTCAAAGTACAGGGTGCTGCCATTTTTTCATGGCATTTTTACATGGGATTGGAATCCAAATTCAGGTCCTTTCCTTTGCAAGGCAAAAGTTTTAGCTCTAGATTCTCTTCAGCCCTGTTTCTTTTTCTTTTGTGATAAAAAGATGAGAGAGCAAATCTTTGTCTTCTAGGTGCAGCAGGTAAAGCAGGGCATAATACCTTTAAATATACCACTAATTTCTTTTTTTTTAATTTTTTTATTATTATTATTATTTATTCAATTGTGTGTGTGTGTGTGTGTATGTGTGCGCATGTGTGTATGTGTGTGTGTAGAACCACGGACGAATTCGCGAACCACCAAGGATGCTCCCACCTCCTTCTGCCCCGGGATTCACAGGCTCCGCCCTACCAGGACCAGAAGCGCAGGCCGCCCCCGCTTCCGCCTGGCATCTATACGTGGGATCTGGGATCCGAACTCAGGACCTTCCGCCTGCAAGGCGGAAGCTTAACCCCTGAGCCACCTCTCCAGCCCTACCACTAATTTCTTAACTGAAGCTGATTACCAAATTCCATTTTGAAATTAACTATTAATATTAAAACATTTATGAGATTATTCAGGGTAACCAGTAATATGAAACAATGTGAAGTAGTAGATTACAACTTATTTTGTGGTCTTTAAACTAACTTAAACTAATTTAAAGTAAGTATAGCATCATGTGTTTCTATATTAAAAATAACATAATCTGAAAAAGTAAGAAAGGATTCAACAGAGTACCATAATATGTAATGAGAGACTACTTTTAGAGACATTTGTGCAAACATGGATAATATGACTTTAAGTTTTATAGTCTATGTTAGGAAAATAAAACAATTCCTATGTCTCAGGAGAAAAATTGCTTTCTCAGAATCTTATGTGTACATTACATACCACATTCTACTTCACACAATTCTTGAGTTTCAGAGGCATAAAACCAAAGTATCTTTGAACGATTCAATAGAAAACTCTTAAATAGGAGCATGTATTATTTCTAAAACTTGGTAAAAGAAGGTAAAGGTATGAAGAAGATGAGTGGCTAAGTCTTTATGTGACTCACTGGAATCTGTGTTCAACATTGTGCTTCCAAGTCATGAAAAATTTCTAGAATGAGGAAAAGAGCAAGCTATGCTGTTCTGTAATAATAGCTCCTTTCAATAAGCTTTGATGGAATTTGATTTTTTTTATTCTTCATCTAGTTGATACACAGTCTCTAGTGATATATCAGTTTGCTTGTTGTCCATTCATAACTTCAAGTCCTCACATGCATCTAGCACATGGAAGCTTCCTGATGCAGATTATACCATTACTTACTTCCAGATAATTTCTACTTGCATTAAATCAGCCTAAAACAATTCACCAGTGATGTCATAATTCCATATATTAGTTTTAATTACAGTAACAAAGACACATTCCTTCATCATGCATGTTTTTACTTTTGTACTAATTAGACTGCTCCTCACTGCCACCAATTCTAAAATATCCACTCTATGCCTGGGCACCTTCATCTTGCACAGCAGTTCTTGCCACACTTTAGGAGATCATATATTTATTGATTCAGTCAACCTGTAAAACAAAAGATTGCTTTGAAAATTATTGTCGCTACCTCCCACGAAATGTGGGCATCCAAGAGAGAATATATGACTCAGTAAACAGTTATTAGAGCAGATCCTGAAACATGCATGTTTCAGGCACCTTGATAATGCATGAAAAGACCAGACCGTTAATAAAGAAGTATTTTTGCAAACTCTTAGGAAATGAATAATAAGAATAAGGAGGAGTAAGAAAGGGGATGGAGGAGGAAGAGAAGGAACAGGCAAATATGGCAACAAATGAGCATTTACTTTTAAACAACAAGGACTTTTATAGGTTAAAATAGCAAATCTTTGAGTAGAAGGAATGTCAATAGTTCTTATGAATTGAACGAAAGGGTTTTTTTTTAGAATAAATTCACTGAATAGAAATAATTTTTGTTTTTCAAAAGTTTTGTGGCATTTTTTTTTCTTCAAACATAACATGATGATGAACTCTTGGCCTTTACTGGTCTAACTTAAGGAATATACTGTATAGTAATTTTGTTACTGGGTTCTTGTGTTCAGAGTCAAAAACTGAAATCAGAACATGTACAGAGGATTAAGGTAGTGTTTATTAGAAGAGAGAAAGAACGGAATTCATAGACTCCATACCAGAGCCATGAGGGGCTTGGGAGCGCTGGGGAGAACTCATGGACTCCAGGCATGGAATTCATGACAGGCAGGCAGCTAGAGATGAAATCATGACTCCACGGATGGAGTGCTCTGAGGGGCAGGTGACTTATGATGGCTGCCAAGGTCAGGTATATTTATACATTTAGATAAATCAGGAAAAAATGACTTTCCCCATTGGTTAGGCAAGTCTAGGAAAAATGGCTTTTCCTGATTGTTTAGCTCACACTGAGGCCCAACCCAGTTGATCTTGGGCCCAAGGGGAACAGGGGATCAGGTCGTTTCTTTGATGGGCTTAACTTGTTTAATATGGAGACCTCTTCTGCATATCTTTTCTTAGGGAAATTTGTCATTTTATCTCTTGGAGGATTGGAGTCAGTTCCTCAGCAAGGGTGTCCTTCCAGGTGATTTTTAGCAGTAGAAGATGGCCTTATGTAATTTCAAAATCTTTCAAAGAGTGTCTCAGCATTGCTACTCTAACCCTGCCTTAATTTGAAACTTTTAATTCTGGAGGAAGACTCATGTGACTCAAAAAAGTAAACCACTTATAAGACTCAAGAGAGTTCCCTACTAAAATGAGCAAAGTGGCCAGGAAGAGATTCTCTGGGGAGCAAAACTGGCAGCAAAGCAAACAGAGAGCTCCAGAATTTCAGCTTCCATGAGTCTTGCCGAGGGTGGAGAGGGCTTTCTGATGATATAACTGGCTGTGAGTTTTCCGTCTTTCTGTAAGTAAACTTCACTCAAACTTTTGTAATTAACTCCAATAAACTCATTGATTCACCAGATTGGACTTTGGTGTAATAATACTTTGGTCTGTTGTTGCATCCCCATTTGAGGTAAATAGAAGTTTGTGTGACTTCTCCCCAGGAAAAACCATCATAGGAAGAAAGGAGAAAACAATATTTTACCCAATCAATCACATGATAAAATCAGTTACTGTAGAAATGTCTGCTACTAGCATAGTGTTCCTTCTACTTTCCACCAAAGAGGAGGCTCCTTCCATGTCCAGTCTGGAAACACTATGTAGATAAGAATTTCATCTACAGAAGTACTACTTAAACTCTTACATTTAAGGAAAATATTCATATTTGGATTATGAAGATTGTGTTCTGAGGTAATATGAGACTGCATTTCTTACAAACTCACAAAGGTGGTTGAAGCTGCTAGTCCTCAGAATTAAAAACATACTGATATTTTTTTCTTCATACCTAGAAGTTCAATTGTCATTGAGTGGAGTTTAGAAATTTGGAGTTTTGAATTCCCCCAAGGCAAAGTCAAAGAACCACTGATTTGAAACAAGACATTTCAAAATCACTTGATCCGAATACTCAAAGACTGCCTCAGTAACAACAGCCAACCCAAAACAAATCCATCTTTAGAACAGTTCTTCCATTAAAGGTAGATGGGCCATGCAACCTTTAAGCTTTAGATATCATTCACAGGATCAATAGAGACAAAAAGGATGGGGAAGTGGGAATTCTATCCTAGCTTCTGCTGACTTCTTATCCTCAAATTACCTTTTTTTGATGGTGAGTGTGAATTGTCAGCCTTAAGGGATCTGGAATTATCTATGAGATAAGCTTTCAAGCACAACTATTTAGCCTCTGGGAATGTTAGGAAGAGATTGTTTCCTAGGCTAATTGAGACAGAAAAACCTTACTAACAGTATCCTGCATCATTCTTTTGGCAAAATTCCTGGACTAATACAAAAAAAAAAAAAAAAAAAATAAGTGAGCTGAAAGCAAGCATTATCTCTGTTTACTTTCTGCCTTTGGATACAGTGTGAGTAACCACCTCAAGTAACTTCTGCCATGACTTCCCTGCCAAGATGGCTGTATTGTCAAATGTGAATCAGATAAACTTTTTCTCTCCTAAGCTCTCTCATTTTTTGTAAAGTCAAAGTATTTTCATCACAGCAACAGAAAAAGAAACCAATAATCTCAAGGCGGATTTTTCAACAGCCATGTGCAAAGTTAATTTCAAAAGAGAATGATATCTGTGATATTTGCTTTTGATTTTAAAAATATATTCAATTTTTACATGATGGTTTTTTATTTGATGTTAGTTTTAAAGAGTAGAATTCCCAATCAAATGTATACTTAGGAGTGAAATCAAGCTACTTTTAAAGAATCTAGTTACTGTGCTGATTCAAACATGTGTGCATGTAATATAAGAATATTGTTTCTTAGCAAATGTCCTGAGAGTTTTTCACTTTTTATGAAAAAAGTGTGTGCATATCTGCTAAAATTAAATGACATTATTTGTGTTTTTGCTGAGCAAATGTGTATTATTAACCCTTATCCAAAGCCAGTCATTCTTCTAAGACACAAACATTCTTATGCCAGAGTGATAATGTGAATTTTAACTGAAGACATTGGGTGAGGAACCATTTTGTTCCTGTAATGCTTATTCCTTTCATGTTCAGAAGAGTGAGTCTCTGCTCTAGTGTACATAACTTACAAATAAAATCAGTTCTCTCTCATTTTTTCTTCCCCCCTCTCTTCTGATGCTCTGATTATTCTGATTTCCTGGCATTTATTATTACGAAACATGTTTTTCATACAGTTAATTTACTTAAGCAAATAAAGATCAGTAGATTCATTTTCCATTTATTTTCTGCCTTCTTTTCTAAGCATCATCCACTAAGTGTCTTTCCCGAAAGGGATATAATTCTGTGGAATGGGGATTCTTTTCTCAATCATTCTTTTACCCTTCTATTTCGATGTCTAATGTAATCTTTTGAAATAAGGTTTAAAATAACTGTGTGCTATCTATACATCCCTCTCTTTTTTGTGCACTGACAGATCTACGATTTAAATTTGAAAATATTCTTAGCAATCTTAAATACACCCAAAATTATTCTTTTTAATTTCACAGTAATCTTATGTTAAAGGTGTAAACTGAAGCATGCATGGCTGATAGTCTCTTGGTGATCTCTGTGATTTGGCACCTTTATCTTGTGCATAAGTTCTAACTACATTTCAGGAGACCATGGTATACAGACTGCTTGGGCAAGAACACATAAGAATCAGGAATGGATCTCTATTCATTTCTAAAAGATTAGCTAATTTCCAGGAATTTTGGTTATTCATTCCAGGTTCAAAAGGAATTTTTCTGTACGTATAAACTATTAATATATTTATAATATATTTGTCATTATTAAATATTACTTTTTACATATAACCTCCAGTAGAACATTACACATAACTCAAGTAAATTGCTTGAGAAAAACTTCCAATATAGAAAGTTTCAGTTTCAGTAGCAGCATATACTAAAATATGACTCTATTATGATGGAAGGATTCTCCAAGGTATTTGGTATAGTCATGTAATATGTGACAAAACATAATATGTGTATAATTATGTACAGACAGAGAGGGAGAGGTAATTTTTTTAACATGTTTTGGTGAGTAGGAAGCTGGAGATAGTCCAAAGATCTCAGCCTGGCAGAAGTCTCTCTCACTCTGGAAAATCATTCTTTTGTTCTACACAGAATGAAGCCCATTCACATTATAAAGGACATTATTCCTTACTAAATATACCGATTTGTATGTGAGTCTTTCTTCGAAATTCTCTTAGAGAAGCATCCAGAGAAATGTTTAACCATATACATGGGTATCCTAATTGACAGATATCATTAAATGGAACAATTGCTAATTGATTTTGTAACATTATATTTTTCAACTAAGGTATGAATATTAAAGTCATTATCATGAATTATAATCAAATTCAAATATATCTCTGTTTACTTCCTTTGTTCTGCACTTCACTCAAAATTTGGAAGTCAGTGGAAGAAAACAAGGATTTAAAAGTTGATGTTATAATCCAAACTACTGTAAAATTTGGGAAAAGGTTTGGTATAATACTTTGTGCCTTTCTGTTACAGATATTCTGTGGAACAACTTAAGAAAGTTGAGAATTTTTTGACACATGGTTGAAAGACTCACCGTTTCTTTAGCTGGTTGCTGAGGCTTGAGTATATTACATTCAAAGCAGTCAGGAAGCAGAGAGGACTCAAAACATATCTGCAGATATGGGCCATTAGGTTCTATTCCCTAAAAGTCTAAAACTTTTAGTTGTACCAGTTACATTACAAGGAGTCAAACATGCATTTGTGGGTGGCATTTTACATAGAAAATCTAATATTGACTTTATCAAATATTATTGATAATATATAATAAATAATTGACAAAAAGCATGCAGCAATAGAATCTAAATCAGAACATGAATTCAAAATATCACTGGCTAATAGTCTTTATGTCTCCTAATAGTCTCTTTATGTTTATGACAAACTTCCATAATAACATTGTACAACTTAAAGCTGACATAAAAATTATGCATTATAAGAAATTGGGAGAAATTTCTGTGTGAAATAATCAAACAGAAAATAGCAGATTTTAATTATAGATATTTCAGTCTATCAAATCAAATGAACTCAAAGCAAATATATATTGTAATGTAAATTAGCTGACTTTGTGAGTGTATGTGTGTGTATCTGTTGTGGGATACACATACATATATGTTACATAGTCATCACTTTTGACATGAATTTGAGATCCTAAAAAGATAATAGTTTAGAATAATGACTATGTTTGTTTTAAATTTCCTGATATGTATCCAATTTTATTGAATAAACTTAATGGAAAGATTAATCCATTTAATTGGTACATGTTACTGATACAATGATGACAAAACAGATAAAGGGAATACAGGGTTTATTTTCTTATGACAGTCTAGTTACAGTTTCTTGTCCAGCTTAGTAGCAGTCATACAAACACCAGGACTGAGGGAACTGGACATATCATATCCACATAATGGCTGAGAGAAGGCGATCCTTACTTGTCACACTAGCTTGTGTGGTCAAATATAGAAAAAGGATGCTAATTTTCTTAAACAGTTTCCTCCACCCAAATAAGGCTGTGTCTTCCCCAATAACAAGACAATCTCCTCTAAGTTTCAACTCACCTTAACTAAACTACCAGTGCTCTACAAATGTGCTCAGAGTTTGAACTTTTAATGCTCAAATTCATACCTTATCTAACTATGTCACTTCATCCCCTTGTCCACTTGACACAAAAACAGCACTTGTAAGCTGTTACTTTCAATTCTTGTCCCCCCAGGGGTTAAATTTATATTATAATATAAAATGCATTATGTTATTAATTATAAAAGCCTGAAATTAAAAGTTTTCAAAATCCAGTTTTAAAAAGTCAATCACTAAAAGTTGAGTTATTAAAATGTTGGAACTTAAAAATCTTTATTAGATATGTCCAAAGGTATTTTAGATGTAAGGTCCTGTCGAATCAAATTAAGTTAAATACTTTCATAAAGAATAATCATTAAAAGGGAAACATCATGACACAAATTGAAACCAAAGTCCAGCAAATCAAATACCGTATCTTGTACAGTTTCATGTCCATCTTCTATTGCTCATCATGTCACAATGGCTCGAAGGGCAGTCCCAGTCCCTCTTCTTAGTTTAAAGTTGCAAAAGAGTTCTCTGAACCAGGTTGAATACTCACAGTGGTTCTCAGTATACATAATTCTGACATCTCCAACAACATCCCAGTTTATCTCTGCAGCTATAAGGTTCACCTTCCTTTGCTGGAACTCCAAACCTGCCACTTGGTGCTGAGCTTTAGCTGATCTCCATGAACCCTTAAATCCTGCATCAAAGCCAGTAATACCTGGATAATGGTAACAAGTTCTGCGTCAGGGCAATATATAACCAGGTTTGTTCAAAACACAGTTGTACCAACTTCAGCATTCTGGTCCTGGAAAAGCCATTTTCTAGGCAGCCAAAACATTGAAAGAGCAAAAATACAACTCTATTTTGGGATTTCAGTTCCTGAAGAATCCAGGTTTCCAAACTATACAGTGTCTAATAAGGTGGTATTCATGTCTTCTACCATCCCAGTTAAAAACACTAGCTCTACATTCAATGATGCTTATTTCTCAAACAGTAGCAGCTGCTCTGTTATCTGCTCTTTCCTCATTCAGAGCTTCAAGTCTTCCAACATAGCTCTTCAAGCAAATCCGTCTATCATCTTCAACTTCATTTCCTCGTTCCTTCAAAATCCTTGTTCCCTTCATCACAAACTGGACCCAAGCAATCCTTAGTCTTCTTAGAATCACTATTTTCTATATGACCCTTGACTAAACTCTGTAGAATCGTATTTTAAATTCTCAATTAAAAAGCTTCAAATATTTCAAAGTATCCAATGAAACTGTTCAACATCCATAAAGTCCACACAGTCTGATTTATCAGCAACACTCCACTTCTCTGATAGCAAATTCTGTTGCAATTACTTTGCATGTTGTTTATAAAATTGTGACAAAGCAATTTAAAGGAATAAGGGGTTTACTCTTGACTTACAATTGTCCAGTGAGAATTTTCATCTTGGCAGATGGACAGAGAGAACTGACTAATACCATTTCCACATAGTAGCTGAGAGTGGGACAATTCTCACTTGCCCAGGCAAGTATATCTGACCAAGTATACTAGAGAACTTTCCCAGCCAGTTCCCTTCATCCTATTTGCCTTCCAGAGCCTATGCCTACCTACCATGTACTGTGCCTTCCCCATCAACTAGCCAATCTCCTGCAGGTTCACTGTAGGATTAACTCAATTACTAATTTTCTGCAAATAAACTCTTAACCATTAATTAAGTTTGAACCCTTAACCATTAATTTGACACCTGTATCTTACCTATGACAGTACATATTTTAAAATGTTTTTCATACAACCACTATTTGGTAAAATTCATAAAATGTTTTAACAACCTAAGAAATTTTTAGCAAAAGCAAAATTGGTTCCCATGTACTATTTTTCCATTAAAATTGAATGATAATTTGTGATTTCTGCTATTAAGTACTGTTTTAATTTGGCATAAAGTTAGTTGAACATTATTATTAAAGAGAATTATTGTAAAAACACTGAAGGAAACACATTTCTTTAATACTTACCACTTTTATTATTCTGTGTATTAAGCTTTCAAAATACATTGTTCTCCAGCTTGTGATGATTTGAATCATGATTGATTTTTTTTTTTTGGTACAACAGTGATGTATAGTTCAACAGAATCAAGGTTGTAATCCAGTTTTAATTCTCTCACTGTCCAGTGATAGATATTTCTACTGTCTGCTGATGCTGGGCAGGGGCTGTTATGACAACTTTGATCAGTTCCACAGTCCCAGAGGAAACCAGGCCTTTGTGATGCTGTGTTCTTGATTTCATATTTTGTCATATTTACAGTGAACATCTGTGTCTTCCTATAGTCACACAACCACACAGCTTCTTTTCCATGTGCATTATTCAGTAAGCTCTATGAAGCATTAGAAATTATATCATAAAATAGACTTTGTGTTAGGTCATTTTGCTAACCAATAAATGTGTTTTCACATGAATCTGGTAGTAATTATTATTATCTACAAAAAATTAGCTGTAGAGATTTTTTCCAAAAATCAAATGTCTCCTTTTTTAATTTTTATTCTTTTAGCAAGTCATATATTAATAAATTGAATTAATGATCTTATGATACCATAATCACCAATTTCATGCCCTTCCTTTTGTCTTTATAAACCTTCATTGTTCCTACCCACCTTCATCCTGTTTTCGAATCTTTTTTCATGTGTGGTCTACTGAGTTTCATCTTCATCCTAACCATGTAAATTTCAGAGCAGAGATTCCTACAACCCATGCTCCCTGCAGTATTAGCCTTGCAATATGGTGATTAAGAGCACAGCCTTGGTATTGGGAAGAGCAGAGTCCAGATGATGTGTCTTCATGCAGAACAAAGACTAAGTCCCATTGTCATGTGCCTAAGATATGACTGGAACTCAGTCATATCTTAGTGGCTATACCATCTGAGGAAAGCATTCCCTCCCCCCACATCCAACATTAGCCCTCATAAGTCTCTCATAGAGTTATAAGCCTCTTGAAATCTTTTCCATTCTATGGTTAAACGTTGATAGACTAAATCCTGTGAAGATCTTGTGGAAGACCACATAGCTTCAAGAGTTTACGGATATAACAGCCTTGTCATTTCCAGAATATACAGTTTACCATTCCCTTGCTCCCTCTTTAAGTGTTAACAGTCTTACTTTCCCCTCTTCCATGATGTTCCCTGAGCCTTGGGATATGTGGAGATTAGATGTCTTCCTTATTTCCAAGCACTCCAGAGTCACTTATTTTTTTCACTTCAGCTAGCTGTAATTTTCTGTAGTAAGCACTTTTTATTGCAAAAGTAAGCTTTTAGACTGAGTGCCGAGTGTTCCATCAGCCTATGGGTGTAATGACAAATGTATAAAAGGCAGTTTGATATAGTATATTTACAGCTAAACTTTAGTGGCTTGACCATCCCTGGTTGCCTGTGTTTTCCACTTTTGTAGGTTCTTTGTGTGTTTTACAGTGCCAGAAACAAGATTTCTGTTGAAAAGCAGACCTTAATTCCGAATTATTTCACAAATAAAAAAGGAAGTAACACCTCAGAACTTTTTTAATGAAGCTAGTTTTACTCTGATACCAAACCAAATAAAGACCCATCAAAGAAAGAATTATAGAATTCTTTATAGAATTCATTAATGAACACAGATGTAAAAATCCTCAGTAAAATACTTACAAAAAGATATAAAAAAGTTAAATCACCATGATCTTTGGGTTAATTCCACAAATCCAAGGATGGTTTAATAATAGTCAATTAGTAAATGTCACATCACATAAGCAGACTTAAAGACAAAAAAATTTTATCTTCTCAGTAGATACAGAAAAGGTTTTGGATGAAACACATCTCTTCATGGTAAAAACTCTGGAGAAAAGAGAAATGGAGGAAACATATCTCAACATAATAAAGCTACATACAACAAGCATAAGTCAATCGTCATCCAAAATTGAAAAAAACTTTAAACATTCCCAGTTAAATCAGAAGACAAGACTGTCCACTCTTACCACCTATGTTCAGTATTATTCTTGAAACCTAACTAGAGCAATAAGTCAGGAGAAGGAGATAAAATAGATACAAATAAGAAAAGAAAAAGTTTCAATCTCTCTTGATGATGATATGATTCTTGAGAGATCCCGAAGGTTCCATCAAGAAACAACTTGAGATAATAAACATTTTCAGTAAAGTAGCATGCTACAAATTAGACGAAAATAGTAGCCTTTCCATGTACCAGGGACATACAAATAGAGAAAGAAATGCAGGAACCAATCTTATTCATAATAGCTTCAAAAATAATGTAGGATAAACTTAAACAAGGAAGTGAAAAACCTGTTTAATAAAAAATTCAAGATACCCAAGAAATGAAATAAACTAGAAATGGAATTACCTATCATGTGTATGGATTGATAAGATTAGTATTGTGAAAATGATCAAACTAGCTTTTCATAGTCATAATTTTTCAAATAATAATTTTTCAAATAACAAAGCTATTTTATATAACATCTGTATATTTTATATCTCGAATTGAAAATATTCCAGTATAACCTATTACACGATTGTTCTTTCTATTTTTTAATATACTGGAATGGAAGTAGCTTCAGGATTGTAAATAAAGATTAATCCAACACAGTACATTCTATCAAATAATCTAATTTGTGATGTTTAAGTTAGGGAAGCTATCTCTAATATATACTTTTTATGTATTTTAATTACATTTTCAAAGATCCAAGATGCAAAATTTTATTTAAGATCAAAGTTACTATGTGGAAGAAGAGTAAAGAACAGCACTCATGGACAACCTAAAAATGTTTACATTTTATCATTCATGCTGAGTAAATTAAGTACAATTAATATAAGGCATAGAAGATGCATTGTTTTTTCTCCAGTGTTCGTGTTCATTTTGGTTTCCATTGTGAACAGTGATATAAGGAACTGGGGAAATGGCTTAGTGGGTAAGATCACCTGCTGTACAAATTTGAAAAGTTTAGTGTAAATCCCTTGTATCCACACAAGGCATGGATATATGTGTCTGTAGTTCCAGTAGTTTTGTGCGTGGAAAGAGAAGGCTTGTTGGGGTTTGTTTCCTGACAGCCTGTCTATGTTTCTGAGAGATCCTGTTAAAAAGATATAAGAGAGAGAATATTAAAATGCCTTACATCCAACTCTGAGCTCCATATACATGTGTGCATGCCTGAACACACATTAGTATATACCAGAGGTAGGTACGTAGACAGACAGACAGACAGATAGACAGACAGACAGACAGAGAGACAGATAGATAGATAGATAGATAGATAGATAGATAGATAGATAGATAGATAGATAGATAGATAGATAGATAGATAGATAGAAGATATATCTGAAATATCACTGGAAATAATTGCTTATTTATTATCTTTCTACTATTATCTTGGTTTTAACCATTTTAATCTGTTGCATACCACTAAGGCTCTTACTCTCCAAACTTTGTATAGCAACCTTGAAAACTGGTTCCATGATTTGTTAGGAATAGTTCCATCTCTTCTTAATACATTTTAAAAGAAACTGATTAAGACAAACAATAAACGTGCAGTAACATGTAAACCACAAAATACTCTCACTGAAATACACATTTCAAATGCTTCTATATCTGCTACTTTGTAATCTATCATGTGAATGACAAACTTTTATTCAAATACCAATATTTTAAATTTCAATCTCATATTTTCAATCTCATAATTACATGCTTAGCACACAGCACCATGTATTTGTGCAAAAGCACTTTGAATCTAATTGTACACTGAATATTTGTAATTTATTTTCTATATAGGCCTGTCAAATGAGTCTATGTATAGATGATCATCACTCTAAATTGACTCTTCTGTGCTTTTTATATTTCAAAAAGATTTTAATGAAAGGCAGAAACCACATGTATAATTATTTGCCCAGTTCACATATTGGAGGCCTGGGGTTTTAATTTTCCACTGAGTAGTATTAACGAGAAGGTAAATTCTTCCCACTCAAACTTTCTACATGAAGAAAAACGTTACATGAAGAGAAAAGCTACATGAAGAAGGAGGAAATAAAAGATGAGAGATTCTAGTACCTCATTTGGAGACAAGCAAGTTATATATTTGGAGACATAAAGTTATTATGATTTCAAAATTGCTTTCTGTTTGACTAATTCTTCTTCTCCAAAAAAAATTATTCAGTGTAAAATTTTGCTCTTTGTAAGAAATGTTTCCTTCTTAATCTTTTTAAGTTTCATAAGATTTTCTTCCTTGTTACTGTTGGTATGCCTTGGGAAAACATGATAGTGAGGAACAAGTCCATTGTCAGCTTTGTGTCCATTCTACCTAAAGGCATTGCAGCAATGGGAAATGGTGGCTATGACCATGGTAGCTATGAGCATGCCTATAGCCATGGTGTAGACTTTGAACATTGCAGAAAGGTACTGAGATAACAGGTGAATGTTCATAGTTGTAGGTGCTTCCATCTGAATGTGTTATGAGTAAGGAAGGTAGCTGTGGAGGGAACTGATGGACCAACAGTCACGCTCTCTAGAAGATGTTTTCCAGGATTTCTTACAGAGAACTATTTCATTTCTTGAAAATCTCAGAAATATTACTGTTAGTTGGGTTCATCAACATCTATATCTACATAATTTTTTTATTTGGCTCTAGTAATACTCTCCTTTCAAGGTATTTTTAAAAAATTTGGCATATAGAAATGGTTCCAGTGGGTAAAGTATTTGCAGAACCAACATCCCCAGACTCATGTAAAATGCCAGATAGATGTGATGGCCTACTTATAATTCTAGTCTTAGAGATTCTTAAAGCAAGCTAGTTACCCAGATTAGCCCTATCATGGATATGTGAGTTTGAGTAAAGACAAAGTACAAAAAAATACTGGAAGAAAGATTGAACAAGATTTCTCATATCATCCTTAGACTTTTATGCATCCACACACATACATGCATGTGCATCCACACATTTGAATGTATACATATCATATTCAAACATAGTTATACAAACTTACAAAAATGGAAAAAATAATAAAATGTACTCTACAAAATGTCTAGTTTTTGAAAATATGGTATTTGTCATTTGAATTTATTGGTTCTTTTATACTTTAAAAGTCCAACTTTATGAAGGTTTAATTCACAGATAAAATTGTTTTTTTCTAGGTTTACATTGTGATGATTTGGCAATCTTGCCATGAAGTATTAGGTTAATGAACACAGCCACTACCTCATCTCACCTAATTATCATTTTCATTTGTTTTCTTTCATGTTTCATCAAAACATTTAAGCTCTGATATGCTCGCAAAATTTCAAACACATAAAACAGTATTGTTAATTTTAATCAAAATATATAATCACTGGCAGCATTCATTGCACAGAAAGTATCTCTTCTAAAATGGAAAGGTTTCTTCTTTACCCAACATCTCCTCAGATCACTTTCTACTGGCTTCTGGCATCCATCATTCTACTCTTCCTTTCTTAGAGTTTTGTTTGGGGTGGGGCAAGAGTTTGGATGATATGCAGTTCACATATTGGTGTATACATGAGCTGCTTATCTTCTTTTACTTGCTTCATTTTTCAGCATAATTCTTCCAAGGTACATCTATATTGAAGCAAAAAATAGATTTTCTTCATTTACAGAACTTAACAGAACCCATTATTTATGTATATAATGTAGCTGCTCTTTATTCATTTACCAATTAAATGGCACTTAGGTTGTTTCTGGGTTTGACTACTGTGAATAATAGTGCAACAATGAATGTAGTAGATCAGATATCTCTTTAATATACTGAATTTAGTCCTTTGAGTATAAATTTAAAATGCAATTGCTGGAACAGATGTTTTTTATGTCTTTGCTATATGGTCTGACAGCTCAGACCATACAGCTTATGTTAGTCTGGAATTCAGTGGTAGTCCAGGCTGCCCTCGGACACATTTTCATGATTCAACCTCCTAAGTGCTAGGTTTACAGGTATACACCCTATATCTGACTTTAGTAGTTGTATTTTTTGTTGCTATTTTGAAATCTTTACAATGTTTTCCTTACAGACAGTACCACTAATAATTTGAAAATGTATTTGGGGGCTGAATTTTGTTTTTATTTTGTTTTGTTGAGATAGGGTTGTCACCTAGAATATATATAACCTAGACCCTGAATTGGTAGCAAGCCACATGCCTTAACCTCCTGAGGGTCTGGAGTTACCGGCATGAGATATCATTCCTGGTTCCTTTTTGTTCAATTCCAAAGATACATTCATTGAACTATTTTTCTCTGCTTTTTGGGATTTTTATGGTTTGAAAAAAATGAAACGCAGTATTTGCTTTCATATCATCTGATTGTCTAGAGTATAATTAAATTTAACTAAGAGATGTGTTCAATGTGAAATTCTAAATTTTTTTTCCTTAAATGGTATTAGATCTCTGTTATATCCTTTTCAACATTTTTGGACTTTTATCCCTTATTTATAGTTATTATTTATTGTTTTACCATGCACATTTTTAGTCATTACTCAAAGCACCTAGCCTACAATGAACTATATTGTCATGTAGTCATACAATCAAAAATAATAGTCACATCACAGGACCAAAAATTTTTGCAGTATGCATGAAATGGAATATAGTTCTCTTAAAAGCAAAGTCACTATGTGAATATGTTGCAAATAATGTTTTTTGGATTATTTATTCCTGCAAGACTTGGTTTAAATCATAAATGTTAGAGAACCAGTAGTTTTTATTTTCCTCATAAAATTTAATTATTACTATTTTTCACTTTTTGTTCCTTTGAAATTTTTAAAATTTGAAGTTTGGGGCTCATAAGAATATATTCTGGTGAGATCATACCCCCTCAGTTGTAAATGATCAGGAACGAAAGTCTTGTGAATTTAACCAGATGTCTCATTACTTACTTGCAGTCCTTGATGGAGGCCTATTTTCTCTGCTGTAACATGGTCCCCTTTCTCCTTATTTCTGGGTATGATCTCACCAGAAGGGGAGGGCATATAGTCTGGCAGATAAAAAGTAACCATTTTCCAAATGGGTGATAGACCCCTCCCTCACTGTGGTTTCCTACTTTTATTACATCTACCTTTGAATGGGCTCTTATAACAAGATTCTAGTTTAACAGCTTTTTATCTCTGGCCAGGGGGTGACATACAATATCCATCAAGATGGAGTGAAGGGCATTGCAAGAGCGGCAAAACTGCAAAAGAAAATCAACAAACCATAATCTAGAACTTCAGAGACTCTATATCAACCACCTAGAACTAGGCCAGCCTAATCTCTCCCCATCCTGAAGCTCAGGAAAATTTGCGGAAGAGGGGGCGGTAAGATTGTAAGAGCACAAGGATGGGAGGAGCAATGATATGTGAGATACTCCACACAAGTTAGGTCCGAAGCAATCATACATGGACATTGCATGCCCGGCCCAATGTCCAACACACTATTGACCTCACAAAGTCTAGCATCTGCTAAAGGCACCAAGACCCTTGAGGCAAGGGATTGACAGCCACAGTAGTGTTCCTATGCTTAAGGGGAACACAGGAAAGGGTTCATGGAAATGCCACTGGGTCCTTGTATGTCATCGGAGAGGAGGGCCCAGAGGAGAGTCTGGCATGCATATTAAAGGATTCTCCGGGAATTGAGAGGGGAGGCACTGGGGAATGGGGAGAGAGGCATGAAGGGAGGGGGAGCAGAGGAGGGGGGTGGGGGAGGGGAGGAGGAGGGAGGGAGGGAACCGGTGTACCTATTAAGTTTGTATGAGTGAAAATAATAATAGAAAATGTTAAAAAAAAAAGAGAATATATTCTGAATGACCATGTCAATAAGTAAAGACTCCTCTCTGGTAGTCCATAGAAGCCTTTACTTGCCTCAGATGTGGCTGAACGTCTTCCATATCATGGAATTTAATCAGACATTTCAATTGATTGATGTATCAATTTTCAAATAGACTCTCATTTCAATAAAGGTATTTGGATCCCATTCAGAATTTGGGCCCTACTGTGTCTCTTACAGTCTGTTTTCATAAAATACTGAAAAGATTCTCAGAAAGTTTTTTCTGCATAAGGTAATTTAGAATGTATCTTATAGCTAGCTTTCTCTTCTGAGTAAGACTCAACTTCCAATATAGTAACCACATAATTCTAAGTAAAAGGGGGCACAAGCTACAAACAATATCAACAACATTCAATGGTGTGGAAACACCATTCTAGGGCTACAGAAACAAACATACAAAAGTTTTGATATGCAAAGGACATGACCATTTATGAAGGCTATAATCAGATGATATCCAAAAATTATCAAAATGAAGAATTATTTTGTGGGGAGAGAAAGGAGATTTATTTAACTTAAGGTTCCAGAGTAGATACAGTCCTTTATGGTGGAAAAGGCATGGCTGACTAGCATAAGTTGGAGGTGGCTTAAGTTACAACCATTATGGAGGCTGAGAGAGCAAACTGCTAACACCCAAACATACTTCCTGGAGAAGCAGGCCAAAGCAATGCAACCATGAGGCCTACCTCCTATGCCTTTTCTAACAAGGCTATACTTCTTAAAATTGTCATGAATTTCCAAACATAGACCAAAGTTTTGAACACATGAGCCTGAGGGGAGGAGGGAAAATTACGTTCAAACCATAACATCTGCACCTCTGGCTACCACAAGCTCATGTACATCTCATGATGCAAACCATACTCAGTTCAATTTCAAAAGTCCTACAGATTACACCAGTTTTGACAACACTGTCCCAAAATCCAAAGCTTAAAGTCTCCTGTAAATCAAAAGACAAGTTACGTATATCCAAATATTCCCATTCCAAAAGTGAGATTTAGGGGCATATCCAGGAAGGATTTGTCCATAACAAGACCAAAAATCAATATCTAAGTCACACAACTTTATAACCTTCAAATGAGCCTCTTGTTGAAATCATCAGTTCCAAAGGAAGAAATTTTTAGAAGATTCCAAAATCAAACTTTAAGAAATTTCTCAAAAAGGAAAGAAAAAAAAAAAAAACAGGGAGAAGCTTTTAATATTTATAACTTTTCAATGATAAGATCATATATAAGTTTATGGGAACACTATCATTGCTGATACTAGTTCAAATGCTGTGTCGAGTCAGTTCAGTAAACTTAGAAAATATCAATATACCCACAGCTTTTTCTTTTCCAATTGTTGACATGTATTTCAACTCCTACACTCAGCCATTTAAAGTTGGTACTCTCAGTAGCTTGTCATATACATCAAATTACAGCAAACTAAAAGCTAGCTTAGTTTCATCTATTTGTCCAAGAATTTGCCATTAAAATATGGTGTGAGAGTTCTGTCTCTGCATCCTCATGTTTTTTCTAACTCCTTCTCCATTATTTTCTGATATTTCATCTCACTGTCCAACCTTGCCCTGCTAGATATGGGCCTCTCTGCCATTGACAACTCTTCTGCCTCAGACTTGCTGCTTAGTTTGGCTGTTTTTTTTTTTTTTTTTTTTTTTCTCCTTCCTTTATTAACCTGGGGCTAAGGATTGTTTCCCATTTACAAGACTCTCCTGAAGCTTATCAAACTGTATGGAACCTTCTAAATGTTTAAAAATACACTTATTTCGAGAAATATCAACTAAATCTCTTCATTCTTCTTTTAGCAGGTACATAAGGGCAGAGATTTTTATTTTGGCCTCTGTTTTCTATCTCTTTCTCAGACTAATACTTGGCATTATTCATCAGATAAATTAATCGTTAATTAATTTCGTATGCATGTTTCCTGAAATACTGTATAAGAATTCAGAAAGCTTGCATTTTGTGATAGGATAATAATTTAATTTAAGAAATCACTTTTATTTATTTTTTAAAACTTTTTGTGTGTGTGAGAGAGAGAGAGAGAGAGAGAGAGAGAGAGAGAGACTTCTAACTCCTTTTTTGCTTCATACAGGCCTCAGCTGTTCCTGCCTGGCACTCTTACATGGGATCTGGATCTAAACTCAGCACTTTCTGCTTGCAAGCCAGAGTCTTAATCCCTAAATCATCTTTCCAGCCTCAAGAAATCACGTTTACAGTCATGCTAAATGGACTGGCACATTGGTTGCAGATACTTTCTTATTATTTAGCAAAATATATGAAGTATACCTCTTTAATACTTATTGTACGTGTCTTATGTAGTGGGAGTTCCTGTTGAGTAATTATACATAATTAATGAAATTTCCATTTATCAAATTCTGAGATTAATATGTTTTGCTTGTGATGATATTGGCTATAGTCCACATACAAAACATTAGTGCTATTAAATCTATTTCTTGGCATTTAATCTATTAATTATCATTTAAAGATTTAGGTACTTGGCATTTCAAGAGGTGTGTCCAATAATTGATGCTGGGTTGTGCTAGCATTCCTTTGCTAGAGGAAGTGTAACTTTGTAGCAGCAGGAATTGAATGATGTTCTCATTTTAATAGAGTAGATCCCTATGGGATGATAGTCCATGATGGTTGAAATATATGTAGTCTGATAATAAGAATCACTTACTAGGTTTTTAGGTATATACATTTGAATGAATGCAATCTGGATAATAGTTCTAGTATCTGAGATAGTGATTACGTAACAAGAGTCTGCATACTTAGTTAAGCTCTCATCCACAGACCAGAGAATCTAAAATTCCTTGCTGAAATCCACACTCTGATGTCTCTGTTGTTTCATGGAGTTATAGTCATTATAGCACAGCCTTGGAGAACTGCATTTGTTCAAACAAAAGATCTTTCAAACTTAAATATGCATGGTTCACTAAAAGCTAATGTAAGGAACCTCTTGGATTTTGAATCAGTCATAACTATCATAAAAGCAAAACAACTGATCACTTGAAGAATAAATTGATTTTGAGCCTAAGGAATCAACAGTTTGATGGCATATATGAAGTTGACTTCATACTGAACTAGCAGGCAGATGCACAGAGTGGGTATAAGTGGAAATTAGTAAGATTGGTATTAGGCGTGGTGATGAAATCTATGTATAGATTCATCAAACCCATTGTAATGCGATTTCATGTTTGCATCTTACTTCTATATAATAGCAAACAAAGTAGAAGCAAAATCGTAACACTCATGAAAGAGAAAGCTAAGGAGAATATTACTACTTCATGTAGACAGAAATTATTGGTCACTTAAAGCTTTCTTGAGTTCTGTGGAAGGTTGTCCCCATATCACAATTTGATGCAAACATATTTATATTTCTTATTGTTTTATCTGCCTAAGGCAGATTTTCATTTCAGTATGGATCATTCTTTTTTTTATTAAAATTTTAATTATACATTTTAAAATTATTTTACCAGTTCCCTCCCTCCCCCCATTCTCCCCCCGAACGCCCTCCTCCCCCTCCTCTCCCTCCCCATCCCCCAGTGCCTCCCCCCAAATTCCCAGAGAGTCCTTTATTGTGTACGCCTAACTCTCCACTGGGTCCTCCTCTCCGATGACATATAAGGACCCAGTGGCATTTCCATAAGCCCTTTCTCTTGTTCCCCTTAAGCATAGGATCACTACTATGGCTGTCAATCCCTTGCCTCCAGGGGTCTCAGTGCCCTTAACAGATGCTAGACTTTATGAGGGCAACAGTGCACTGGACATTGCGCAGGGCATGCAAAGTCCAATTATGATTGCTTTGGCCCCAACTATTGTTGAGAATCTTGCAAATCATTGCTCCTCCCATCCTTTTGCTCTTACAATCTTACCACCCCCTCTTCTGCAAAAGTCCCTGAGCTCCAGGATGGGGAGAGATTAGGCTGGCCTAGTTCTATGTGATTGATATACAGTCTCCGAAGTTCTGGATTGTGGTTTGTTGATTTTCTTTTGCAGTTTTGCTGCTCCTGCAATGCCCTTCACTCCATTGTGCTGGGCACTGTATGTCACCCCCTGGCCAGAGACAAAAAGCTGTTAAACTGGAGTCTTGTTATAATAGCACATTCAAGGGTAGATGTAATAAGAGTAGGAAACCTCAGTGAGGGAGGGGTCCATCACCCATTTGCAAAATGATTACTTTTTATCTGCTAGACTATATGCCCTCCCCTTCTAGTGAGATCAGGAAAGAACGTCTGTGAACTTAACCAGGTTTCTCATTACTTACTTGCAGACCTTGATGGAGGCCTATTTTCTCTGCTGTAACATAGTCCCCTCTCTCCTTGTTTCTGGTTTGGCCCTCCTACCCCATCTCTCTTGTTCATAATACTTGCAATTACTGTGTTACATAGGTTTACTTTTGAGTGTCTCAATGTGGGCTGGGTGAGTTTGGTACTAGGAGCCACCTATTAAGGAGTACATACGGCGCTTAATTTTCTGGGTTTGGGATACTTCACTTAATATAATTGTTTCTAATGACATCCATTTCCCAGAAAATTCCAGTAATTCATCATTTTTGATGGCTGAGTAGTACCACTATTTCCTTATCCACTCATCAACTGTTGGACATTTGGGTTGATTCCATGACTTTGCTATTGTAAACAGTGCTGCTACGAACATGGTCGAGCTTGTGCTATCGAGGCGAACCTCTGCTGCATGGGGGGTTATTCCCAAAAGTGGGATAGCAGGGTCATATGGCAATTCAATCTTTAATTTCTTTAAGAATCTCCAGACGGCTCGCCAGAGTGGCTGTATGAGCCTGCATTCCCACCAACAATGTAGCAGAGTTCCCCTCTCTCCACATCCTCTCCAGCATTTGTTGTTGTTTGTATTGTGGATTTTTGCCATCCTGACCGGAGTGAGATGATATCTCAGGGAAGTTTTGATTTGCAAATCCCTGATGGCGAAGGAAGTGGAACATTTTTTAAGATATTTGTTAGACATTTTAATTTCATCCCTGGTAAAGTTTCTTTTAAGTTCCAGGGCCCATTTTTTAATTGGGCCAGTGTTTTTCTTGGAGTTTAGTTTTCTAAGTTCTTTGTGCACTCTGGACAGTAGAGCTCTGTCAGATATGTGGTTAGTGAAGATTTTCTCCCATTCTGTGGGTTGCCTTTGAGCTTGTCTTACAATCTATCTGAACAGAAGCTCTTTAATTTCACAATATCCCAACTGTTGAGAGTTGGTAGCAGTGACTGTGCCATTGGATGTCTGTTTAGGAAGTGTTGACCTAGCCCAATCAGCTCAAGGGAGTTCCCTATCCTTTCAACTATGGTTTTTAAAGTCTCTGGCCTTAAATCAAGGTTCTTGATCCATTTGGAATTAAGTCTTGTACATAGTGACAAGTATGGGTCCAGCTTTAATCTTTTGCACGTGGAGATCCAGTTTTGCCAGCACCATTTGTTGAAGATGCTGTTCTTTTTCCATTGGATTCTTTGGGCCCCCTTTTCAAAGACCAAATGGCTGTATTTTTGTGGGTATATATCTGGGTCTTCAATCTTTATCCATTGATCTGTGTGTCTATTTTGGAGCCAGTACCAGGCTGTTTTTATAACTATGGATTTGTAGTATAGACTAAGGTTTGGTATGGTAATACCTCCAGCAGTGTTTTTCTTGCTCAGGATTGTCTTTGCTATCCTGGGTCTTTTGTGCCTCCATATGAATTTTGAGATTATTTGGTCAACTTCTTTAAAGAATTGCTTTGGGATTTTAATTGGTATAGCATTGAATTTGTATATTGCCTTTTGTAGGATGGTCATTTTTACGATGTTGATTCTGCCAATCCAGGAACATGGGAGGTCTTTCCACCTTCTGGTGTCTTCTGCTATTTCTTTCTTTAGGGTTTTAAAGTTTTCATTGTAAAGGTCTTTTACCTCCTTAGTTAGTTTATACCAAGGTATTTCATTTTTTTTAGGGGTTATAGTAAATGGGATTGTTTCTCTCAAGGCTTTTTCACTTCTTTCATTCTGGGCATATAGGAAGGCCTCTGATTTTTGCACATTTATTTTGTATCCTGCCACCCTGCTGAACTTCTCAATTAGTTCCAGGAGCTTCCTGGTGGAATTTTTGGGATCACTCAGGTATAAGATCATGTCATCTGCAAATAGGGATAGTTTGACTTCTTCCTTGCCGATTTGAATCCCTCTTATGTCCCTTTCTTGTCGTATGGCTTCAGCTAAGACTTCAAGTACAATATTGAATAGAAGTGGTGAGAGTGGACAGCCTTGTCTAGTTCCTGATCGAAGTGGGAATGCTTCCAATTGTTCCCCATTGAGCATAATCCTTGCTGTGGGCTTGTTATATACAGCTTTTATTATATTGATAAAGGTTCCTTTCATTCCTACAGTCTCTAGCATTTTGATCATAAAAGGCTGTTGGATTTTGTCAAAGGCTTTTTCTGCATCTATCGAGAGTATCATGTGGTCTTGGACTTTGGACTGGTTAACATGATGAATTACGTTTATTGATTTGCGTATGTTGAACCAACCTTGTGTGCCGGGGATGAAGCCTACTTGGTCCCCGTGAATGATCTTTTTGATATGTTTTTGAATCCGATTTGCTAAGACTTTGTTGAGAATCTTTGCATCAGTGTTCATCAGAGAGATCGGCCTATAGTTTTCTTTTTTAAGTGAATGTTTATTAGGTTTTGGGATTAAGACGATATTAGCTTCATAGAAGGAATTTGGCAGTGTTTCTTCCTTTGCTCTTTGATGGAACAGTTTAAGGAGTATTGGTGTTATTAACTCTTAAATGTCTGGTAGAACTCTGTGCTGAATCCATCTGGCCCAGGACATTTTTTGGTGGGAAGATTCAAGATTACTTCCTCAATTTCCTCATATGTTATAGGACTATTTAAATAATTCACAACTTCCTCATTCAATTTAGGTAAGTTGTGTTTACTTGTAAATTCATCCATCTCTTTTGTGTTGTCAAACTTCACAGAGTACAAGTTTTTAAAATATGATGTTATAAATCTCTGGATTTCTTGGGTATCCGTAGTGATAACTCCATGTTCATTTATAATTTTGTTAATTTGGGTTTTCTCTTCCTTGCTTTTGGTTAATTTAGCTAGGGGTGTATCAATCTTATTGATTTTTTCAAAGAACCAGCTTTTTGACTGGTTGATTTTTTCTATCGTTTTCTTAGTCTCGATTTCAGATATTTCTCCCCTTATTTTGCTAATCTCCTCTCTTCTACTACTTTTGGGATCAGATTGCTCAAGTTTCTCCAAAGCCTTAAGCTGCATCGTTAAATTATTTATTTCTGATGTTTCCAATTTTCTGATGTAGGCATTAAGAGCTATGAACTTACCTCTTAGAACAGCTTTCATTGTGTCCCAGAGATTTTGGTAAGTTGTATTTTCATTTTCATTCACTTTCAGAAAATCTTGAATTTCCTGTTTAATTTCTTCCTGAATCCAGTTCTCATTCAGCATCATATTGTTAAGTTTCCAGGAGTTAGTGTATTTTCTCTTGTTTGTTGTGTTGTTGTGGATGTCCAGCTTTAGGCCGTGGTGGTCTGATAGGGCACAGGCTAGAATTTCGACTTTTTTGTA
This sequence comes from Typhlomys cinereus, assembly GCA_023101885.1. Classification (NCBI taxonomy): domain Eukaryota; kingdom Metazoa; phylum Chordata; class Mammalia; order Rodentia; family Platacanthomyidae; genus Typhlomys; species Typhlomys cinereus. Next base: position 991,497 of record JALPQD010000221.1, on the reverse strand, counting down.
TTTGTGTAGATTCATTTTGTGGCCCAATATGTGATCTATTTTGGAGAAAGTTCCGTGTGCTGCTGAGAAAAATGTGTATTCTTTGGTACGTGGGTGAAAAGTTCGATAGAGATCTGTAAGGTCCATTTCAGTAAGGGTTTGGTTAAGCTCCAAAGTGTCTCTGTTAAGCTTTTGACCTGTTGATCTATCCCATGTTGAGAGGGCGGTGTTGAAATCCCTGAGAATTATCGTTTGGGGGTTGATTTCTTGCTTTAGACGCTGTAGGGTTTTCTTAATGAATGTGGAGGGGCCCATATTGGGTGCATATATGTTCAGGATTGTGAAGTCTTCCTGGTGAATTGTACCTGTGACTAAAATGTAGTATCCATCTGTGTCTGTTATGATTTTCTTTGGTTTTGAAGTCCACTTTGCCTGAAAGCATAATTGCTACCCCTGCCTGTTTCCTGGTTCCATTAGCTTGCAAGATTTTGGACCAGCCTTTCATTCTTAGGACGTGCCTATCTTTTGTGGTGAGATGAGTTTCCTGAAGGCAGCAGATTGTTGGATTGTGTTTTTTTAATCCATGTTTGTACTCTATGTCTCTTAATCGGTGAGTTAATGGCATTGACATTTAATGTTATAATGAGAAATTATTTTTAATTCTGGACATTTTTTATGTTTAGTAGATTTTGTAAGCATGATGTTTGATATTTATATTTTGTTGGTAATATACTTCCCTTCTGTCCTCCTGGATACGCTTGTTCTTTTCTTCAAGCTTGAGTATCATTTCTAGCATTTTTTGAAGGCCTGGTTTGGTAGACATGTATCTCTTCAAGTCGTCTTTGTGCTGAAAAACTTTTCTTTCTCCCTCAATCATGACAAATAGTTTTGCCGGGTATATCAGTCTGGGTTGGCATTTTTGCTCATTTAATACTTGAAGTATGTCTCTCCAAGCTCTTCTTGCTTTTACTGTTTCCATTGAGTAGTCATTTGTTATTCTAATAGGTTTACCTTTAAAAGTGACTTGCTTTTTTTCTCTTGAAGCTCTCCCCACCTTTTCTTTGTCTTGAATGTGGAGTGTTTTGTCTATTATTTGCCGTGGCGATTTTCTATTTTGGTCATATCTGTTTGGAGTGCGAAATGCCTCTTGTATTTGGATAGGCCTCTCATTCTTTAGTTGTGGGAAGTTTTCATTTATGATGAATTGAAATATTTCCTCAGGTGTGGTATTTTGGGATTCTTGTTCTGGTATTCCATGAATGCGCATGTCAGGCCTCTTCAGGGTGTCCCATATTTCTTGAATGCTCCTCTCCAGTATCTTTTTGGCTTTAACAATCTCTTCCATTGAGCTGGTTAATTCTCCTACTTTGTCTTCAAGATCTGAGATTCTATTTTCTGCCTCATTTGTTCTGCTGGTAAGACTCTCTGTGGAGTTTTGGGTTGAAGATAACTTATCTCTTAGTTCAATTTTAAACTCTGCCTGAGACTGTTTTACCTGCTCTATACCTATTTTTGTTTCTTGAACTCTTTTTCTCAACTCCTCCAGGTTCCTGTTGTGTCCTGTTCAAAGTGGTTGACACAGTTATTTATCTCTTCTCCGATTTCCTCTTTCATATTATTAATCATGGTAATGATCATACTCTGAAAATCTTTACATTGGGTCTGGCTTTCATGGCTATTTTCTATGGATTTGTTCTGGTCGCAATCCATCGTTATGGGATTGATTCTTTTGGTGGGAGATTGTTCTTGGGGTTTGTTTCTCGTGGATCTGTACTTTGACTTGTACATTGTTGTTTTGGTTTTTTTTTGTTTTTTTTTTTGTTTTTTTTTTTTTAAATTCTTTTAATCTATTTTTTCCTGTTTTTACAAGCACAATGAATAATAATCATTGCCACCCTTATTTTCCAACACGGAAGAGGATACACTTCTTCTTTCCAGTGGTTCCCTGGGAAAGGCTAACTACTCAGAACTGCAAAGTCCCAGGGACATATGGTTTTTGGGTTCCTGACCATGAACTAGATCCTTGATCATAAGGGGGAGCAGAAGAAAGTTCCCACAACCAGATACACCTGCCCTGTACTCTCTGCCAAATGGAGATATGTGGTTTACAAACCAGTATTTGTGTGTCTTATGTTCCTTTTGCACAAGTTGCTCTCTTCTGCAAATGTAGCATAGATCTAATTTGGAAAGTCCAGGAGTTTTGTTTGTGAAACGGAGCAGTGGTGTGGGGGAGCCGAGAGGCTGCATTTTGGAATATGTGATTTTTTCGGACGACAGGCTGATTGGATAGGATGTCACAGTGGCCTTGTGTGTCTGGGAGCAGAAGATTTATAAATTGGAGATGAAGCAGAGGCAGAGTGGGTTTCTGAACAGCCCCTACTCAAGACCATGGGATGGTCTTGTAAAGCCATGGAATGGAGACATTTTCATCTGGGCCACAAGCTGACACCTCAATCTATGGCTCAATTTCTGATATGCAACATTTTATGCCTCCAAAGAGACTAAGAGTTTGGAAATTGAATCTATTTTTTGTTTGTTCATTTTCAGTGGTTCACATCTTTCTTCTTTCTGGCAGTAAAGTAGCTATCGAGGCTTATTCCTTTGCTAAAATGGACACAGAGTATCAAACTAGAGGCTTAGAACAACCAGAATGTGCTGTCTCAGGCTCCAGAGAGGCTGAAGCTAGCTGTAAGTCTGAGGTCAGGCTGATGGGAATTTTGCTTCTTTGATTGCTGATAAGGAAGTATCTGGTCCAGGCCTGTAGCTTTGGCTCATCAGTAGTATCTTCTCCGTGTCTCTTCCCATCACCGTCCTTCTATGCTTGTTTGTCTCTGTGTCCAAGGTACTCCTATTTACAAAGACACCAGTCCTGTTGAATCAAGAGCCTGCCCTATTGTAGTATGACTTCATCCCGCTTTAAATAATTACATATGGAATGACCCAGTTTCCAAATGAGGTTACATTCTGAGGCCCTGATTGTTAAGATTTCAGCATATGGATTTGAGGAAGATACAATTCAACCCACAACATGTTTGAGGATCGTCTCTGTGTACATCTGATATAGCAAAAGCCGGTCTTCTCCTGGTTCTGATCCTTCTTTGAAGGTAACGTGTCTTGTGCTTTCATCCTTCTCTCCTGCCTGCTTACACACCTGGCTTCCATTTGGTAATCTTTTCATCTTCATCATTTTGAGTGTGCAGTGGCTTCGATGGTTCTCTGGATGCTAGGCTTTTTTTTTTTTTTTTTATTAAAAATTTAATTATACATTTTAAAAATTTTTTACCAGTTCCCTCCCTCCCCCCTCTTCCCCCTCCCCTTCCCCCAGTGCCTCCCCCCCAATTCCCAGAGAGTCCTTTATTGTGTGTGCCTAACTCTCCACTGTGTCCTCCTCTCCGATGACATATAAGGACCCAGTGGCATTTCCATAAGCCCTTTCTCTTGTTCCCCTTAAGCATAAGATCACTACTATGGCTGTCAATCCCTTGCCTCCAGGGGTCTCGGTGCCCTTATCAGATGCTAGACTTTATGAGGGCAACAGTGCGCTGGACATTGCGCAGGGCATGCAAAGTCCCATTATGATTGCTTTGGCCCCAACTATTGTTGAGAATCTTGCAAATCGTTGCTCCTCCCATCCTTTTGCTCTTACAATCTTACCGCCCCCTCTTCCGCAAATGTCCCTGAGCTCCAGGATGGGGAGAGATTAGGCTGGCCTAGTTTTATGTGATTGATATAAAGTCTCTGAAGTTCTGGATTGTGGTTTGTTGATTTTCTTTTGCAGTTTTGCTGCTCCTGCAATGCCCTTCACTCCATTCTGCTGGGCACTGTATGTCACCCCCTGGCCAGAGACAAAAAGCTGTTAAACTGGAGTCTTGTTGTAATAGCACATTCAAGGGTAGATGTAATAAGAGTAGGAAACCTCACTGAGAGAGGGGTCCATCACCCATTTGCAAAATGATTACTTTTTATCTGCTAGACTATATGCCCTCCCCTTCTGGTGAGATCAGGAAAGAACGTCTGTGAACTTAACCAGGTTTCTCATTACTTACTTGCAGACCTTCATGGAGGCCTATTTTCTCTGCTGTAACATGGTCTCCTCTCTCTTTGTTTCTGGTGTGGCCCTCCTAACCCATCTCTCTTGTTCATAATCCTTGCAATTACTGTGTTACATAGGTTTACTTTTGAGTGTCCCAATGTGGGCTGGGTGAGTTTGGTACTAGGAGCCACCTATTAGGGAGTACATACGGCACTTAATTTTCTGGGTTTGGGATACTTCACTTAATATAATTCTTTCTAATGACATCCATTTCCCAGCAAATTCCATTAATTCATCATTTTTGATGGCTGAGTAGTACTCCATTGTATAGATGTACCACAGTTTCCTTATCCACTCGTCAACTGTTGGACATTTAGGTTGATTCCATGACTTTGCTATTGTAAACAGTGCTGCTATGAACATGGTCGAGCTTGTGCTATCGAGGCGAACCTTTGCTGCTTGGGGGGTTATTCCCAAAAGTGGGATAGCAGGGTCATATGGCATTTCAATCTTTAATTTCTTTAAGAATCTCCAGACGGCTCGCCAGAGTGGCTGTATGAGCCTGCATTCCCACCAACAATGTAGGAGAGTTCCCCTCTCTCCACATCCTCTCCAGCATTTGTCGTTGTTTGTATTGTGGATTTTTGCCATCCTGACCGGGGTGAGATGATATCTCAGGGAAGTTTTGATTTGCATTTCCCTGATGGCGAAGGAAATGGAGCATTTTTTAAGATAATTGTTAGACATTTTAATTTCATCCCTGGTAAAGTTTCTTTGAAGTTCCAGGGCCCATTTTTTAATTGGGCCAGTGTTTTCCTTGGAGTTTAATTTTCTAAGTTCTTTGTGCACTCTGGACAGTAGAGCTCTGTCAGATATGTGGTTAGTGAAGATTTTCTCCCATTCTGTGGGTGGCCTTTGAGCTCGTGTGACAATCTCTTTATCTGAACAGAAGCTCTTTAATTTCACCAGATCCCAACTGTTGAGAGTTGGTAGCAGTGACTGTGCCATTGGATGTCTGTTTAGGAACTGTTGGCCTAGCCCAACCAGCTCGAGGGAGTTCCCTATCCTTTCAACTATGGTTTTTAAAGTCTCTGGCCTGATATCAAGGTCCTTGATCCATTTGGAATTAAGTCTTGTACATGGTGACAAGTACGGGTCCAGCTTTAATCTTCTGCATGTGGAGATCCAGTTTTGCCAGCACCATTTGTTGAAGATGCTGTTCTTTTTCCATTGGATTCTTTGGGCCCCTTTGTCAAAGACCAGATGGCTGTAACTTTGTGGGCTTATATCTGGGTCTTCAATCCTTATCCATTGATCTGTGTGTCTATTTTGGAGCCAGTACCAGGCTGTCTTTATAACTATGGATTTGTAGTATAGACTTAGGTTTGGTATGGTAATACCTCCAGCTGTGTTTTTGTTACTCAGGATTGTTTTTGCTATCCTGGGTCTTTTGTGCCTCCAAATGAACTTTGAGATTGTTTGGTCAACTTCTTTGAAGAATTGCTTTGGGATTTTGATTGGTATAGCATTGAATCTGTATATTGCCTTTGGTAGGATGGTCATTCTTACAATGTTGATTCTGCCAATCCAGGAACAAGGGAGGTCTTTCCACCTTCTGGTGTCTTCTGCAATTTCTTTCTTTAGGGTTTTAAAGTTTTCATTGTAAAGGTCTTTTACCTCCTTAGTTAGGTTTATACCAAGGTATTTCATTTTTTTAGGGGTTATAGTAAATGGCATGGTTTCTCTCAAGGCTTTTTCACTTCTTTCATTCTGGGCATATAGGAAGGCCTCTGATTTTTGCACATTTATTTTGTATCCTGCCACCCTGCTGAACTTCTCAATTAGTTCCAGGAGCTTCCTGGTGGAGTTTTTGGGATCACTCAGGTATAAGATCATGTCATCTGCAAATAGAGATAGCTTGACTTCTTCCTTGCCAATTTGAATCCCTCTTATGTCCCTTTCTTGTCTTATGGCTTCGGCTAAGACTTCAAGTACAATATTGAATAGAAGTGGTGAGAGTGGACAGCCTTGTCTTGTTCCTGATCGAAGTGGGAATGCTTCCAATTGTTCCCCATTGAGCATAATCCTTGCTGTGGGCTTGTTGTATACAGCTTTTATTATATTGATAAAGGTTCCTTCCATTCCTACTGTCTCTAGCGTTTTGATCATAAAAGGCTGTTGGATCTTGTCAAAAGCTTTTTCTGCATCTATCGAGAGTATCATGTGGTCTTGGACTTTGGACTGGTTTACATGATGAATTACATTTATTGATTTGCGTATGTTGAACCAACCTTGTGTGCCGGGGATGAAGCCTACTTGGTCCCCATGAATGATCTTTTTAATATGTTTTTGAATCCGATTTGCTAAGACTTTGTTGAGAATCTTTGCATCTGTGTTCATCAGGGAGATCGGCCTATAGTTTTCTTTTTTAAGTGAGTCTTTATTAGGTTTTGGGATTAAAACGATATTAGCTTCATAGAAGGAATTTGGTAGTGTTCCTTCCTTTGCTATTTGATGGAACAGTTTAAGGAGTATTGGTGTTATTAACTCCTTAAATGTCTGGTAGAACTCTGTGCTGAATCCATCTGGTCCAGGACATTTTTTGGTGGGAAGATTCGAGATTACTTCCTCAATTTCCTAATATGTTATAGGACTATTTAAATAATTCACAACTTCCTGATTCAATTTAGGTAAGTTGTGTTTACTTAGAAATTCATCCATCTCTTTTGTGTTGTCAAACTTCACAGAGTATAAGTTTTTGAAATATGATGTTATAATTCTCTGGATTTCTTGGGTATCCGTAGTGATAACTCCATGTTCATTTCTAATTTTGTTAATTTGGGTTTTCTCTCTCTTGCTTTTGGTTAGTTTAGCTAGGGGTGTATCAATCTTGTTGATTTTTTCAAAGAACCAGCTTTTTGATTGGTTGATTTTTTCTATCGTTTTCTTAGTCTCGATTTCAGATATTTCTCCCCTTATTTTGCTAATCTCTTCTCTTCTACTGCTTTTAGGATCAGATTGCTCTAGTTTCTCTAAAGCTTTAAGCTGCATTGTTAAGTTGTTTATTTCTGATGTTTCCATTTTTTTGACGTGGGCATTAAGAGCTATGAACTTACCTCTTAGAACAGCTTTCATTGTGTCCCAGAGATTTTGGTAAGTTGTATTTTCGTTATCATTCACTTTCAGGAAATCTTGAATTTCCTTTTTAATTTCTTCCTGAATCCAGTTCTCATTCAGCATCATAGTGTTAAGTTTCCAGGAGTTAGTGCATTTTCTCTTGTTTGATGTGTTGTGGATGTCCAGCTTTAGGCCGTGGTGGTCTGATAGGGCACAGGTTAGAATTTCAACTTTCTTGTATATGTGTAGATTCATTTTGTGGCCCAATATGTGATCTATTTTGGAGAAAGTTCCATGTGCTGCTGAGAAAAATGTGTATTCTTTGGTGCGTGGGTGAAAAGTTCGATAGAGATCTGTGAGGTCCATTTCTTTCAGGGTTTGATTAAGTTCCAAAGTGTCTCTGTTAAGCTTTTGACCTGTTGATCTATCCCATGTAGAGAGGGCGGTGTTGAAGTCCCCAAGAATTATCGTTTGGGGGTTGATTTCTTGCTTTAGACGCTGTAGGGTTTTCTTAATGAATGTGGAGGGGCCCGTATTGGGTGCATATATGTTCAGTATTGTGAAATCTTCCTGGTGAATTGTACCTCTGACTAAAATGTAGTATCCATCCGTGTCTCTTATAATTTTTTTTGGTTTGAAATCCACTTTGTCTGATAGCATAATGGCTACCCCTGCCTGTTTTCTGTTTCCATTTGCTTGTAGAATTGTTGACCAGCCTTTTATTTTTAGAGCGTGCCTATCTTTTGTGGTGAGATGGGTTTCCTGCAGGCAACAGATTGATGGATTGTGATTTTTAATCCAAGTTTGTAATCTGTGTCTCTTGATCGGTGAATTAAGTCCATTAACATTTAGTGTTATAATGGAGAAACTATTGTTAATTCCAGACATTTATTATGTTTAGTAGCTTTTATAAGTATATTGCTTCGCTTTTAATGGTGTTATATTTGCCTTCTGTTCTCCTGGATATGCCTGTTTTTTTCTTCACGCTTGAGTATCATTTCTAGCATTTTTTGAAGGCCTGGTTTGGTGGCCATGTATCCCTTAAAGTTGTCTTTGTGCTGGAAAATTTTTCTTTCTCCCTCGATCATGACTGATAGTTTTGCAGGGTAAATCAGCCTGGGTTGACATTTTTGCTCATTCAATACTTGAAGTATGTCTCTCCAAGCTCTTCTTGCTTTTACTGTTTCGACTGAGAAGTCATTTGTTATTTTAATAGGTTTGCCTTTAAAAGTGACTTGTTTTTTCTCCCTTGAAGCTCTCATCACCAGTTCTTTATCTTGAATGTGGAGTGTTTTAACTATTATTTGCCGCGGTGTGCTTCTATTTTGGTCGTATCTGTTTGGGGTGCGGAATGCCTCTTGTATATGAATGGGCCTCTCTTTTTTTAGATGAGGAAAGTTTTCCTTGATGATCGTTTGAAAAATTTCCTCAGGGGTGGTATTTTGAGATTCTTGCTCCGGTATTCCATGAATACGCATGTTAGGCTTCTTCAGGGTGTCCCATATCTCTTGGATATTTCTCTCAAGTATCTTTTTGGCTTTAACAACCTCTTCCATTGAGCTGGTTAGTACTCCCACTTTATCTTCAAGGTCTGAAATTCTGTTTTCTGCTTCATTAGTTCTGTTGATAAGACTCTCTGTGGCGTTCTGGGTTGAAGATAACTTGTCTTTTAGCTCAGTTTTAAACTCTGCTTGAGTTTGTTTTAACTGTTCTATGCCACTTTTTGTTTCTTGCACTGTTTTTCTCAACTCCTCCAGATGTCTGTTGTGTTGCTCTTCAAAGCGATTGATTCGATTATGTAATTCCTCCCGGATTTCCTCTTTCATAGTATTGAACATGGTAATGATCATATTTTGAAAGTCTTTATCCTGGGTGGGGCTTTCTTGGCCTTTTTCCGCGGGTTTGTTCTTGTTGGAGTCTAACATTATGGGATTAATTTCTTCAGTGGGAAATTTGTTTACTTGAGTGTTGCTTCTCATGGATTTGCACTTTGACTTTGGCATTGTCATTTTAACTCTTAAGATCTCTCAATTTCACTAAACTGAATTATTTGGCCTGGGGTACTGGTGGGCAGGGCCTGAACGGGGACTTACCTAGGGCGCGGGGTGAGGCCCGGGTGGACCGCGTGCGTGTCCTGACCGGCGGAGCGGGGTGGGGCGAAAAGGGAGGATGGGCGCCTCGGCGTGGAGCTATTTAACCCGAGGGCAGCTGGGGCGGGGCCCGGGCGCAGGGGGAGGTGCTCCTCGTCCCTCGGCCCCCGCGCGGCTCCGGCTGGATGGTGGGAGTCGGAGCCAGGTCCCCGTGGGCTGACCTGGGGGTCCTAGAGCGCGCGTTGAGGCCCGGCTGGATCTCGCGTAGGCGTCCCGACCGGCGGAGCGGGGGCGGGGCGAAAAAGGGAAGCTGTTGTTTTGTTTTTTAGGACCTTTCAGTTTCTGTGTGTTTTTCACTGAACCGATGTAGTTGGTATTGTTACACCTGCCAGTTGTTACTAGTGCTTGCCTTGGATTGGGTATGTTCTTGTATTGGTATTGTTATATCCTAGATGAGACTACTAGGATGTTAGTACGTCAGTTAAGTAACCAGGAGATGAATATAAGTATGGTAGTGCACTTTTACGATCTAGTGTCTTGGTGAAATGTGAGGGTGGGTGGTGTACTCCCTGGAGTTGTATGTTTTTGGGGTGGCTGTATGAGGAAGCTGACCTACAACATTGATACTAGAAAGGATCAGTAAGGTGAGAGAAAAGAAAAAAAAAAAAAAGGTTTACTTATCTTTAGGCTGGATGTGAAGAGTCTCGCATGTGATACAATGGTTGTAGTGAAGTCCAGATGTATGGCCTGTGTTCTCTTTGTTCCTTAGAGTTTTGCTTGAGTTTCCTTTGGACTCTATTGAATTCTGAGTAGCAGTGTGTCTTCCGTGGACCACGTGCGTAGGTCCCCGGTGGGCCAGAGAGGCAGAGGGTGTGATGTTGATGGCAGAATTCTTCACCTGCGACCTGGGGGGGGGGCGGAGGGGTGCGGGGGCAGGAGGGCACAAGGGGCTGGTGTCGGGGCGGGGCCCCGGAGGCTAAGCCTGCGGCCACGCGCGGGTGCTGCTGGCCGCGAGGCTCGGCTCCGGGTTGGGGGGGGTTGGGAGGGGCTCTCTCACCTGGGCGCTGGTCGGGGTTGGGGGGGGCTGGGGGCAAAGCCAGCGGCCGCTCGCGGGTGCTGCTGGCCGGCAGCTCGGCTCCGGGTTGGGGGCAGTATGGATCATTCTTAAATGGTTCTGTATTCCTACACAATACAACAGAAACAGTATATATTTGTCATTGAAAGCAAACTATCAAATTTGTTAATTTTTAATTAAGAAAGTAAAATGAAATGAAAATTTATTAGTGAAAGAAGTACATGATAGAAGTTCAGACTTGGGCTGGAGAGGTGGCTCAGGGGTTAAGCCTCCGCCTTTCAGGCGGAAGGTCCTGCGTTCGGATCCCAGATCCAACATTATAGACACCAGGCAGAAGCGGGGTCGGCCTGCGCTTCTGGTCCTGGTAGGGTGGAGCCTGTGAATCCGGGAGCAGAAGGAGGTGGAGGTGTCGATGGTGGTTCCTGAATTCGTCCGTGGTTCTACACACACACACACGCGTACACACACACATACATACGCACATGCACACAGTTGAATAAATAATAAAAAAATTTAAAAAAAAAAGAAGTTCAGACTCAAGGCAATGTCATCATTAGATGAGAGTTCAGGAGCAATCATGCAAATGATAAGCATAGATAGAACATGAAAAACAGTGCATAAGAGGAAGAAACTTAATCAGATGTCTCATTACTTATTTGAGTCCTTGATGGAGGCCTATTTTCTCTGCTGTAACATGGTTCACAGACTTTCGTTCCTGATCATTTACTACTGAGGGGGTATGATCTCACCAGAAGGGGAGGGCATATAGTCTGGCAGATAAAAAGTAACCATTTTCCAAATGGGTGATAGACCCCTCCCTCACTGTGGTTTCCTACTTTTATTACATCTACCTTTGAATGTGCTTTTATCACAAGACTCTAGTTTAACAGCTTTTTATCTCTGGCCAAGGGGTGACATCCAATATCCATCAAGATGGAGTGAAGGGCATTGCAAGAGCAGCAAAACTGCAAAAGAAAATCAGCAAACCACAATCCAGAGTTTCAGAGACTCTATATCAACCACCTAGAACTAGGCCAGACTAATCTCTCCCCATCCTGAAGCTCAGGGAAATTTGCGGAAGAGGGGGCGGTAAGAGTGTAAGAGCAAAAGGATGGGAGGAGCAATGATATGCAAGATACTCCATACAAGTTAGGGCTGAAGCAATCATAATTGGACTTTACATGCCCTGCGCATTGTCCAACACACTATTGACCTCACAAAGTCTAGCATCTGCTAAAGGCACCAAGATCCTTGGAGGCAAGGGATTGGCAGCCACAGCAGTGTTCCTATACCTAAGGGGAACATGGGAAAGGGTTCAGGGGAAGGCCACTGGGTCCTTGTAGTCATCGGAGAGGAGGGCCCAGAGGAAAATCAGGCATGCTCAAGAAAGGACTCTCTGGGAATTGGGGCAGGAGGCACTGGGGGATGGGGAGGGGGAGCAGGGGGTACGGGGGGGAGGAGGAGGGAGAGAGGGAAATGGTGTACCTATTAAGTTTGTATGAGCTGAAATAATAATGAAAATGTATTAATAAAAAAAAGAGTAAGAAACTTAAGTAGAGTAAGAGAAACAGTATGATGATATCTGGGGAAGATGAAAAATAGAATAGAGAAATGGAAAAGGAATATTTGTGTATGCTTACTATTGCCAGAAACGATTATGAAAAGCCTTAAACATAAAATAAAACTAATTTTATATCACATGGGACCTATTCCACAAAAAAGAAAGTCATAAGAAAGATTTGCAAACATTTCAGTTAAATTGAATTAAAATGCAGTGAGTGATAGCTCTACTCAGTAAATTTATACTTATTATAATTCTCTAAAATATAATTACTTATGTTGTTCTAAATTATGTGATATTTGCAAGTTATTAATCTACTTGGAGAATTCATCTAAAAATATAAAATGCATATCCTTAAATGAAATAGTTACAGATTGTAAATGAAACCTTTGTTATTTTAGATTCTTAGCATTGTGAGAAAAGCTTTCAGTAACTACTATTTTGATACATACTTTCACTGTGATGACTCCCATTGGAAAAGAAAATCTTAAGGAAATGAAATGTGGCATTTTTCAGTGTTTTTAAAGACTTGTCTTTCAATCAGTCACATGGTCAAGTAGGAATTAGCTGAGATTTCTAACTAGCAATTATTTACAATCATTTGAAGAGCTCAGTTGCTAGCCTCTTTGAAAAAGTCTTATGGGGTCTGCATTAACCCTTTACTAATAAAATTTCTTCTTAATCTGCTGACATGTTGCTAGCTAATAGCACCTTCCAATATTATATCTATGGAATAGGTTCCATTTTACAGTTTTTATAAGTCACAAAATGACGCAGACATTCTCATTATTAAATTTAGACAATTCTATACATAAAATAGAATTCCCAGAAAGTAATAGTTCCTTATTATTTGTCTCTGTTCAAATTCCCTGACAATCTATAATTTGTAGATTTCTGTACATTAATTGTGAAATGTTACAATTTTTTATTTTTCAGTGCTTCTCTTCATTTACTCAGTATGGTACTTTAGCGGACATTCATTTTTTTCTATGTTGAATGACTTTGTATTTGATGCTGTTCCACATTTTATATATCCAGTCATCAAGGAGAGACATTAGTTGACTTGGTTATTATCAATAATTCTAAAACAAACATTTATAAACAGGTTTTTGGACATTTAATTTCTCTTAGTTGTAGAAATAGAGTGAAACCATTGAGCCAATAGAAGATACATGTTTAACTTTTAAGAAACTGTCAAGTTGCTTTCCCAAATGGCTCCATCATTTAATATCCCCATTGGCAAAGAAGGAGACCTTCTTCAACACCTGATATTACCCTTCTTTTTTGATAAAGCCATTCTAGTTCATACATGGAAGTGTTTCATTTTTCTCTTCATTTTGATTTCGATAGTTATGCTGTGATGTATTCATATTGATCGTTTTCATTTTCCCTAGCAAAGATATCCATTTCAATCATTGTCTAGATTATCAAAACTTACTCTTTTAAATAAATACATTTGTTTTTAGAGTACAAAAAGCCTATGTGGAGAAAGGAGAAAAGTTATCTTATACAAGTTGTTCTCTGAATTGTACCCTTGCATTATGACATGCATGTGTGTGCCTTCCCTCTCTTTGCTCTTTTTCTCTCTCATAAACAAATAAATGAAAGACACTGTTGATGAATATTCCATTGCATGGATGTGGTACTGTTTATGTATTATTATTACATTTGAAGGAATACTTCGAAGTTTGGATTCACAATTTTTCAATTTTTTATTTAATTTCCCAGGAATATGGTTTTTGGATTGTATAATATGACAATCAACTCTAATATTAATTTCTGGAGAAGATTGTATTAGTAAGGGTTCTCTAAAGGAACGAGAATTGGTAGAATATATGTCTATTATATATATTCCATTTTCTTTACATATATGTATGTGTATGTATGTGCATGTATATATAATATACATATATATTATATATAGCAAGTAGTAATTAACTGAGATTTCTTACCAGCAATTATTTACAATCATGTAAAGAGCTCAATTGCTAGTCTCTTTGAAAAAAAAATCTTGTGGGGTCTGCATTTACCCTTTATTGAATAAAATTTCTCCACTGAATTATATTTACATCTTTTCAGATAACAATTATGTAGTCATAAACTTATTTACTTCTGGACTTTCAATACTGCTTCAGTGATCTCTGCATATCAGTATACTGTTGTCATGCTGTCTTAATAACTTTTACAGTAAATTTTGAAATCAAAATTAGTGAATTCTGAAAACATTGTCTTAGATATTCTGTTTATGTGGATCATTTATGCCTTCCTGAAACAATTAGAATCAGATTGTTACTTTATGTATGAAACATGGCTTTAAATTTGAAGACCTATTCTATTTGTTTATTGATTTGGTAAATATTGACATATTAAAATATTAAATATTTTGATTTTTTGTGTGTGTATGTAAATGAACATTTTTTGTGTTTGATTCAGCAACATGTGAATAGTTTATGTATAAGTCTTTTATTTCTTTGCTAAAATTGTGTGTCAGTATTTTCTTTGTTCAGTAATTGCCTACTAAAGGAAATGCAATTGATTCAATATGTTGATGTCAAATTCTACAATGATGCATTCTTCCCAATATGGATGTCTTCTTTTATTTTTATTGTTCTATTCCTTTAAATGGAGTCTATAGAATATGTTGAAGAAAAGAGAGAACAAAAGTTAACATTTTCTTTGTCTGACTTTAGATGGGTACATTCAATAATATTTTCAGAAATATTGCAAAGGATGAAACTGTGTTAAGGATACATGGATTTTAAGTCAAGTTTTTGAAAATATGATCTGCAATTAATATATTCAATTATGGTATATTAATATGTGCTGAATTATTTTAATTTTTATATTTTTAAGTAACACTTTCAATGATAATTGTAATGTATTTCAGATCCATTTCAGGTGTTTTTAGAGATACAGTTTTTTTTCCCTCACTATCACAGAAAATTTGTTGAGTATGTTTTAAAATACTGAGATTTGCAAGTACATAACTTGTCATCTCCAAATTTCATTTAAAATTAAGATGAAACAATAAAAGATAGTGATGATGGAACAAAATATCCTTGGAAAATAATTGCTACTCCTGCTTCATGTAAGAAATCAGTGAAATATATTCCCTTTATGAACAGCATACTTTTTTCTAGTAATAATACAGTAACATAGTACAAAGGAGTAGACTTTCTCTATTCAACAATGACTCTTTATCATCAATAAGTATCAGAAATGGATTCACAATTTCCTCAGAAATGTGAGTCCCACTATAAAACCTAAATTAATGGGCTCCATGTAGAAAGCCCTGAGGATACTATATGGCTCTCTTGGTCTCTCATCAGGCAATGTGCTTCATGGACTCCTGCTATCTATTTCTTGCACCTTGAAGAAATGAGATTATTTATGCCAACCTTGCAAATAAGTACACAACTATTTATCAACGCAAAATTGTTTTTACAGCCTGTCTTATCTCATAGTTGTGTCAGTTAATGAACAACAACTTCTTTTACCTCAGCAGCTTAGCATATAAATCACTAGTTGTTCCCTGCCAATGTCAGCAGCAGTATCATTGAAATTGATAGAGAATATTCTAAGCAAAGTAGAATAATATTAGCATGCTTTTGGTCTTCCAAATGATACAAACATTAATTATATTTTAAAAAAACTTTCATTTGGGCCTATCTAATATTAAATATCCCTTAGCTATACAGTCAAATCTGACATATTGAGTTCTCAAATCTTTTCATCACTCTTTTTCAAAAACTATTAATTCCAAAAATAAATAAAATAAAGGTCTCTGATTTCCAGTTAAACATGTAAAAAGTCACAAGTTCTTTACAAGATGCAAAGCTCAATGAGATGAAAATTCAGCAACTTTCTGTGATCTGCCAGAGAGGGAGGTCGCAGGGCAAGGCATTGTGCCCTTCTTCCAAGCAGGTGGGGCTCTAGGCAAACTAAAAAAACCACAGGCTGCTGGTGCAGAAACCCAGGAGTTCAAATATCTGTGGCAAGGATGCTGACACAGGGAAATCTGAACAAAGCTGATAAATGGCTGGAGGTTCACATGGATATTTCTGAGATTAAAACCAAAATTCAGCAGGAATTAATCATTCAGACCCATGTCTTGATGCATGTGACCTATATTTTCTCTGAACTTTCCCATGTCTCATAGTGAATATTGAAGAAATATCCCTCATGCTTTCAGAAGAGGGAAAGCAAAACCAACCATTTGAGAGCAAATAATCTAAACAAGGAAGAATAAAATTAGTGTGCATTTGATTTTTAAATGATACAATGACACATATATTGTGTTTTAAAATGGTCTGGTTCATTTTAGTATCTCACAAAAAGATCAACTTTCTGAGGTTTTATTGGAAACTTATCAATCAAAAGAGGAGGCAAGACTAGCTCTCCACAAAGTCAAAGAGAATTATTCATTTGCAGCCTCAAGTAAGAAATGGGGAGGCACAGAAAACACATTTGCATTCACTGTCCAGAGACACAGATTTGTCAAAAGATTGTGATCTTCTCAAAGGAATATATGGGGCTTCAGTCCCTACCCCCTTATATTAGTACAGGAGGCTTAAAGAACAGTTGTTTTTACTCAGAGTAGTAGGTTTGGCTGTGAAGAAAAAAAGACAAAACCTTTAAGAGGGCCAAAAACATACTATGATGAGGCAAGAAGAGTGTAAGAACTAAACCAGGCATAGCAGGAATAGTGCAATTATTACACCAAGAATTCAGAAGAGCTGAGAGGGCAGTTGAGGGATACTATAGACCAAACAGAAAGCATGCAAAACGGATGCTCATTATAAGCAGAGAAAAGGCAACTCTAAGAAAGAACCAAAAAGAAATGTTGGAAACAAAACCTTTTAGTAGAAATAAAGAATGCTTATCTGTATTTTGGGTAGATGAGACACTAATGATAATCTGATATTGAAGCTCAACCTCAGTAGAAATTGCTGAATCTGAAAACAAGTGAAAACCCAACCAAGCAGATGGTCCAAGAACATGTGACAACTGAAAATGTATATAGCATATGTTTAATGGGAGTACTGCAAGGTTAAGAGAAAAGGGAAGAGAATAAATATTCAAAACAATAAGGGATGCAGTTAATAAAGTTGATACCAGACTCTCAGACACCTACACAAAAGATCTGAGAACAGTAAAGAGGAATGACAAAAACTTCCTCCAAAATGCACACTTAGGCATGTCAATTTGAAACTACAAAAAAGCAAAGTTAAAGAATACATTCTAAAGGCTGGAGAGATGGATCAGGAATAAAGACTCTGCCTTGAAAATGGAAAATGCTGAAAGATTACATATTGCAAAAAAAATGCCAGGCACAAATGGCAGTGTCCTTACTTAGGTTTCTGGGATGCATGGCTGGTGAAACCCCAGAGCAAAGCAATAAGGAAGCAGAGCAATCCAGGATGATTCCAGAAGTCACCCCAGGGCTTCCACAGGCACACACAGTGTTCTTTGGCACACACACACACACACACACACACACACACACACACACACACATATAAAGAACGCATACATATAAAATGAAGTAAAATAAAATTATGGATCAGAGAGATGGCTCAGGTGTTAAGTCTGTGCCTTGCAAGCAAAAGGTCCTGGGTTCAGATCCTGGATCCCATGTAAAAGTGCCAGACAGAAATAGTGGCTGCCTATACTTATGGTCCAGGAAGGGGGAGCCTGGCAAACTTTCCAGCAAAGCAAAGAGGAGGTAGTGCAATCCAGGGTGATTCCTGATGTCACCCTTGGGCCTTCATAGGCACACACAGTGCCCTCTAATAAAAGCAGAGACACACATACAAAATAAATAAAATTTAAAAATGCTTTAAAAGGCTCTCTGTGACTGGATACTGTTGTCATCATGACTCTGCCCCACACCCTGTATACTATTCCCATCTAACCTCATCCCGCCTCACTACTTTGTTAACCTAAACCTTCATTCCTACTCCTTCCCCCAACTGCCAATAATTAAAAATTATCCAGGAACTTAATAGGAGCTTCAGAAAACATAGACTAAAGACCATCAAATTAACTCCAAATCCATACAGTCAAGGACCCCAAGAATCTCATCATTCAAGAGAAGAAACCCTTCACACTAGCCCTAAAATAAATGACTGGTTTTATTTTCCTTCTAACATCAAATGATAATCATTCCAGCTTAAGATTTTCATAAAGCGTATGCAAGCTCCACACACCAAATCCTTTCAGGGTCTTATGTATTCACCCTCTTGGACCCCTAAAAGTTACCATATCCCATTCAGTTCTATCTCTTAGATACAGTTTTGTCTTCTTAAAGCTGTTTTGATACTTAACCCAGACTTCACCTAACAACTTCTGACACTCAATCATCAAACTCTCAGCTAAAACTAAACCAAAAACCCGGTCACACCCCTAAACCAGAGCTCAGCTTCCATACCACTTGGTCACTGAAAAAAACCTCATGTACAAAGTAGCACCAAGCAACTTTAGACTAACCTTCTTCACATCCAGGGAAACTGTTGTAACAGTTATCTAAATGTGGAAATTCTATGTGACTCTTGAAAAACACATACTAAAGAAAATAAAAAAGACCAAACACAAAATGCCCAATTCACCCCATAAATCCTCAAAATACAACAAAAACCAGAACAAACCTGGAAAGAAAAATTGACCTGACAGTGGTAGATTTCAACCACAATAATTTCTTAGATATTAGCCAAGAAAGCAACAACCAAAGGCAATGATTTCAAAAGCTGATTATTAGTATTATTACAGAAATGTGAGAGAAACTGAAAGAGGAATAACCATATAAGCAAATAGCAACAGAAAATAATAGACACCTAGACTAGATGGAAAAGGCAATTGAAGAAACAAAATTAAGCATAGACCAGTTTAAAAAAAAAATCTCATGCAATTAAACTTGAAATTAAAAAAAAGATAAGTATGATACAAAACTCAGCAGAAAGTCTCTCCAAACTTTCAAATAGAATATCAGAACTAGAAAAGATTTCAGAACAAAATTGTTCAATTAAAGAGGATGATAAAGCTAAAAAACTACTGGGCAGAAAAATTTAAGAGCCATGGGACACCTTAAAGAAGTCAAACCTGTACATACATGGAATACCAGATGATCTTCATCTTCCAAAATAACCACACCAGAAGAGATTTTAACACTAAAGCTGATTAAAATTTTCCACATCTTAGGAAAGAGATCCCTATCTATGTACAATATGCAAATATGATTGGTAATAATAGTGAAAATATTGTAGATACTAGATGAAGAGAAAATTTTGAGATCCTCAAGAGAAAAAATTCAAGTCACATTTAAAGGTAAGTGTATTAGAATAAGAGTTGATTTTTCAATGGAATTAGTAAAAGTCAGAAGAGTTTGGAGAGATGTTATGAATAATCACAAATGCCAACCCAGGCTGCTATAACCATGAAAACTATCAGCTATGATTGAAAGTAAAAGGGAAATTTTGCACCATAAGAATAAATTTAAGGCCTATATGACCATCAAACCCACATGCAGAAGATAATAGAAAAATACTCAAATATGAAGGTAAGGATAAATGTATCCAAGAGAATAAAAAGGAAAAATAATATAGCACAACTACTAAGCAATGAAATGCACATAAAAAACCATAAAACTCAGAAAAAGACAGGAATCAACAAACATTTTTCAATTATAGCTTTAAGTATCAGTGGACTTAACTTTCCAATCAAGAGACATAGTCTGCAAGCATGGATTAAGCGTCGTAAATCATCAATTTGTTACCTTCTAGAAATACATTTCACTATGAAAAACAGGCACAATGTCAAGACAAAGAATTCATCAAAAATACTCCAAGCTAATGGAACAGGGAAACAGGAGTAGTAATGCTAATACTCAGCAAAACATACTTCATATCAAAACAAATCGTAAAAGACACAAAATGACACTACATAACTATCAAAGGAACAATCCATCAAGAAGAAATTCACAATTCTAAAAATATGCATTCCTAATTCAATCAGGACCTAGGCATGGATGTTCACTCTCACCACTTCTGTTCTATATTTTACTTGTTTTAGCTAAAGTCATAAGACAAGAGAGGGAGATGAAAGGGACAGAAACGGGAAAAGAAGTCAAGGTATCCATATTTACAGATGACGTGATTCTATACTTAAGAAACCATAAAAATTCCATCAGCTCCTGAAACTAATAAATGAATTCAAAAGTGTGGCAGATTAAACAAATTAATGTTCAAAAATCAGTGGCTTTCCTATACACTATGAATGAACAATGTGTTAAAGTCCTAAGAGAAATAATTTTATTTACCATAGAATCTAAAACAATGAGATATCTAGGAATAAATCTAACCAAAGATGTGAGAGACCTGCACAAAAATAGCTTTAAAACTCTAAAGAAAAAAATTTCAGAAGACACCAGAAGGTAGAAAGACCTCCCATGCTCCTGGATCAGTTGAACTGACATCTTTAAAATGACCAAAAGTAATGCACAGATTCAGTGCAATAGCAATCAAAATTCTAAGACAATTCTTAATAAGGGGTAAGCAAGAAAAAAAAGAGGCAAGTAGCTTGGGGGAAAAAGAGAAATCAATTGTGAATGATCCAAGCTACTACAACTCTGGTAAGAAGAGTCTTGGGGCAACAGAAGTATTCAAGACCCATGGTAAGCGGTTAGTATCTAACTGGGTTCTAAACGCCTTCATGTCAGGCAATTTATGCCTGATAATTGTAAACCTACCCAAATAACAGTAGAAGGGAAGTAAATAGACAGGAACCAATATCTTAGTGTTAATTATACAAAATGAATAATAAAACACCATCTAAACATTACTTTTTTAACTCTCAGAGAAGAGCTGTCAAAGCTCAATCAAGATGTACCCTATTACAATGGAAAACTGGTGAGGCAGAAAATCACATCAGGACAGAGTGCAGAATATTGGATAACCTGATATGTTCAACCCTAATCAGTCCATCAAAATCTTACGCCACAAGAAAATTTAGGAAGTCTTGCTGAAGAGGGGACAGTAACATTGTAAGAGCTTAAAGGTGGGGTGAGGTACTTCTAACCAACACACATTCCAGCCTTATCAGAGCTACTACACCCAGAAGCTTACTGCACAGAGAACTTCTACCTATTGTACCCAGAACCTCACTGCAATGAAAATTTCTACCACCAGATCTACACAATGACTGATAAATCAAAATTCCTCCAAAGACTAACTAGGATCTTAAAAGAAACAATTGCTTCAGAGAGTATCCAGGGGCAGGTGCTGAACAAGGGAGTAAAACTCGCCACTTTATGACTTTGTCCATTGATGAGCCACATATACAACAGAAATCCAACTTCCTTCCCAACACAGGCACCCCAAAGGGAGTCCTGTGATACACACAAGCAGAGGGACAAGAGGGTAGGTTGGATACTGCAAGACTGATAAAAGGAAGGGAGTATGGGAGAAGGGTGTGTTGATGGGGAGGGCAGGAGAAGAAGGAGGTGGGTGGGGAGAGTGTAATGGTGAAGACTTAAACCCATTTGGTCTGTAAATAAAAATAATAAATGAAGTTAAAAAATTCCATTTGTGCCAGTTGACTTTGAAAGGAACAGAGAGACAAATATCTTTGACAAACTCTGCCTAAGTTACATACCATGAAAACAAAAAACTATTTTTTGACGTTCTAAAGCACAATTCTTTGTTATTTGATATATATTTCTATGCAAAAATTACAATGCGCATTTTACTTTTGATATGAAGAATAAACAGAGATGACATTTTATCTTTGTTTTTAAAAATTATTATGTAAAACTTTATTACTTGTTACTGGGATAAATTATTTTATTTTATTTTTAATTTTTTTTATTTCCACTCATACAAACTTAACAGGTACACCGGTCCCCCCCTCCCTCCAACCCCCTATCCCCTGTGCCCCCTCCCCTCCCCACTGCCTTCCCATCCCCCAGTGCCTCCCCCTCCCATCTCCGGAGCATCCTTTAATGTGCATGCCAAAATCTCCTCTGGGTCCTCCTCTCCGATGAAGTGCAAGGACCCAGAGGCATTTCCCAGAACCCTTTCCTGTGTTTCCCTTAAGCATAGGAACACTATTGAGGCTGTCAATCCCTTGCCTCCAAGGATCCTAATGCCTTTAGCAAATGATAGACTTTGTGGGGTCAATAGTGTGTTGAACATTACATAGGGGATGTAAAGTCCAGTTATGATTGCTTCGGCCCTAACTTGTGTGGAGTATCTTGCATATCATTGCTCCTCCCATCCTTCTGCTCTTACAATCTTACCGCCTCCTCTTCCACAAATTGCCATGAGCATCAGGATGGGGAGAGATTAGGCTGGCCTAGTTCCAGGTGGTTGATATAGAGTCTCTGATGTTCTGGATTATGGTTTGTTGATTCTTTTTTTCAGTTTTGCTGCTCCTGCAATGCCCTTCATTCCATCCTGATGGGCAATGTATGTCACCCGCTGGTCAGAGACAAAAAGCTGTTAAACTGGAGTCTTATTATAAGAGTATATTCAAAGGTAGATGTAATAAAAGTAGGAAACCGTGGTGAGGGAGGGGTCAATCACCCTTTTGCAAAATGTTTACTTTCTACCTGCCAGACTATATGCCCTCCCCTTCTGGTGATGCATACCCCATCAGTTGTAAATGACCAGGAAGGAAAGTCTGTGACCTTAACCAGATGTCTCATTACTTACTTGCAGTCCTTGATGGTGGCCTGTTTTCTCTGCTGTAACATGGTCCCCTCTCTCCTTGTTTCTGGTGTGGCCCTCCTTCCCCATCCCTCTTATTCATAATCTTTGCAATTACTTTAGATATTACAGAGATTTATCTTTGAGTGTCTCTAAGTGGGTTTTGTACTAGGAGCCACCTATTAGGGAGTACATACGGTACATAATTTTCTGTGTCTGGGATACTTCACTTAATATAATTGTTTCTAATGACATCCATTTCACGGCAAATTACATTAATTCATCATTTTTGATGGCTGAGTAGTATTCCATTGTATAGATGTACCACACTTTCCTTATCCACTCGTCAACTGTTGGACATTTGGGTTGATTCCATGACTTTTCTGTTGTAAACAGTGCTGCAATGAACATGGTCGTGCTTGAGCCCAGCCCTGTCCCCCACCCCAGAGCTGCCCAGCCAGCAGCACTGCTCCGCACGGCCTCCGGCTTTGCCCCCGAGGCCCCGCCCTGTCTTCATGCCGACCTCCCCAGGTCGCAGGTGAAGAATTCTGCCATCAACATCAGACCCCTGCCTCTCTGGCCCACCGGGGACCTACGCACGTGGTACACGGAAGACACACTTCTACTCAGAATTCAATAGAGTCCAAAGGAAACTCAAGCAAAATTCTAAGGGACAAAGGAAACACAGGCCATACATCTGGACTCCACTACAATCAATATATCACGTGGGCAAGATTCTTCTCATCCAGCCCAAAGGTAAGTAAACTTTTTTTTTTCACCTTACTCATCCTTTAAAGTGTCAATGCTGTAAATCAAGTTTCTCATACAGCCACCCCAAAACATACAACTCCAGGGAGTACACCACTCACCCCAACATTTCACCAAGATACTAAATTGTAAAAGTGCACTACCAAACTAATATTCGCCTCCTGGTAACATAACCTGACTTAACTGACGTACTAACAGCCTAGTAGTCTCATCTAGGATATAACAATAACAATACACAAACATACCCAATCCAAGGCAAGCACTAGTAATAACTGGCAAGTGTAACAATACCAACTACGTCGATTCAGTGAAAAACACATAGAAACTGAAAGGTCCTAAAAACAACAACAACAATGTACAAGTCAAAGTGCAGATCCATGAGAAACAAAACCAAAGAGGACCAATCTCCCACCGAAAGAATCAATCCCATAAGGAGGGATTCGGACCAGAACAAATCCACAGATAATAGCCATGAAAGCCAGACCCAATATAAAGATTTTCAGAGTATGATCATTACCATGATTAATACTAAGAAAGAGGAAATCCGAGAAGAGTTAAACAACCGTGTCAACCACTTTGAACAGGAACACAACAGGAACCTGGAGGAGTTGAGAAAAACAGTTCAAGAAACAAAAATAGGTATAGAGCAGTTAAAACAGTCTCAGGCAGAGTTGAAAATTGAGTTAAAAGATAAGTTATCTTCAACCCAAAACTCCACAGAGAGTCTTATCAGCAGAACAAATGAGGCAGAAAATAGAAATTCTGATCTTGAAGACAAAGTGGGAGAATTAACCAGCTCAATGGAAGAAATTGTTAAAGCCAAAAAGATACTGGAGAGGAACATTCAAGAGATATGGGACACCTTGAAGAGGCCTAACATGCGCATTCATGGAATACCAGAACAACAATCCCAAAATACCACACCGGAGGAAATATTTCAATTCATCATAAATGAAAATTTCCCACAACTAAAGAATGAGAGGCCCATCCAAATACAAGAGGCATTTCGCACTCCAAACAGATATGACCAAAATAGAAGATCGCCACAGTAAATAATAGTCAAAACACTCCACATTCAAGACAAAGAAAAGGTGCTGAGAGCTTCAAGAGAAAAAAAAAACCTCACTTTTAGAGGTAAACCTATTAGAATAACAAATGACTACTCAATGGAAACAGTAAAAGCAAGAAGAGCTTGGAGAGACATACTTCAAGTATTAAATGAGCAAAAATGCCAACCCAGACTGATATACCCGGCAAAACTATCTGTCATGATTGAGGGAGAAAGAAAAGATTTCCAGCACAAAGACAACTTGAAGGGATACATGTCTACCAAACCAGGCCTTCAAAAAATGCTAGAAATGATACTCAAGCTTGAAGAAAAGAACAAGCATATCCAGGAGGACAGAAGGGATGTATAATACCACCAAAATATAAATATCAAACAACATGCTTACAAAATCTACTATACATAAAAAAATGTCCAGAATTAAAAATAATTTCTTCATTATAACACTAAATGTCAATGGTATTAACTCACCGATTAAGAGACACAGATTACAAACTTGTATTAAAAACTACAATCCAATAATCTGCTGCCTTCAGGAAACTCATCTCACCACAAAATATAGGCACATCCTAAAAATAAAAGGCTGGTCCAAAACTTTGCAAGCTAATGGAACCAGGAAACAGGCAGGAGTAGAAATTATGCTTTCAGACAAAGTGGACTTTGGTTTGAAGTCCACTTTGTCTGAAAGCATAAAATCATAAGAGACACAGATGGATATTACATTTTAGTCACAGGTACAATTCACCAGGAAGACTTCACAATCCTGAACATTTATGCACCCAATACGGGATACTCCACATTCATTAAGAAAACCCTACAGCACCTAAAGCAAGAAATCAACCCCAAAACGATAATTCTTGGGGACTTTGACACCGCCCTCTCAACATGGGATAGATCAACAGGTCAAAAGCTTAACAGAGACACTTTGGAGCTTAACCAAACCCTTACTGAAATGGACCTTACAGATCTCTATCGAACTTTTCACCCACGCACCAGAGAATACACATTTTTCTCAGCAGCACACGGAATTTTCTCCAAAATAGATCACATATTTGGCCACAAAATGAAGCTACACATATACAAGAAAGTTGAAATTCTAACCTGTGCCCTATCAGACCACCACGGCCTAAACTGGACATCCACAACACAACAAACAAGAGAAAATACACTAACTCCTGGAAACTTAGCAATATGATGCTGAATGAGAACTGGATGCAGGAAGAAATTAAAAAGGAAATTCAAGATTTCCTGAAAGTGAATGATAACGAAACTACAACCTACCAAAATCTCTAGGACACAATGAAAGCTGTCCTAAGAGGTAAGTTCATAGCTTTTAATGCCTACATCAAAAAAATGGAAACATCAGAAATAAATAACTTCACAATGCAGCTTATGGCTTTAGAGAAACTTGAGCAATCCGATCCCAAAAGTAGTAGAAGAGAGGAGATTAGCAAAATAAGGGGAGAAATATCTGAAATCGAGATTAAGAAAACGATAGAAAAAATCAACCAGTCAAAAAGCTGGTTCTTTGAAAAAATCAATAAGATTGATACACCCCTAGCTAAATTAACCAAAAGCAAGAGAGAAAACCCAAATTAACAAAATTAGAAATGAACATGGAGTTATCACTACTGATACCCAAGAAATCCAGAGAATTATAACATCATATTTCAAAAACTTATACTCTGTGAAGTTTGACAACACAAAAGAGATGGATGAATTTCTAAGTAAATACAACTTACCTAAATTGAATCAGGAAGTTGTGAATTATTTAAATAGTCCTAAAACATATAAGGAAATTGAAGAAGTAATCTCGAATCTTCCCACCAAAAAATGTCCTGGACCAGATGGATTCAGCACAGAATTCTACCAGACAATTAAGGAGTTAATAAATAACACCAATACTCCTTAAACTGCTCCATCAAATAGCAAAGGAAGGAACACTACCAAATTCCTTTTATGAAGCTAATATCATCTTAATCACAAAACCTAATAAAGAATCACTTAAAAAAGAAAACTATAGGCCTATGTCTCTGCTGAACACAGATGCAAAGATTCCCAACAAAGTCTTAGCAAATCAGATTCAAAAACATATCAAAAAGATCATTCACAGGAAACAAGTAGGCTTCATCCCCGGCACACAAGGTTGGTTCAACATACGAAAATCAATACATGTAATTCATCATGTTAACCAGTCCAAAGTCCAAGACCACATGATACTCTCGATAGATACAGAAAAACCCTTTGACAAGATCCAACAGCCTTTTATGATCAAAACGCTAGAAACAGTAGGAATGGAAGGAAACTTTATCCATATAATAAGAGCTGTATACAACAAGCCCACAGCAAGGATTATGCTCAATGGGGAACAATTGGAAGCATTCCCACTTCGATTGGGAACTAGACAAAGCTGTCCACTCTCACCACTTCTATTCAATATTGTACTTGAAGTCTTAGCTGAAGCCATAAGACATGAAAGGGACATAAGACGAATGCAAATCAGCAAGGAAGAAGTCAAGCTATCCCTATTTGCAGATGACATGATCTTATACATGAGGGATCCCAAAAACTCCACCAGGAAGCTCCTGGAACTAATTGAGAAGTTCAGCAGGGTGGCAGGATAAAAAATAAATGTGCAAAAATCAGAGGCCTTCCTATATGCCCAGAATGAAAGAAGTGAAAAAGCCTTGAGAGAAACAATCCCATTTACTATAGCCACTAAAAAAATGAAGTACCTTGGTATAAACCTAACCAAGGAGGTAAAAGACCTTTACAATGAAAACTTTAAAACGCTAAAGAAAGAAATTGCAGAAGACATCAGAAGGTGGAAAGACCTCCCATGTTCCTGGATTGGCAGAATCAACATTGTAAAAATAACCATCCTACCAAAGGCAATATACAAATTCAATGCTATACCAATTAAAATCCCAAAGCAATTCTTTAAAGAAGTTGACCAAACAATCTCAAAGTTCATATGGAGGCACAAAAGACCTAGGATAGCAAAGACAATCCTGAATAACAAAAACACTGCTGGAGGTATTACCATACCAAACCTTAGTCTATACTACAAATCCATAGTTACAAAAACAGCCTGGTACTGGCTCCAAAATAGACACACAGATCAATGGATAAGGATTGATAACCCAGATATAAGCCCACAAAAATACAGCCATTTGATCTTTAACGAAGGGGCCCAAAGAATCCAATGGAAAAGAACAGCATCTTCAACAAATGGTGCTGGCAAAACTGGATCTCCACATGCAGAAGATTAAATCTGGACCCATACTTGTCACCATGTACAAGACTTAATTCCAAATGGATCAAGGACCTTTATATCAGAACAGAGACTATAAAAACCATAGGTGAAAGGATAGGGAACTCCCTCAAGCTGATTGGGCTAGGCCAACATTTCCTAAACAGACATCCAATGGCACAGTCACTGCTACCAACTCTCAACAGTTGGGATCTTGTGAAATTAAAGAGCTTCTGTTCAGATGAAGAGATTGTAACAGGAGCTCAAAGGCAACCCACAGAATGGGAGAAAATCTTCACTAACCACATATCTGATAGAGCTCTATTATCCAGAGTGCACACAGTACTTAGAAAACGAAACTCCAAGGAAAACAATGGCCCAATTAAAAAATGGGCCCTGGAACTTAAAAGAAACTTTACCAGGGATAAAATTAAAATGTCTAAGAAATATCTGAAAAAATGCTCCACTTCCTTAGCCATCAGGGAAATGCAAATCAAAACGTCCCTGAAATATCATCTCACCCCGGTCAGGATGGCAAAAATCCACAATACAAACCAACAAATGCTGGAGAGGATGTGGAGAGAGGGGAACTCTCCTACATTGCTGGTGGGAATGCAGGCTCATACAGCCACTCTGGCGAGCCGTCTGGAGATTCTTAAGGAAATTAAAGATTGAAATGCCATATGACCCTGCTATTCCACTTTTGGGAATAACCCCTCCATGCAGCAGAGGTTCACCTCGATAGCACAAGCACGACCATGTTCATAGCTGCACTGTTTACAATAGCAAAGTCATGGAATCAACCCAAATGTCCAACAGTTGACGAGTGGATAAGGAAACTGTGGTGCATCTATAGGATGGAATACTACTCAGCCATCAAAAATGATGACTTAGTGGAATTTGCTGGGAAATGGATGTCATTAGAAACAATTATATTAAGTGAAGTATCCCAGACCCAGAAAATTAAGCGCCGTATGTACTCCCTAATAGGTGGCTCCTAGTACCAAACTCACCCAGCACACATTGAGACACTCAAACGTAAACTTATATAATAGAGTAATTGCAAGGATTATGAACAGGAGGGATGGGGTTGGAGGGCCACACCAAACACAAGGAGAGAGGGTACCATGTTACAGCAGAGAAAGTAGGCCTCCATCAAGGAATGCAAGTAAGTAATGTGACACCTGGTTAAGTTCACAGACATTCGTTCCTGATTATGTACAACTGAGGGGGTATGATCTCACCAGAAGGGGAGGGCATATAGTCTGGCAGATGAAAGGTGATCATTTTGCAAATGGGTGACTGACCCCTCCGTCACCGAGGCTTCCTGCTTTTCTTACATCTACCCTTGAATGTGCTATTATAACAAGACTCCAGTTTAACAGCTTTTTGTCTCTGACCAGGGGGTGATATACAGTGCCCATCAGGATGGAGTGAAGGGCATTGCAGTAGTAGCAAAACTGCAAAAGAAAATCAACAAACCACAGTCCAGAACTTCAGAGACTCTATATCAACCACCTAGAACTAGGCCAGCCTAATCTCCCCCCATCCTGAAGTTCAGAGACATTTGCAAAAGAGGGGGTGGTAAGATTGTAAGAGCAAAAGGATGGGAAGAGCAATGATTTGCAAGATTCTCCACACTAGTTAGGGCCGAAGCAATCATAATAGGACTTTGCATGCCTTGCACAATGTCCAACACACTGTTGACCTCACAAAGTCTAGCATCAGCTAAAGGCACCAAGATTCTTGGAGCCAAGGGATTGACAGCCACAGTAGTGTTCCTATGCTTAAGGGGAACATGAGAAAGGGTTCAGGGAAATGCCACTGGGTCCTTGCACCTCATCGGAGAGAAGGACCCAGAGGAGAGTTAGGCATACACAATAAAGGACTCTCTGGGAATTGAGGGGGAGGCGCTGGGGTAGGGGGAGGGAGGGAGGGGAAGCAGGGGGTTCAGGGAGAAGAGGAGGGAGGGAGGGAACTGGTCTACCTATTAAGTTTGTATGAGCGGAAATAATAAAAAATGTATTAAAAATATATAAATAAAAAAAAAGAACATGGTCGTGCTTGTGCTATCAAGGTGAATTTTTGCTGTAGCGGGGGTTATTCCCAAAAGTGGAATAGCAGGGTCATATGACATTTCAATCTTTAATTTCCTTAAGAATCTCCAGATGGCTCGCCAGAGTGGCTGTATGAGCCTGCAGTCCCACCAGAGAGTTCCCTTCTCTCCACATCCTCTCCAGCATTTGTTGTTGTTTGTATTGTGGATTTTGCCATACTGACCGGGGTGAGATGATACCTCAGGGGTGTTTTGATTTGCATTTTCCTGATGGCTAAAGAAGTGGAGCATTTTTTAAGATATTTGTTAGACATTTTAATTTCATCCCTGGTAATTTTCTTTTAAGTTCCAGGGCCCATTTTTTAATTGGGCCATTTGTTTCCTTGGTGTTTAGTTTTCTAAGTTCTTTGTGCACTCTGGACAGTAGAGCTCTATCAGATATGTGGTTAGTGAAGATTTTCTCCCATTCTGTGGGTTGCCTTTGAGCTCCTGTTACAATCTCTCTATCTGAACAGAAGCTCTTTAATTTCACCAGATCCCAACTGTTGAGAGTTGGTAGCAGTGACTGTGCCATTGGATGTCTGTTTAGGAACTGGCTGCCTAGCCCAATCATCTCGAGGGAGTTCCCTACCCTTTTCACCTATGGTTTTTATAGTCTCTGGCCTTATATCAAGGTCCTTGATCCATCTGGAATTAAGTCTTGTACATGGTGACAAGTACGGGTCCAGCTTTAATCTGCATGTGGAGATCCAAATAAACTATTTTCTAAAAAAGATCTTAAAAATTAAATAAAGTTAAATTTAAAAAGACATCTTAAAACACACTATAAGGAGAAAAACCTTATATTCAGTGACTAAAAGACAATAAATATGTCTGATTTCTCATCTGTATGCATTCTGATAAGCATGAAGGGAGTGGAGTTCAAACCTAAATGCCGGAGAGAAACTCCACTATTACAGAATTCTGTATGTGTCAAAATTATCCCTTACAGTGAAGGAGAAATACAGACTGTCAAGAAAAAAATCTGAAGGATTTGGTTGTCAATAGTCTCTCCTTTCCAGATACATTAAATGAAATTCTTTAGAACTGGAGAAATAAAAATGATAAGAAATTAGATATTTTTATTTAAACAAAGGGAGAACATAAAAGACAGAATTGATGAGGGAATATAAATATCTTCTGAATTATCAATTAATCTAGAATATGAATATGTTGCATTTATTCTGCATGTTACCAATAAATTCATAACCAAACAATTTAGGGGAAACAAGTAGTTTATATTTCTTTCTTAATGATCATATGCTGCAGTTCTTATTCCAGCTTAGTAGGAGAGTTCATAGCAATACCAAGAGCTGAGAGAACTATGTACAGACAGCACTGCAAGTCAGGCAAACTTCCAAACTTGTCAGAATGATTACATACTAACATGCTGAACTATATCAAACTACTGAACCAATACCTTACGTCTTTTCCAACTGTCTAAAGAATGATCCTTCCACCATGAGTTTAATCTTCCTTTGTCAATTAGACAATGTCTTATAAGTTTGTTTAGGGGTTGCCTAAACTACAGCTTCTTCATAAATGTGTCCAAAGCTCAGCCTTCAATTGTCAAATTCAGACATGTATTATTTAAAGGAATAATGATGAATTCATGCTTATACACACATGCAAATGCACATAACACATGCATCTGTTTATACATGTAAGTGATATGAATGGCAGCAATAATGTTGCAGTTAGCCTGCGTTATTACTGATAAATTCACAACCAAATAGCATAAGGGAACAAGAGATTTTATTCTGGTTTACAATTGTCTAGTTATAGTTGCTTTCCCAGATTAACAGAAGAGTCCACACAAACATCAGGATTTGAGGAAACTGGTCACATTATATCCGTAGGACTATTGAGAGAGCAACAATTCTCACTTGCCAGCCCAAACTTTCTGACCTAGTATGTAGTACAATGTCACTTTCTTTAATATGCCCCACCCACCATGAGCTGAGCTATCTCTATGAATTTCCTGAAGATTTGCTCCAAGCTTACCTATCAATTCTTTATAAATGTGTCCAGAGTTCCAAGCCTCCAACTTTCAAGTTGATACCTGTATCTAATTATGACAAATGATATGAGATGAGGTATATAATGAATAAGTAAGAAAAATTAAGAATTCATTGTTATTTAAAGTAATTGTACTGTCTCTGAAGTGGTATGTTTTATAGTGGGAATGTATTTGATATATATTATAGAAAAATGGCCATAGTTTGGAAATTAACTATAAAGAAAAGTAAACAATGTCAACAAAACTAAATAATATAAAAAAATAAGAGTTGAAAAAGAATGTAAGAAAAGTGGAAAAGGAGGAGCAAAAATCAAAATAATGATACAGTAAATCTTAGCTATCTGTGTCACATTTAATCATTGTAATTCCAAACAAATATGTACCAAATATAGATGCACCCAATTTCATAAAACAAGTCCCAGTAGACATAGAATTGACCCAAACAATGATGGGGGAAAATTCAGTATTCCACTTTCATCAGAGAACAGGTCAAAATAAACTAAAACAAAATAAACAGAGAAATATTTTAGGCAAACAACATTACAAATCATATGTTTCTAACATATTTCTACAGAGCACTCTGTTCAAATACTAGTGAATGACACTCTTTTAAACTGGACATGAAATGTTTCATAAAACAGAACACATATTGGGCAAAAAGCAAGCCTAAACAAAAATAACAAAATTGAAGCAACTCTCTTTATCTTACTAAATCACAAAGAAATAAAGTTAAATATCTGCAACAAGAAAAAAAATCACAGAAAATATACCTAGTCATGGATCTTTAAAAATACACTACTGAATGACATAAGGATAAATGAAGAAATCAGAAAATAAATAAAAATTCCTAGAACTGAATCAAAATGTAAATACAATATACCCAAATCTAAGCATCATAATGAAGGAAATTCTAAGAATAAGCATATGCATATGTAATATATGTGTGCTAGGTTATATGTGTAGTGCTAAGTGCTTATATCACAAAAAATGAGAGAACCTGAATAAGTAACTTAATACACCTTAAGACCTTGAAAACACAAGTATGAACAAACTCAAAAGAAGTTGATGGGAAGAAATAATCAAGTTCAGAGCAGAAATCAACAAAATAGACTCTCCCCTCATACGCAGAATCTATGAAACAAAAAAGGTGGTTCTACAGAAAGATAAACATAATTGACAAACCTTTAGCAATTTACACAAAAGACAGTCAAATTAAATTCTCCTTTACTGAAAAAAGAGGAATAATACTGATATTGATAAAATTCAGAGAATCATAAGGACCTAACTGAAAAATCTTCATTGCAGACCTGCTTGTTAGAAGGGTATAAATCCCTGTTACTATAAACTAGAACAAGAACCTATTTTAATAAAGGAAGGAAAAAATCAATAGGGAAGACAGCCTATAGGTAGAAAGGCAGTACATCAAAGTGCTGTGTTGGTAGCTATTATTATGCCCCTACAATGGGCACTTACAGTGGAAACCTTTGGGTCTAAAGCTGTGTTAGTTAATAGAAATGTACATATCAGTGGGGTGGCCTGAAGAGAGGTAACTTGATATAACCACAGAGGCCTGAGCACAGACAGGAGTAGACAGGTCAGAGTGAACCCTGGAGTCCATAGAAGCACACAGGAGGAAGTGTGTGAGAAAGAATGGTGAATGGAAGGGAAGAGATGTAAGGGAAGGGTGAGGGAGGGAAGTTGTCCAATATGCTTGTAAAAGTAGAAAAATAAATAATAAAAAAAGAAAAAATCTTCATTCCACTAAGTTAGAAAACAAAAGTAATTTACAGATGCATATGACTTCCACAAATGCATTTCATAGTAGAAATATTTCAGAATACAGAAGTTGCTACAGTAAATCATGTAATTAGGTCTAATGGGTTGGGGACATAACTCTATTAGTAAAGAGCTTACCTTGTAAGCATGAGGACTTGACTTCTATGCCCAGAATCCAGACAGAAAAAAAGCTAGGCAAAAGCTAGGCATGTTGTCTTATACTTGTAATTACAGCACTAAAGAGGCAGAGCCTGTGTTAGTGAATAGAAATGCACATATCAGTGGAGTGGCCTGAAGAGAGGTAACTTGATATACCACAGAGGCCTGAGCACAGACAGGAGTAGACAGGTCAGAGTGAACCCTGGAGTCCATAGAAGCACACAGGAGGAAGTGTATGAGAAAGAATGGTGAAGGGAAGGGACTAGACCAGACTAGACTAATCAGTGACTGTGAGGACAGTAAGAAATCCCATTTCAAAGAAAAAGGGTGGATGGCACCTAAGGAGCAACACAAGCTTGTGCATGCATTTACATTCAAACACACACATACAAATACACAAAAAATAAGTTTTAACTATATCTTATATATAAGAAAAACCACTCAATTAAAATATCCATAGAATAAAATTAAATGGGTAGTAAACATGCTATGTTACATTAAACAAAAAAGTGTCATACATTAGACTTCACACTTGATTACAAGTGCTTCTTACAATAGTTTCTGAAAAAACTAATAGTGGAAAACACCAAGAAAATGAGAGTATTAAGTACTGCAGATGACTACAGTACATTTGATCTTCATTGTTTCTAATACCCTATCTCAGGGTATCTTATGGCCACAAATTCAGCCCATGTTCTTAATAATCACAGTGCAAGGATGAATGCACATGATGGGAGTAAGGCACTTAACAGTGTACATGGTGCTGACATGAACATTTTCTCATTTGATCATCTCAGAATCCCTGTAAGAACGACAGAGCAGACATGACTTCTCTCAGTTGTACTGCAAATACTTAAATATAGTGTCAACTAAAGACATGATTATGTGGAAGTTCTTAATCCTAATGTGTCCAGAACAGTGTCCAGTAATAATGGACTTTAATCCATTTATAAAAACAGAAGGGTGCTTACTGAAAATTTAACTAAATAACTGATTTAGTTTTAATATTATATGCAAAAAAAATCTGCCCAGTGAACAGATGAAAAAAAATAGAAAGAGAAAAAGGAAAAAAACAGGAAGAAAAAAGTACACAAAAATATGTTTATAAAAAAAAGACAGCCAGTCTAATCTCTCCCCATCCTGAAGCTCTGGGAAATTTGAGGAAGAGGGGGTGGTAAGATTGTAAGAGCACAAGGATGGGAAGAGTAATGATATACAAGATACTGCACACAAGTTAGGGCCGAAGCAATCATAATAGGACTTTGCATGACCTGCGCTATGTACAACACATTATTGACCCCACAAAGTCTAGCATGGACTAAAGGCACTAAGATCCTTGGAGGCTAGGGACTGGCAGTCACAGTAGTGTTCCTATGCTTAAGGGGAACACAGGAAAGGGTTCTGGGACATACCTCTGGATCCTTGCACCTCATCGGAGAGGAGGACCCAGAGGAGAATTTGGTATGCACAGTAAAGGATGCCCCGGGGATTGGGGGGGAGGAGGCACTGGGGGATAGGAAGGGAGGGGAGAGCGGAGGGGGAGTTGGGGGGGGGTCGGGGCAGGTGGAGGGAGGGAGGGGACCGGTGTACCTGTTAAGTTTGTATGAGCGGAAATAATAAAAAAATTTTAAAAAAAGACAGGATGTAGTCAATACTTTGGGTACTGCATGGATCCCTTGAAATATCTATTTCCAAATCTCAGAGTGACAAAATTACCTTGTGACACAGATCTATAGAAGAAAGTAAGAGGTGTTGATCTTGAAAAAAATATGTACAGAACTCCAAGACAGAACTGTTTCAGACCTGATCTAATAATACGATTTAATTTGTAGATTTGCCAGGAAGGAACTGTGTGATATGCCACCTAGTGTCAACCACAACTGCTAAGTAAATTTGAAAAGACAGTAGACATCAGCCACAGAACCCAACAGGCAGGATTCATAGGCAGGCCTTGGCTTTCCAGATGATAGGGAGCAGTTTCAGCATAAACAGTGGATGATAACTTTTGAACCAAGGTGTAAACCCACAGTGGACTACTGCCACCAGAAAGATTAACTAATTATATTTCAAGGTGCTGTCTTTCCTTCTTTCTCAAAGGGGACATGATTTTTGAGAGTACTAAGCAAACTGTAGCCATGTTTAATTATCATGTGTCTACATGTAACTCAGAAACACCGCCACAATCTTCCCACATAACAGGTAAGACTGATTTTTTAAGAATTAGATGGTATTATGTTGTCTTTTGAACTTTCCAGGTTCTAAGTATGTAGTACACACTCATCCTATATTTGTTAACAAAAACTAATTTTATAAAATTTACCTGAATTTGTTTTATCCTAAGCCTGGTCTTTTAGTTTATTTGTGATGAGTTAAACTTGGGTTTGAATCTTTACCAACCAAATGTATATATACAAGTTAGTTCCCTGGTGATGTGTATTGACATATTAGTTTTTTCCTTCTTGAAAACTCAGTTGGAATAGTGACTTTTGAATTCTGAGGTAGATTCATAAAAACTGGGATCAGAGACAGTCAGCATTTCTTTGTATCATGTGTGGAATTCAGAATGCTGTTTAAAAAGTTCTTTGGGTGAGAAGGAAATTATTAGTCATTGCTTTTATTCAGTTGATCTGCTCACTTTTAAAAGGAACTTTTTTATTTGCTGATATAATAACTTCCACAAAATATACAAATCTGGAAATTTTACTACAGAACCAATGAGTTTTTGTAATTGCATAGAAAATAATTTTTACCAAAAACAAAAACTTAAAAAAATTCTAGACTCAAAAACAAATATTCACTGATAATAAAAGTATATGTATAGAAAACCAGGAAAATAAGTTAAAGTCACTGGCACAGCCAAGGTCTGAAGTTCTGTAGAAGATATGGTATTTTTTTTCATTTTATTGCTCTCTATTATGTATACTGTTCTTTTTTTCAATAAGATCCAAACACATTATGAACACAATGAACTACACGACACCTACTAAGTACAAGATCTCCCAAATTAAACAATAATCTTTATTTCATAGAGTCTAATAAGGATTTCATCTTAGTATTTATTTTTATTTTTTACATTTTTATTTTTAATTATATTACCAATGAATTTACGTGTCTTCATCAATTACTGCCTAACCCCATCCCATCTACCCATCTGTTCTTTCCTCCTCCATGTCTCTCTGTATGGTGATCCACGGGGACCCATCTTGGATGCCATCTAGGTGCTAGTGCCTGGGCACCTTCCAGGACTATTCCAGAAACAAAAATAATACTAAAGTGTACACCTTAGAAAATTGGAGGCATAGGAATGATTCTTCAAAGCATCCATTGTCTTTCTTCTGAATGGTCAACACAAAAAAATAAAAATGTAAAGCCATCCACGACATAGTTCAGTCTTAAATAATTAGGAAAATAAAAACCCTTCTTTTTATTTTCATGATGTGTATGCACACCCTCATAGTATATAACCTGGAATTAGCAGCACAAATATAGAAAGATGTGAACATTTTCATAGTAACATATTAAGCAGTTTCATATTAGTTTAAATGAGAAGTGCCTCTTTTCATCCTGTGTTTTAATTTCGTTACACCTTTCTACAACAAAATACCTGATCTAAGGGACTAAGGGGACAAAGGCCTTATTTATACCTCACAGCTCCTGATTATAGTTCATCATGGCAGGGGAGTTATAGCAATAGGAGGGAACTGGTCATATTGCTTCCACAATAAAGAACAGAAAGTCACAGATGAATGCATGCATGTATACTTGTTTGTTGTCTCCTTTATGCAGCCTCAGACCCCAAGCCCAGAGAATGATCCCACCAATAGTGGACTGAATCTTCCCACATCAATCAATGCTATTAAGTCATTCCCTCCAGGCATGACTGGTATCTAAACTTGATTTAGAGAATTCCTGTCAGGTGTGTTACAAGTCCTGTCATTAGATGGCAGGATCATAATTACTACTAATCACCACATCTGAAAATGACTTCCTTTTTTATTTATTATTTATTCAATTGTGCATGTATGCATGTGTGTGTATGTATGTGTGTGTGTGTGTGTGTGTGTGTGTGTGTGTGTGTGTGTGTAGAACCACGGACAAATTCGGGAACCACCACGGACTGTCTCCACCTCCTCCTTGTTTACTCTGCCCCGGGATTCACAGGCTCTGCCCTACCAGGAATGGAAATGCAGGCCGCCCCTGCTTCTGTCTGGCATCTATACATGGGGTCTAGGATCCGAACTCAGGACCTTCCGCCTGCAAGGCAGAGGCTTAACCTCTGAGCCACCTCTCCAGCCCGAAAATGACTTCTTTAAAATAAAATATTTTTATTTGTTATGTATTTTATCTCAATTTCAGAATGTATATGTGTATGATTTAAATATTTCAGTGTTAGTAATTTTACTCCAGTTTCTAAGGCTTTGGTATTTCCTAGATCTTAAAAATGCTGTTTTTTAAAGGGAAAGTGAAAATGGCAAAAGTGGATTCTGCCACATCTACACTGCTAAAGTTTCAGTGCTAAAAGACTTACTTTAACAACAAATATCAGAAAATATAATATAATATAAAATTTAACATTGTATAAAATATAATGTATGATATGATATGATATAATATGCTCAGTGTATTTTCTTAATTGGTGTGATCCATTACTTCTGAAGTTTCTACATCATAACCATGAAGGTAACATGATAGACGAGGAAAATCTCTCTATAATAAATTGTCATTAATCTTTATCAAAGATGATCACACTCTCAGACCTCCACACATGCATACACATGAATGCTCACTCATAAACAGATATGCATACAGGAACATACTCGGTATATGAATACATGAAAAGTAGATGGATAGATAGATAAATAGAGGATAGACATATTGATATATTGTCAGTAATCTCAGCCTGAGTCTAAATATTAATATTTTGTGGTTAAGATTTTCTTTTAAGCTTTTAGCTGGAAGTAAAGGGCCCTATAAACCAGTCAGGAAGATGAATCTCACTTGCTAAATCTCTTAATGTTGATATGTTTGTCTGCTCTGCTTTAAAAAAAAAATAAGACTGAAAAAACTCATCCAATGATAGAAAAAGAATTTCAGGGGCAAGCAAAAAGACCTGAACTTGAATCCCCAAATAACACATACATATGCTGGACAGAAGTGACAGCAGCCTGGAAGCTCTGGAAGCAGAACATGGAAAAACCCAGAGAAAAACAATAAGGAGGTAGAACAATCCAGGATGATTCCCAATATCACTTGTAAGATTCCACAGGCACATACACTGAAGTCCCTCTTGTACATATGCTTCTACACATATTTACACACACACACACACACACACACACACACACACACACACACACAAATAACTGCTTGGATTTTTGACCTTTTAAAATTTTTACTTTTTTTTTATTAAAAATTTAATTATACATTTTAAAAATTTTTTACCAGTTCCCTCCCTCCCCCCTCCTCCCCCCGAATCCCCTCCTCCCTCTCCCTATCCCCCAGTGCCTGCCCCCCAATTCCCAGAGAGTCCTTTATTGTGTACGCCTAACTCTCCACTGGGTCCTCCTCTCCGATGACATATAAGGACCCAGTGGCATTTCCATAAGCCCTTTCTCTTGTTCCCCTTAAGCATAAGATCACTACTATGGCTGTCAATCCCTTGCCTCCAGGGGTCTCGGTGCCCTTAACAGAGCACTTTACTTTGAAATGTTATTGTTTAGTCATTTCCCACGAACTGCAATTTTAAAGATATTTAGGCCGCAATGTGAGTCATGTCTGTGGTGTTTAATCTGTGCAATTCAGAAATATAGAGCCCCTTCCCCCATGCTGAAAATACTTCTGATTAAGGGATTTTATAATTTGAAATGTGAGTTGCGCCCCCACAGACTCATGTGTATGAATCTTTAATTGTTCAGGAAAGTCTTGGCACTTTTAAAAGGTGAAGCCTTGTTGGAGGAGGGCATGTAACAGGAGGTGACTTTGAGGTTGATTAGCTCTACCTTACTTCAGGAGGAGGTCTGCTTTAGCAGTTGCAGTATTGCAGCTCTCAGTTACCATGAAGGACGTGACTTAGGCCACCTTCATCTTCTGCCATCCAGCCATAACTTTTTTACCATAATGGACTATATCTTCCCTCTGAAACTATAACCTTAATAAATCTTTCTCTCCCCTTAAGTTGTTTGAGCCTCAGTTGTGTCTCACAGCAGCACAAAGAGTAACTGATACAAGATGTCTGTTGATACACATCCCAATAGAGTCAGCACCCTGATACTATGTGATGTTTTATCACAAGTGTCTTATATACATATCCTATAAATGCCTATGTTCATGCATGTTATATTACATATACATATGTAATATATATCCTTATATGACTGTTTTCAAATGACATGTGAAACATTATAGAATTCTCCCTAAAATATAATCACACTTTACTTTGTGATTGTGTGATTCTAAAGAAAATCTTCCAACTATTCTATGTTTTAGAGATTCTAATCACTTTATGTATTTCTAAAAGAAATATTACAATGTTTATTCAGTCTACACAAAGGAGATTTTCTCTTTTGCTTTTAAGATAGTAAAATTCTTTTACATACCATAGGACATAGGAAGTTTCTGAACTTTTTTAGAAAGCAATGTAAATCACAAAGGTCTTCGCCAAGCTGTGACAGCATGGAGCTACTTACTTTAGATTCAGGCAAGAGGACAAATAAGGCACTTACTGTTTTAGTTATGTGACCTGCTACTCAAACACTACAGCTGTGAGTTAATGATTGTCTAACAAGGATTGGGGAAAGAGACCTATTAGCACTGAATCACTGACTATTGGCTTTTACCTACAAAAGGCAGACAACATGCTTGTTTGTTTTCTTTATGGGGGTGACTATGTCTCCATAGCCACTCTGTGGCACAATTCAATAATTCTTTATCTACTCTTTTCATTACCAGTGGTAAATAAATTCTGTAACACTATGTTAATCCAATTTCTATGAAGTTGGGGCAATGGTCAATTCATTGAGTTGCTCAATTATACATGTAACTATAGAAAAATCAAACCAAAATATCAAAATTATGCTATTGCTTAATTAGACTTCATTCTGTAACTCCCCATCTATTTCTGCCTTTTATAACCTTATCGTCTACTTGAAAAATATACATTAAAAACCCCATAAGTTATACAATTACCAATTATTGAAAGTTCTTGATGAAATCTGATGACTCATTTTAGTTCTCATATTAGTTAATTTTCTTATTATGTTGATAAAATATCTAACATGAGTAACTTGAGGAAGAAAGGGATTATTTTGGCTCAATCTGTCATGGAGAGGAAGTCATGGCAGCAAGAGCTTGAAACAGCAGTCCACATTGCACATGCAGTCAGGAAGCAGAAGATCAATGCTAGGGTTCAGCTCACTCTTTTTTGGGGGGGAGTTCTAAGAGTTAGGGAGGGTCTTCCCACCTCAGTCAACCTAATCTAGAAAATTGCTCAGAGAAAAAGCCCAGAGACTTGACTCCAAAGCTGTTCTAGATCCTGTCAAGCTGACAATCAATATAAACCTTTAGGTTCCCTGAGGTACAAGCTAGAAGTAGATATTTTGTTATTCTACTATTATCAAAATTATGAAAACCTCTTGCTTTTAGTGATATGTATTTATCTTCATCTGTCTGTCATTCTGTATATCAATCACTTAATAATGCTAAATATAAAAAATAATCTCTCCCCATCCTGAAGCTCAGGGAAATTTGCAGAAGAGGGGGCAGTAAGATTGTAAGAGCACAAGGATGGGAGGAGTCATGATATGCAAGATACTCCACACAAGTTAGGGCCGAAGCTATTATAATAGGACTCTGCATGATCTGCGCAATGACCAACATATCATTGACCCCCTCAAAGTCTAGCATGGACTAAAGGCACTAGGATCCTTAGAAGCAAGGGATTAACAGTCACAATAGTATTCCTATACTTAAGGGGAACACAAGAAAGAGTTCTAGGAAATGCCACTGAGTCCTTACACCTCATCAGAGAGGAGGATCCAGAGGGAAGTTTGATATACACATTAAAGGATGCTTCAGAGATGGGGGAGGGGGAACTGGGAGAAAGGGAGAGAGGGGGGAAAGGAAGGGGAAAAGGGGGGAGGTAGCAAGGAGGTCTAGGGAGGGGTGGAGGGAAGGAGGGGACAGGGGTACCTATTACGTTTGTATGAGCTGAAAAATAAAAAAAAATTAAAAAAATAATCAATTCAGTTAGGAGTTCTATATGTGAAGAATAAAAACGTGTTTTTTTCTTTTCATCAAATTCTGATTCAATATTTTTCAATATAATATAATTATTTGCTGAAAATTAATAGACCAGTTAATTACTTTTTTTGTAGGCTAATTAACAGATCTCAAATGAAGATGGATCTGCTAGTTACTGATGGTAATTTTGTGTACCAAGTGCTTCAGTATAGACTCCTGTCTTAACAAAGTCAATTCTTATAACTTCATTTATTAATAAAGTAAGTTAAATCAAGTGTCTATGCTACTGATACACAATTAAAGTTTTAAATTTGGGATAATATAAAGTAACACAGCTATAAAACTTGGACCTAGATACCTATTAATAAAAGTGAGCAATTTTACAGACATTTAACTCTTCATAGAACTAACATATTTTATCAACAGAATAACAGAGTTTGACTATACTTTGTTAAAAAATCACTCTATAGTTCAACTGCTTACATTACAACCAACTATTCCACTGTACATAAGTAGAGTTTCTCTAGAAGTAAAGTATAACACATGTGCAGAATCATCTTCCTCTTTTTCATTGATTTGTCCATAAAGCTAAATCAATGATGTCCAATGATCAATGTCCCTACAGCTAGCATCAAGGCCACATACAAATAGAGCTACCCATTCATTCTTTTCTTATGAGCTGACTTTCAATCAATATTTTAATATACTCCATTAACTGGGATAAAGGCTTATACATGACTATAGATTGAATTCAAGAAATCAGAGTTCCAACAAACTTGAACATATGAACTATTTTTTAGAACTTCATAACAAAAAATTGGGAGAAGAAAATTTCACAATGAACAGTCATCATTTTTCTTCACATAATAACAGAGTCAACTAAAGGCCAAAATCTATTGACTCGGCACATGAATTATTCATGAGGTTCTCATGCATTCAATATTTTCATTAGCTGCCTAATAACTGTAGCAATTTACTGAGTTGCACAAACTCAACCTTCATGGAAATTACATTGTAAAAGGAGGGAAAATATATTACCTGACAAATATTTAAATAAAACTGATAAAGTCTATGAAAGGGAACAGAAGTATTTGATTTTACTTATCTTAGTCTTTGCACCTCTATAACAGAGTAGATGGCATTTGGAGAACTTACAAACAACATAAAGTATTTCCCATAGTTTCTGACTCTGTAAAACTCTGTATCATCTTTTGTTGCATTCCCTGGAAAGAGTGGTAGAAAGTAAGAAAGTCTAAGCACCTTTTGTTCAGCCCTCTGATAGCAGCCTGGCGGTCATGGCTATGACCAAAATAATACCCAAAATTTCTTGCTGCCCAGTGTACCTTTGCAGTGTGAACTTTTGGGGGGGGCCTTGGGTAAAATGAAGAATATATCTTGAGCTGTAATCTAATGTATGGAAAAGATGCTTCGAGAATAAACAGACTCTGTTGAGAATCTTGCCAATCATTGCTCCTCCCATCCTTTTGCTCTTACAATCTTACCACCCCCTCTTCCGCAAATGTCCTTGAGCTTCAGGATGGGGAGAGATTAGGCTGGCCTAGTTCTATGTGGTTGATATAGAGTCTCTGAAGTCCTAGATTGTGGTTTGTTGATTTTCTTTTGCAATTTTGCTGCTCCTGCAATGCCCTTCACTCCATCCTGATGGGCACTGTATGTCACCCCCTGGTCAGAGACAAAAAGCTGTTAAACTGGAGTCTTGTTATAAGAGCACATTCAAGGGTAGATGTAATAAGAGTAGGAAACCGTAGTGAGGGAGGGGTCAATCACCCATTTGCAAAATTATTACTTTTTATCTGCCAGACTATATGCCCTCCCCTTCTGGTGAGATCATACCCCCTCACTTGTAAATGATCAGGAACGAAAGTCTGTGAACTTAACCAGGTGTCACATTACTTACTTGCATTCCTTGATGGAGGCCTATTTTCTCTGCTGTAACATGGTCCCCTCTCTCCTTGTTTCTGGTGTGGCCCTCCAACCCCATCCCTCCTGTTCATAATCCTTGCAATTACTATATTATATAAGTTTACCTTTGAGTGTCTCAATGTATGCTGGGTGAGTTTGGTACTAGGAGCCATCTATTAGGGAGTACATACGGCGCTTAATTTTCTGGGTTTGGGATACTTCACTTAATATAATTCTTTCTAATGACATCCATTTCCTGGCAAATTCCAGTAATTCATCATTTTTGATGGCTGAGTAGTACTCCATTGTATAGATGTACCACTATTTCCTTATCCACTCATCAACTGTTGGACATTTGGGTTGATTCCATGACTTTGCTATTGTAAACAGTGCTGCTATGAACATGGTCATGCTTGAGCTATTGAGGCGAACCTCTGCTGCATGGGGGGTTATTCCCAAAAGTGGGATAGCAGGGTCATATGACATTTCAATCTTTAATTTCTTTAAGAATCTCCAGATGGCTTGCCAGAGTGGCTGTATGAGCCTACATTCCCACCAGCAATGTAGCAGAGTTCCCCTCTCTCCACATCCTCTCCAGCACTTGTTGTTGTTTGTATTGTGGATTTTTGCTATCCTGACTGGGGTGAGATGATATCTCAGGGAAGTTTTGATTTGTATTTCCCTGATGGCTAAGGAAGTGGAGCATTTTTTAAGATATTTGTTAGACATTTTAATGTCATCCCTGGTAAAATTTCTTTTAAGTTCCAGGGCCCATTTTTTAATTGGGCCATTGTT
Organism: Typhlomys cinereus; assembly: GCA_023101885.1. NCBI lineage: Eukaryota > Metazoa > Chordata > Mammalia > Rodentia > Platacanthomyidae > Typhlomys > Typhlomys cinereus. Next base: position 946,849 of record JALPQD010000221.1, on the reverse strand, counting down.
TTCCTTGGAGTTTAGTTTTCTAAGTTCTTTGTGCACTCTGGGCAGTGGAGCTTTATCAGATATGTGGTTAGTGAAGATTTTCTCCCCTTCTGTGGGTTGCCTTTGAGCTCGTGTTACAATCTCTTTATCTGAACAGAAGCTCCTTAATTTCACCAGATCCCAACTGTTGAGAGTTGGTAGCAGTGACTGTGCCATTGGATGTCTGTTTAGGAACTGTTGGCCTAGCCCAATCATCTCGAGGGAGTTCCCTATCCTTTCACCTATGGTTTTTATAGTCTTTGGCCTTATATCAAGGTCCTTGATCTATTTGGAATTAAGTCTTGTACATGGTGACAAGTACGAGTCCAGCTTTAATCTTCTGCATGTGGAGATCCAGTTTTGCCAGCACCATTTGTTGAAGATGCTGTTCTTTTTCCATTGGATTCTTTGGGCCCCTTTGTCAAAGACCAAATGGCTATATTTTTGTGGGCTTATATCTGGGTTTTCAACCCTTATCCACTGATCTGTGTGTCTATTTTGGAGCCAGTACCAGGCTGTTTTTATAACTATGGATTTGTAGTATAGACTAAGGTTTGGTATGGTAATACCTCCAGCAGTGTTTTTGTTATTCAGGATTGTCTTTGCTATCCTGGGTTTTTTGTGCCTCCATATGAATTTTTAGATTATTTGGTCAACTTCTTTAAAGAATTGCTTTAGGACTTTACATGCCCTGTGCAATGTTCAACACACTATTGACCTCAAAAAGTCTAACATCGGCTAAAGGCACCAAGATCCTTGGAGGCAAGGGATTGACAGCCACAGTAGTGTTCCTATGTTTAAGGGGAACACGAGAAAGGATTCAGGGAAATGCCACTGGGTCCTTGTACGTCATCGGAGAGGAGGACCCAGTGGAGAGTCAGTCATACACAATAGGACTCTCTGGGAATTGGGGGGAAGGCACTGGGGGATGGGTAGGGAGGGGAGGGGGAGCAGCAGGTTGGGGGGAGGAGGAGGGAGGGAGGGAACTGATCTACCTATTAAGTTCGTATGAGCGGAAATAATAAAAAAAAAGAATAAACAGACTCTGTAAACCTAATTCTTGAAATCACAAGGAATCACAATAAGTATTGGAACTTTAATAAATAAATAGGACATTACATTATTAAATTGAGTTATTATATTGCTAATATAATAATAATAATTTCTGGAGATATTAGAACAAGATTGTTACCAGAACAAGGCAAATGCTGAAAAAATGAATATTTTGTCTTTAATTTCAAAAACAGTAGAAAATTTTTGATATGTGTGTTAAGAAAGTCCAGATCTCCTGAAAAATACATATATGTACCTTTATTTATTATATAAAAATCTATTAATTAACAATTATAACTATCAGCTTAAATGAGAGTAAGATTCTCAGGTTCTTTTCTTCAAATAGAGCATACACTATACATATAATTAATATGTTCATTTATGGTTGAATAGAAAAATAAATAAATTCTACTGTTTCTTTATAGAAACAAATTAAAAAGTGTCTTCAGGTAAATGCATATGTTCATTTAAATATTACTTCTAGGACAAGAGGTCATTAAGAAAAACTGATAAGAAAACTTTCAAAACTTATAATTAAACAAGCCCCCATAGACTAATACAGATTTCAGTAGGATCCTTAAAGGCAAGAAGTTAAATAGATGTAACAGAATTCCTACATTAGTGGGCAGCCCAAGAACGGACCCCAAGGTATGCCACAGAGTCCTGAACCCTTACAAGTGTAGATGACTCAGAAGGAATTTCAGGACCTATAAAAGCTGAAGTTCTGGAAAGAGGGAGGGAGAAGGAGGGAAATGCCAAGAGGGGAGGAAGAGAGGGAGCGAGAGAGGGAGGTGTGGGAAAGAGAGTGGGATGGGGAATAGAAGAGGAGAAGGAGGAGGGGAAGGGAGAAGGTGGGGGTGGGAGTACTTATCCATTGATAAACTGGGTAAAAAATAAAATTAATGAAAATAAAAGATAAAAATTATAATTACAGGTTATGTTTTAAGAATGGCTTCTAATTCCTGATTATCTGCAAAGATTTTCTTTTAAATAACAATATTGGTAAAGGTGAAATGAGCAAAAAACAGAATACAGTTACACATTTGGCCACTCATTACCACAAAAAGTGAGTTAAGGAATCGATGGTTCTGAAACTGAATGATGCCAGCTTGTGACTAGGTTTGCAACACAGAATAAGATCTGCTTTTCTCAATTACAAGGAAAATAAAGATTTCTTAACAATTATTTTTAAAAGGAAAAAAAGAAGACTAAAAAGATACGCTGCAAATATTTCTTTGGCAAGTAACAGTCTATGTCAACCATACAGGTCCATAGCTCAGGACATACATTCATTATTCATTTGAATAAAAGCACTGATGCCAAGGCATGAATGAAATCTCCTAAAAGATAGTATATATGCGTATAAAAACCATAAATATTGATTATTACAAAATAATAAATAAATTTATTGGATCTTCAAGGTAACTTCGTTTTCTGTGTATCTGACTTTTCCATGATAAGTTTATATTATCTGCATCATATGCAATACAATTTTTAGTGTATTATTTATGGCTCTCTAGAGGAATAGAAACAAAATAATATATATATATATATATATTTCAATGACCACTTATTAGATTTGGATGCACAGTTGGACATGAGTACTCCAGGAGTGGATATCTGCACACAAAAGAGAAATTAGTCTTGTCTCATGATGAGGGCCTGCAGGTCTTCAGTCTACAATAGAAGCATGAAGATTTGAGTTCTGATGGCAGCAGGAACATGTTTCCATTCACCAGCAGGTAGAAAACATGAGCTTTTCCCTTCCACTTGTGATATCTGGGCCGCATCCTCCAGAGGGTGTTGCCCACTGTGAGGGAGAGTCTCTCCCACTCAATTAATCCCTCTAAGAAGTACTCTTGCATATCTGCACAGAAGCATGTTTTCTAGTTAATTCCAAGCTCATTCAAGTTACACAATAATATTTGAAATAGCTTCTGGTAAGCATATTTTAAATGTAAAATGATGTTATGTTTTCTCTCTCAGTTTTACAAAAAGATTTAAAAATTGTTAACTGAATAGAATAGAATGAATTGACTTAAAATGAAAATTGATTTGTGAGGAGATCAGGAATTCTAGGCATTATCTTTTCATCTATTATTCAACATGCCAGGTCCCAGAGTTTGCATGTTTAGAAACATGGGATGAGAGAAAATTATTTATAGAAAATGAATAAATATGCCGATATTTCAGACACAGCACCTATTGATGGAGATATAGTGACTTTTTAGAATCCAGATTTTTAAGGAAACACCTCACAAACTAATTCTTCTCCAGGCATTTTATAGTGTCCATAATACTTCAGACTCTTAAGATTCACCCATTTTTTTTACTATACTGGTAATGGTTTTTGAATTATTTTCAAAATAATTTCCTTTCTCACAAGTGGAAGTATTGGGGCAAATGGTCATAGACTACATTTCCAATCAGCCTCAGTGACCAGTTTAAATGTTAGCAACAGTAGAAATCATTATGAGCTCATTGGTTGACAGGACCAATGAAGTTCCTAAGAGAGGTGATATAGTCAAAATATCACTAATTTCATTAACTCTTTTGTACAGAAGAACCAATCTACAATCCATCTCTATTAGATGAGCTGCAAGCTATTCAGGCTCCATTTCTCCATATTTTTTATTATAAGCACCACCATTGACTCTTTTGCTATTTCTTGTATGTCCCTTGTTTTAAGAAACAGAACAGAGAGAGAAAGAGAGAGAGATGGGGGAGGGAAGGAGGAAGGGAGAGAGGCTAATTCTCTGTTCTTCCTCTCTTCTATTCAGGCTTTCAATAGTTTGTTTAGTGACAGTCAACACTGCCCCCCCAAAAAAATCTGACATACTCACTTAATTTCATTGTTTCAAATACCAATTTCTTTCAGAAACATCTCCAAGACACACTGAGAAAAAGTGTTCAACCAAATTCCTGGCACCCTACTGCCCAACCAGATTAACACATCAAGCATCACATGGCACTTTCTATCTAAACACCCCTCCCACCTTCCTTTCCCAGTTGCACACCAGTAGAGTATCAAGCAAACAGTTGTGTAGCTCTCTTGTCAACTCATTGACTGGTGGACTGAACAAGTAGAGAGGCAGGGAGGGGTCTTCTGGAGATGTCAGGACAGTAGGAGAGAAGTCTGAGCAGCTCCCTGCCTTAATCCCATGCATTTTATATGATGGTAGTCCTTCAACACAGCATCTTCTTCAGGCAGTCTCTCCTCCAAGACTCCCATCCTCACTGGCCTCTTCTTCCTCTTTCAAGAACATTAATAACTGAACATCTTTGTTCATGGTTATACATACTTAGGTAAATTCTACTGACTCAACCCTTTGTACTTAATACTGTTTGCTATTGAAGCACATAAGTCTTAAAATCAATGTTTTGTACATAATTATTAATGATCAAGGAGACATAGTAGTTCCCTCTGCCCCTGGGAGACTACCTGCTCCTCACAGATCAGAGACCTCTTAAGTCCATCACACTGTCTACTGTGTCATGATTGCTATCCCTGACTCTACAGATAAGCTATGCATTTGCATTTACACATTTAGAAAGAGAATCTGAGCATGCTTTATTCTTGCTTAATTAATAATGGAAAATGGAGAGGGCTTGGTATACCACCTCCCTATGTGAGATACATTGTTCCTGCTGATGAACCACCAAGGAGTATCTGTCAGTAAGCTGAATATGGAATAATATTCTTCATTAATAGACAGTTAACTATGAAAAGTGAGTAAGTAATATGCAATATCTAGTAATCCTAATAGAGATAGAGTGAACAAAAGATATTCCTCTCTTTTTATATGGCATTGTGAATATTCAGATCTACTTCACTTTTTTTTTCTTATTAGACATTAACCTTCAAATCTCCTTCCTTTCATGGTGATATGTTGATAGGCCAACTAATGTGCAGGTCTTGTAGAAATGGACATCATTGCACTGAGTTCTTGGTCTAACAATCCTGTTGTAATTAGAAGATACCGTGTGAAGACATTTCCTCCCTCCTCCTCTGCTATAGTCGTTGACCTTCATGATGGTGGTGGAATGGGATGGAGTAAAGTATATGTTCTATTTAAGGCAGAGCAGTCCACAGTCCCTTCTTCTCTACATTCTGGCCAGTTGAGATTCTCTGTATTAAGCATTTCCATTGTAAAAGGTGTTTCCTGGTCAAGGGCTGAAAATTTTCCTAATCAATCTGTACAATGATAAGGATTTAGAGGACGGTTTGCTATTAATATTTGGTCATTTTTTTCCTACACATTGATCTCCCCCTCAATGGTTTCTTGGTCTGGTGTATAGTACTAGGCATTTGTTCCTTGTCAAAAACTGATTGTAAAAAGTAGTTGGTCACACCTATACCATTAACGCCACCTTTTGTATCAAGGGTCATCTGTTTTCAAGATGGTTGTTATTGTCGCTTGACATTTTCACAGCTGTATGAGACTGTCAATTGTTTTTTTTTCCCCTGGAAGCCTACATCATACCTTCTGATACTATAAAAGCTGATTAGCAAGGAGAACGCTTCCAGATCAGTTACAGTTTGTTTTCTCCATGGGTAATAAAATGTTTTGAAAGGAAGGTGCTATTGAAGTTATTAAATGCACTCTATGACATAAAACCTGCACATATATAATTAGACTTGAGGTGTCAGCATATGAAACTTCTTTCAAAACCTTCCCAAGCTGCACAAGACCAAGATACTTCTCCTAGTGGTATGCAAACAGGGGTCATTTCTCTCATAACTGACAATGGTTGATCATCTCCACTGGATATCAAGACTATCTCCAAGACTCTCTGTAGTTTTCTGAATGAGCATTTCATGCACAATTTAATAAGAAATAAGAAAAATTAAGTATTTTAAAAATAATTATAAGATGGCACTTTTTACTTCTATGTTTTTTATCTTGTTGCTGTTCTCATTATATTATTATTGCTAACAATATTTTTCTGTGGGTGATGCATGTACCCAGAGCATGCATGTAAAAGTTAGAGGACAGCTTTGTGGACACTGTTCTATTTATCACTTTCATGTGAGTTTAGGGACTGGTCTTAAGTTATCAAGTTTGAAAGGCAAGCCCCTCTCCTGATTCATCTTGTCAGCCCCCATTATCTTTATTTAATCTTTTATTGCTAGTGAGTTGGAAAAAATGCCGAGACAACAAAAATGTCTTAAATTATGAAATCATTGATTTCCCCTTAAAAAATAGGTTCTCAATTGCTGACAGGATAAATACTAAAGTTCTTCCTCTTGACATAGAGATATTTCTGCATTGGATACTATCTCATCTGCTATTCTGTATCCCTCAGAAACACTTCCTACCTGCCTATTTCATATTGGATTTTTTTTCATACTTTTTTCAAACTTGAAAAATATTTTTTTCTTCATAATATTGCTTATATTTTCTTGTTTGTTAAACCCCTATTGATGTGTCCAGATCCAGTTCTATTTTTCTCTGTCAATTTTCTATACAGAAAAGACTTAGCAAGAAAGATCTCAGAGAGATTCAGTCTGCCTGCATTTCATTTTTTTTTATTCAACTGTGTGTGTGTGTGTGTGTGTGTAGAACCACGGGTGAATTCGGGAACCACCATGGACCGCCTCCATCTCCTCCTTGTTTACTCTGCCCCAGGATTCACAGGCTCCGCCCTACCAGGACCAGAAACGCAGGCCACGCCCGCTTCAGCCTGGCGTCTATACGTGGAGTCTAGGATCCGAACTCAGGAACCTCTAGGATCCGAACTCAGGAACCTCTGCCTGCAAGGCAGAGACTTAATCCTTGAGCCACCTCTCTAGCCCCATAAACTGCCTGCATTTGTAAAAGATGCTTAGTTTGTAATTTCTCTCAAGTCAAAATGTGGCTGTATGTCCTGGCAGAAACTGGAGACAGACTAAGTCACTGCAGACATCTTGGAGGCTGAGAAGCATAAGATTTCCTGATGTGAGAGCAGGCCTCTCTCAGAAGTAGGTTGGAACTAAACCATCTCAAGGCTCACCCCCTGTGACTCCCTTCATCCAGCAAGACCCCACCTCCTAAAGGTGCCATGGCCTTTCCAAATGCATGAGACTGTGGGGGACACATTTCAAACAGTGACACTCCAAAGACTCAGTCCAATTTTAAAAGTTCCAGCATCAGTATTCCCAACATAGTCTAAAAGTCCAAAGTCCAAAGCCTCCTGTAATATCAAAAGACAAATTACATGCTTTCAACATACAGTAACACAGAATAAAAATTCCCATTCCAAAAGGGAGGAATGGGGACATATCCAGATAAGACTGGTCCATAACAAGACCAAAAATCAGCAAGACAAACTCCAAATCCACAGCTTCATGTCCAACAGGTGAGCCTCTTATTGAAACCTTCTTAATTCCAAAGGGTTTGGGCTCCACCTCTCCAACACAGCCGTCTGAAGAACACATCACTCTTTTGGGCTGACTCCCCAGAGTATAAAACTCTCCTTGACAGATGTCCCATGATAGCCCTGACATTTTTAACATCTTCACTTCTCAATGGCAAACAAGCCTTTAACTCTACAGTAAAAACTGCCCTTTTTGGGCCTCTGAACTGCAGGCTTTCTCTGCTACATGGTGTCTGGATTCTGGATTCTATAATTCTATGAAACTTTGGAGAAGGGATTCACATCCTTTCTCTTGCATCTTTGTTGCCTCTGAAGCCAGCACCATATGAACAACTTTGCCAAATTCTGCTATAACCTTAGGTTGGAGATTGGCCTCCTTGACTCACAGCTGGTTCAGCTTCTTTGTGCTGATTATAGGAAACCTCTCTTTCTCTCCTAGGTGGTTGCTTCAGAGACTATTCTATAGCTCTTCCCTTCCAAAGGAATTTTCATTGCTATGGGTAGGAGATTTCTTTGAGAAATTTGCCCTCCGCAGGGAGTCTCTCTTATTATCCAAATTGAGAGCAGGCTTTGATTTACTAAAGAACTAATCTTTTTAACAGTCAACATTTTGCTCTTTGCCTCTTCCTGGTTCAAATCTTTAAGTTTGTCATTGCATATTTCATCATCAGATCTCACAGTTGTTTCTTCTTTCTGTCTGATTCCTTTCTGTTCTTCATAACTCTGAACAAGAGTTCTAAAAAGTAACATACCACATTGTTAAGACTATATTGTCTTGGAATTTCCTCCGCCAAGCACTTGAGTTTAACATAGGCTTTCAGCCGGAAAGAAAAACTTCATTTGACTCTCTGCCAATACTTGGCTCATTTGCCACTCCTCCAGTTCCAAATAGTCTTTGTTCCCCCTCCAGATAATCACAAGCTGGATTTCTACTATCTGCATTTCTAATAGCATTTTTCTCTTCAGGCTCTCATAAAAAAGGTCCATTTGGCTCAGTCTTCAAAACACAAAAGTCCCTGCACAAAGTCCCAAATTTTCCCATTATTTTCTTTCTCCCAACAAATAGTTCCAAAGGTACACTAGCCACATTATAGCATTGGCCATACTTGTTCACAAACTTTACTTTTGGTACCAGATTCTCTTAGTCTCACACAACAATATGCCACTTCTCTGGTACCAATTTCTCTCAACTTCAAAGCACTTCACGTTGTGGTACTAGATGCTCTTAATTTCACAGCAATACTTAGCACCACTACTTTGCACCAGTTTCTTTACTAGTTAGTCTTTTCTCTTGCTATGAGAGAATGCCCAAAGTCAAGTAAATTAATGGAAGAAATGGGACATTTATTCAACTTACTGTTCTTTCATACTGGAAGAGGCATAGCTGGCTGTTAAGTCACTGCAGAAATATTGGCATCTAAGAGCTGGAAGACTGCTTGCTCCAAGAGCAAGCTTCTCCCTGAAATAAGGTGGGACTAATCCAACTAAAAACCCCCTGTAACTGACTGCCTTCTTCCAACAAGGCTCCATCTCCTAAAGGTGCCATGACCTTCCTAAATACATGAGACTATGGGGGACACTTTTCAACTGACAGAAAAAGAGAACAGAGCAAGGGGGACAGAAGGGGGAAGGAAATGAAGGAAGAAAAGAGGCAAAAAGAGATTAGTTATTCCACTTGCCTTTAATTATAAATACATCCAAATAGTGAATATTTTGCTTTCCAGATCCATGTTTTTGCAAATTTTTCATATCAGCTAACAGTAATGAAAGGTTACTTAAGAATCTGAAAGCCTCGGGGGCTGGAGAAGTGGCTCAGGAGTTAAGCCTCTGCCTTGCAGGCAGAAGGTCGTGAGTTCGGATCCTAGACCCCACGTATGGACGCTGGGCGGAAGCGGCAGCGGCCTGCGTTTCTGGTCCTGGCAGGGCGGAGCCTGTGAATCCCGGGGCAGAGTAAACAAGGAGGTGGAGGTGTCCATGGTGGTTCCCGAATTCGTCCGTGGTTCTACACACACACACATACACACACGCGCACATATGCATACATGAACAATTGAATAAATAATAAAAAATTTAAAAAAAAGAATCTGAAAGCCTCAAGGGTAATCTTCACTCACTGCACCATTTCCCAGTGAAGAATGACTTATTTAGTGACAGAGGCTAGTTTAGGTTGGTTGTGAGTAGAGCTTTGCAGGCAGGCACATTACTCAGGGGTTTGACCTAACAGTTCCTTAACAATTAAAAGATACTTTGTAGAGAACAAATTAGAACATACTGTGCTTGGAACATATTGTGCTTTCTTCAGGAGCATAACTGCTTCTCCTTCTTTGATCCTATAGTAAGCTTCATCCATAACGATATTGTGAGTCCATGTGAGAAATAATGAAAGAACTCATTATTCTCAGAATGTCTTTCTTTTCATTGGATTAAATGATCCAAGTGATTTGTCTAAAGAAAAATGCATGAAAGATAGATAGCTAGATAGATAATAGATAGATGATAGATAGATAGATAGATAGATAGATAGATAGATAGATAGATAGATAGATAGATAACCAAACCCTCAAACACACTAAAGCCTATGGGAATTCTAAAGCATTATAGTTCTTTAGGGATATTAACATTCTATGTTTAAAAGAAGCTATAAAAATCTTCACTGAATTAATCTTGCCTATGCTGTTGTGCTAAAGAAACAAACATTTAAGAATGATAATGGGGTTAATTTTACTAATATTTCATATTTATGCACAGTTATCAGAAGGCATTTTTCAAAATAATTTACTGAAATCACCTCATTAATTTATGCAAATTCCCCTTCAGTTATAACAAATATATTAATGTGTGAGTTTGTGTATGTGTGTTTTGTGTGTGTGTGTGTGTGTGTGTGTGTGTGTGTGTGTGTGCATGGTGTATATACATGGTATGTGTATTTAAATTACAGAACTAAAGAGGCCTACAAATTAACCAGGTGATATTTTCGGTTGCTGATAAAGGAACCTGGTCTTAAAACTATAAACATCATTGATGCACAGAATCAATGTATTGGGAAAGAATTCTAAACCATCTCCAGCATCTCAGAAGTATTCACAGTCCTTTGTTACAAAGCAATCAAGGAAACAAATATATTTGTATTTTTATGGACTCTGTGGCTTCCTTGTTAAGAGAATTTTAATCATTAATTCTTTAGGATGGAGATTTTTCCTTTAAGTGACTCTAAGATTTGCCCTTCTATATTCCTTGTCTTACAACAAGAACTTGGATTAATCTTTACTACTTCTTTGGTTTCAATATTTCTCCCACCTCCCCCAGAAAGAGTAAGCAGGTTTGAACTGGATTTGAGAAGGATGAAGAAGAAGTTGGCTGGACAGACCAATGGATAAAACTGTTCTGCAAACCTGACAACATGTGTTCTTTGAAACTTATGTGAAAATAAAAGAATAAAACCCCTGAAATTCTTCTGTGACCTCCACACAAATGCCTATGCACACATGCACATGTAAATATGCACACACAGACATAGATACATACACACACACACATACACACACACATATACATACACTAAATAAATATAGAATGGTGAGAGGTTCAGTGGGTAAAGATGTCTATTTTCAAACTAAATTACTTAAGTCCAATTCCTGGAGTCCAGATAGTGGAAGAATAGAACAAACTTCCACAAGTTTTTTTCTGGTATATAAATGAGCACCATACTTCCCCCCTCCATTTCTTAGATTTAGGCAATCCAAAAGCAGATGATGCACAACTACACTGAACACTACTGAACAGGAAGAAGACATGGATGATGCAGTTCAGTTTGCAACACATCACAGGATTTCAGTAGAACAACAGTAAGAAGCTCAACTGAAAGAATCTCTTTTTCCTTGTCTGTGATTTAAGTACTTACTTATTATTGCAGCCTTGTTATTCTAAGTGGTTTATTATTCTTGATGAATAGTGAATTATTCTAATGGTGCTTATTATTCTATTCACTACAAACTTGAAACTGATTAGGAGTGAATAGCTACTAAGGAGTCTTTCCAATAGCAAAATGAGATTTCTGCACTTTTATGGCACCTATTTTTCAGTACCAGTAATTGCTTTGGTAGTTTCTATCACTTAACTATCTCTTTCTCTGCTGTAAACTATTGAGACATAGTCCAGTAGTTCTAAAGCAAAGACATTTCTTTGTAAAGAAAATCTTTCTTTCAAGTGACTTTCTATTTAACTGAGTATTCCACTTTCAGAAGGAGTGGCTGACCACACTTCGTTTTTAATCAGTATGCAGCAGAGACAATGCAATGATCCTGCCATAGTTACTTTGTGAAACATACACATATATATAAGGCATTGTCTTACTAGAAAGCACCAGAGCACCTCATGTTTACAATCTCTCTTTCCTTCCCACTTATCTGCCCTCTGGACTTTGTGTTCTTGTAGCTCATGCCTGTATAACATATTCATGTGCAATTAATGAAGGTGTGTTTAGTTGTGTGTTTACTTGCTGAGTCTTCACTTGCTTACTGAGTCCTCACTAGCATCATCTTTTTCCTCATGATATTAAACTACAGCAAACCATTTGAAACCTTTTCTATATCAGTAATTGAGCTCATAACATTGTCTATAAACTTACTCAAAGCTTTGAAATGCTACTATAATATGCCATCTTCTATGGCATTCTTTGGTACTGTGATATATGCTTGAAATAGAGGATAGTGTTTCATGCTTGGACTAACTTATTGAAATGCCATTAGATTTTGAACATTTCCAGTATCATGACCTCATAGTGTGACTATCCCAACTTTTGGTTTGATGCTTGGAAAGTGGGTCTCTGCACACCTATGAGAAGTCCATAGCATGCTTGTTAGCAAACCTGTAAGGTATTGTCCTAATTTCATAACTGATATGAGAAGACTATCATTTAGTGGGCAGGACTATTCCCTGGAAAATTGGGTAAGATGAAGAAAACTATGAGGGCATTTGCGGAAGCTTGACAAGCTGATAAGCACACAAGTATCAACTCAATCCCTGTCTTTTCTTACTGTGATGTGCTATGAGCAGTTCTCTGCTCCCAATGGTCTACATCTCCTGCCACGATGAACTTAAACCTGTAATTGTGAGCTGGAATAAACCCCTTGTTGCACTAAGATGTCTGGGACAGGTAGTTAATGCTGAAACTGAAATAGTTAACAAACCAAAATTAAACTCAATGTAAATGGGTATAGTCTAAAAAAATAAAAAAATCTCAACCAACCAGAAACTGCTAACTAATCTCTAGAGATTAAGTTTACAACTTCATTCAGAATTAATGAATTAAACTCTAACTAGGCAGTTGCCACTTTATCATATATTTTCTTTGTCTTATCTGCAAGAAAATTTCCTTGTCCTTCACCAATTCATGATTGATTTGGTGCTGTCTGTTTCATGATTCACTGATGAAATAAACCTCGCAAAGCTAACAAGTCTAACTTTACCTTTTAATGATATTATTAAGAATATGTCAATCAAAGATACCATCACAAAAATGTGGGTGGACTCAAAGGGTGTAAGGCTAACAAATTTAATTAATGTTTAATTTACTACAGTTTATCATTTATTATCAAGAAAAATGTCATGTTGCTGACCCTGTATTCAACTAAACTTCTGTCTTTCAGGTCTCAAATTCACTCATTTTTGTTTCTGCAAGCTACAAGGAAAGTATTTATTTAATCTTCTTGTTAAAAAATTCCTTACTTCATTTGTATTGGTTTATTTTTTCAGCCTATTAGTTGTGAGACAAGACTTTGCTGTGTAGTTAAGCTGGCCTGTAAATGACTACAGCCAAGGCTGGCCCCAAACTCATGATGTTTATAGATAAGCCTCTAATTGCTATTGCTGGAGATACAGGTGTCTGTCACCACGCTTAGCCCATCAAACTTGGATTTTTAATTCTTTTTTCTATTTTTATATTTTAATATTGTATACATGAATATAATAACTTTCTGATACTTTAAATCCTTAGTCCAAAAATCACACCCCACTCCTTTGCCCTTTATAAGCCTCATCTTCTTTACCAGACTCATTCCTGTTTTCAAATCTTTTTACTTCTGCAGCCCTGTGTTTGATCTAATCTATGATGCCTTATGCCTGACCTGATCATGCTTCAGCAAGCATCCTAGATCAGTGTATTTACCATTAGGAAAGCATCCTCCTTTACTTTCCCATCAGCATTAGTCCTTATCAGACTCTCAGAGAGGTAAGGAAGTTTTTGAGATCTTTCTGGTATAATGGTGAGATGTTGATAAGGCAGTTCCCATATAATTTTTCTGTTTTTCTGTAAGTATAAATATCTGCCATGAAATCATGTATATCACAACTCTGTTGTCAAGAGATAATGCATGACTCACCACCTTCCCACTTAAGGGGCTTACAAACTTGCCAACCCCACTTCTGCGTTTAACCTGGGCCTTGGGGTAGGGGTGGGTGAGGCTTATTTGTGTTGTTTAGGGAGAAGCAGTCTGCAGACCCTTACTTTCTGCATTTTGGAAGATCATGCTTTTCAGTAAAAACACCTTTTGTTGTAGAAAAAGGCATATAGGTGGACTGCTAAGTCCTCTTCCAATCTATGGGTATAATTATAGGCATTTAGAGCAGTTTGATATTCAGTCTTCTTAGATAAATATTCATAATCTCTTCTTTCCTTGTTACATATTTCTTTGCCTTTATAGGCTCTTTTTCTAGTTAAAATTCATAAGAATGTATTCCATTCTGACAAATGGGTCTCACATCCAATCAGAAAGTTATTAGTTGTCTCCTTGATACTTATGCCACTATTACACTGGTAGTGACCTGTTGCCATGATAATTTTTGTTGTAACTTGTGGAACTCACAGGTTGATGAGACCTTTGATTATTTTTCTCCTCAGTAGCTTTTACAGTATCCCTTGGTGTATAAGTTATCCAGTAAGGAGTAAGCTCTCAAACCAACTCAACTTGATAAATTTGGCCATATTCTGTAATCTACATGTGTTGTATCTTCAGTAATAGGATCTTACTGTCAGTGTTTTGGAGGGCAACCAAGAGCAATGTCAAAGTCTATAATGTATGAGAACTCTATGATTAACAACTTGTCAGGAAGTATCACATTCCTGCTACTTCTAGTATAATTTTATGTGTCACTGCTAAGTGGATCTACTCAAGGCATTTTTTGCTTCATCTTGTTTTCTTCTCTCTGTGCTCCTCTGCATAGGGACTGTCCATTATTGTTCCTTTTTTAAAAGAAATGCTTTTCTACACATTAAAACATAGGAGGTTCCTAAGGGGTTCCATTCCATAATCTTACGGCTTTTCTTTAAGCCTTTCCATCCTTTCTATATCCCAACTCCTCATACCTCCCTAGGTGCTTTTTTATATTATTCTCTCCCTCACCCTACTTGCCATGATAGCTTATATCTCCCCCTTTAAAGGTTTCACAATAACTCATTGATTCTTTTTGAATTTTCTGATTCTTACATAAACCGGGATTTTTTTTAAAAAAGTGAAAATATGTGCCTTCTTTTTGACATTCTAGTTTGACTCTTATGAGATCAAGCTGATTTTATTGAAATTTTAATGTATGGCTCTCATATTTCATCTCTTTGCTAATTAATCTAAGACATTCTTAGACCCTTCTCTTGTTTTGAAATTCTCTTGCATCATTGAGTAGCAAATATTTACTTTCTTTTCCAAAATGGACTGTACACATTAGTTTTCCTGGATCCCTATATTTGTGGCAAAGTAAAATGTCTTTCTAGTCTTGATCAGAAGTTCTCATTAGCCCTTTGACCAAATCTAGTAAAATCATGTGCTTAAATAATTTGGAGTCAATACTAAAAGAGATTTTTTTCCTTGCTCACCTTCATTTCAAATCATCTCAAGGAAAAAAATCAAAGGGCAAATATACCATTGGTAGTTCAAATTTTAAGCTGCATAAAAATCACCTAGACAGTTTAGAAAGGCATAGACTTTCCAGGGACTAGCCCTACAAGTAGGTTCTAATTTTGCAGTTCTGATATTGCCCTCTCAGTATTTCCCTCTCCCTGCCATTCATTTTCTTCCATAGATTCTCCCTTCACTTTTCATTGCTAATTCATTCTTAGTACCCAAGCTTTATTCACAAGTCCTCTCCTTGAAAAGCTCCTATGGTTGAAATCATTCCTTAATCCAGTGACTCACTATTTAAATGTCCTGTAATTTATTTCCTTATGAGGGTTAATGATCTTAATCAGCCCTGTGTATGGCTTATTTGCACATTGGCTACTTCTTGTCCTTAAACAATAACACCATGAGGGTAAGAACTTTGCCTAGTCCAACACTGCCTCATGCATATAGTTTTCTCAAATGATGAGAAAATGGTAAAATTTAGGAATTCTAATAACTAGTGGCAAAGCAGATATTAATTCATTCAGAACATCATGTGAAATGCTAAGACCTTCCTAATGCATTAAAACTAGGAAAAGTATTAATTAAAGAACAATTTATATTTTCCCCTGGACCTTGGGTCTTTCCCTATCATTTGGAATTATTTCTTATGTTCAAGGTAGATTAGAAATAAATATTTGAGAACAGATCCAGAAGCCCTAGTGAAGACATATTTCTACACTTAGTGCCAGAGATCAAGCATTGGATCTGCTCCTTTGTAAACACAAGAGGGGTCCATAGATTCTAACTATAAACCAGTCATGCTTCTCTATAACCAAATACTTTCTGTCTTCAAGGTTCAGGCTTAAACACCACAAAGCAAAATGGATGGTCACATTGTGGCCAAATCCTAACTTGCAGAACAACCAAAGAAATTGAAAGCAAGTGTCTTCACTGGTGTTGCTGTTATTAAGCCCCTATTTTTTAGCTTTAATAAAATAAACCTGCCTCTAATATTTTGACATACCCTTTCTTCAATCCATTAATCAAAGCTAAGAAAAGATGGGGTAGCTCTATTTTGTATCTCAGAAAAGTGATTTTAAACTGCATTTCCTTAAAGACTCAGTGTTAGAATTGTTACTTCCATTTCCCTCTCTTTCATCTTAAGTATCTCAAAATTTGATGTTACTTTTCCCCCTCATTCCACAAAGTGCATAGGCAATTTCATATGTTTAATTTTATCGCCTAGTTATAATTTCAAGATTGGACTTTACAACACAAGTACATCAAAATGAGAGTTCAATATATATTTTCCAGAACTAAACTTCACATGAGTATTTCAGGATGTGCTTTCTGATTTCAACCTGCCAAAATCAGCAGTCAGAAGGACCGAATGAACACACAATGTTCACCTTCAATAATAATGAGATAAAAATATTTCTCCTTCAGTTTTAGAATGCCAGCTTTCTGTAATTGCTTAAGATAATAAATTATGAATTGCTAACTAAGTATATTGAAGTGTTCAAAACATAATAAGCTGAGAGCTTTGATGTTTCTAGCCTCTTAGGAAACACTATGATCCTTTAATGTCATAGTAGTAGACTAATATGCCTGTATGTTTCTAATCAGAATTTAAGGTACTTTTATTTTTCCCCACAGATTTTCTAACCACAGTAGAAGCCTCGTCACACCAAATTTTTCAACCATTCTCTCTTAAAACACATTGGTTTTAAGTTCTGCCACCTACTTTCAAAAATCCAGCCTTCATTTTTATGAAAACAGGACTCCATTGCCTGTAGGTAAGGTTAACACTGTCTCTAATGTTGGTGTCTAGCAGCTGACTTCCATTTTTCCTTGCAGTGAAATAGATGTCAAAACCGTTAGGTCCCAGGCAAGGTCTTGCAATCCTTATAGGAAAAACTCACCTTATTTCAGTCGATTGAATTTCTTGAAGAACAAGATGCTAAAGGCAAGCAGATACTAAGAATGAAATCATCAGCTTTATTTTAACCTCAAGGAAACACCAGGCAAGTCTATGAATAAGCTGCAATACAAAGCAAAAGAGTGTTGAGGTTTGGATTCATTGAATATTAAGGCACTTAAACACAAACACACAGACACCAAAAAAATCTTTAAATAATAAAACATTTGGATTTAAATATTTTAAATAAATCCTCTTTCAAATGCTCATACACAGAATATCCAATGGCATTAACTTGATAAGGGATCAAATTAAATATCCATGGATGGAAAAAGTCAAAATAACTATATAATCAATTGTAACTATAAAATGTCAAATATTTAAACATAAATCCCTGGTTTTTACATAATTGAAATATCTGCTCACTGTGCACTCATCTTTGAGAACAGGCTTATATTCGTGTCTGATAAGAAACTTGTTCTCTCTCATGCTCTTACTGTTACTTTTCATTGTATTTTTTCCAATTGCTATCCTAATAATGTATATGCAAGGATTATGCATGTATAATATATGCTTTAAAAATAAAACAGCAACATGCTAGATAGAGGAGAATTGGGTGGCATGGTATCAAGATAAAATAAGAAATTGTTAATTAGATATTGATTTAGTCAGTTTATTGAATTATTTTCAAGTAAAGATGGAAATGATTTATTTTTATAGATCAGCTTTCAAAAGAATGTGTGTTCTTTTAGCAAGATGGCACATTCTTTGATCTCCAGAACCTACATGTTAGAAGTAGAGAACTGACTCCTGCAAGTTGTCCTCTAGCCTTCATATATGCACTGTGACATGTATTAACACACATACACAAATCTGACACATGCACACAAAATAAATAAATGTAAAAAAAATGAAATGGGCACTACGTTAGGTATTTTGGATTAAAAAAGAAAATATACAGTCAGAGAAGAGAAACTCTAAGAATGTAATCATCTCCAGAAGGGGTATTTGATTTTCTCATTTTTATGAAATGGTGCAATATATGCTAAATAACAGATATATGCTTAAATAACAAAAAAGTGAATCAGGGAAAGAAAAAAACAGTGAGCATCCATATGAGTATTCATTTTACTATTCAACTACTTTTCAGTTATAAATAACTCAAAAATTAAAACCATAAAGCAAATTAGGTGAGCATAAAATTATCCATCCATAGTGCCCTGACATAGGGAATGAAACAGCACAGGTAACAAAATTTTTTCTCTGAAAGTAACTTGCTCAGAGACATTGAGTTTAACCAATATTACAATCGTTTCTTGGTCTTTTGGCTAACTAGATCAAGTGTAGTACCAATATTACTATGAGCCCTCAATGGCTAAATCACCTCACTTTCTTCTCCCACTCACTTTTTAAGGACTAATTTCTTGAACTGCTGATCATCCTGCCCCACTGACTCTCCAATCCTAGGGCTAAAGCATGTGCCACCAGGCAGTGTTAGGAATCAAATCCAAGGCTTTGTGCATATTAGACAAGTACTCTAAACAAATGACATGCATCCCAAGTTGCTGAGTCAAAAAAAATTGAAAAGAGGTGTATATGTGTGTATGTTCATTGGGGGTCTCCTACTCTTATTCCATCTATCTTTGAATCTATCTTTATAATAAGACTCTATTTTAACAACTTTTTATCTCTGGCCAGGGGGTGACATCCAATACCTATCGGATGGAGCCAAGGGCATTGCAGGAACAGCAAAACTGAAAAAAATCAACAAACCATAATTCAGAACATCAGAGACTCTATATTAACCACCTGGAATCAGGCCTACCTAATCTCTCCCCATCCTGAAGCTCAGTGAAATTTGCGGAAGAGGGGGCGGTAAGATTGTAAGAGCACAAGGATGGGAGGAGTCATGATATGCAAGATACTCCACACAAATAAGGGCCGAAGCTATTATAATAGGACTCTGCATGATCTGTGCAATGACCAACATGTCATTGACCCCTCAAAGTCTAGCATGGACTAAAGGCACTAGGATCCTTAGAAGCAAGGGATTAACAGTCACAATAGTGTTCCTATACTTAAGGGGAACACAAGAAAGAGTTTTAGGAAATGCCACTGAGTCCTTACACCTCATCAGAGAGGAGGACCTAGAGGAAAGTTTGATATAAACATTAAAGGATGCTTCAGAGATGGGGGAGGGGGCACTGGGAGAAAAGGAGGGAGGGGGAAAGGCGGGGGAAAAGGGGGGAGGGGAGGAGGGAGCAGGGAGGTCCAGGAAGGGGTGGAGGGAGGGAGGAGACAGGGGTACCTATTACGTTTGTATGAGCAGAAAAATAAATAAATAAATAAATTGAAAAAAGCCATTAAAAAACAAATAAACTCCCTTCAACAGAATAAACTAAAATAAAAACTGGTATGCAAGAGTCTTAAAAAAATTTGAAAAGAGGTGTGTATGTGTGTATGTTCTTTGGGGGTACCCCTACCTCCAATACGTAGCTACTGGTGTCAACTCGGCAATTGAAGGCTGTTGCTCTGAGCACATTTGTAAAGAATTGGTAGTTGGGTTAAATCTTGATCAAGCTTTTAAGATATCTTCTGATTGATGAGTAGATCAAACCCATGGGACTATTCCCTTGGCAGATGGATGAGATGACCGGAGCTGGTTCAGTAAGTTGGCTTTCTTAGGCCTACTTGGACATACAGGCTGCCTGGCAAGTTAAGTTCGTCTTTCTTTCAATAGTCCCAAGGATATGTCGTGCCTGTTCCCTGGCCCCTGGTGTCAGTAGGATTCTCTTGCCAAGTCGGATTAGCAACTGTAACTGGACAATCATCGATGATAATAAAATTTATCAACAGCATGCAAGCTAATTGTAGCAGTGTATGTGCATATTTTCAATTATGCCAACATACATGTAGGTGAAGGGACACTTGTCTGTGTAAATGCACATGCCTATGGGTACCAAGTAATGGATCCTGAGTGGCTTTCTCAATATTCTCCACTTTCTGTGTTCAGACAAGTTCTCTCACTTGAACCCAGAGCTCAACGATTTGAGTAGTGTAGCTAGACAACTTGCTCTGGGGCCCGGTGTTTACGTGGGTGTTGGGGATCTTAACTCTGATCCTTATGGTTTTGCAGTAAATACTTTACCCTCTGAATCGTGTCCTGATTTTTTTAAATGTAAAAATGTTAAGCAAATATTCTCTTCAGCTGTAGCTGGTTTTGAAGTGGCTGTGAGTGGTGGTTTCTACCCCAAGATGTTATTGAAGATGCTGATGACGCTTGTTTCAATTTCCCATATCACCTAAAATATCATTTGGTTCTATATGTTATTTCAGTCCCTGATTCTTAGTCCAGCCATGCTCTTACACATGTATATCCTTAGATAGGATTTTGAGTGATTCTCCTGAGCATTTCCCTGGTAGTGCCATCAAGGTCTCTTTCCCAGGAGCCTCAGCTGAAGCTCCTCAATCCATTGTGACATAGGTTCTTTCTATTTTTTTTTTTCTTTCTTTGCTTTTTTCTCCCTTCTTTCTCAAGATTCTTGTTTGGGGTTTCTAGATAATAAGATAAAAAGCATCTCTCACAGTTGGCACTGAATCAGCCTGACCATTCCATGTTACCATACTGACAAAGAAATACATTGCTCCGGGAAGTTCCTATAAATCTACATATTAAACAGTCACATCCACATTGCTTCTTTCAATGGCTCTGGATACTGTCTGTCTCAGTACCAAATGTTCAACCGGGTCCAGAAATTTTGTTTAGCTTTATTTCTCTTGTTTTAATAGTTTTTTCATTTATTTTATTGAAGCCATTTTTTTAGAAACTTTTGTTGTCATCCAGAAATAATAATAATAATAATAATAATAATAATAATAATATTGCTTATTGCAGTTTAAATATACATAATCCATTTTTCTTTTAAGTTCAAATGTTTTATCAATTTTAGTACAAAGATGAATGGCTGTGGAGCTTGATAGCTCTGTAGAAGTCATGGTATGGAAAGAGGTACTAGTATTTCATTTCTATTTTTGATAGGTACAATTTTTAATAGGTTATATGTCTTACACATATCAATCAACTATACTATTTGCAGTTTATAAGGAACTTCTATATATATCAACTTGTATCTATGTGTAACAAGTAGCACTTTATCAAGTAGTAGGAGAACAAATTCACAGCAGTATTTGGACAACAAATAAATCTTATGTGATTTCGGAAATTGAAGTTCAAACAAGTTGCTCTATAAAATGTTATTAAACAGAAAGTTAAAATTCTATCAAGGAACAAATCACAAATGCAATGTCTACTAGCTAAGTAAAGAACCATTGATTTACAAAAGAATAATTGGATTTTTAAATTCAACCAAGCAGCTAAGTAGCCTGCCAGGTAATAAAAAAAAAAGGTTATAATTTAATGTGAGTTGAAATCCACCGGTACATAAAAGAACAGGATAGTAAATAAAATAAATAGTACATTAATGTTAGCATTTATATACATGCATGTGTCTAGGCATGCATATTTATTACCGCTAGACTGTACAAATTTTTCATTAAAAGGTGTTTAACAATTCTCTTAGTGTGGAGAGCCAAATCTAGTTCTTGTTTATCAACCTGTAGGTAAAGCATGTAGTTTAAAGGCTCTTATGTGTCTTTTAAATACTTCAGAATACATTTTAACCTTTGAAAATTAATTATAGAGAAAAAAACTGAATGTGGAATTTTTGAACATGTTTCCTTTAAAGATTGCCGGTTTGTTCATTGAGTGCTTGGAAAATAGAAAATAGGCCTCACACATATTGGAGAAGTACTGTGTCCCTGAGACACATAACAGGAGGAATGACTAGATATGATGAAGACTTTTGTTTTCATTGCTGTTCTTGGGTCTTAAACCAAATCCATAAATCATTTCACTGCAGATTATTCAATGAACTAGCATTGACATACTATGGCATTCATCTGAAGCTCATTTATACAGAATCTCAACACTAGAAAAGACCTCAGAAACCAACTCACGGCATTCTCCTTTAGCCATCTACACCTGTCACTTTCTTCTATGACAAATTCAACACCACACAACATTCAAAATCTTTTTTTTTTAATTTTTTTATTATTATTATTCAACTGTGCGCATGTGCGTGTGTATGTGCGCGCGCATGTGTGTGTCTGTGTGTGTGTGTATGTGTATGTGTAGAACCACGGACGAATTCGCGAACCACCATGGATGCCTCCACCTCCTTCTGCCCCGGGATTCACAGGCTCTGCCCTACCAGGACCAGAAGCGCAGGCCGCCCCCGCTTCTGCCTGGCGTCTATACGTGGGATCTGGGATCCGAACTCAGTACCTTCCGCCTGCAAGGCAGAGGCTAAACCCCTGAGCCACCTCTTCAGCCCCAACATTCAAAATCTACTGAAATGTCCCTAATAATGAAAATGTCACAACCCATCTGCATAAAGCTTGGGAAGTTATTGCTTCCCTAAATGCATGCAATTTTAGAGAAGGATGAAAAAAAGCTTAGAAAGTTCTTAGTCTGGCGTTAGAAAGCTACAAGTTCCAGATACACTTTAGAGTTGCTGAAAGGAGGTAGTGAATAGCAGCAGAGTTGAGGCTCAGAGCCCTGCTCTTGCCTCCTGACCCCACTTTTCTTCTTCTTCAAGTCATTCATGACTCCCTCTAGTAAGCTGATCCTCTGCGACATTGGGAACCCTCATACCAAACAATATAGGAAATGCCACTGCACAGCAGAAGCTCATTGGTACTGCAATAAAATGGAACTGAGTTAAAAACCTACCATATGAAAGAGAGACATCAAATCTAGCCACCTCTTTGACCTTCATGAAATATGTGATTCTGTGATATTCTAGTACACAATCCAACCAATATAGTTACTTTAAAATCTCCACTGATACATTGTAGTATTTGACATGGTCCTCAGTTTGATAGTCCAAAATATTGGACTGTAGTTATATCACCTTACTTTAAATTCCTCTATACCTTGTGATAACTGACAATTGAAGTTTGGTCTCAGGCACGTTTATAAATAATTAGCCATTGAATTAAAACCTGAGTAAATCTGCAGATTATCTAACTGGTGGTGGGTGGGACTATTCCCTGGGCATGATACTTATAAGATGAGGGAAGTTGACTTCATTGAGTTTGGTATTTTGGAACACCAGACTAGAATTGCTGGGATGTTCAATTCCTGAATTGAGCTGCTAAGAGTAGTGAATTCCATGGGCATGATCTCACTATCATACTTCTTTAGCTTATTCATTGAAGTGGCATTCTTTGACATACTTCAACAGATATGCTGTCTGCCAAGTGAAGTTTGCTCCTTTCCCAGCATCTTGTGGATACAATGTGTCCAGTTCTCTTAGCTCCTGGTGTTTGCATGAGTTTTTCTGCTAAGCTGAACTAAGAAATGTAACTGGACAATTATGAACCAGAATAAAAACTTCTTTTTCTGCTTAAGTCATTTGGTCATGAATTTATCTGCAACATTCAGCATAACTGCAAAATAGCTCATTTTATGGAAGCTAAATAGCTAATGCATTACACAGGTAAAAGGTTCTTTTGTAGCATAAATAAATACAATTTTAACTACATTCCATTTAACATTTCATTAATGTATTAAATTCAAATCAAAAGGTAATACTCTGAGTAAAGCAAAAAATGTATCATTTTAGTATGCTGATGGTAACTAAATATCTTGTATTTTTCTTCAAATAAATTGTTTCTTGGTCTATAAACATGGTCATGTAGAGAACTTTAACTTGGAACAGACATGTACTTTATACACTTATGTTATATGGAATGTATAAATACTTAAATAGGAATAACAGAGAATGAAGTAGAAATAATTCATTTCTTTTGTCCCTCTTAGAAATGCATGCATGTATCATCTTAATGGTTTGACAGAATATCCACCTTGTGATATTAAATAAATTGTTTTTAAAAAGTCAAATGTTTATTCTCTCTTTTTTTTATTTCCACTCATACAGACTTAACAGGTACACCCATCCCCTCCCTCCCTCCGACCTCCCACCACCCTGTGCCCCCCTTCCTTCCCCCTCCCTCCCCATCACCCAGTGGCTCCCCCTCCCATCCCCAGAGCATCCTTAAATGTGCATGCCCAACTCTCCTCTGGGTCCTACTCTCCGATGAGGTGCAAGGACCTAGTAGCATTTCCCAGAACCCTTTCCTGTGTCCCACTTAAGCATAGGAACACTACTGTGGCTGTCAATCCCTTGCCTCCAAGGATCCTATGCCTTTAGTCCATACTAGACTTTGTGGGGTCAATAGTGTGTTGGACATTGCACAAGGCATACAAAGTCCAATTATGATTGCTTCGGCCCTAACTTGTGTGGAGTATCTTGCATATCATTACTCCTCCCATCCTTGTGCTCTTACAATCTTACTGCCTCCTGTTCCACAAACTTCCATGAGCATCAGGATGGGGAGAGATTAGGCTGGCCTAGTTCCAGGTGGTTGATATACAGTTTCTGAAGTTCTGGATTACGGTTTGTTGATTTTTTTTTCAGTTTTGCTACTCCTGCAATGCCCTTCACTCCATCCTGATGGGTATTGGATGTCATCCCCTGGCCAGACATAAAAAGCTGTTAAACTATAGTCTAGTTATAAGAGTATATTCAAAGGAGATGTAATAAAAGTAGGAAACCGTGGTGAGGGAGGGGTCAATCACCCATCTGCAAAATGGTTACTTGCAAAATGGTTAATTTTTATCTGCCAGATTATATGCCCTCCCCTTCTGGTGAGATCATACCCCATCAGTTGTAAATGATCAGGAACGAAAGTCTGTGAACTTAACCAGATGTCTCATTACTTACTTGCAGTCCTTGATGGTGGCCTATTTTCTCTGCTGCAACATGGTTCCCTCTCTCCTTGTTTCTGGTGTGGCCCTCCTACCCCATCCCTCCTGTTCATAATCCTTGCATTTATTGTATGTATTACAAAGATTTATCCTTGAGTGTCTCTAAGTGGGTTTGGTACTAAGAGCCACCTATTAGGGAGTACATACGGCACCTAATTTTCTGGGTCTGGGATACTTCACTCAATATAATTGTTTCTAATCCCATCCATTTCCCAGCAAATTCCATTAATTCGTCATTTTTGATGGCTGAGTACCACATTTTCCTTATCCACTTATCAACTGTTGAACATTTGGGTTGATTCTATGACTTTGCTATTGTAAACAGTGCTGCTATAAACATGGTCGTGCTTGTGCTATCGAGGTGAATTTTTGCTGTATGGGGGGTTATACCCAAAAGTGGAATAGCAGGGTCATATGGCATTTCAATCTTTAATTTCTTTAAGAATCTCCAGACGGCTCACCAGAGTGGCTATATGAGCCTGCACTCCCACCAGCAATGTAGGAGAGTTCCCCTCTCTTCACATCCTCTCCAGCATTTGTTGTTGTTTGTATTGTGGATTTTTGCCATCCTGACCAGGGTGAGATGATACTTCAGGGAAATTTTGATTTGCATTTCCCTGATGGCTAAGGATGTGGAGCATTTTTTAAGATATTTGTTAAACATTTTAATTTCATCCCCCAACAGGTTTCTCGTCTATGCTCATTTTGCTGCCTTTGCATAAGGCATTCAAGACCTCCTACTCCGCACAATTTTTTTGTGTACATAAAAGGTGTAGCAGCTCCAGAAAAGGAGAACTTGGTGTGTTCTATGCCTTTTTCCATTTCCTAACTAATTAACTTCTTTTAACATCCCCATTTTATGGATGAACAATCTGAAGCAAAAAGAGTTTCAATCACTTGTCCAAGTTGTCCAAGATGACATTACAGCACTGGCAAGTGGCAGAAAGTGGAATTTCAATACCCGGTTGCTGACTTCCAGCCTTGTGTTTTACTATACACTGTGACCAGGAAAGTAGCAAAGAATGCACTTGTCTTCACAATCTCACCTACTGTAGTCATGCTTCTTGCCACAGGAGTTAGACTTGTTCTTGTCAGTATTTTGCATCACACTTCTTGTACCACATTTTTCTTCTAAATTCACTGAAATAGCACTCCCCTCAACCCCCTAAAAGTAAATACAGATGCAACTTGCAAATTGTTTTTAGTGATAAATGAAACAGCATTTCTTCTTTGTTTTTCACTTTTTATTTCATCTTTATAATGTGGCTAATAAAAATAAGTAGTTATCATGATTAGTTCACCAAATTTTGAGGCTTTTGAGACTGACATCCTTAAAAACTTCATGCTCAATGAGGAAAAGTGGGAGTTGTTCCAGTTCATGGGGCTTTCCCCGCACTAGTCTGCCTTGGTACTCTTTCTACTCTTAGGCACTCTACCAAATAATTAATCCTTAGATTCTCACCCACAATTTCTGCTATATCATTTCTGCTCAGTGCCATGGATTCAGAGCTTTATTTTGTACCTGTAGGGTATAAATGTAAGGTAGTTACCTCAAAAACTCACCGCACCATGGACTATGGAATATTTTATGGAGTTCTAGAACTTCTGGGCCAACCATAAGAAGAGGGAGGAAAAAAAAGAAGAAGAAGAGGATATTTGACTGCAACCCCTTACTACGTTCCTCTTCAGCCATCAGTAGCCAGAACAGTTCTTTGCCCCTCTCCCCGTGCCCCTAGCAGTCAAAATCCTCAAAAGACAGAAATATAGGTAGATTTTCAGAGGCAGAATAGAATGGGGACCAGAGGAAATCAAGGCCAGAAGCCTACGTGGAAGACAGCACATGCACTGAGAAAAACTGACCTGAAGCTTATGCCACCTCCTGCAAGTTCCAAACCCACCAGGATCCCACCACAAAGTCACCCAGAAAAAAAGAGCTCCTCTACCATGTCAGGTTCTATAATAAATCTCAAGAATGGTAAAAAAGCTTGATTCCTTCCTTTTCTAGGTCCACTAATAGTTATCTGTTTTATATTCCTAGCCCCCTGACTCCTCCTTTACACCCACATTGAATGGGATACCTCACATTCAGAACCTTCAATCAACTAATCCGCATATCATTTCCTTCCAACAACCATCAGCAGAAAGCAGTTTAGAGAGATTCATCACCCATCTCCCATTCCCCATTTCCCAGTTCCTACCAATCCTACTCATTTTTTTTTCTGTTTATTCATTAGGAGTCTGATTTTGATAGATCCAGAACTACACCTCAAAACCTAAAAGATCTGAGATCCGAAACAGATCTGGATTGCAGTCCCCACCAAGAACGTTAAGAGGATCTGATAAGGAAAACAGACAACTTGATAGACTCTAGCTATTCTGGGACAAAAGGAAACAACCAATCAAGCCAAAACTCCTTCCCCATGACCCCTATTATTAAAAGCTTGCATACCTGACTCCAAATCAGTAGTGATTTCCATTTTGTGGGGAAACTGATGCTTTGTAGCTGGAGTTTTGGAGGAGTTTCCCATATAAACTTCAGTTTTCATGGATGAAGCTTGGGTTCATGTTCTATCTCCCTTCCCTGCCTCTTCCTCCTCCTCTTCCTCCTCTTCTTCCTCCTCCTCTTCCTCTTCCTCCTCTTCCTCCTCTTCTTCCTCTTCCTCTTCTTCTTCTTCTTCCTCCTCCTCTTCTTCTTCTTCTTCTTCTTCTTCTTCTTCTTCTTCTTCTTCTTCTTCTTCTTGTAACAGTGCCTCACAATCTGTCTTCTAAGAAGACAAACCATCTTGTCCTTTTCAATTCCCTACACCAATTAAAACTACCGTGCACTAAGAATACAACACTTCAGGCTGTGCTTGGTCATTTCTTAGTATTTCATTTCCATCTATATTTGACCAAACCTCCAAATAGCCAGCATGAGAAATAGGTCAAGGAGTAGGAGCTAGAATGAAATGAAAATATGCTAGACCCAAAGTAGACAGAATTGCTGTCTTCTCCTCAGGCAAGGTTCTTGATGTATTCCTGTTTCTGCCAGCAGGTGTCTACAGGTGTAAGCTGGCAGACATCATCCTTTGGCAATCCATGAAGCGTCAGCGATATCAGAGTAATTGCCATGGAAGGATAAATTAGCCTAAAGTGCTTCTTGCCAAGAAAGGTCTGCTAGAAAGCTCTCTTCCTCCCATTCTGGACCTGATGTGCCAATTAAGTATAGTTCTTCCCATGAAGAGAAAGGTTTAAAGTAAAAGCAAAGCTCAATTTGCAAGTAAGGAGAAAAGAAAAACAAGCTTTCTCTCTGAAGAGTTCTTCTACCTGCTCCAATCCCTGCTGCTGTTCAGTCTCTAATGTCTTCTTATTTCCATACTAACAAAACCTATGAAGTATTTTAAGAAAGGAATAGGTTTGCATGCTTAGAACAGAATGTTTATGAATTGGATCTTTAAGCTAAATGTTATGTAAATAACTTCCCTAGCATGTATTTTTGGTAATGAAAGGAAACTTCATAAAGCAATTCACTGTTGATGAGGTACTACTCATAGGCATATTACCTAATTTGCCATAATGACAAAACTTAGTGCAAGCAATTTTTTTGCAGTTAGAAATAAATGCAATATTTAACACTTTCCTTAAACTGCAAAGTAATATGAATAGACCATTTCATCCGGCATCATTTAGATAAAGTCCTAGTCAGCTAGAAGATGATCAAGCAGTATTCGAGTGTGTTCTTCTGAGTCTTAAATTCTATGCTTTTCTTCCTTCTGCCTCTCACCTTCAATTTCTGGAACGATTCCAGTTTCAAGAAACTTTCCGACTTTAATAATGTCTCTTTATTAAATGTAGGCATGAGTGTGTTCTAATCATTGGGAAAAAATCACAGAAAAATCAATTAATATCAAAGTTTATGTTAAGAATACATGTGTATGGCAAGCAAAACTTGCTTAATTATTCTACCTTGACTTAGTAAAGAAAGATGTCTGATACTTAATAGGTGAAAAAAATCTTAAAAAGTGCTACAAACATATTCCTTCATTAATGCTCAAAGTAACTTGAGTTAGAAAAATCAGCCTTGATTTAAGATAAGAAGATTTAGGTTTTAAAAGTTAGATATTCATG
Organism: Typhlomys cinereus; assembly: GCA_023101885.1. Lineage (NCBI taxonomy): Eukaryota > Metazoa > Chordata > Mammalia > Rodentia > Platacanthomyidae > Typhlomys > Typhlomys cinereus. The sequence goes on along the minus strand of JALPQD010000221.1, from coordinate 917,631 downwards.
CAAGCACCATTTGATAGACAGTAGAAGTTGGCATTGAGTTTGAGAGTCTGTGCTTTATATGTTTCTTACTTTCTTCAGCCCACCCTTCCTGAACTAGTGGACCCTTCAATTAAATATCCTACCAACAATTCTTGGTCTTCAGAGAAACACTTTCATAACTAGGAAAAATATCTCATTCAGTATTTATTTTTTATATTTCCTTTTCTCATACTTTAGTTCTACATGTGATTTCTATAACATAGAAAGCCGATGCCACTGATAAGGAATGGAAAAAGTTTATTGTTAATATGGTTACATGGCAACATGGACTAATTCTCAAAAGTGACAAGAAGAAGGTTATGAAGGTAGAGTGGAGCTTTATAGTACCTGTGCTTGTAGGCAGGATAAAGGACAAAGGTGAGTGAGTTACCTCCTATCCCCATGAAGTATATGAACAAGCATAGGCTTTCAAGTGCCTGCTACTCACTGGGGGGGGCAGGGGGTGACCAGTAAGCAGAGCTTTTGCTCTGAATATGGGGATCAAAAGAAAGGAAAGCTATCATTCTGTCATTCCAGCCTTTTTTTTTTTTTTGATGATAAGGGGTGGCACATTCATTCTTTACTACTTCCTACTGAATGGGGTTGATGGGGGGAAAGGTTATAGGCTGGAGGGAAAGAAGACAAGACAGAAAATACAGTTAAGAAGTAGTGTCCACATACATGGCCTAAAATATTATAATCAAGGGTTTGATTAAAGGCACATAAACTATTGTACTCAGGAGGGTAGGGAAGGGGCTAAGTTGGGCTTTTTAATTATTTGGTGTCATAGTTAGGCACATAGTTGACAGTTGAGGGTTTGAGCTCTGGGTACATTTGTAGAGAATTAATGGTTGAGTTGAGCCCAGAACAAACCTGGAGGAGATTGTCTAGCTGATGGGGAAAGTCCAGCCTGTGATGGGTGGGATTAAGCCCTGGAATAAAAGTCAGAGAGCTGATTGGCATCATTGTATATACGTGGCCAGACATGCTGATCTGGCAAGTAAAGATCATCCCTCTCTCAGCCATTACATAGAGATGGTGTGGCCAGTTCCCTTGGCCATGGTGTTGGCACATGTTCTCTTGTCAAGCTGGACAGACTGCAACCAGACTATCCTAAGAAAATAAATCCCTTGTTCCCTTAGGTCATTTATGGTCAATTACCAGCAACCATGCAGGCTAACTGCAACATCTGGTTTATCTTATCTAATAGCATATAATAGTTGTCAGAATGTTAGGTCGCATACAGAGGATGGCAATAAATGACAATTAGGGGTCAAGATGGGCCCAAGATAATCTGGCTCTGGATTTGTGACATTCTAGGTCTCCCCACTTCATCAGAAGCTCCGATCAAGTCAGTCAACCTTACAAGTGCAGCAGCATCTTTCTAAGAACTTATATTCAATTCCCCATTGGTAAAAGTCACAATTTTGTGTATGTGAAGACCATACAGTCAGCCACATATCAGCATCCTACATAGCTAGAAAAGGTTATTTCTAGTGTCTCACGTAGATGAGACTGAGAGCAGGTGTTAAGCAGTCTTCAGGAAAGAGAGAGAGAGATAATTGACAGAGCTATTAATAAAGAAACTCATGGATCATATTGAATCTAATAGCCATAATGATCTGAATATGATGTATATATTGCTTTTCTGTCCTCTGAATCTAACATAACATTTGCATGACCTGTGATTATAGATATTATATATAAAATTAAAGTAGTCAATTGCTTTGTCTGTCCCAGTGAAGTGAAAGTAATGGCGAGGAAAGTAAGCACTAAATTTGTAGCATTTACCTTTAAACCAGCTTGCTTTTAGTAATATTGCATTGTCCTATGTGGCAAGCGATTGGACCCTTTAGGAATTAGGATTTTATGAGTCTTGTGGGATAAATCTCTATCTAATCAAGATACATTAGTTCTTAATGTACAAAATGACATGCAAATTGTTGTTATCTATATTGCTGGAATTAACAGGGAGAAAATTTATAGAGACAATTGAAAAACACTTTAAAACATTCTAAAACGTCATGTTAGATAATAGAAAAAAACATGTCTTTTAAAAGGAAGCAGTAGCAGGAGAACTCATCTTTAAAAGAAATAAAGTGTCTAATTATTGTAAATTAATTTGGTATCATGCAAATCATATAAGCAACCAATTACATGTAGACAGTACTCATCTATATTATTTTAATTGTATACACTTAAAAAATCTAAGGTTTTGTTAATTTCATGCAAGCTTATCCTTTGCGCCTTTAAAATACATGACCTTTGATATAAATATAGTAGAAAACTATTGACTTAGGACATATAGGGTGCCATGGCTAAGGGGAGCAGGCTGAGCCTTTTGTGCCTGCTTAGAGTTTAAAGTGATCCTCTCTCTCTCTCTCTCTCTCTCTCTCTCTCTCATGACAGGACTAAAGTAAAGCAGGCCTAGCCATTTGTGTCTGCTCAGAGTTTTAAAGTGACCCCTCCCCACCTTAGTCTGAATTGTCAAAATAAGACCCTTGAGTTTGAATGCTGGATTAAGTCTTTTAAATCTCCATTTTGAAAGATTTAACATATCATATGTAAAATAGCATATAGTTACAGGAGAATCACTGAAGTTGTCTTTACAACTCAATAGCATCTAAAAATTAGGAGAACAAACTTATCACATGGCAGTAGAAGCATTCTGAAACCACTGCATCTGAATTAGGCTATCATGGTTATAATAGAATGCAGGAGTACACATAAAGGACATGTAGTTAGAGAAGCAGATTGGAGCAAAGAAGTTGATGGTCTCATCCCAGAAAGAATCACAAGGAAATGAGGAGTGAATTCCTCATTCCAATGAATTCCTCTGGAGACATTTGCATTTTCTCAGTTGTTAGGTCTCCTGGAACAACATTCCATAAAAGAAGTCAGAGAAATGAACAAGATTAGCTAATCAATACCCTTAGTGGCTTTGTAACTTTGGAACACATGGAAGATCTTTAATGGAAATAAAAAAGTGACATTAGAAATCTGGCAGTCAGACATCTAATCCTAGAAAGGCACTGGAGCCCTGGCAATAGGGCAGAAGTCTAGAGGGACATTCAGGACCTTATCAAGAGCACAATTGCATCTTTATTTGCTTGCAGTCTCGATAAAAGCAAAAAACAGGCAAGATAATTTTCAGGTAAGAAAACTTACAATTTACAAACAAGAGTTTTGATAGACTTTAAATTTAATTACATTAGAGTGTTTAAATCAGTATGAACTAAGCCCTTTTGATGTTACCAAAATTATTCATTTTAAGTATGTATACATGTATTTTTTCTCCCACATTTTATTTTTTCTAATCATAAAGAAACAATAGGTATCCCATCCTCTCCCTCCCCCCTCCTCTCCCTAGTCATCCCCCACTGCCTCCCCCTTCCCCCTTCCTTTCACCATCCTCCCTCTCTCCCACTCTGCTGGTGCCTCCCCCTTCCTCCTTCCCATCCCCTGGAGAGTGTGAATGGCAAACCTTCTTCTGAGTCCTCCATCCTAGTGAGGGTTCAGAAATCTTGGCAGAGCCTGGAGCCCATTCTTGGGCTCCTCATTAGTATTGGAACTCTGTTATGACTGTTTAATCTCTTGCCTCTAAGGATTCTACTGCCTGGAGCCTTCTTCCTATGATTCATGGTAGACTTTGGGGGTCCTTTACATGTCAGCCATTGTGTAGGTCAGGCAAAGTCCAGTTCTGGCTGCTGCAGTCGTAACTTGTATACATGTATTTTAATTGAGTGCCCTGAAATTTTTTTTTATTAAATGTTAACATGTAATAGAAATGAAAAAGAAAATTGAAGTGGCCACATATTTGTTGTTTTGAAACAACAAAACACACAAACTTAGTTTTTAGACCCGATAAGATTACATGAAATCTAGGTAACTGTAAATTTAATATGATTCAATGAAGAAGATGCAGGGCTTTTTAGAAATACATTAGAAACCAATGGAGACAGTATAAACGATCCGTTTTGGAAATAAACTTTAAAAAATGATTTAAGGAACCCTTGCTGAAAACAGAATCTGATACCAAAGAAGTGTTATAGAAACCTGATGGCCTGGTAAAAAAATGGTTTTTATCTTTAGTAAGTATTTCCAAAGCTTACAAGTTGAAAAATCCATAATCATCATGTGAAAAATCAGAATGTAGAAAATAAACAAGTAAAGCAAATCCAAATTGGAGGAGAGGAGACGAGAGGAGAGGAGAGGAGAGGAGAGGAGAGGAGAGGAGAGGAGAGGAGAGGAGAGGAGAGGAGAGGAGAGGAGAGGAGAGGAGAGGAGAGGAGAGGAGAGGAGAGGAGAAAAACGTGACCATGTTGATTCCTGACTGATAAAGAAGTCAGAGTGGCCATCTTTGAAAATCCAAGCAGCTCTTCCTCAAAGAAGCAAAAAGGTCCACTGAACAAGCAAAACGGGAAGAGCCCCTGACTTGTCAGACAAAACACACAGTACATATGTGATAATCTAAGACCAAGGGATTCAGACTCCAGATGACATCCCATGTCCAGAAGTCAAAATCAGTCCATGCCAGAACCCACTGGAGATCAGCACATCAGTGCAGTTTGGGAGTGAAAAGATGAGATGATCACTCCAAAGAGGAAGTTGACCATAGGGGGAAAACTCAGTATACCTCGCAGGGAGCAGAGACCAACAGGCTGAGAAGGGAAAATGGAGTCCCTAGAACCTCAGGATTTGCTCAGGAGGAAGGGAGAACTATGTCAGCAAAGGGTACAGGACAAGAGAAAACAGAGAGAGAGAGAGAGAGAGAGAGAACCTTAGGACCTAACCTGGTGTTATGTTCCAAGTCCGTAATAGTAGGCAAGTTTGTGGTTCACACTGGAGTTGGAGAAGGAGTGCCCCAGGCTGAGTTTTTGGCCATTATGTAAGACATAAGGCTGGAACATGTCATGCCACAGACAAGAAATGGAAAAAGTTTATTGATTACATGGTTACATGGTGACACAGACTAATTCTCAGAAGGGAGAAGAAGCAGAGTCTAAAGGTAGAGTGGAGTATCATAATACCAAATGTTTGTGGGAGGGTGAAGGACAAAAGGGACTGAGTTATCCTCTGTCTCCATGAAGTACATGACCCGGCACAGACTTAGCAAATGCCCGCTGGCCATTGGGGAGGGTGATCAGCAAGTAGAGCTTTTGCTCTGAATGTGGGAGTTGGAGAAAAAGGAATCTGTCAGCCTTGCTAACTCACCATATGAACGAGTATATTGTAATGCATCATAGACATTACTTTTCCTATTAGGCAATTAAAGATAGTTTCTTACGCAAATGTTGATATAATAAAGGATGAAATAAAGGATGATTAATGATGAAGATATTATCATTTCCCAAATCAAAAACAGTAGAACATAATCTTGGCTTGATACTAAAAACTAATATATACTATTAAAATCATTTAAAAATCATGTACATATTTCATGGGGGCAAATATGTTTCTGTAGGTCTTTTTAATTATCATTGTGTTTACTAATTTGGAACTCCTCTGTTTGATAACTGTGACCATTTTCACTAAAGTCATTTTAACTCTTTCTATTTGCTTCATAACAGTAAATAAAGGTGTGCTTAAAAGCCTAATAAGTTTATACACAAAACAAAATATTGAACAATATACAAAGAATTATGATTCATTTATCCTTTCATGAAAACATTGACTTTTTGGTAGCATCTGAAAAAGCTAAACCATCATTCTTTTATTAATATATCACAGGTAGATCCGTGGCAGGAACAGTCTGCACCTGTATCCCAGAACCAGCTGTTCCTGCTAAAATTAATGTCTGTAGAATCTTGGCTGGCAGTGGATGATAGAGCCATTAATCAAAAACAGACAAGTTTACTGGGGCTTCAAGGTTTGATACAATTGTAATTTGTTCATCATGAGTTTCCTGTGGAATACTGATGGAAGAGAAGAATTAGATAAAATTCACAACAAAACAAAGGAAACTTTTCTGATGCTTGTGTGATTCATGCTGCTTTTTAATTTTGGAGCTTTTATTTCTTTGTCATGTGCACAATGGCTCTTACCTATATAGCATATGCTCTAGCCAGGAAGAAGGAAGAAGAGACACAGTAATATAAAATGAAATGAAAGAATCTGAAGCAAGCATGTCGGTGCCTCTCCTTAGTTCTAAAATACTCTAACATATTTTGGTATATGACATAAATTAATTTAGCATGCACTCAAGTACATGCAATGCAGAAGATGCATCTTATTCTGCATTCAAACAAGAGAGAAAAATGGGTACTAGCTTTATTTTTTTCTTGAAATAATTTCAAAAGCTTTGAAAAATCTAAGAAAGCACAATTTTCTAGATGTTTGTCATCAGACATTTTGGCAGGGTGGCAAGTGAAGTTGTGCTATTAATGTTCCCTGACTGTCCTGAAATACTCTCAAGAGAGAAGCGCTAAGCGTGAGAACCAAAGAGGCTTTTTCCCAAGGGCAGGCTCTTTGAGAAAACTGAGTCAGGCCTGTGAGAGACAGAGGAGGCTGTGCAAAGGACAGACTCCCAAGAGAAGAGAGCTTCAAGAGAAGGATCTCAAGAGATTGTGGAGTGTCAGCGAGAAGCTCCCAGCTGAGTGCCACAAGTACAGGTACCTGAGGAACTACAGCAATACAGGATAAAAGCAGTGATCCTGCAACTCATCAGTGATTGAGGACAGTGAATAATTTGCCAGCCAGAACAAAAAACTGCGAAAGCAGAGAGCAATGGTTAGACTATTCAAGAAGAGTCTTCCCTCAGGACTTGACAAATATTAACCTTAAATTAAGTCTGGTCAAGAACTGTCTAAAAGGCTTCAAAATAAGAAAAATACTCCTTCTATGTAACTTAATCATATCCCCAAACAAGGTTCAAACAATAACACATAAACTAAAACACACATAAAATGGTGTTTCTACAACCTGATAAATTGGAGTTACAAAAATACCTACAGCGAACATCATGACTAGTGAAAGATCAAATATTTCATCTCAAACACACAAAAAAGAATAAGGCAACAACATTCATTCTCACCCAATTCTATTTAACATTGTAAAGGAGGTACCAGGTCAGGCAGGGAGGCAAGAGAGCAGCACGAAAAGTGTCTATATCTAGATCGAAAAAGGAAACACAAAGCTGAATTTGTTCCCAGATGCCATTAGCATCTACGCAGAAAAGCTGATTCAGTCCTCAAAATTAGAACCTGCTTGAATGTCAAGTAAGTTGTCAAATTCCCAGGATACTAGATAAATAAGAATAATAATTCTATACCCTGTACTCACAATAAAGTTGCAAATGAAGAGTAATGAAATTTTTAAACAATGATATTTGAAACATCAAGAAAAACATAAAAATGTTAAATCAGACAAAATACACAGCCTATAGGAATGTATCAATAAACTTCATATAAGGAAATCTATAAAGCATTGCAGAAATAAAATAAAAATCTGGAGCAAGCAGAAATATGCACATGCAATGCTCACGGAATAGGAGATTCATTTACCACTACCATGTATAAATGTCACATGACAGTCAAAAATCTCAACAGTGTTTGTTATAAAAATCAGCATGTCAATTACAAACTTAAAAAACCTCAAACACTATGTACAATTTGAAGTAGAATTGTTGGAGGGTTTGTGGTGCATGACTTTAAGATGTATCATAAATCTGTAGTAACCAAGAATATGTTGTATGCACCTGGATATTCACAAACAAATAATGAGAAGAATCAAATCCAGAAAGGTGCAGCAAAGTTTGGCTAATTAATTTTTGGAAAGATACCAGACATTTATTAGACAAAGCCTAGTCTTTTCAATGAATGATGCTATGTTACAGAACAATTTTTCCCACATGTTCAAAAATCACCTTTGTCAGTACTTTGCACTCCGTGAACATATTCAATAGTAATTAATTCCAAGTCTAAATGTAAAATACAAAATAATAAAACTTCTGGAAATTTTCTAAAACCTTGAATTTTTTAATGTACTTTTATATATAGCACTAAAGTAGCAAACCATTACAAAACAGCAGAAAGCAAAACCAGGAGGAGTTTTACTTCTTCAAGAGACAATATATAAATTTTTTTAAAAAATAGATAATCAAGACAGTCATTTTAAATAATAGACTTATAACCTGAGTATTGTTCTTTAGAAAAGGAATTTTCAAAACTCAATGAATAAACCTAGTTTTAAAAACAGGTGAACTGCCTCTTGTGATCTTCTCTCAATCATGGTAAAATGTTGATAGACAAAGCATTGTTCAGGTGCTGTGGAAGTGAACATTATTACAATGAGTTCTTAAATATGGCTGTCCTGTCATAACCAGAGATACTGACTGGCACTACCTTTTCCCACACTCTGACTTTTATATTCTTCAACCAAGTTCCCTAAATCTTGGAATATGGGCTAATTAGATGACCTCTTTAGGCAATTCACATTCACTTAGTCTCTACACCTTGGCCAGTTGTGGTACTATGTATTAAGAAACATTAATAATAATATAAAGTTCCATTTGTTTCTTGAAAAAATAACACAAGCAAAGGATTTTTAAAATTTATGTATACTTTTGGAAATCAGGCTAAAGAGATGGCTCAGGGATTAAGATTCTGCCTCTTCCAAGGCAGAAGGTCTGACTTCATATCTCAGGTTCCACCCAAAAAAACCAGGGGAAATGGTGGGGACTTGTACTTCTAGACCTGGAAAGTGGAGCCTGGGAAATTCCAGAGTGAAGCAAAAGGAGGTAGAAAAGATGCAGTATGATTCCCAAAGTCACCATTGGTCCACCACATAGTGCCCCCCTAATACACACACACATGCACATGCACGCATGCATGCACATGTGTAAAAATAAATAAACTTTAAAAAAGTTACAGAAATCATGTAAAGTTACAGAAATCATGATAGAAACCAGTACTATGAAGAAATGTCAGAGATGTTTGTGCACACTTACTGGAATCCTTATAGCCAAAAAGACTGCCAGTACATACTTGGAGAATATGGAACTCTTACACACTTCTGGTGGAAATTTAAAATATTACCATTTGTTTATGGTTGTGTGAACCATAAACGTTACCAAGCTTCCTAGTCATGAGTATTATCCATGAAATGAAAGCTTATATTAATGCAAAGACTTGTTCCTGAATGTGTACAGCTAGTAGCTTTATTTTTTAATGATCCCAAACCTGATAACGACATGAGATTCTATCATCAAAAGTTCAGTAAAAAAACAAGTATGGAAAACCTATACCATGGAACAATACTCTACAATGAATGCAAAATAACATTGGTAAATCTTAAATAAATCATTGATCCAGGTGAAGAATAATAGAATGAATAATTAATGTTTGATTCATATAACATTTACAAAATGTCATAAATTTCTAGTAATTAGCACATATATGATTCCATAGATAGAAGCAATGGGAAGAAACAATGATGGAGATTAAATAGGCACTCAGCAAATTCCTTAGGAGATGATTGTTTCATATGTATATCTCAAAATATTTCAAAACAACTTTCGTCAATGTCTGAATCCTTAAAGAGAGAGTGTTAGAATTCTGAACCAAATTTTAATTTGTAAAATTGTTTCAAAAACAAAGAAATCAAATGATTTCCTTGTATTTGGTAGAACAAAAATGATAGCTAGACATTTTCTCTTCATAACCAGTAATTTTTCTATTATATACATTGAAATGCAAGCCATATACTGCAATTTAAAATCTCTATTAATGCCTATTAAACTATGTGTTCACATTGTATGATATTTCGACTGATTGCATAGATTTTTTTATTTATAATGCAGTTCCTATCAAATTATTTATATTCAATAAGTAGTTGTGAAAGAATTGAGTGAATACAAGAAACAATTCAGTGTATTGCTACAGTGACACATTATACCCACTCTTCTTGTCTGAAAGAATTTATACTTTGGAACAACAGTAATAACTCAGTGTTTACTTTGGGTTATATAGAGATTTAAATCTTTCATGTCTAACTCCTCAAACAAACAACCACACTGATACCTCTGCTTTATTTTCTGGATAAAGAAAGTTTGCTACTGATGAAAACATCTGATATTGTGCTCCTATTAGCATATACAAATTTTAGTGAAGCACTAAGTTTTAGAAAAAAGAATATTTCAGTAAGTCAAGATGATATTATTTCTATTAGTAAGATTTTTAAAATGTTTTTCACATTATTATCATAAATTCAGTCTCTTTAATAAGCTTTCCAAGTCTTACATCATCTTAGTTAGAGAGAACAAAATTAATCACACATTTACTAAAAAAAGAATCCTTTAAAGCAACAAAAATAGAGGATACAGAAAAATTTCTTTATGTTTTTGCAATTATTTTTATCATATTTTGTTTTTAATGTGTCATATACGTACAGGTGAACATGTGTGCATTTGTGTGTGTGCATGTGGGTGCACTTGCCTGTGTTTGGGTATGTGGAGGCCAGAGTTCAATAGTAGGCATCTTCTTTTATGACTGTCCACCTTACACACACATACATGCATGTGTGACCACACTCACATGCACAAGCACACGTATGTATTATAAAGAGTCTGTTATGGAAGCTAGAATTACCTTTGGGCTGATCTAGAGGTATAATGAGCCTCCAAGATGCCTGTTTCTTCACCCTGTATCCCAGTACTGAGGTTACATACCACAGTACTCAGTTTTATAACTGTATACAGACTCAGGTCCTCATGCTTGCACAAGAGGCATGCTGACCACTCAGCCATCTCTCCAACTTTAGCATTTTAAATATATTTGTTGATAGTAGACATTCTTGCAGAATGATAGTAGTGGTAGTGAAGTACTATCAATGGGTCTTCTATAAACAGAATAGATTGTAAGCCTAAAAAAAATTATTTAAAATAATGTGCCTGGGTAGGGGAGATGGCTCAAGGATTCAAAACTTGGCCTCACGAACAAAAGGACCTGAGTACTGATTCCCAAATCCAAAGTAAAAATGTCAGGCATAAAATGCAGGTCAGTGCCCTGTAAGTCTGACTCTAGAAGGTAGAGCCTAGGAAACTCCAGAGTATAGGAGTAAGGAAGTACAGCAATCCAGATGATTACTGATAACATCTTTAGTTCTTCATAGGGACTCATGATAAGTGTCCTCTGATTCACACACACACACACACACACACACACACACACACACACACACACAAACACACACACACACACAAACACACACACAATGAATAAAGTAAAATAAAATAACGTTTCTTTTTCTTGCTAGTTTCCATTGTTATAGAAAAAGCAGCCACTTACTTTTCAGAAGTTGAAATGCAGCAATAGTCCCTACGTACTTCTTTCCTTAATTAGAAAAGAAGTAAAGTTCATTTATTTTCATTTTCCCAATAACACAACGCTTAAGCAGATAAGTAATGAATAACCTCCATAATTCCTAAGAAAACTACTCAAAATTACTTTCCTGAAGACACCAAACTATTCTCTCGGTTTTTGAATCATTTTCTACTCTGCTACACCTAATTAGTTGTACTATGCTAATGGCCTTTCAAAAGCAAATGATGTTATTACTGATTTTTGTAGCTGAAGTATGTAACTCTAATTTAAGGCATGATGCCTCTCTTGCTCCTTTTCCAAATCAATATAAGAAAAGATGATAATCAAGGTGGAAATCCACTTTTTTGATGCAACCAAGTAATAACAAATGTCATGGTTTGAATGTGAGGTCTCTCCATCACACCTTCTCCCTCTCCCCATAAACTCCTGTGTACACATCTCAGCGATGTTAATGTACGGGGAGGTCCTAGCACCTTTGAGAGGTGGAACTTTGCTATAGGAAGGGACTTCATAGGGAACCTTGAGGTTTGATAGCCAGCCTTGCTTTCTTGGTTTGCTCTAGTTTGCTCTGCTTCCATGATGGCTACTGTAACCTGAACCAGCCTCCTGCTACTGTTTGCAAGCATACCCCCTTCTGCTATGCATTCTCAACATAATGGACTATATCCTCCCTGGAACTATAAGCCAAACAATTTTCTCTTTTTCCTTTAAACTGTGTCTGGGTATTTTATCAGAATATTGGATCTGTTGAAAGAGTAACTGAAACAACAGGTAAAAGTTTTTATCTGGGTCACATTTAACTTGTAAAACTAAAATTAAAGGCTTTAATGTAGATATATCTAAACAACAGCTCTAATTAGTTATTTAATATAAATATTTTGTATAATATATTTTATTATTTACTACAAAAGTGAACAGAGTGATAGAATTCATATCTAAAGAACATCAGAAGAGCTTATATCAAGTTAATTAAATAATTACAATAAACAGAAAATTAAAGATGCATTTTAAATGCACACATAACATACTGTTTATGGCTATTAAACTCTACAAAGTAAATTTTGCTTTTAAACTTAGGTATTATCAGGCTGGAGAGATATCACAGAGATAAAGCCTCTCCCTCACAAGCAGAAGGACCTGAATTTGGATCCAGGTCTCATGTAAAAATGCCTAATGAAAATGCTGGCAACTTACACTTCTGACCCTGGAAGACAGAGTCCACGAAACTCAAGAGCAAAGCAAAGAGGAAGCAATGCAATCCAAAGTGATTCCTGAAGTCACCCCTGGGCCTCCACAGGCACATTGTTCCCTCTGATTCATACAGAAAAATATATACATATATATATACACACAGACAGAAAAATACACAGACATATACATAAAAGTGAATAAAATAAAATAAAATAAAAACTCTGGTATCAAAATCTAAAGCAACTTCTTCATTTCTTACAAATGATCCATGTTTACCTTGTCTTATGTTAAAAAAAGAACATGGTGTTCTCAGTTTAGAACTACCATCTCATTGCTTCCAGTAAAAAATCTATATACACTTTCAGTATCTATTCCTAGTTTTCTCAAACTAAGTATGTGAAAATTCTATTATCCTGTTCTTTTGTATTATTCGTTTTCTCCCTCTCTCTTCTTAACCACTGAGCAATAATCTAGCCACTGATGATGTGTCTACTTTTGATGGCTTTGCTTCTCTCTCCTCCCCAGAGTAGTGATTTTATCCTGCAATTGCCTTTTCTCTCCTGTCAAATCTCCTATAACATAATCCATCAAGCCCTTTCTTGACTCGTCCCTACTTATTTCTCTTCTTCGAGGACAAAGAAATTCCTTTTCTCTGACATCATGTTGAAATAAAATACAACGCACATGTTATGGCATATATACAAACATACCCGAACATACTACATCATACTATTACTTCCTTGATATGCCCTAAATGTGTACAAATTCATGATTTTAGTAGATAACCCTGATTCAAGAAGAAAATGTATTATTTAAGAAATTCTATAAAATGTGAAATGGTACTCCTTGGTTTACGATGAAAATTATTACCTATCTGCTCATTTTTTTACTTGTTTCTACATCATTAGACTAGCATAAGAAAGTAGGCTGTTCTTCATTTATCTAGTTCACTGTGATTACTTAGGTTTCTTCTCAAGCTTTTCCCCATATCCACCAAAAGATAAATCAAATATCAGGTCAAATTCTATTGGGAAAGTCACTGTTGGCCAACAATTAAAACTTATGTCCACATTGAAAATTAATTTGGATTTATTTATCTCTGTTTCCCCAGAGGTTCCATATAATTAAGTGTCAACTGTGCCTGTTTCCTATTTATTCTATGATCTTGGGAAATAAAACTTCGTAGAGAAAAAGTTTCTCTTTCACATTCTTCCTTCTTTTCTTATTAAACATCCTGGAGTGTTAGGCCTCCAGTTCCTGACAGATTTCTATTCACAAGGATCGAAAAGAAAATCTAAATACCTGTTGATTTAGCTCATTCATTGTCCACAAATTACTTTCTTCTCCATAGGCATGGTTCCTAGTATTTGATTTTTAAAGCAATATTAGTGCAGAGTACATTCAGATCTGATAGTAAATTTTAATGAATTTTGAGTCATGGGTTCATATATATACTGCTTTGCTTTATACCTAAGATTTATGAGACTTTCTTCATGTGGTAAATTATAACCACTCAGAAATGTTGTTTACATTTCATTAACTATTTTAAGGTCTAGGTGTTCCAAAATTATTTTAAAAATCAATTAATTTTAACTATAAAACCACCAAAATTTAAGAAACTGAGATGTTTATGAAATGAAATTAAATAAATAGACAAAATTTTTGTAATGAATTATTTTTATTTCCAACGATTACATTTATTGAGTTTTTATTTCATAATTGTTTCCTCTCCAAAACATCATTACAATGACATTTCAAAGTTAATCTTCTTCCTTCTGATAGTGATATACATACGTTGACATGCTACAAAGAATGTAGAACTCTTGTGTAAATTGTTATAACTCCTTTTGGAAACTATTTGTCAATATACACTGGAAATAAATGTGCATCTACACTATGACTCAGCTATCCTTACACACTTCGTCAAAATGTACCCACATGCATTTAAAATAGCTTTAGTCAAAATATCAAAACACTGGAAACAATCAAATGTTCAAAACAGCACAAAAGAAAGCAAACAATAATGTGTTGATAAAGTGGAATAATATACAGTAATAGGAATTAATAAAGTACTTCTAATGCTATGATAGTGTACAAAACACACACAAAACTAACGTGTAAGAAGTCAGGGTTCTCTTTTTGTACAGCTAAATAACTAGTTTTAGAAAAATTATACAAGCAAGAATGGTTGCATTACCAATATTTTTTGAAACTACAGCCATTGCTGAGGCTTAATTTTAAATTATAAATATGTTCCAAGGAATAATTAGGAAATAAATAACTTGTACATAATTCAGACCTCACGTGTGAAAAATCTAAGTGAAAACTTCATAGGAATGAAGTAAGGTCTTCTTGAACCTATTCAATAAGATTGTAAAAATGTAACATACACACACACACACACACACACACTCACATACCTCACATACCTCACATCACTAGTTACCTAAACTTATTCATTATGATCCAAACTCATCTCTGTCTATATCTTCCTACTATGCTGTTATAAATACAAACATGCAAAATTCCCAAAACCCATTTCAGTAAGTAAATTTACACTTTTGCACTTCTTAGCAATTTAACATATGCATAACTGGGTATATTTTTATCAGATAGTATAATGTCACTAACCGATTTTTGAGTGTTATGTATCTAATCCATGAGGTTCAGCCTTGCAAATTTTTTACCTTTATATGCTGATACATTAAAAACAAAATGATTTATGAAAATAAGGTGTTTTTATTTTGGTTTATGATTGTATTCTTTTTTGAATTAAGAATTCTCCATTTATACAAACTTAATGAGTCACTGTTCCTCCCTGGCTCTTGCCTCCTTCTCTCTTCCTTTATTCCCTCTCACTATCACTTTCTTCTGCTTCCCTTTCCTCCCTTCACCAAAGTTACAGTTATTAATCCACTTGGCAGGACAGTTCATGTCAACACTAGGAGTCCAAGGAACTAGTCATACATATCCACAGAATCGCTGACAGAAAAGGCACAAACCTAATTTGTCAGACTGGAATTCAGCCAAAGTATGATGAAGAATGCCAATTTAGTGAACCAGCTCTCTTCATCTTATCCACCTGCCGAGGGAATGGCTGGGTCTTTCCACAACAGCGAGACAGTTTCCCACAGGCTTCTTCAGAGCTTGTGTGATATACTTAAATTAAGGTGTCAATTTAACAACAGCTGTAGGCTGTTTTGGGTAAAGCTGTCAAGAATTGGTGGTCAGGTCAAGCCCAAGAAGGAGCCTGCAGGTGATTTAAGTGGTATGGAAGACCCAGCCCATAATGGGTGGTGCTTTCTAGTGGTGGACAGGATGAAAGGAAGTGCAAGGAGGAGGCACTTGTTCCCCTTATCCTCTGTGGGCAACCTGTGTGGGTTCTCTGCTGATGTATTGCTGAATTCTTTGTTACTGCAGCCACTTACGCTGTTCTTGCTGATGTCAGAGTTTGACCCGTTTGGCCTCTCTCCTCTTGTTCTCACTGACGTCAGAGCCTAATCTCCTGGCTCTTCCTGCAGCTATTCATTGCTGTCATTGAAGCCCAGTGTCTTTGGCCCTCCAACATGATTGAGATTTAGGACTTTCCAACGATTCTTTGGTCTTTTAAAACATGGGTTCAAGAACTGAGCAAGTACAGGTAGCTGCTGTTGGGAGATACTGGTTTTATTTTGTGAGCTAATTTAATGTATATGCATTCTATTGGTTCCGTTCTTCTAGAGATCCATGACTAACACAGTTTGCCTCGAATAAGAATTCTTCACAGATATTCCCCATGTTCACTTTTCAATTGTCAAATTGATACCTGTATATCTAACTTGTGTTGTATGAAGAAACAGTGAATTTATGACTCTTTCATTTCCCACTCCCCAGTCCCATCGGTCATCCCTTTCGCCTTACAACAAACTCCATCTCCCCTGCTACACTCCCCTCTATTTTCAAGTCTCCACATTTGATTGGGAAGTGAAAGTCTCATAAATTTACTAAGTTCATATATACAACACTAAAAAGTAAAAATTTCAAACAAAAAATTAGACATAGAAGGAAAATATCACAAGTAGCATCATATTCAATAGGAAAAACTACCATTTTCAATACCAATTTCAATGTAATTGAAAAGTTTTAGAAGAGAAAGACTGAAGCAGAAACCAAATTATTTAAAATAGGGATTTTTTTCTTTAGTGTTGATTATTGAGATATATTCATATTTTAAAGAAATTAGAAAAAATATTCGCAATATTTGGTTTATAAGCTGCATTTTACAATCAATATATTTTCTAATGATGAACATGTAACAAATACTAGCAATTTCAAAATTTCAAAATAGATTCTTTAAAGTCCATACTTACAGAATCAAAATTGTTGGTAAAATTCATATAGAAAAAAAAGAAAGCACTAACTAATTATATTATGACAAGCCTGCAGAAAACTAAACCTGACACAAAATCCTGAAAACACAATTTAAATCTAGCTTCAGAAATCAGAGAGAACTAAATCATCAGTAGTGATGGAGAACCAGCCATCAGTGCGTATGTGCAGACAGAAACAAGCACCTATTTAGAACTCCATATCCTAAGAAGAAACAGAAAGCAGAATGAAACCTGGTGTTTCAGGAAAAAAGAAAATGACCTGAAATGATGTATGGAATAAAGTATAAAATAATTCATCTTTTTGTTATTAAAATAAGTTATGGCTTTAAATTAAATATTGAAAATATTTGTTATTGGTTTCATCATTTATCCATGTGATATAAATATACATGTATATGTCAAATGCATTACAATAAGGAAATATAATATTGGAAAATACTTGAAACTTCCATTTAGAATTTAAAGAACTTAAAAGCAATAATAAAATATTAACCAAGTACACGGACAATTTGAAAACTGAAAATGTATACTATAATAATTATAGAAACCCCTATAATTGCAAAGTTACAGCTAAGAAACTAATAAAGGAATAAAGACATAATAAAAATGTTTGATAAATACCAAATCAGGATGAAACATAAGATTTTTTAAAAAATAAGAGCCAAAAATTGTGAAGTGATAATAAATCTAAATGGATAGTAAATGTCAATGGATAAAAATAGCAAAATGTACTAAAGATTATCACACACCCAAACTTAAAGCCAAAATTACAAAGCATTCAGAAGCTAATTCAATTACATTCCTGCTGTTCAGAAGAGAAATAGGTAAGAGGGAATTTATCCATGACATGCTAGAATAGTTCAACATATATAAATCTATTAATATTATGTGGCACATTAACAGAATGAAGGACAATAACCATAACCTGAACATGACAGAAATGACATTAAATAATATGTACCATCTTTTCACGATGAAAAAACTCTCAACAAAGTTGAAATGGGCTAATGGTGGGCCAGACATTACATCCTGAACATGACAGGACTGTGGTATCAATGATTTCATGGCACATCATATATACTTGCAAAGAACTACACAGGAGCAGTCCTATCAGCATCTCACTATGAAAGGGAATGTCAAGAAGCTCCTCACCTCCATGAGAGACTTATGAAGACTGATACTAATAGGGAAGAGAAGGAAGATGCTTTCCTCAATGGGATATCCAATGATATAAAATATTTTCTGGAGTATAAATCATGTCAAACATATGTCATAAAAGGTAAGCTAAATGAAACAATGGGCTACACAACTGTAGAGATTTGTATAAAATATTTTCTGGAGTATGAATCATGTCAAACATATATCATAAAAGGTAAGCTAAATGAAACAATGGGCTACACAACTGTAGAGATTTGAAAATTGGAGGGGATATGAGGGTTGTCAGGGAATAGAAAGGGGGAGTGGGAAGTGAAAGAATATTCACTAAATTCATGTATGCAGCACTAAAAAGTAAATAAAAAATTCAAACAAAAAATAGTTATAGAAGGAATATATTTCATTGTATCCAACAAAATTCTTTTTAACAGCAAGCTACAGGTGGCTCAAATTCAATGGGAAAAGCTGAAAGTTTTTCTGCTAAGATTAGCAACTAGACAAGGCTATTCAATTATTCATATTTAATGCTTCTACTATTGGGAGGTCATTGAAAGTAGTAGGAGGAAGCAGGTCACTAAGGACATGCATGGAAGGATTTGCCTTGTCCACAGTTATCTCTCTCTCTCTCTCTCTCTCTCTCTCTCTCTCGCTCTCTCCTTTACTCCCTTTCTAACCATAGATGAGCAGACTAGCGGCTTTGCTGAACCAAAATAAATCTTATATATTTTAAGTTGTTTATATCAGTCATTTGTACACAATGACAAATGCCTGACTAACATAATATAAAGAAATGAAATTGAAATATAAATAAAAGTGGGCTAGAAAAATGACTCGGTAGGTAAAACTCTTGCCTGGTAAGTGTGAGTATTGAATTAGCATCCCAGAATCTATAAAAATCCACTTCTCAGAAAGAAAACAGCAAAGATTGGGCTAGGCCAACATTTCCTAAACAGACATCCAATGGCACAGTCACTGCTACCAACTCTCGACAGTTGGGATCTTGTGAAATTAAAGAGCTTCTGTTCAGATAAAGAGATTGTAACACGAGCTCAAAGGCAACCCACAGAATGGGAGAAAATCTTTACTAACCACATATCTGATAAAGCTCTACTGTCCAGAGTGCACAAAGAACTTAGAAAACTAAACATCAAGGAAACCAATGGCCCAATTAAAAAATGGGCCCTGGAACTTAAAAGAAATTTTACCAGGGATGAAATTAAAATGTCTAACAAATATCTCAAAAAAATGCTCCACTTCTTTAGCCATCAGGGAAATGCAAATCAAAACTTCCCTGAGATATCATCTCACCCCGGTCAGGATGGCAAAAATCTACAATACAAACAACAACATATGCTGGAGAGGATGTGGAGAGAGGGGAACTCTCCTACATTGCTGGTGGGAGTGCGGGCTCATACAGCCACTCTGGCGAGCCGTCTGAAGATTCTTAAAGAAATTAAAGATTGACATGCCATATGACCCTGCGATTCACTTTTGGGTATAACCCCCATACGGCAGAGGTTCACCTCAATAGCACAAGCACGACCATGTTCATAGCAGCACTGTTTACAATAGCAAAGTCATGGAATCAACCCAAATGTTCAACAGTTGACGAGTGGATAAGGAAAAGTGGTACATCTATACAATGGAGTACTACTCAGCCATCAAAAATGATGAATTACTGGAATTTGCCAGGAAATGGATGTCATTAGAAACAATTATATTAAGTGAAGTATCCCAAACCCAGAAAATTAAGTGCCGTATGTACTCCCTAATAGGTGGCTCCTAGCACCAAACTCGCCCAGCGCATCTTGAGACACTCATAGTTAAATCTATGTATTACCTACAGTAATTGCAAGGATTATGAACAGGAGGGATGGGGCTAGAGGGCCACACCAGAAACAAGGAGAGAAGTGACCATGTTACAGTAGAGAAAATAGGCCTCCATCAAGGACTGCAAGAAAGTAATGTGACACCCAGTTAAGTTCACAATTCGTTCCTCATCATTTACAACTAGGGGTATGAACTCACTAGAAGGGGAGGGCATATAGTCCGGCAGATTAAAAAGTAACCATTTTGCAAATGGGTGATTGACCCCTCCCATTGCCAAATGCCATATGACCCTGTGATTCCACTTTTGGGTATAAGTATTACATTTACCCTTGAATGTGCTCTTATAATAAGACTCCAGTTTAACAGCTTTTTGTCTCTGGCCAGGGGGTGACATACAGTGCCCATCATGATGGAGTGAAGGGCATTGCAGGAGCAACAAAACTGCAAAAGAAAATCAATGAACCACTATCCAGAACTTCAGAGACTCTATATCAACCACCTAGAACTAGGCCAGACTAATCTCTCCCCATCCTGAAGCTCAGGGACATTTGCGGAAGAAGGGGCAGTAAGAGTGTAAGAGCAAAAGGGTGGGAGGAGCAATGATTTGCAAGATACTCCACACAAGTTAGGGCTGAAGCAATCATAAATGGACATTGCATGCCCGGCGCAATGTCCAGCACACTATTGACCTCACAAAGTCTAGCATATGCTAAAGGCACCAAGATCCTTGGAGGCAAGGGATTGACAGCCAAATTAGTCTTCCTATGCTTAAGGGGAACACAGGAAAGGTTCAGGGAAATGCCACTGGGTCCTTGTATGTCATCGGAGAGGAGGCCCAGAGGAGAGTCAGGCATGCACAAGAAAGGACTCTGGGAATTGGGGCGGTAGGCACAGGGGGATGGGGTGGGAGGGGTGAGGGGAAGGGGAGCAGGGGTTTGGGGGGAGGAGGAGGGAGGGAGGGAACTGATGTACCTATTAAGTTTGTATGAGCTGAAATAATAATAAAAAATGTATTAAAATAAAAAAAGAAAGAAAACAGCAAAGATGTCCTATCTTAAACCAAGTGGATGAAGTGGATCAATGCCAGGTTATAATCTGACCTCCACAAACTCACTGTGGCATGTGTGCATCTCATTCGTGCAAATGAAGGAAGGAGAAAAGACTGGTAAGAAGAAAATCATATTAGGCAGACTCTCAAGTAATTACATATAGTTTTGTCAAGTGTATCTAAAACAAAAGTTCTAGGTTTAGGATTAAAAACAAATGATCAGAATGGAATAGCCAAAATAAATGATATAAACTATTCTCTTAAAGTATGATTACTTTAGTTGATGTGCGAACATCTGAGACAGGCATTCATGACCTTCTACATATAGGTGTGTATATTTTACCATGCTTACCATGTAATATTCCACGTCCCTAAAATTCTCTGCTTCAAATAAATCATTGCCTTCTTTGCCCTTTCCAAACTATAAACAAGTTGCTATCATTCACTGAACATGTAGTATTGTTTAACTTGTACTATAAACTATTCAACTTTTACTCCAAGTTTTTTCTTTTGTTTCCTAATTTTACAAGCATATTGAGTGAATATGCTTCCCTCTCTCCCCCCTCCCTCCCATCCCCTCTCTTCCCTTCATCATTCCTTCCACTCCCTCCCACCCTTCTGCCTGCATGCTTCTAAGGATTCAGGGTTCACCCTGGCTTGTCTACTCGTGTAGGAGCTCAAGGCTCCATAGTATATCAAGTTACCTATCTTCAGGCTATCCCACGGATATGTGCATTTCTATTCACTCATTCAGCTTTGGGCTTGAAAGTGTCCATTGTCAGTTCCCATTCTATGTGTATAATAATAGCCTTTAATGCCTTGGCATTATCATACTCTATAAAGAAAGGAGTACACAAGAAGGCATGAAAGTTGGAGGGACATTGGTTAGGAATGTTTTCAGCAGGAGGAGGGGAATGGGATCAGCTAATATAGTAAAAATTACTCATTAAAATATGTATGAAATTGTCAAAGCAATAAAAACATGATGCATTCCTTACAAAATAAAATTTCAGATTAAAGATGAAACCATAGAATTTGACAAGTAACCACAGAATCATATCTTTAGCATGTAGATTTACTAGTGGTTGAAACAATGTAAACACCAACCAGCATGTGGCCCTCCTTGAATCACTTGTGTATTTGTGATACATTTATTAATTTCTTACCTTTATCAGTTTTCTATTTACCTTTCAAAAATTAAACATGTAAATAGTTTGCAAGCTTCTCAGCAGGTAAAATATTTTGTATTCCATATGTTATTTAATTCTAACTAAACATCTTTTAATTAATTCTTTTCCTTCCATCCACATTGTTCTCATACTTAATTTAGTCTCCTATTCAGATAATTTGTAGCTTCCAATCTAAACTCTCTGCTTCCTGAAAGAAAAAAAATTCTCATTTTGTTAGAACTGCTGAGTAAAATCTTTATTACATAACTGTTTCTCTTTGTCTTGAGCTTTTCTCTCGCCTTCAAATATAAACACTATGCTAGTGCTCCTCTTAAGGACCATCAGAACCATTGTGTGTGTGTGTGTGTGTGTGTGTGTGTGTGTGTGTGTGTGTTTTCAATCTCCCACAGACTTCTATATTATCTCCTCCTTCACTTTGTCCCCTACATAGACCTAAACTAACTTCTACTTCCTAGTCTCCTTAGGAAGTTTCTGCATTCTTTCAAACACTTTCTCAAACATTTTTTTCTTCCCTGAGAACTTTGTAGATCCTCCCAAGTTCTATTTACATAATAAAGTATGTTATTTATGTATCTGTATCTAAGTATTATCTCTCTCTGTCTCTCTCTGTCTCTCTGTCTCTCTCTCTCTCTCTCTCTCTCTCTCTCTCTCTCTCTCTCTGTGTAAGAAGGGGAAGATCTTCCCACTTGATTCTACTATATGAATACCAGTTCCCAATTATACTCAAAAGAAAGAAGTAGAACATACCCTTAACTTAATGGAATATTATCATTTATTTCTTCTGAGAAATTTAATTTTGATGCTAAAAATTTCACATTTTGAACAAAGCTTCTTCTTACATGAAAATAGATGATGATAAGAGTTCTTGGCATTGTCTTTGGGATAATGTTGAGGATTTTTGTTTGCTTGTTATAGACAAAGACACTTTTGATCAAGGGACATAAAGCTCAATATTTTAAATGTTCACAAAAATCTTTATTAGTGTATTATAAAATGAAATATGAAAATGAATTAATAGAGAGTTACCATCACTTTTAGAAGTTGTACTTGTTGGATTTTAAAGAATACAGTCAAGTACTTGGCACATGCAGAAGATTCAGTGGTTAACCTCTTTTGTTTTTTAACCTTATCCCTTTGGAGTCAATGAAAGTAGCATTCAATATAATTGACAAAGATGCCCAGATAGCATAATTCTAAAATCTATCGTATCTTTCAACAGAAGATAAAAATCAGAAAACTATTTTTCTCAACTCTTGATATGAGAACAACTTTTACTGAAATTGTTAAAAAGGTAAGAGAAAAGGAAAACTTTCAATAAATGCTTACTCATGTGGGAAAAATTCACCACAGTACTACGGTTTAATAACAGGAATAATGTACTGAGAAGCTGGATCCCTTAGAGGACATAACCTGCTGAATTTTGAGTAGGTTGCAATATTGGCATAATGTAGCAGAAATGTCTTCAAATTAAAGTTATAAAAATGGAACCATGAAAAAAACAAACTAATCAGCAATATAACTCTATCTTATTAAAAATGGCTCTCACAATTATTCCTGAGATTTCTTACCAAAAAAGAAACCCATGGGATCTCAAGCTCTCCAGATTTAATTACATCACCAATTTTTCCAAGTAGAAAGTATTTTCCCAAGTGAAATCTTAAGAGTCCTTGCATACATTGAGTGTTTGAATCATTTCAGGAAGACAGTAGTCTGTCTCTGAATGGCAATACTAGCAAAAAAAAAAAAATCAGCACATCTTCTGGATTTCAACATATGCAATATGCATTACTAACACTGACTTTTCCAAGTAATTGCTTTTTCCAACCTTGTTTTTTCCATACCTTGCTAATTCACTTGTATTTTTCCTATTCAATAATGTAATACATAATTAAGCATTCCATAACCAATGTTTGCAATCTTTAGATTAGAGAAATGGCAAATGATGAAAATAATACTTTCCTTCAACTTGAATCACTCACTCCAATTTCAAAGCACCACAAAGGTCCATAGATAATGCTGACCAATTATTAGTTCATCTAGTTTACATTTACTACATAAGATTAGTGCTAGGAACTGTGTAAAGTGCTTCAGATAAATCAGCATGAAACAGATTCTTTGTACACCACAATGCCTGTATGCTTATTTCCAAATGAAAATACACATGTCTATTATCTACAGGAGCTTCTACCAGTATCAAACTTCTAAAAAGATCACTTCAAGCTCTCTTGATGAGAATAGATTCAGAGCAAAGAGAATTAGATTGTCTTGAGTGATATATCGCCCTGTCTACAAAGCAGCCTGATGAACTCTCTCTCCTTCAGAAGAAAATAGATTTCTCCTGTGTGTTAAATATCTGTCTTTCACATACTTTTCCTCCTTTTGGACTGCATCCTCTAAATGCTTACAAGTTCTTTCTCGTTTTCTATTATCTGTTAATGGCTTACCATATCATTACTTCTGGAAACCGAATTACAGCACACATGAATGAGTTCCATCCTTCTTAGTCTGAGGATGCATTCCCACCCTTTTTGTTATAGTCAGTAACTCCCAAAACTCTAATGATAATATTTAACTAAGCTAAGATATTTATGAATAGAGAAAGAAAAGAGATAATCTATCCATTTTAGGGGGTTCATGATTGCATTCTGGGGCTTTTTTTCTAACAATGGAAATTTATCTTCAGATCCTCTGTCTACCCGATAACCTTTATTACCTAAGTTTTCTGAAGTTCAACACGTTTGTGGATTTGACCAGAAGATGGGTGGGTTTGTGGTTGTAACTCAATGGTCTTTGTATCTAGTTTAATGGTACAGATATTCCCTAGTGCATAAGCCCTAGGTTCAGTCACCAACACCACTACATAAGCTAATTAATTATTATTTACATTAATTAATTAACATGATGGTATATGTCCATAATGGCAGCATTCCATGGCTGGTGCAAAAGGATTATAATTTCAAGACCAGTTTAGATTATATAATACTGTTAGCTTCACCTTTCCCTTGTTGAATGAATATGAGATCCAAGCAACTTGGGGGAAGAAGAGGTTTACTCATGCTTATAATTTTTTATTATAATTCATGTTCATGGCAGGAGAACTCATACCAACACCAGGACTGGCAGAAACAGACCACACCATATTCACAGAAAGAGTTGAGATAGGAGCCTACTTCCCCCTATGCCAGTTGCCAAAGTACTGAACCAGCTCTGCCCATATCATTTATCTATTCATGGAATGAAATGATCCAACTCACTATATCTCTGAATATTTCTACATCAATTAGATAATCTCACACAGGGTGTTGAGCAGGGTCTTCCTTAGCTAAACAATTCCAAACTGATGTGTCAAAGGTTCAATCCTTAGTTGTGAACGTGCATCTGTAACTAACTCCCATATACACTTAAACCTTTTCTCAAATGTAAAGTAAAATGAATAAAACATGAAACATGTATTACATAAACATAATGTAATATGTTTATAAATAATAAAACATATGTTACAATATGCACGAACCTAAAAATGTTATGTATGTGGAAGTCTATCATATGGATTGTTGTGAAATATCGAAACAACTACTTAAGGAGAGTGGAATTCCTTTAGGATTGATGAAATGATTTTGACCAGATAGTTAATGTTTACACAACATTACTAATGCAATAAATGTCATTCAGTTGTTTACGTTAAGTGACTGATTTTATGCTGCATTACTTTCACCCAAATAAAAGTTGTTTAAAAGTAAAATGTGCCAGAAGCTAGAGAGGTGGCTCAAGGGTTAAGCCTCTGCTTTGCAGGCAGAAGGACCTGAGTTCGGATCCTAAACCTCACATATAGACCCCGTACAGAAGCGGGGCAGCCTGCGTTTCTGGTCCTGGTAGGGCGGAGCCTGTGAATCCCGGGGCAGAATAAACAAGGAGGAGGTGGAGGCCGTCCATGGTGGTTCACGAATTCGCCCGTGGTTCTACACACACACACACACACACACACACACACACACACACACACACACACATTGAATAAAATAAAAAAAAATTAAAAGTAAAATGTGCCAGAGGATAAAAGCAGAATAAAAATGTTGACTATGAAGACAAGAAAGTAGCAGAAAAACATTGACTATAAAGACAAGAAACAACTAAATAAAATAAAAACTCAGATATAAATCTATAAAAAGTCAGGTATTACCCAGGGATGTGTGTGTGTGTGTGTGTGTGTGTGTGTGTGTGCGTGTGTGTGTGCATGTGTGTGTGATGTGTTATGCATTTATGTGCACAAACAGGGGGTAGTATGCCTGTGAATCTCAGAGGTCAATGATAGGTGTCCTCCTCTTTAGCTCTTGATCTAATATTTTAATTAATTTTGGTTTTTGATAATTTCATTGGTGCATACAATGTATTCCAATTACTGTCTTATCTCCATATCTTCATCAACCCTACTCTCTACTCGTTTCTGTTTCTCAAATACATGACTTTTTGTTTTGTTTCGTGACTAAACTAGGGCCATCTGTGTCAGCATTGGATTGGGGTTATTCACTGGAGCCCGGTAAAGCCTAGTTGGTATACCTCTGAAGGCAGTGGCTTACCTTTCCCTGGTTCTATCAGACTAAACAGTTCAGCAATAAGGGGTAGAGCCCTCTGAGCCCCCTCCCCCATATTGATGGGTCATTCTCTCATTCAATAGCTAAAAATGGTTTTACAACCATTTTCTCTTCGTTTTCTTCATAGTTCCTGAGTTTTTCTTGAACAATGTCTCCAGAGGGATGGTGTAACAGTCTTGTTTATCACTAATTCTCAGCACCCTCACCAGCCATGAGTCTCTGCACTCATCACAATTCAATAAAGACGCTTCTCACATTAAGACTGAGAGTACTATTTGTCTGTGTCAGAAGGCAAGTTGGCACTGTATCAATTCAGCTAGAAAGCAGTATTCAGTTTTGCCTTAGGACCTATGATATCTCCCAGCCATGGATTGCTAACCAAATTTATAGTATCAGGCATGGATTCCATTCTGTGGATTAAGTTTGTAATCCAGTGAGAGGGTGGCTGATTGCTTATGTCCATAACAGTGAAGAAAGAGCAAATGGTATCCTGCAGAATATAAGCTTGTAAAATGGAAGAGTAGGAAATAGCGAAAGAAATATTGAAAATCAACTGAGAATCTGCACCTAGAGAATAGAGCATTTATAAATTCTAACCAGTAATTATCAAGTACCTACTTGTCACAGAATCCAAAATGGAGCAAGGCATAATCGTTAATATCCCATGAGCAGAATTATTTAAACTTCCTGATTTGTAGTTACATTGTAAGAGTGAAAGTATCTTTTTTAGACACTGCTGTGGTAAGGAGAAATTGACCTTTCCAGAGTATTTTCACATTCCTTTCAGATACTTGTGGGTGATCTTCCTTTAGTATGTCATTAGAACTCGCAAGTAGTATTTCATTAAACGCTAGCTACATTGTGGAATCTGAAACTTTATGAATGAGCTTTTTATATTAGTCTGTATTAAATCTATGTGCACTTCAAAGGAATCATACTGAGGTTGAATTCCAGGACTAGTTCCACCTCAACTATTTAAGACCTTCAACTCAGTTGCCTCTAGCTCTATCTTAAGCAGTCGAAGGAAATTTGTCACAGGAACCACACGGAACATCGAGAGCTGCCAGAGTCTGCAGAGCTAGCTGAACATAGGGACCGCAGAGCCCCTTTCTCTGCACTTCTCTCTGAGTTTGCAGAACTAGCTGAAAACAATACCTGCCTGTAGATTCTGCTTTTGTATCAACTACAAACTTTCTTCCAGCTTGCTTCTACTTTTCTGCCAGCGTATAAGAAACTGCTCTTCCAGACATTTAGAGGTCACAGTCTTTTTACAGAGAGACTGGGCTCTGGTCCCATTGGTGGATTAAACTTCTCTTCCTCATCCATTCCGGACATTGTGTTTGTTATTCTAGAGAAATTATTAGAGCATCATTATGTGTGATTTTGTAATAAGTTTATTTGAAAAATTTTTGTTCATTATGAAAGATTTTTAAAAACATATTCAATAATACTTTATAAATTTATCAAGACTGTAAATATTGAGAAGCTGCCCAACTGCTTATTTTGACTTGAATGCTCACACTTTTTCACTGGAAATTAATTTTGTCAGCTTTTTCTCTGAAGCTAAAGACCTACATTTTTATTTTTATGGAAATGTCTGCCAAATACACACATCTAAATAGTCTTACTTTTGCAGTTGTCTTTTTCAAGTTGTCATAGCATTTCATTTTTCAAAATGTGTTGACAATTTCAATTCCTGATCCGAGCATCATCCAAGTTCTTTTCTCCAAGACAAATTCCTTATTTTGTTTACAATCGCTTAAATGAATATTTACCGTACTAAATACTTGTCATTGTCATCTCTTGCGATGATTTTTTAAATGTGCATTTGTGGGTTGAGATTTGTTAATAATTTTTTCTGCTTTACCAATGATTGCAATGAATTGGTCTGAATTATCAAGCGATATCAGATATTTAAATTGAATTACTAACAATTACAAAGTATTGTGCCTTCAAGAGATGATTAAGTCTTGAGGACAGAGAACTGAGGGATGAGGTTGGTGGCTTTAAGGGTGAAAGGAAGTCCCCCAACTTCCTAGGGTACCCACCTCTCACTATTTGAGGACACAAGATTTCTTTCTCTCTCTTTTCTTTTCTCTTTCTACCAACTAGTTGGAAGCCAAAGGCAGTTCTCACCAGATGATTTATCTTGAACTTCCCAATCTCCATAACTGTAATACACATATTGGTGCTATTTAAAAGTCACATGTACTCCAGAGGAAAGAGACTAAGGTGGTTTCGTGCCTCCCTGACAAATACTGAATGATAATATTGGATAGAGACGAGAGGGAAGATGCTTTTCTCAATGGTGTACCCATTGATCTATGATTCATGCTCCAGCAAGCACTCAGGTATTCGCCACCAAAGGTAACCCAGATGAAATTCAGTGTGCCACACACAAAAAAGATATGAAAATAGGAGGAAGCTTGATAGGGAAGAGGAAGGGTTGTCAGGGAAGAAGGAGGAGATGGGATTGAGGATTAAAGTGTAAAATATATAAATTCACCACATTCATGTATGTAACTCTAAAGGAATGAAATAGAAAAGTAAGCAGATGTTCATTTGACTACTTACCAAGGGCAGTGCAGAGGCAGTGACTGCTGCCGTTGGTGCCAGGCCCTTCATGTGTGCTCAGGGCTCCAGCTTCACTATTCCACCCTGTACAAGGATGCGAACATATCAAGAAAGGAAAGCACCATTAGGAAAATCCATTTCTACCTCTCAGAAGCTAGAAAACATCTCAGTGAGCCACTCCTGTCCACTTACTCCCATTTGAAGGGTTCACCCTCAGTTCTTGCCTTCTGAAAGGAAAGAATTAGCTGCAAGATGCACATAGTTTAAGCAGTTTATTTAACAAGACAAAGCAAAGCATAATATACTATAGAGATTGGAACGCTTGATTCAGAGGCACTGCAACAGTTCACTCATTCTGAGTTGTGAATTTTTAATAAGTTTTCAGTGTTTTATCACCTATGACTTCTAGTAGGGCAATTTCTGCCATCCTTTTTCTTCTGCTCTTTGCTCTATTTTTATGAATCACTTAAATTATATTGTGATGGACTTTAAAGTAGAAGTTTTCTTTCCTGATACATTATTACATCCCTTTTTATATACTCTCCCTTAATTCTCCTCTCCCCTTACCCTTTCCCTTCCTTCCATATTCACCTTTGCACCTTCTTATCACCTGTGTTCTTTTGCCTCCCCTTCTTTAAATAGCCCTTCTCCTAGTTTACAGTCCCTTTCTAGCTTTCAGCTCTCTTAAGCATTCCTACTTAACTTTATCAATCAGAAAAGAACAATGCTAGCATCCACATGTAAGAGAGTCTATCTGTTTCTGAATCACCTCACTCAGTATAATATTTTCCAGTTACATCCATTTATCAACAAATTCATCGCATAATTTCATTTTTCTTCATAGTCAAAGAGTATTCCACTGTGTATACGTACCATCTCACATTTTCATTGCCCACTGATAAACATTTAGTCTTATTCCATTCTCTTTATATTGTTATATGGCTTCAGTGCACATGGATGTGCAAGTGTCTCTGTGGTAAGATGTAAGGCTGCTGGCATTCACATATGCTCGAGTGGTATAGTTAGATCATATGGTACTTCAGTTTTTTACTATTGAGGAACACTCACACTGATTTCCAAAGTACCTGCACTACTTTTACTCCCACCAACAATGAATAAGTATTTCTTTTTCCCCAAATCATACTGGCATTTGCTGTTATTTGTGCATTGATCTTATCCAGTTCAAATAGACAAAATGAAATTTTCATTTCTCTGATAGCTGGAAACATTGAAACCATTTAAGGTATTTCTTAGACATCTAAATTTCTTCTGTTTTTAGTTTTAGTTTTTAATGTTGCATGTACAAACATAATAAAATTATATTTTCACCCTTTAGTTCCAACTCCCATCCTGCCTCATTTTCCACTTACAACTTTTCATCTTCCCTGCCAGATTCCCTCCTATTTTCAAATCTTTTCACTTGTGTAGCTCACTGTGTTTCATCTACTTGTTTTTGATGAAATATGTCCAACAAGATTCACGTTCCAGCAAGCATTCTAGACTGGTGGATATATCACTGAAGAAAGCATCCTCCTTTTCTTTCTTATCAGCATTAGTCCTTATAGGTCTAAAGTTTCTTTCTAGTTCCAGTCCATATTTTTTAAATTGGGCGACTTGTTTTATTTTCTATTAATTTGTATAATCTAGATCTTAATTCAATGTCAGATATATTTGCTATTGAAGATTTTCTCACCTCACACTCATTTTTGCTTATTTAACAATTTCTTTTTACAGAGGCTTTTTTTTAATTTCATGAAGTCTTACTTTTTTATTGGTGACCTTATCTCCTGTATGAATGGAATTTTATTCAGAAAATACTTACCTAGGCCTATCAATTCAGAAAATACTTACCTAGACCTCTCATTATTCTTTCTTTTAGAAGTTTCAGAATAGCAACTTTAACATTGAGTTCTTTTATCCATTTGAAATTGATTTCCATGTAGAGTAAGAAAAAAGGATCTTATTTCACTTTTTTATGTGTAGATATCCAGATATCCAATTTCCCCACCACCATTTGTTGAAGTTTTTATTTTTTACCAATGTGTATATGTATTTTGCATCTTTGTCAGGAATCAGGTGGCTTTAAGTGTGTGAACTTATAGCTGACTCTTCAATTCCAATCCATCGATCAATTTGTCTATTTTTATGTCCATATAATGCTGTTTTTATTACTATTTTCTCAGTATTTTCTTGGCTTTTAAGGGCCTTTTACACACATACATAAATGTCCATGCACACACGTTACACATGAACATAAAAGAGTTTAGGACTGGTGAATTATTGAATTCTTTCTTTCAGTTTAAAACTGTCTGCTGATATCAACTGGAGTAGGTTCAGAATTTTGAAAGGAATGTAAGGATTTATAAAATAATTGTATGGATAATATGAAAGGAACTCAAAGAGGGTTTTAAAAATCAAATTTTGTGTGTCAAAGTACCAGCTGAGGTTATACACAAAAAGTTGCCAATATAATGAAATCAGCATTTAAGGCTCTTACATTGATAGAAAAACTCCAGGTAGGTAGAGTACCCAAGGAGAAAATCAAAGGGGAGTGCATGAAAGGAGTGAATTTAGAAATGGACAGTTTTACAACATTATAATTTCATTTTAGTGAAAAATGCACTTGCTAAAATCTATTTGCTGTCTTTGTTCCATATTAATATACTATGCAAACCTCTAATAAACAATATCAGCCAGACAAGGTGGTACACACTTGCGATTTTAGCTTCTGTGGATCTGGAGAAGGAATAAAAGAAGTTCAAAGTTTGCCTGAGGCAGAGAACTCAGACAACATGGGCAATTTAGCAAGAGCCTGTCAGAAAATAAAACTTTAAAAAGTACTGAGAATCTAGCTCAGTGGTAGATTGCTTTCCTAACATGAAGATTAATAACAACGTTTGGAAAAAAAAGAAAGAAAGATATCATGATTTGAAATGTGTCTCCCACAGTGTTATGTGTTTGGAAAAGTCATGGCACTTTTAGGAGGTGGAGCCTTATCACAGAGCTTTGAGGTAGATTAGTCCCACCCTACTTCCAGGAGAGGTCTGTGTTGGCAGAGACAGTCTTGCAGATCTCATCCTCCAATATGTCTTCAGTGACTTAGGACTCTTCCAGCTTCTGCCAGCCAGCCATGCCACATCTCCTATGAAAGATTATCTCCTCTCTGGAACATAAGCTGAATAAGTCTCCCTTTCTCCCATTAAGTTGTTTGAAACTCAGTGTTATCTCACAACAACAGAAAAGGCTAACCATTATAAAAGAAAAGAAAAACAAAAACAAAAAAAGAAAATTTCTGTCCTTATAGTTTGTAGTTCAATTTAGTGGGTCACAAAACAAAGCAAAAAGACATGAATGCAGAAAGAGATTTATAGGGAAAGGTGGCATGGAAGGCATATGGATGGGGTAGGAAGGAGATGGGAGAGGATGGAGAGTAAGAATGCATTATCAGAATGCACTATAAACATGTAGGAAATTAGAAAAGAACAACTTTAATTAATAAAAGTTTAAGGAGACATTGGCAAACTATGCTTAGATCTTTCATCCTTTATGAGAGGAAACAATAAGAGATTATTTTGGAAAATTCCTGTACTAATGAAGCAGCCCTGGTGGAAGGACACCAACCCAGTGAGGAGAATGATGCACATAGCTTTCAAATCCTCCCAAATTACAGTCTTGCTACCACAACAACAGATTGTTCTTTTAACCCACTAGATACTATAGGGAGTAGGTGCGTAGAAATAGATGACCAAAACACATCTTCTTTTGTGCTTTATGTGTATTATTAGAAGTAAGGGCACTACATATCATTAGTAGTGATTAATAGCCACAATAGAAGCAAATGACGATCCATGGTCAGTATTGTTTATGCAAAATAATTTTCTTCACACATAAGGACTATTGGAAAACAAAATTGGAACTATGAGAAAACATGTGCTTCTTCTGCTTGAACCTGTGTCAGCAGTCTGTGGGCAGTATCTCCATCACCCTGACAAAGACCACAGGCCTGCCATAATGACTGGTGCTAACACTGTTCTCATTGCAGAATGTCCAAAATTGAACATTCAATAGTGCATCTGCCACACATTAGAGAACATCTTTCATAATCCCTGGAACCAGTGGATCTCAGAGACACTACTGAGCCATTGGTCATAAGTAATATACACCAATCTGATATCTCAAATGAAAACTTTATAAAAGGTTCAGAAATGATTGAAACAAAAGATGTGGCAAATGTTTATGTACATGGAGAAGATAACATGAAAAAAAGAGCAACATGATGCCTGCTAAAGAACAAATTATTATTCTAGCAATCAATACTAATGCAAAAGACGGCAATGTTGAAAGATGCCTGATTAAACAAAAAATGTAAAGGAAGATGGAAAGGAAGATCAATGAGATTTGAGGGAATTCAAGACAGTTGAATGAAGTATAGTGAAATTGTACGTGGCATGAATGAGAAAGTCAACAGCAATAGATAATCATGAAAAGAATAGACAAATCTTTTTTTATTTTATTTATTTATTTTTAACTTTTTTATTATCTCCACTCATACAAACTTAATAGGTACACCGGTTCCTTCCCTCCCTCCTCCTCCCCCCAACCCCTCTGCTCGCCCTCCCCTCACCCCTCCTTTCCCACCCCCCAGTGCCTCCCCTCCCCCAATCCCTGGAGAATCCTTCAATGTGCATGCCCGACTGTCCTCTGGGTCCTCCTCTCCGATGACATACAAGGACCCAGCGGCATTTCCCTGAACCCTTTCTTGTGTTCCCCTTAAGCATAGGAACACTATTTTGGCTGTCAATCCCTTGCCTCCAAAGATCTTTGTGCTTTTAGCAAATGCTAGACTTTGTAGGGACAATAGTGTGTTGGACATTGTGCAGGGCATGTAAAGTACAATTATGATTGCTTCAGCCCTAACTTGTGGGAATATCTTGCATATCATTGCTCCTCCCATCCTTGTGCTCTTACACTCTTACCGCCCCCTCTTCCGCAAATTTCTCTGAGCTTCAGGGTGGGGAGAGATTAGGCTGGCCTAGTTCTAGGTGGTTGATATAGAGTCTCTGAAGTTCTGGATTATGGTTTGTTGATTTTCTTTTGCGGTTTTGCTGCTCCTGCAATGCCCTTCACTCAGTCCTGATGGGTATTGGATGTCACCCCCTGGCCAGAGATAAAAAACTGTTAAACTAGAGTCTTGTTGTGAGAGTATATTCAAAGGTAGATGCAATAAAAGTAGGAAACTGTGGTGAGGGAGGGGTCAATCACCCATTTGCAAAATGGTTACTTATTTTTTTTTTATGTTTTTTTTTCCTTTTTTTTATGTTTTTTTTTCCTTTTTTTTATTAAAAATTTAATTATACATTTTAAAATTTTTTACCAGTTCCCTCCCTCCCCCCTCCTCCCCCTCCCCTTCCCCCAGTGCCTCCCCCCCAATTCCCAGAGAGTCCTTTATTGTGTACGCCTAACTCTCCACTGGGTCCTCCTCTCCAATGACATATAAGGACCCAGTGGCATTTCCATAAGCCCTTTCTCTTGTTCCCCTTAAGCATAAGATCACTACTATGGCTGTCAATCCCTTGCCTCCAGGGGTCTCGGTGCCCTTAACAGATGCTAGACTTTATGAGGGCAACAGTGCACTGGACATTGTGCAGGGCATGCAAAGTCCCATTATGATTGCTTTGGCCCCAACTATTGTTGAGAATCTTGCAAATCATTGCTCCTCCCATCCTTTTGCTCTTACAATCTTACCGCCCCCTCTTCCGCAAATGTCCCTGAGCTCCAGGATGGGGAGAGATTAGGCTGGCCTAGTTCTATGTGATTGATATAGAGTCTCTGAAGTTCTGGATTGTGGTTTGTTGATTTTCTTTTGCAGTTTTGCTGCTCCTGCAATTCCCTTCACTCCATTCTGCTGGGCACTGTATGTCACCCCCTGGCCAGAGACAAAAAGCTGTTAAACTGGAGTCTTGTTGTAATAGCACATCTGCCTGACTATATGCCCTCCCCTTCTGGTGAGATCACACCTTCTCAATTGTAGATGATAAGGAACGAAAAGTCTGTGAACTTAACCAGATGAAGATCAGACAAATCTTAAAGTTCAGAAAGACAAGCAGAAAATGTAGTCAAAGACTAGACACACAATAGACCAGATCAATCAAAGAAATAATATTTGAATATGAAGAAATGAACAGGCAAAACATAAAAAAGGAGTAATGATCAGGTTTAGAGAGATGGAACAGTAATTAAGACTCTTCCTCACAAGCAGAAGTACCTGAGTTTGGACCTGAGATTCCCATTAAAACACCAAGTGATCATGCATTTTTGGCCCTGGAAGTTCAGAACCTGGGAAATCCCCAAGTAAAGCAAAAAGGAAATAGAATGAAACATGATGATTCCTGAACTTACCCTTGTGTTTTCATAGGCATACAAAGTGCCCTTTCACACACACACACACACACACACACACACAGAAGATAGTCAATGAGACCTTTAACATACATTTAATGAACAAATATTCATCTTTTTTTAAAAAACATAAAAGTCATGTGATTACCTGCACGAATGAAAAAAAATCACAAAATTCAGCATAGTACCATGATAGAAACTCTGAGCAAAAAATATATGGAAGGAATAAGTAACATAATGAAGGCTACACATGACAAACAATATCTAACATCAGCTAGTATTGAAACAAAACTCAAACTTGGGGGGACAAGATGATTCAGAGATAAAGGTGTCTGTGTGTACAAATCTAGAAACCCGAGTTCAAATCCCATAACCAACATGATGGAAAGAGGGAATTAACTTCTAAAAGCTGTCCTTGACCTCCACACATGTGTATGCCATAGTATGTTTCTATTTCCTTTCTCAATTTTGTCTCTCTCTCTAATCAAGAAATTAATAAAAAAGTAGCTTAAAATTCAAAGTTTTGCCTCTAAGACATAGAAAAAAAGAAGAATCCCTGCTTTCTCATCAGCATAATACTGAAAAATATACAGCGATTACATTAGAAAGAAGATACGAAAGGCAATGGCACATAAAAATACGAGAGAAAATAAAATTATCCATGTCTACAGATGTTGTGCTTCTATGTACAGAAAACAAAAGTAGAAATTCTACCAAAAACCAAAAGACTGATAAACAAATTCAGTAAAATTACAGGATATAAAAGCTAAGATGTGAAAATCAGCAACAGTTTTACAGACCAATAATAGTAATATTGCTGAGAATAAAGCATTAATCTGGTTCCACTCTCAATATCTCTAAAAAGGAAAATACGAAGCAATAAATTTAATTGAGAAAACAAAAAAAAATCTAGATTGAATATTACAAAACTGAGTTGAAGAACTGATTCAGGGGTTAAAGTCTTTATGTCCAGAACAAAAAGACCTGAGTTCAGATACTAGATCCCTATTAAAAAGGTCAAGCAGAAATGGCAACAGCTTGTACTTCCTGCCTTTGAGGTTGAAACTTGGAAAACCTCAGAGCAAACAAATAAGGAGGAAAAACAATCCATCATAATTCCCAAAGTCACCTTGTGCCTCCACAGGCAAACATATGCAAAGTGCCCTCTTCTACACATTTTTACTAAACACATGTACACCTATAGATGCAAAAAAAGAGAGAGAAAATTGAGAAACTGTAATAAAAATGAAGAGCACACATGCACTTGTGCAAACCCATGCATACAGAAGCACTTATAAAACTGAATCACAGAATGGAACAAACATGAAACAATCATGGGTAGGAAAAAGAAATTTTTAAAAATTTTCCTTGATATCCAAAGCAAATTACAAATTCAACATTCAATATAAGCTGTGCAAAAATATAATGATGGGGTTGGACAATGAAAGGCAGAACTTGGGAAACTCCAGAGCAAAGCAAAAAGGAGGTAGAATAAGCCAGGTGATTCCAGAAGTTACCCTTGAATATCCACAAGGACACATAGTGCCCTCTGATACACACAGACACATATACACACAGACACATGTATAATAGATGATAGATAGATGATAGATAGATAGATTATATAAAATATCAATGATATTCCTCACAGAATTAAGAGAATAAAATCCTAAATCTTATGTGAGAGCCAAAAATTGTCAAAAATAAAGGAGCAAAAATGCAAAAATCAAATTATGACTTCAAATATAGTGCAAAGCTATAGTTTTCTTTTTTTTTTTATTTGTTTCTGCTCATACAAACATAATAGGAACCCCTGTCCCCTCCCTCCCTCCACCCCTCCCTGGACCTCCCTGTTTCCTCCCCCCTTTCCCTCTTCCTTTCCCCCCTCCCTCCCTTTCTCCCAGTGTCCCCTCCCCGCATCTCTGAAGCATCCTTTAATGAGTATATCAAACTTTCCTCTGGGTCCTCCTCTCTGACGAGGTGTAAGGACTCAGTGGCATTTCCTGGAACTCTTTCTTGTGTTCCCCTTAAGTATAGAAACACTATTGTGACTGTTAATCCCTTGCTTCTAAGGATCCTCGTGCCTTTAGTCCATGCTAGAATTTGAGGGGCAACGATATTTTGGTCATTGTGCAGATCATGCAGAGTCCTGTTATAATTGCTTCAGCCCTAACTTGTGTGGAGTATCTTGCATATCATTGCTCCTCCCATCCTTGTGCTCTTACACTCTTACCACTCCCTCTTCCGCAAATTTCCTTGAGCTTCAGGATGGGGAGAGATTAGGCTGGCCTAGTTCCAAGGTGATTGATATAGAGTCTCTGATGTTCTGGATTATGGTTTGTTGATGATTTTTTTTTTCAGTTTTGCTGTTCCTGCAATGCCCTTGGTTCCATCCTGATGGTTTTCAAAAGTGAATGTTAGTGATATCAAAGCAGAGACATAGATCCAAGGAGCAGAAAGCTCAGAAAAGTGCCAAGCATTTACAGTCAGTTGAATTTCTACAAAGGACACAGAATAACATGCTTCACAGAGAAGACAGCATCTTTAATCAGTCAGTCTTCCATAAACTGTGTATGCACATGCGGATGGCAGGAAAACAACCACTCTAAGCCTATACAAAAATATTTCCAAGAAATCAAAATGCAACATTATGACCTAAAAGTATGAAATTACCAGTGTGAAATAGGGGGGAAGCACTTTAAAATGTCAGATTGGGCAGTGATGTTTGAGACAGCAACTAACAAACACTGAAACATTGAAAGAAAACAGGCAAACAGATTATATAACATGAAGAAGTTTCTATGTAGCAAGGAAACAATGAAGAGTGCAGAGGGTCTGGGGGGCTAACCCAGTGGATAAGGTGCCTGTCATGCAAGGGTGAAGTCATGAGTTCAGATACCAAGCACCCATGCAAAAAGCCAGGTTTAGCCACAAGCATCTGTAATCTCTGCACAGGGTAGGAGTGGAGACAGGCAGAGTCCTGTAGCTCCTTGGCCAGCCAATCTAGCCAAAATGAGCTCCAAACTAAGTGAGAGACCCTGTCTGAAAACATTATGTGGAGATCAGCAGAGGAGGGCAATGTTAACCTGTTAACTTCTGACCTACAAAGCACATGTGTGGATATATATTGCATTTACACATCTGCTTGTGTGTGTGTGCGCACACATGCACACATAAGAACAGAGAGGGAGAGAGAGACAGAGATAGAGAAAGACAAAGAGAGAATTATAGAATGAGAAGTATTTTGGCAAATCATCTGCAAAGCCTTAGTAATACGACATAAGGCTTTATTAGGATTATTTCAAAAGTTCATTGCAAAAAGTGTGAACGCATGCACACTACATAAAGGTATACAGAGAGTGAAAGAAAAGGGATAGTAGAAACTACCTTTGGATCTTCCTCACAAAAGTCATAGGCAACTCTGACCTACATAATGGCTGACATGTCAACAACTCCCCAAAGTCTAGCACAGATTATAGGGGAGAAGGCTTCAGGCAATAGAATCCTTAGAAGAAAGGGGTTAAACAGTCACAATAGAGTTCTCATGTTAATGGGGAGCCCAAGAAGGGGCCCTGGGCTATGCTGCTGAGCCCTAAACCCTCACTAGGGTGGAGAACTCAGAGGGAGGCTTGGTGCCCACATAAAGGGATACTCCAGGGATGGGAAGGAGGAAGGGGGAGGAGGAAGCACCAGGAGGGGGGAAGGAGGGTGAGGGCGGGGGTGGGTGCGGGGTGATGAAAGAAGGCAGGGAAAGAGGGAGAGTGCAATGGAGAACAAGAGGGGAGGGGAGGGGATAGGAAAAGGATGGGGGTACCTATTAGCTTGTATGATTAGGAAAAAAATAAAATATGGGAGAAAAGAAAAAAAGTCATTGACAACTAAACAAACTTCCAATACCAGGTGTGCGATAATTCAACACAGACTATTAGTTAGGAAGGTCCCAAAAGCCCCCAAACAATACAAGCTTTTGACATCACTTCTGGTTGCCTAAACCTGATGGTCAGACCTTATTGGTGAAGATACCACACACTTTGATCATGGCATTTGAAAAAAAAAAAACAAGGCGGAACTGACTGAAAGCTTCCCCCCACTGTCTAATTTTCATAGGACCAGAAGGTGTTGTACAAGCTGCTGGAGGGAGTAAGTTATCAGCAACTTCATCCAGCTATGAATTCTGCAAGCTGCACTAACAACCATCCTAGCTAGATGTTCCCATTGGTGCAATAACCATGGGTATTATGGGCATATTTCTGATTAGATTCAAGGCCCAAACTTTGGAGGGAACTCTTAACAGATACTATGAACCAGTCAAAGACCCTGTGGACAGGGACTTTATGCCATCAGTAAAAACAAATCACTAGTGTTTTGCTATATAGGCATTATATCAAACTGTCTTCTAATTATATATCTTTATGCCCACAGATTGATGAAGCTCTGTCTTTCAGCTTCCTTTTGATGAAAAGACATTTAAAACACAGTATCACAGCTGATCAAAGTACAGAAAAAAAGTGGCTCTGGGGTGCTCAGACCTAAACAGGATACCTATGTCACCTGCCTCCATCCCCCCAAAACTCAAGGACTATGTTGGAAGACAGGGACAGAAAGAAGAATATAAGGGATAATGTGAGAGAAGCGTGAGGAAAACAGCTGCCAAATAATGCCTTTTGGTAATGACAGACTGTTTACCCATGAACTTATTGTCATTTAAAGTCTAAACAAGATTTAGCCTATTAACAATTCCTCATGGAAGGGGATAGACATTATGAGATGCCATCCCTTCCTGGAGGACTATTGAAGGTTAATGATGGCTAGAAGAAAGGGAGCTACATTTTGTTTTCATTATTTGAATGTGGATTATCCCATTTGTGGAAGATTATGGCACCTTTAAAAGGTTGCTGAAAGATGCACTACACTGGGAGCTGGTCTTAAGTTTTGGTAGCTAGGTCCCATGTCTTTCTTAGTTCTTGTTCTCTACCTCCTGATGACTGCAATGACATGAATTGGCCTCCTGCTTCATTCACCATGTTACTGCTATATGCATGTTACTGCTGTATGTTCCCTACCACAATGGATGTTGTTCCCTCTGTATTAATAAGTGAACTAAAGTCTAGCATCTGATAAGGGCACCGAGACCCCTGGAGGCAAGGGATTGACAGCCATAGTAGTGATCTTATGCTTAAGGGGAACAAGAGAAAGGGCTTATGGAAATGCCACTGGGTCCTTATATGTCATCGGAGAGGAGGACACAGTGGAGAGTTAGGCACACACAATAAAGGACTATCTGGGAATTGGGGGGGAGGCACTGGGGGAAGGGGAGGGGGAAGAGGGGGGAGGGAGGGAACTGGTAAAAAATTTTTAAAATGTATAATTAAATTTTTAATAAAAAAAAAAACAAAAAAAAAATAAGTGAACTAAACAACTTTCCCCCCTTAAGCTGCAGGGTATTGTGGTATGAATATGAGCTGCTCCCACAGGTTCATGTGCTTGCATTCTCAATTGATGTTTGGGAAGCCATGGTACCTTTAGGAGGTAAAGAAAAGTATGCTCCAGGGAGTGGGCTTTGAGGTTATAAACCCCACTCTGTTTCTTCCAGTAGTCTGCTCTGGCAGTCTGCTGTTTTCTCTTTCAGCCTCCAAGGTGATGAAAATGCTCTAAGTTGCCTCCAGTTTCTGCCATAGTGAACTGTGTCTCCCTTCTGGACCCATAAGCTAAAGAAATCTCCCTTTTTTCTCCTTCAGTATGAGTGTTGTGTCACTGAAGCAAAAAAGAGTAAATGAGACAGTATTTTTCTCACAGCAACATCAGTAGCTACATATCTGCTATTATATCATCTGAGCTCCATCAATCCCAGATGAAGAGATTTTTTAAGGGGAGAAGGAAGGGAGGATGGTATATGGAAATATGCGGTGAAAATTTATTTAAATTCACTGCAAAACTGTAATAAATTATCAAAGAATAAAAACTAAATAGAAAAAAGTAGACAGATGTAGAAACTCCTTGTAAAATTCAAATGTGCAATATATTGGTGAAAACAGATCAAATTCATTAGTCACCAGGGAAATACAATCAAAATCATAGAGAGATAACATTTTAGTGGTATGACTCCTACCAAAAAGACAAAACTGGCAAATCAAAAAGGCAGATTCTAGAGAGGATAGAGAAAAAAGGAATTTCTTTTTTTTTTAAATAAATTTATTTTTTAATTTTTTATTATTTATTCAATTGTGCATGTGTGTGTATGTATGTGTGTGTGTGTATAGAACCACTGGCGAATTCGGGAACCACCATGGACCGCCTCCACCTCCTCCTTGTTTACTCTGCCCCGGGATTCACAGGCTCCGCCCTACCAGGACTAGAAATGCAGGCTGCCCCCGCTTCTGCCGGGCGTCTGTACATGGTCTAGGATCCGAACTCAGGAC
Source organism: Typhlomys cinereus (assembly GCA_023101885.1). Taxonomy (NCBI): domain Eukaryota; kingdom Metazoa; phylum Chordata; class Mammalia; order Rodentia; family Platacanthomyidae; genus Typhlomys; species Typhlomys cinereus. The sequence continues at coordinate 875,524 of JALPQD010000221.1, read as the reverse complement.
CTTCTGCCTGCAAGGCACAGGCTTAATCCCTGAACCACCTCTCCAGCCCCGAAAAAAGGAATTTCTTATACAGTTGGCAATGCAAGTTATTTCAGCCATTGTGGAAAAATAGTGTGGCAGCTCAAGAGCCTACAGATATATCTATCCTGGGACTCAGTAATCCCAGGAATGGGTACAGATTCAACAGAAATGAAGGAGATAAAGTCAACCTATCAAGTAGATATGTTCATGATCAACCTCGCTGTGGCACCATTCATAAAAGTTAAGATGGTACTAACCAAGGATGGATAAAAGTTTACACAAAGGAATAATGTTAGTCAGGGGAAAATTGACAGCCTATCAGTTATAGGAAAATGAATGGAACTGAATGTCATCATCTTAACTAAAGTTGACATGAAAGATAAATATCACATTCACTCTCATATGGGGATGTTCAAGTTGGTGGTAATATGGTGATTACTATAGGCTGGAAAGGGAATGATGGGAGTGGGGGGACAGTACAGAAAAGCAGGATAACTGATATTCAGAGACAGATAGATCATAGATACTGCTGCTCATGGCAACAGCTCATGGCAACTGTTGAGGGTTTGAGCTCTGGGCACATTTGTGGAGAATTAGTGGTTGGGTTAAGCCCAGAGCAAACCTGCAGGAGATTTTCTAGCTAATGGGGAAGGCCCAGCCTATGGTGGGTGGGATAGGCTCTGAATAGGTGAATAAAATACTGAGAGCTGGTTGAAGAAGTTGGCATCCTTCTGTATACTTGGCCAGACATGCTGGTCTGGCAAGTAAGAATTGTCCCTCTCTCCACTGTTATGTGGTGATGGTATGGCCAGTTCTCTCAGCCCTGGTGTTGGTGCATGCTCGCCCATCAAGATGGACTAAGAACTTTAACCAGACTGTCATAAGGAAATAAACCCGTTGTTTCCTTAAGCCGTTTGATGGCCATTTATCAGCAACCATACAGACAAACTGCAGCATCTGCCAACCAGAAAAAGGTAAAAACAATGCAGTGCTGCAGCACAGTGAAGAAGAACTACATGAGGAAAGAAACATGAATATGCTTTCAATACAGAATCAGTGTGGTTAGCTCCTTATAATATATTGACTAACTAGAAATGAGTGGAAAAGCTTCAAGCACAGTTATGATCCAAAGATGGAAATGTTCATTACCCTAATATGATTCATATCTATTTTATTTTATATTAAATTATCATATAATCTATTTAACAATATTCATTTTGTTAATTCACTCATATTTTCTTTCTCTTTGGGAGTATACTTTAATAGCAGCCTGCATTTCCAGTCCTGGAATTTGAAGCTCCGGAAACCCAAACAAAGCAATAAGGAGATAGAGCAATCCAATTTCCAGAGTCACCCTTCAGTCTCCAGAGACACACATGCATCAGTACCCTCTTGTGCATTCATGTACAAATGCATGCACACACAATACATATATATATATAATATTATGTATGTTTTTTCTTAATTTATTTCTTACTCAGTTTATTTGAATTGTCTTTCACTTAGTTTTTCTCAATGCTAATATTATCGTCACTTTATGTTTTCAATTCTATTTTGGGAGACTGTTTTGCATTTACTTTGCATTAATACGGCAATATTAGCTGCTCTGCCTCATCTGATTTCTGCTATGCATGTTGTCCTACTGTCTTTCGCTCTTTGTATCTCTGCTCTGTGATTTTTACCTATTACATTTTTTAATTTAAGACAAATGCATCTTAAACAGCCAAAAATTTCTAGGTTAAATCATATAAAGAAAATAACTGAGCTTTCAAATTGTTCTAGTAAAGGAAGAATCCATCCAGAAGCCCCATCTAATAGAAAACAAGTCATTGGCTCTAGAAGATTGGCTAAAAGGGCTCAGTGGAGATTAGAATGGAGACAGTAGCTATCAGTTGAATTCCAAATCCTCCTTCTACTTCTGGGAAGTGATAGCCCTAGACTCTCTCCTAGCCACCTTCTTAAGAAAAGATGGAAGGGGAGATGTATATTTATGGAATGAGTCATTCGAAGCAAGGGTGAATCATTCAAAGCAAACTTTAAATAATACCAAAGAGATAAATTTTCCAGTTTAAATTATCTTCATTACAACTCAGGATCATGGATTCATAAAGTTTAGATGAATCATAGAAAATAACATCTAAGTGTGGTGGATAAATATGCTCACTCTAAAAGATTTACTCTGTTTCTCTAATCAAAATTGAACTCTGCAAGCATGAACTAAGTCTTACTCATCAAGATTATATTCCTAGCATTTAGCTTACAGTCTGGTAGACAATAACCAAAAATGTAATAGGAAAGCAAGAAGTTCAAAGAGTGATAGAGGATTTGAAAGCACCAGAGGTACCAATGATGTACATTGAAAATAGAGCAAAAGGGCTGGAGAGGTGGCTCAGGGGTTAAGCCTCTGCCTTGCAGGGGGAAGGTCCTGAGTTTGGATCCCAGATCCCACTTATAGACGCCAGGCGGAAGCAGGGGCGCCTGCGCTTCTGGTCCTGGTAGGGCGGAGCCTGTGAATCCCGGGGCAGAGCAAACAAGGAGGTGGAAGCGTCCATGGTGGTTGCCGAATTCGTCCGTGGTTCTACACACACGCACAATTGAATAAGTAAAAAAAATTAAAAAATTGAAAAAAAAATAGAGCAAAAGACCATGAAAGAACAGATACAAACCACTTCCTTAAAGCTGGAAAAAAAAAAAAAAAAAAAAAAAACAAAGAATAACATTTTCCCCTAAAACAGCAGAAGAAAGAAGACTTTGCTTGTGTATCATTTTTACCAGGGAAGACCCACTATTGCAGTCTGATCTACAGATTTTCAAATATGTATGAAAGTTGTAAGGGAGGGAGGGGACCGGGGTACCTATTAAGCTTGTATGATTGGGAAAAAATAAATATAATAAATAAAAAAAGAAAATTGTCTTCAGTGTGATTCTCCCACACAAAAGACCTGGATAAATATCTACTCACCTTAGTTGTGTTACCAAATGTAAGAAACAAAGAAAACAGTTACACCTAATTGAAGCTGGGTGAACCATTGAATTTAACTGGCGTTATTAAATACAGGATAAATGAGAGCATTTGGGTGACTACACACCACCGAAGAAAAATATCATTCTTTTGTTCCCCATCAATGGGTAACCTCTATAAACCTTTAGGAAGAGGTGTAGCTTTGTGTGATCCTCTACCCTAAAAACCATTATCTGTAAATTCCAGGGGGGTGGAATGGATTCTTATAAGCTCCTCCTGCCTCCACGACAGAAAGTTTATGGACTCAATCCTGCACGTCTCTTTCGATAATCACAGCTCCTAATGGTTCAGCAGAAAATGATCATGCCATGCCATGCCTGGAGCACCAAACCCTCTAAATCTGTGTTAGACCAGTCATTGGAAAGAACTACAGATGCTGTGTGAATAAATAAGTGATGTCCTTTGCAGCAAAATGAAGATAATCATATTAAATAAATGCAGCCAGTATAAGAATGTTTAATTATCAAATGACTTTTATCTTATTTTTGATCTTATTTTTAGATTTTATACAGATGCATAAAAGTTGAAGTCAAGCTTTCAGGGGAAAGGGAACCAATAAGAGGGAGAAATAAAAATTCAAGTAAAAATGTTTTGGAGATTATAGGAGCATATACAATGTATATGAAAAGTCAATACATTTTAAAAATGCTGTGAGTGAAGGGTTTAATTAGAGCATATGGTCAACAGAATTAAAGCCCAAGAGTACATTTCTACATTTATTTAATAGTAGCATGTTGGGTTTATATAGCTTATGTTTGGAAAATTATTCTGTTAAACAAAACTATGGCTAATTATACTCTTTAGTATTTAAATAGATATACAGACTATACCCTTGTTGCTGCTATGACTTTTATATACTCAAATAAATTGTTTAATAATATATAGCAGCTGCCAATTTTTTTTTAAATCTATCACACTGAATCATCATTGTAAGGTCCAGGAAATACTTCACTAGTTATATGCAAAATTTTTATTAAACTCACATGCTCAATTACAAATGAATACATATCCTTCAAAGGAAAATCTAAAACATAATTCCAGAATGAAAGCATTAATTTAAGACTCTAATATTCACTTGATATTTCCTAACAATAGCTATTATATAGGAAGATCCAGAATGAAGACCTGCTTGAAAACCACTGGGTATTGTCAGGTAATCTGAAGAAATAAAAATCTTCATTGTTAAGATTTAAAAACTACCAATTCAACCAGGGTCAACTGGAACATAAAGGGAATTAAGGGACTCATTAAGGGCTAAGATAAGCTAATAGTAAACCATGAGTCCAGTTGAAACACTATTTTATTACCTCCAGGCACAGTATAAAGATGATATTAAAATTTTGAAGATTACTTCTCATTATGTGACCACAGCTCTCAACACACAGATTAATCAGCCACTTCACAGTGTTGAAACGACAAATAAAATGATTTTATTTTAATGAAACTCATAGTACAAAAATCTTTGTCTCAAAATTTTCATGTACTATCCTTATATTCTGCTACCCTTTTTGCTTTCTTACCATCTAGATTTTATTGAACTTTAAAAGTAGTTGAACTTAAGAAGAAGAATTGAAGATGACATAACTGTGATAGAAAATGTTCCTGGTAATTTTAAGTGGCAGTCTAACGGAGACAGGACTGTGATGAAAATCAAGTGCTAGTGCAGAGCTCCGGGTCAGTCTCTTTATTAAAATCCCTTACAGTACCAACAATTCCATAGTGTTCACTCATCAATTAACCCCAAGTGTTGGGCTGTGTCATTTATTTGGTAACTTTTCTTTCTTGACTTTGAGCACATTTTATTATTGAAGAAATTCATAGAACAAAACAATAGGAACGGGGGGGGGAAGATGAGAAAACAAGAGGAAAAACTAGGTTTCCCAGCTGGCTTCTTTTTCCTTAAGTCTTATTACAGCCCATTTTTAGTTGAATATTTATCACTCCAATAATAGTACATCTATGTGGAAATATTTCTTACTAACACACAATCACGCTTTCTAATATATTTTCTCTATTCAGGAATGTAAGGATAACAAACCTTGGAAAAATTGTGAATATTTTTGCAAATTGTTATTAAAGACAAGATAGTTTGATTATTTAACTCTACTAAGCTTAACTGTCTTATACTAGGCAATAAGGTGTTTGTGTGTGTGTGTGTGTGTGTGTGTGTGTGTGTGTGTGTGTGTGGTGTTTAATTTTAAAGCTAAATGTATCCAGTTTATTTTTATTTTATTTCATTTCAATTATCTTATTTATCCAGGCTGGGAGATGGCTTAGGGATTAAAATCTTTATTCTCAAGTAAAAGTACTCAAATTCAGATCCCCAGTGAATATGTTGGGTGTGGCAGCTTGTCTATAATTCAAACCATAGAAGTCAGAGTCTGAGAATTCCCAAAGCAAACTGGCTCCCAGACTAGTTCTAATGACAAAAACTATCTAATTTTCCTTCTTGAGAATCTTGGGCCATTTGAAAATACATGTCATGCATGGGTGCTGTTTTAAACAGCTTGTTCCCATGTCTATGTTTTAGAGGCTATTTTAATTGCATCTCGAAATTGTCTGTTTTTATCAGTTTCTAACAACTAAGAGTTGTTAGAATGTGAGAGTGCCTCTTGATTTTCTCTGCTGTGCAGGGCTATAGATGCTCCACAAACTGTTTCATGTCATTCCCTATCTTATTTCTGCTGTAATGACCACATGTAATGCATATGATTTTAGGTAATTGTTGATTATCAAGACAAAAAAGTGATATCAGCATTAGGAATGGAGGGTTTTGGCCCCACCATATCTGCAAGAAGAGCTGAGACGGGGGCATACTTTCTATATCACCAGTCTACCAAGTTCCAAGCACACCTCTGTCTATCCACTTGCCAGAGAATGAGCTAACACACTATGAGGTTGGTCTTCTTCACATTGGTTAGATAATTTCCTACAGCTTCGCCTTAACTAATAATTCATAGGTGTTCTCAAAGACTCATCTCTCTATTGTCAGGTTGATACCTGAAAATAACCAGTATACCCCTGACAGAACATGTGTATTATATGTGACATATTTCTCTTTCTCTTAATGTTACTTGAGCAAGTTCAAGTTCTCACTCCAGCTGTCCCTTCCATCCAGACTCTGTTCCTGCTAGATTTACATTTATTTATTCTCTTATCTTTAATTAATCTTTATTTATGTGGGTATTTCTATTTCTTGGATGTACTGATAGTCCATACAGGAAATTCTTTCTATTTTCTCCCATGTCACCATTAACTTAAAATTTCGGACAACAATCCAGGACTGTTGTTCGTGTATATAATGTCCATGAGCAGCAAGTATGAAGAAATATTTCATGACTAACTCACTTCCTAATAGTTTTTTAGAGGGCTGGGGGATGGCACTTTGGGTAAAGTGCCAGCTGCACAAGTTCAAGGACTGAGTGCGGCTCTCCAGAGCCTACATAAAACTCAGAAGCAGCGGTGTCCATGCTTTCACCCCAAGTCAGAGGCAGTGGTATGTATGCTTGTCACCCCAAGTCAGAGGCAGTGGTTTGCATGCCTGTCACGTCAAGTCAGAGACAATAGTATGCATGTCTGTTACCTCAGCACTGGACTGGAGAACAGATGCAGGAACTGGAAAATTATTGACCACCTGGGATAGCTGAAATAACAGGCCTGGGCTTCAGTAACAAAGATAGTTTCAAAAATAAAGTGGAAAGCAATGAGGAAAACACAGGATATTAATCTGTGTGCTTATTTGCACACACACACACAAACACAAAAAACACACACATACACACACAGATTTTTTTTATAATCATGTACTTTAGGTCCTTATCTTTGGAACCTCAGCATCAATATTCATTCTTACTTGATTCTGTCTGTGGCTTGGTCACTGGCAGCTCCTTGGCTACAGCCCCGTCACCTTTCCTCTCTTTGTTCACATCTCCTTTTTAGCACCACAGCAAGCGCGCCTCTTCCAGGTCACATAAGGGACACCTCGAACCTCGGCTTTCCCATAGCTCACGTGGCCGGCTTCTTGAAACTGTCCTCATCCATCAAATACCCCACTTTCCAAAGCACTAAGAGTAAAAGGTCAGTAATGAGAAGCTAGCAGGGACAGTGTATGTTCCCATTAATTGCCAGGAGTTTCATGGAAGGTCATGACTTATAAGCTGTGTTAACCCTATTGGCCAATTATAAGCAATCAAAATGATGAATATTTCCAGACCCCTGAGAAGCAGACACATAGACTATTAAAATGTGTCTTTAATGTTAAAACACATCTTAAAATAACTTTGACATCCACAAATAAAGGATTTGAAATTGGCTTACTTTAATAAACAGTATGCTTTAACCTAGCACTTTTCTTAACATTATAGTGAATATGAAGGAAACATGAAAGAGCTTCAAATATTAAAAATGGTTATCTTCCACCAGCGACATATGAGTATCAAACAAATATTATAAGCATTTGCAAGATAATTCATTTTCCAAGTATCTAATCCACTAGACACGGACAATTAAAAGTCTTAGGAATTAGAGAAAGTACTAATTTAAATTCTGGGTTATATGAACTTTCAGAGCTCTTAGAGACAATGTACTTGAAATTCATTTTATAAGAAAAAATTAAGCAAGGAAGTTAAATAACTTATACATGGTACTACTTGGTTCTAGATCAAGTTCATTCTAAATAAAGTATCACAACTTCTGCACAAGGGATTCATCCATCAAAACTGGCACCATTAGTCAAAATAATTTCTTAAACATACACATACTAGTAGCAATCCAAATGTTCATTGCTGAGCATTATTGATTGTAAACATAAGCCTTTAAAATAGCATTGATTAAGTATTCTAGAATAAGTGCTGTAGTATCTTGTTTTCCTGGTATTTGTAAGCTGTGAAGGCTGGTGGGAAGTGAAACATTCCCCTATTATTACTAGATGATCTGGGAATGGAGTCTGTGTACTCAGAAGCATATCTGCCATTGACCATCCTGTTGTAGTACTGTCACTCTCTTGAGCTCACATCCCTTGGATATTCTCTGGCCAGAGGTCATATCGCTTGAGCCTGGAGATACAGATGACTATCAACAATGCACAACTCTTTGCACCTTCGAAATAAAAAACATGCTTTATTGTCCTCATAATATAGTTTTGAAATCTATGAAAATCTAATAATATTAAGTCTTTTTATAATTCAAACTAGACACCAATATCCCATGTAGTAAAATGTCTATTGGAATTGCGACAAAGGGCAACTTAAGACAGTATTAAAGTAATGTAAGTTAACAAAAATGACTCTGGTTTTCTCTTAGTAATGACTACACCCACAATAAGATAGCTATTAAAATGTTATTGCAACATCTTCAAAATCATAGTTGATTCCTACATGTAACTCAAAACATTTATCTAAATTCCTAAAATAGCTGACTGGAGAAATGGCACAGCAGGTAAAAGTGCTCATTGCCAAGACTGATAAAGTGAGTTCAATTCCCAGAATTCCCACAGTTACACAATGGACTTCCACAAACTGATCTCTAACCTGCAGAAAAATACAATGACACATACACACACAAACACACACACACACACACACACACACACACACACACACACACACAAATCAATACGCAACTGAATATTTAAGTTTAAATTTCTAGAGATAACATCAGTGGATCAAAATTAGGTTAATTTAGTGTTTGCATAACTTTGTCCATATTATTTGTATGAATAAAAATTTTGAGTCTCATTAGAAAATATAAAGACATGCCCTCATTTCTCTCTTTTTGAGTACGAATTCCAAAATCCTGGGGCCAGGTACCACTCAGAAAATATTCAGTTTGAAAATCCAGACAAAGTTAAAAATCAAAAAAAATTTTGTAGCAAACCTATTTATTATAATCATCACCTACTTGGTTTACTTTCAATTAAAAAGTTAGCACTTTCATATATTGATAGCATGGTTGTCATGATAGGCAAAATAATGCTCTGTGACAAGATAACTGCACCTTAATCGTGGAAATCAATGAGTAGCTTATTTGACAAAGTTGATAATTAAGGTTGGAGAACAAATTGTCATTATTAATCAAATGACCTTAAAATAGAAAGACTAGATGGGTCAGTGGGTAAAGGAGCTTGCTGTGAACCTCCACATGCATGCTTTGGTATGCACAGTGCTCTTGCTCTCTCTCTTCCCTTATTCCTTCCTTTCCTTCCTCTCTTGTTCTCTTTCTCAAAAATGGACAAAATATAGAGAACATGAAAAAATTAAAAATAGAAATATTATAACAAGTTCTTTTTTAATGGAAAGGAAATTATTCTTGTATTCATTTCCCACTTCTGCCACCACAAATTGTTGCCATTTTGGCATCATAAAACTTTTATTGTTGTTTCAGTCAGAGTTTTATAAAGAAACACAACCAACAAAGAAAAGTGCAAAAGGAGGGAGAAGACAGAAACAGAAAGTGAGAGAGAGAGAAAATAATTAAGAGCTGATTGGCAAGACTGTGAATGCTCACAAGTCTCTAAACTGTGAGTCAGCTGGAGAGGAAGAAGCCATAATATGTTCCACCTGAAAAGTTAGTCATTAGAAACCATCCCTGGGATAAGGGAAGTATTTTCTCAGGACTTTTTACCCGGTTGGATAAGACCCTCCTTCACTGTAGGGGATAATCTCCTGAATTCTGAGTCTACAGATGTGTGTGTTAGTTTCATCCCTAAAATAATTCCCAAGATCACCTAGGCCAACTCATGAGTAAAAGTTTGATTACCATGGACTTATCCAAATTGATAAGTAAAATGAATCATCAAAATTACACTTTTGTTCATTGTGACTGTGTTTTATCAGAGCTGTTTACAGCATTACTATTGAATGTTTTCTTTCAGAAGAAGATTGAGAAGCTAAAAAAATTACAACAAAAAAAGGTGCCAGGTACCACAACAGTTAAAAACGTATATCCTGGCATATACGGAGAGATGATTCAGGGGTGAAGACTCTACCTTGCAAAAAGAATGTCCTGAGTTCATGTCCCAAGTCCCACATAAAAATGCCAGGCAGAAACAGCTATGGCCTGAACTTCCAGCCCTGGTGGGACAGAGCTGGGGAAAAATCCCAGAGTGACGCAAATAGGACATAGATGCAATCCAGAATCATTCTTGAAATCACCCTTGCTTCTCCACAAACCCTTTGATACACACACATATGCACATGCACACACGCATGCACACACATACACACACACACACACACACACACACACACACACACGCACAAAATAATTGAATAGAATAAACAAAGTTTAAAAATATATATAGCCTATATTTTTGAAGCACAAGATCTCAAATGAGCTTCACTGAGCTACATTTAGTGTGTTGATGGGTTGCTTTTCTCCCGGACTTTCCAGGGCCTGGAGAACCAGTTGTGTAGCTTTTTCAATTTCTCAGCTGCCAGATTCTGGACTTGTGGGCCTTTCTGTTGCATCTAAACCTGCCTTAATTCTGTCTTCAAAGACAGCAATGCCTAACTGAGGGCCTTTCCCATGGTACATCCATCAATCCCTGACACTTCTGCCTTCTCTTCTACTGTTATGGACTACAGACTAATCAAGATCATCCAGAATAAACTGTATTTTAAAGCTAGTGAACTAGTAATCTTAATTCCATTAGCAATGCTAATTATTCTTTGCCATGATCAGACACAAACTTACAGGTCCCAGTAGTTGGGACACAGAGTAAATGAGGGTCATTTTCCTGCCAATCACAATCCTTTATAATTTCATAAAGAAATTAAACCCAGATAATTTATGACTCTAGAACATGGAACACAATGAATGTATGGTGTTAGTTTAAACCACTGAACCTGTGCTCATTTGTATCAGCAACCATACTCCTCATCATAAAAGAATTGAATCTTTAAGCAACAAGCTACATCCAAGCACAATATAACCAAACTTCTTTGGGGATTTCCATCAAGGTAGGAAAGTTCAGATATTTTATTACATTAAGGATAATGCTTCTCCAAATGTTAAAGCCAAGAAGCAGGAAACAGAAAAAAGAAGTATGGTGGTTAGAACATAGAGAAAGAATATCAACCATTACTCATGAGAGAGATCCTACCTAATACCGTTTGACCAAACTGTATTCCTTTGAGTGTTAGGATTCCAAGAAATATTGACAGGTTTTCAGGCAAAATAAAAACTCCACAAAATCAACTATTTCTAAAACTTTCAGTATTTTTGCCACAGGGCTTTATTGTGTTATACACATTATATGATGACTACATGGAATTTCAAAAATCTTTTCTTTCCCCATAATGCATAGTTCTCTTGGACATGGTTTGGCTTGCAAATTTGGGTTCATTGCTAAGACAACCATTAAACGAAAAATGGTTCTGCTCACCCAAATTTATATTCTCAATGAGAAAAAGAAGAAAGTATGGTATACTGTATCTTGGCTTCAGTTAATTGTATAAGAAAGATCTTTATAAAAATAAATGTGTCAGTATTCTCAGCACTTCCAATCTACTCTGCCTGCAAATCATTTCCCTTGCTCCAGTTTCCAATTAGTATATTATGTTTTAACCAAGTTCTTGGTCTTAATTACATAACTTTTTATGTACACATTCCACTAATTTAGACACACTTTTCCCTTCCATTTTTTTTTTCAGACAGGGCTTTATATAACTCAGGCTGGCCTTAAACTCTTTACACTGCTGTCTCAATTTTCCAAGTGCCAGACTTGCAAATCAAGCATACAGCACGCTGGCCAGTTTGATGTAGCTATATTTTATTTAAAATAGAATTTGAGAGGGGAGAGGTGGCTCAAGGGTTAAGTTTCTGCCTTGCAGGTGGAAGGTCCTGAGTTTGGATCCTAGACCCCATGTATAGATGCCGGCTGGAAGCGGGGCGACCTGCGTTTCTGGTCCTGGTAGGGCGAAGCCTGTGAATCCTGGGGCAGAGTAAACAAGGAGGAGGTGGAGGCGGTCCATGGTGGTTCCCAAATTCGTCCGTGGTTCTACACACACACACACACACACACACACACACACACACGTACACACACATACACACATATACACACACATACATACACACACGCACACGCATACACGCACAATTGAATAAATAATAAATAATAAAAAATTTTAAAAAATAGAATTTGAGGGATTATTTTTCATAGACAAAAATCAATGTGTCTTCCAAGAATAATCCTCTTTATTTCATTTCTGCTCATAATCAATGTTCCATTTTTTAAAATACTCTCTTTCTTTTTTACCCTACTGCTCCACCTACCAAGCTGGAGGGTGAGTAAATAGTTTTAGAAAGAAGAGCCAACTTTGAGTGCTGATGCTTGAATTAGGTAGGCAAGATGTGAGACAATGGGTAGCTACAGGTATTAAAACTGTATCTTGTGACAGTTAGAAATGCTCCTTTGTGAATCTTTTTTTTATACTCCAAAGTTTTTATTTGCAAATCCAGTTAATTTATATGTTTTCATCCTCTACCACACATCTCCACCCCTCTCCCATCTATAAGTTCTCTGGATCAGACCTCTTCTCTCTCTTTCTCTCTCTCTCTCTCTCTCTCTCTCTCTCTCTCTCTCTCTCTCTCTCTCTCTCTCTCTCTCTCTTTCTCTCTCTCCCATGTCCTCCTGTCTGTGTGGTCCTTTGAGCTCCATTCAGGCTGTCTGCATTGGCCAATGTCAGAGAACCTGCTGAGAAATGATTGGCCTACCAGTGGGCAAAATGTTAAGACACAATCCCTCAGCCAGAGCTGCCCACAGTTGCTTTTTCTTTGCAATTAGCCAGTTTGGTTCTCTGCATTATTCATCATCCATTCCCTTTATTATTCTTAAATCTGGGGCAAGACTACTCAGGGACTAAGGCCTCAGGAGGTTTTTTTTCCCCCTAGATTCAAAACATCTTCATCCTTAAGGATCTTAGATTCATTACAATATTATTAGCATCATAATTTTCTTTTTTTTTTTAATTTTTTTTATTATTATTTATTCAACTGTGTGTATGTGCGCGCGCGTCTGTGTGTGTGTGTATGTGTGTGTAGAACCACGGACGAATTCGCGAACCACCATGGACGCCTCCACCTCCTTCTGCCCCGGGATTCACAGGCTCCGCCCTACCAGGACCAGAAGCGCAGGCCGCCCCCGCTTCCGTCTGGCGTCTATACGTGGGATCTGGGATCCGAACTCGGGACCTTCCGCCTGCAAGCGGAGTCTTAACCCCTGAGCCACTTCTCCAGCCCCAGCATCATAATTTTCTTCCCTGTCTTCCCATGTGGGTTTTTTAAGGGAATAATGGAGAGAAATTACCTAAGCAGAAGATTTGATTTTCCATGTTTGGGAGGGAAAGAGTTGTCTCCCTCATGAATGTGACACAGCCTTATAAATATGCATTAAAACTCACCAATAAAAATAAGGAACTTGAGACTGGGCTGATTACAATTAGCAGAATGACTTCAGATTCACACTGAAATTTGTGAATCTCTTTTTAAGCTGATGCAAAAACAAAGATTTCTTTGATTTTTGTGGACCATACCAGTCCATACCAACTTTATGATCAGATTAGTTCTTTACAGTACTTAGAAGTTTTGCTTGTGGGAAGCATTTTATATGCATTTTTGGTTATAGTTCAGAGTTCCTTTTAAGACTTTCAAAATTAAATGGATAGATACATGTATTTCTTACTGTGTAAAATTCCTCAACAAGGAAAACAGGGAAAATTATAGATACAGAAAAGAGGAATACACTCCCTTTACTCCATCCCACTCCGCCGGTCAGGACGCCGGGCCTCATCCCGCGACCTAGACTCCAACCACAACAAACCCACGGAAAAAGGCCAAGAAAGCCTGACCCAAATTAACGACCTTCAAAATATGATCATTACGGGCTGGAGAGGTGGCTCAGGGGTTAAGCCTCCGCCTTGCGGGCGGAGGGTCCCGAGTTCGGATCCCAGATCCCACGTGTGGACGCCAGACGGAAGCGGGGGCGGCCTGCGCTTCTGGTCCTGGTAGGGCGGAGCCTGTGAATCCCGGGGCAGAAGGAGGTGGAGGCGTCCATGGTGGTTCGCGAATTCGTCCGTGGTTCTACACACACATACACACACACACAGACACGCGCGCGCACATACACACAGTTGAATAAATAATAATAATAATAAAAAAAAAATTTAAAAAAAAAAAAAAAAATATGATCATTACCATGTTCAATACTATGAAAGAGGAAATCCGGGAGGAATTACATAATTGAATCAATCGCTTTGAAGAGGAACACAACAGACACTTGGAGGAGTTGAGAAAAACAGTGCAAGAAGCAAAAATTGGCATAGAGCAGTTAAAACAGACTCAAGCAGAGTTTAAAACTGAGCTACAAGACAAGTTATCTTCAACCCAGAACGCCACAGAGAGTCTTATCAACAGAACTAACGAAGCAGAAAACAGAATTTCAGACCTTAAAGATAAAGTGGGAGTACTAACCAGCTCAATGGAAGAGGTTGTTAAAGCCAAAAAGATACTTGAGAGAAATATCCAAGAGATATGGGACACCCTGAAGAAGCCTAACATGCGTATTCATAGAATACCAGAGCAAGAATCTCAAAATACCACCCCTGAGGAAATTTTTCAAACGATCATCAAGGAAAACTTTCCTCATCTAAAAAAAGAGAGGCGCATCCATATACAAGAGGCATTCCGCACCCCAAACAGATATGACCAAAACAGAAGCTCGTCACGGCAAATAATAGTCAAAACACTCCACATTCAAGATAAAGAACTGGTGCTGAGAGCTTCAAGGGAGAAAAAACAAGTCACTTTTAAAGGTAAACCTATTAAAATAACAAATGACTTCTCAGTCGAAACAGTAAAAGCAAGAAGAGCTTGGAGAGACATACTTCAAGTATTGAATGAGCAAAAATGTCAACCCAGGCTGATTTACCCTGCAAAACTATCAGTCATGATCGAGGGAGAAAGAAAAATTTTCCAGCACAAAGAAAACTTGAAGGGATACATGTCTACCAAACCAGGCCTTCAAAAAATGTTAGAAATGAGACTCAAGCGTGAAGAAAAAAACAGGCATATCCAGGAGAACAGAAAGCAAATATAACACCATTAAAAGCGAAGCAATATACTTATAAAAACTACTAAATATAATAAATGTCTGGAATTAAAAATAGTTTCTCCATTATAACACTAAATGTTAATGGAATTAATTCACCGATCAAGAGACACAGATTACAAACCTGGATTAAAAATCACAATCCATCAATCTGCTGCCTGCAGGAAACCCATCTCACCACAAAAGATAGGCACGCTCTAAAAATAAAAGGCTGGTCAACAATTCTACAAGCAAATGGAAGCAGAAAACAGGCAGGGGTAGCCATTATGATATCAGACAAAGTGGACTTCAAACCAAAGAAAATTATAAGAGACATGGATGGATACTACATTTTAGTCACAGGTACAATTCACCAGGAAGACTTCACAATACTGAACATATATGCACCCAATACGGGCCCCTCCACATTCATTAAGAAAACCCTACAGCGGGCTGGAGAGGTGGCTCAGGGGTTAAGCCTCCACCTTGCAGGCGGAAGGTTCTGAGTTCGGATCCCAGATCCCACGTATAGACGCCAGGCGGAAGCAGGGGCGGCCTGCGCTTCTGGTCCTGGTAGGGGAGAGCCTGTGAATCGCAGGGCAGAAGGAGGTGGAGGCGTCCATGGTGGTTCGCGAATTTGTCCGTGGTTCTACACAGACACAGACACACACACACACACACGCGCGCGCGCACACACACGCGCACACACATACACACGCACAGGTGCACAGTTGAATAAATAATAATAAAAAAATTAAAAAAAAAAAAAGAAAACCCTACAGCGTCTAAAGCAAGAAATCAACCCCAAACGATAATTCTTGGGGACTTCAACATCGCCCTCTCAACATGGGATACATCAACAGGTCAAAAGCTTAACAGAGACACTTTGGAACTTAATCAAACCCTGAAAGAAATGGACCTTACAGATCTCTATCGAATTTTTCACCCACGCACCAAAGAATACACATTTTTCTCAGCAGCACACGGAACTTTCTCCAAAATAGATCACATATTGGGCCAAAAAACGAATCTACACATATACAAGAAAGTTGAAATTCTAACCTGTGCCCTATCAGACCACCACGGCCTAAAGCTGGACATCCACAACACAACAAATGACAGAAAATACACTAACTCCTGGAAACTTAACAATATGATGCTGAATGAGAACTGGATTCAGGAAGAAATTAAAAAGGAAATTCAAGATTTCCTGAAAGTGAATGATAACGAAAATACAACTTACCAAAATCTCTGGGACACAATGAAAGGTGTTCTAAGAGGTAAGTTCATAGCGCTTAATGCCCACGTCAAAAAAATGGAAACATCAGAAATAAACAACTTAACAATGCAGCTTAAAGCTTTAGAGAAACTAGAGCAATCTGATCCCAAAAGTATTAGAAGAGAGGAGATTAGCAAAATGAGGGGAGAAATATCTGAAATCGAGATTAAGAAAACGATAGAAAAAATCAACCAGTCAAAAAGCTGGTTCTTTGAAAAAATCAATAAGATTGATACACCCCTAGCTAAATTAACCAAAAGCAGGAGAGAGAAAACCCAAATTAACAAAATCAGAAATGAACATGGAGTTATCACTACTGATACCCAAGAAATCAGAGAATTCTAACATCATATTTCAAAAACTTATACTCTGTGAAGTTTGACAACACAAGAGAGATGGATGAATTTCTAAGTAAACACAACCTACCTAAATTGAATCAGGAAGTTGTGAATTATTTAAATAGTCCTATAACATATAAGGAAATTGAAGAAGTAATCTCAAATCTTCCCACCAAAAAATGTCCTGGACCAGATGGATTCAGCACAGAGTTCTACCAGACATTTAAGGAGTTAATAATACTAATACTCCTTAAACTGTTCCATCAAATAGCAAAGGAAGGAACACTACCAAATTCCTTCTATGAAGCTAATATCGTTTTAATCCCAAAACCTAATAAAGATTCACTTAAAAAAGAAAACTATACGCCGGTCTCTCTGATGAACACAGACGCAAAGATTCTCAACAAAGTCTTAGCAAATCGGATTCAAAAACATATTAAAAAGATCATTCACGGGGACCAAGTAGGCTTCATCCCCGGCACACAAGATTGGTTCAACATACGCAAATCAATGAATGTAATTCATCATGTAAACCAGTCCAAAGTCCAAGACCACATGATACTCTCGATAGATGCAGAAAAAGCTTTTGACAAGATCCAACAGCCTTTTATGATCAAAACGCTAGAGACAGTAGGAATGGAAGGAACCTTTATCAATATAATAAAAGCTATATTCAACAAGCCCACAGCAAGGATTATGCTCAATGGGGAACAATTGGAAGCATTCCCACTTCGATCAGGAACTAGACAAGGCTGTCCACTTTCACCATTTCTATTCAATATTGTACTTGAAGTCTTAGCTGAAGCCATAAGACAAGAAAGGGACATAAAAGGGATTAGAATGGGCAAGGAAGAAGTCAAGCTATCCCTATTTGCAGATGACATGATCTTATACCTGAGTGATCCCAAAAACTCCACCAGGAAGCTCCTGGAACTAATTGAGAAGTTCAGCAGGGTGGCAGGATACAATGTGCAAAAATCAGAGGCATTCCTATATTTCCAGAATGAAAGAAGGGAAAAAGCCTTGAGAGAAACAATCCCTATAGCCCCTAAAAAAATGAAATACCTTGGTATAAACCTAACTAAGGAGGTAAAAGACCTTTACAATGAAAACTTTAAAACTCTAAAGAAAGCAATAGCAGAAGACACCAGAAGGTGGAAAGACCTCCCATGTTCCTGGATTGGCAGAATCAACATCGTAAAAATGACCATCCTACCAAAGGCAATATACAGATTCAATGCTATACCAATCAAAATCCCAAAGCAATTCTTCAAAGAAGTTGACCAAACAATCTCAAAGTTCATATGGAGGCACAAAAGACCCAGGATAGCAAAAACAATCCTGAGTAACAAAAACACTGCTGGAGGTATCACCATACCAAACCTAAGTCTATACTACAAATCCATAGTTATAAAGACAGCCTGGTATTGGCTCCAAAAGAGACACACAGATCAATGGATAAGGATTGAAGACCCAGATATAAGCCCACAAAATTACAGCCATTTGGTCTTTTACAAAGGGGCCCAAAGAATCCAATGGAAAAAGAACAGCATCTTCAACAAATGGTGCTGGCAAAACTGGATCTCCACATGCAGAAGATTAAAGCTGCACCCATACTTGTCACTATGTACAAGACTTAATTCCAAATGGATCAAGGACCTTGATATAAGACCAGAGACTATAAAAACCATAGTTGAAAGCATAAGGAACTCCCTTGAGCTGATTGGGCTAGGCCAACATTTCCTAAACAGATATCCAATGGCACAGTCACTGCTACCAACTCTCAACAGTTGGGATCTTGTGACACTAAAGAGCTTCTGTTCAGATAAAGAGATTGTAACACGAGCTCAAAGGCAACTCACAGAATGGGAGAAAATCTTCACTAACCACACATCTGATAGAACTCTGCTGTCCAGAGTGCACAAAGAACTTAGAAAACTAAACATCAAAAAACCAATGGCTCAATTAAGAAATGGGCCCTGGAACTTAAAAGAAACTTTACCAGGGATGAAATTAAAATGTCTAACAAATATCTGAAATAACACTTCCTTAGCCATCAGGGAAATGCAAATCAAAACTTCCCTGAGATATCATCTCACCCCGGTCAGGATGGCAAAAATCCACAATACAAACAACAACAAATTCTGGAGAGGATGTGGAGAGAAGGGAACTTTTCTACATTGCTGGTGGGAATGCAGGCTCATACAGCCACTCTGGCGAGCCGTCTGGAGATTCTTAAAGAAATTAAAGATTGAAATGCCATATGACCCTGCTATTCCACTTTTGGGAATAACCCCCCATACAGCAGAGGTTCACGTCGATAGCACAAGCACGACCATGTTCATAGCAGCACTGTTTACAATAGCAAAGTCATGGAATCAGCCCAAATGACCAACAGTTGACGAGTGGTTAAGGAAACTGTGGTACATCTATACAATGGAGTACTACTCAGCCATCAAAAATGATGAATTACTGGAATTTGCCGGAAAATGGATGTCATTGGAAACAATTATATTAAGTGAAGTATCCCAGACCCAGAAAATGAAGTGCCGTATGTACGCCCTAATAGGTGGCTCCTAGTACCAAACCCACCCAGCCCACTTAGAGACAGTAATTGCAAGGATTATGAACAGGAGGGATGGGGTAGGAGGGCCACACCAGAAACAAGGAGAGAAGGGACCATGTTACAGCAGAGAAAATAGGCCTCCATCAAGGACCAAAATGAGTAATGAGACATCTGATTAAGTTCACAGACTTTTGTTCCTGATCATTTACTACTGAGGGGGTATGATCTCACCAGAAGGGGAGGGCATATAGTCTGGCAGATAAAAAGTAACCAGTTTGCAAATGGGTGATAGACCCCTCCCTCACTGTGGTTTCCCACTTTTATTACATCTACCTTTGAATGTGCTTTTATCACAAGACTCTAGTTTAACAGCTTTTTGTCTCTGGCCAGGGGGTAACATACAATGCCCACCAGGATGGACTGAAGGGCATTGCAGGAGCAGCAAAACTGCAAAAGAAAATCAACAAACCACAATCCAGAACTTCAGAGACTCTATATCAACCACCTAGAACTAGGCCAGCTTAATCTCTCCCCATCTTGAAGCTCAGGGAAATTTTCAGAAGAGGGGGTGGTAAGAGTGTAAGAGCAAAAGGATGGGAGGAGCAATGATATGTAAGATACTCCATACTAGTTAGGGCTGAAGCAATAATTGGACTTTGCATGCCCTGCGCATTGTCCAACACACTGTTGACCTCACAAAGTCTGGCATCTGCTAAAGGCACCAAGATCCTTGGAGGCAAAGGATTGGCAGCCACAGCAGTGTTCCTATACCTAAGGGGAACACGGGAAAGGGTTCAGGAAAAGGCCAGTGGGTCCTTGTACGTCATCGGAGAGGAGGGCCCAGAGGAAAATCAGGCATGCACAAGAAAGGACTCTCTGGGGATTGGGGCTGGAGGCACTGGGGTTTGGGAAGGGAAGGGAGTGGGGAGGAGGAGGGAGGGAGGGAACTGGTGTACCTATTAAGTTTGTATGAGCTGAAATAATAATCAAAAATGTATTAATAAAAAAATAGCAGGCTGGAAAAAAAAAGAAAAGAGAAATACATTTCTGCTTTAGTTACTTATGGATCAAAGTGCTGTTTAAAATTCAATCCAGTAAAGTCATTACTATCTATTTTGAGTGAACTCTATGTATCACTCTTTCAAGATATTATGTCATTATTAATAAATATCTATATCAAAATGGCCAGCATGCTGCATACTTGGTCTGTAAGCCCAAGAAGGGAAGTGCAGTCAGGTCTTTGTACCAACTTTGTCCTGAAAGACTTCACTTACTTAAGATTCTGAAACTTTCTCAAACAGCACCACTGGCTGATAACCAAGTGATCAAACACATGAGTCTGTGTTAGACTATTTCAAATACCAAAAAAAAAAAATGAAGTTATTTTGATATCAAGCTATATTTTAATACAAGAAACATTTAGAGGCATACAAGAATACATTTCTAATAAAATGATCTGTCATTTAACAAGAAAGAATATTTCTGAATTTATAATATCCATAGCACAGTTTAAAAATACCTTATGCAAAATAAACAGAATCAAGAGATAAATCCTCAATCATGGTTAGAGATTTTTAACTCTTCTCTCAATGACTGACATAAAGAAACATAAAATACTAGTACCACAAAATTAATAAGATATAGAATATGCAATCCATGATCTCAAGCAGAACATGATAATTTAAATTTACAATATCTTCACACACTAACTATAAATGTTTCCTTAAATACAAGTGGATCACTTATCAGACTATATCAAATGCCACAATCGAAATTTCTCAAGCTTAATATTTGTAAAAGCTATCAACTTGACATTGCTGAACTGAATTAAGAATCATCAGTAAGGATAATCAGAAATATCGAATTTAAACAAAATGTTTCTAAATAACCCATGAGAGAGAAGAAACCAAAATGGAAATAAAAAGATGTTGAACTGCATGACAAGGAAATTAAACACACCACACAATGACACATAATCATACCAGCTTTTACAGTAAAGTATAACTTTGAATGTGTATATTAACCGAGAAAGTATGAAAAAGAATAACATAAACGAACACATATTAAGAAAATTTCAAGCTACTATATTTTCAAGTTCTAGAAAAAGAACAGTAAAATGAACTTAGAAAACTATTGGGAAGAAAATTATAGGGGGTTAAACAATCTAATATAAGAAACCACACAACAAAATTGAAACTTGTCCCTCTGAAAAAAATAATCATTTTTGTGAACTTTAGCAGCACAAATTATGAAAACCCTGAAAAGTTATCACCAAACATTAGGAAGGAAAAAGAAGAGATCACTGCAATCTTGAAGACAGAGGATTTTTTTTTAAAGAAGTGGCAAAAATGCGTATTTTGAACACAAAAAGCTAAAGGAAATGAAAAATACCTCAAATCAGAGCATGCCAAAATTGTCATGATGTTAAAAAATGTTGATAATAATCTATTTGCTAAGAATTTGTATATAAAATGAATATATTTCCCAGTGATAAAAGACAAATTTTAATATTAAGTTTTTCTCTACCATGCATTCAATGTAGAAATGAAACAAGGCTATGTAAATTCAGAGAACAGGAAGGTAGGAATAGTCCTATGAAACTAGTCCATCCTATAAAACCACTATAACTCATGTCAAAGCCTGACAAGAGCATCATATGGGAAAGGAGAACCATAGATACAAATCACTCATGAATCTAGGCACACAGTGAAAGAAAATCAAGAAAAATGATCTTAGTGGGTATAAAAAATGGATAAAACATCATGAATAAATTCACTGAAGTCCAATAGTGTAAAATGGATGTGGTATTACAAATCACAACAGAACTGACTGCTTACAAAGAACTGACTGCTTTACAAAGTTGTCAGAGATGGACAAGTATTTGATCAGATTCATTATTAAAAGCAAACACAGCAACCCAGTAGAGATTGGTCCTTCAAATTACTGAGGATCAAATTATTATTTTTTCAACAAATTGTGTTTGCATATAATATATAGTAACATGGATCTCTCACTTTAAGTCATACCAATGTCAGAAACATTGTATATTTATGTATGTATATATATGTATATCTATGTATGTGTGTATGTTTATACATATATACACACACAAAATGTGGAGTTAATATAATAATGATTTTCAAAAATAATATAGGAAAGTATCCTCAAGGTCTTGGGGAAAGGTTAAGATTTTTTTCTTCCAAAATATAGAAAACACTAATAATGAAGAACAATTTGGTAATTAAATTATGGAAAAATTTTCATAGTATCCTTATTTTTAGAAAGCATATTTTAAATTAATAAAACAGGCGACAAAGTAAAATATATTTTAATACATGCAACTAACAAAGTCTTTGCATCCATACTGTAGAAAAGTTATGGTAAACAACAGGGAAAGCAACTCAGTTTTCAAAAAATAAATGGTAAAAACATTTGAAAGAACTTTACAGAAGATAGAATTCTAATGGCTATGTGCTCTATTTCATTAATGATAAATAAATAAAATTGACTATGAAAAGCACATACAATAACAGACTGTCACCAGCATGGATAAAATAAGCAACATGGACAGTGACAGATGTCATCTGGATGCTAGAACTCTCAACTGTGAAAAGAAGTTGAGTATGATACAATTTCTTCAGAATTCTAGTAATATCTGTCTAAGATAAACATCAGCATATGCCATGATCAAGCAATCAGATTCATATGTATGCACCCAATAAAAACCTCATGAACTAAGCCAGCAATATATGAATCATTTAAAACAAGATTTTTCAGCAGTCAAAGATTAAAAAAAAATCCATCTACAATAGAATCAGCATCATGGGATATATAAAGCAATGGAAATCAATGTACCACTAAACAGAGCATTCATTCATTATACAAGATGACATAAAGGAATGAAGCCAGGCACCAGTATATCTCCCAATAAGTTTCAACTTATATAATATATATCTTCAAACTTTGTATGGCATTAAAGCAATGACAACAAGTTCCTCTGGGAAAGAAAGTGGGATTAGCAGTTGAGAGTGCTTCTGAAGTGGTTACAATTTTCTAAGTTTTGATCTTAATGGTAAACATGGGCTTGTTGGACCTTTGCATATATATTTCACATTGAAATTAAAATGGCATAAGGTGATAACTGTAGTGTTATTCCAACCATATGAAAGGAAAATTTAGGTGGATAGATGACAGATGATAGATAGATGATAGATAGATAGACAGACAGACAGACAGACAGACAGATAGATAGATAGATAGACAGATAGACAGATAGATAACTATAGAGAAAGAGGCTTACTATATAGCACAGATCTCAAATTAACAGCAATCCTGCCTGAGATTTTGAGTTTTTATGATATAGAGATTGTGGGCATGAGCCACCACATCTAGTTTCAAAAGCTGTTATTTATGATTAGATAATTAAGAGATTCTGTTTCAATGCTTAATATTTCCCATCAGCCATATTATTATTTGGTATGAGTACCAGTTGTGGCTTTTGAGACAAGGTCTAACTCTGTGTTGCATAGGTTGGTCAAGTATTTACTCTATAATGCAAACTGGTCAAGAACTTACCATGTACCTGGCCTCTAACTTGAGATTCTCTTTCGTCAGCCTTCCATATGCTGGGATTAAACTGGATTATATATTATTCATATATGATTAAAAAATAATTAAACAAGAGATGACTGAGGGGTTAAAGACTTTTGAGTTCTGAGGTGTGTTCTTTAAATGAGCCAATTATCTCCTTGATGTTTAGTTTTTTAAGTTCTTTGTGCACTCTAGTTAATAAAGCTCTATCAGATATGTGGTTAGTGAAGATTTTCTCCCATTCTGTGGGTTGCCTTTTGCTCGGTTTACAATCTCTTTATCTGAACAGAAGCTGTTTAATTTCATAAGATCCCATTTGTTAAGTGTTGGTTGTAGTGACTGTGCTATTGGATTTCTGTTTAGGAACTGTTGGCCTAGCCCAATCAGCTCCAGTTCCCGATGCTTTCCAATAGTGTTTTTATACTTTCTGGCCTAATATTAAGGTACCTTATCCATTTGGAATTAATTTTTATACATGGTGACAAGTTTTAATCTTCTACATGCAGATATCCAGTTTTGTCGGCACCATTTGTTGAAGATGCTATTCTTTTTCCATTGAATTATTTGTGTCCCTCTATCAAAGATCAAGTGGCTGTAATCATGTGGGCTTATATATGGGTCTTCGACCTTTATCCATCGATCCAACACATCTATTTTGGAGCCAGTACCTGACTGTTTTTATTACTATGGATTTGAAGTATAGATTAAGGTTTGGTATGGTGATACCTCATGCAATGTTTTTGTTACTTGGATTGTTTTTGATATCCTGAGCTGTTTGTGCTCCCACATGAATTTTGAGATAGTTTGGTCAATTTTCTTTAAAAAATTGCTTGGGGATTTTGATTGGTGATGTTGATTCTGCCCATCCAGGAGCATGTAAGGTGTTTCCACTTTCTGGAGTGTTCTGTGATTTCTTTGTGGTTTTAGAATTTTTGTTACAAAGGACTCTCACTTCTTTGGTTAGATTTATACCATTTTTAGGAGCTTTAGTAAATGGGATTGTTTCTCTTATAACTTTTCCTTGTTTTTCATCCTTGGTGTATAGGATGGCCACTGATTTTTGCATTTATTTTGTAATCTGATACGCTCCTGAACTTATGTATTAGTTCTAAGAGTTTCCTGATGGAGTTTTTAAGATCACTCAGGTATACAATTATGTCATCTGCAAATAGAGATAATTCGACTTCTTCCTTTCCATTTGAATCCTTTTTTTCTCCCTCTCTTTTATGGCTTTGGCTAAGACTTCGAGTACAAAATTGAATAGAAGTGGTTAGTGGACAGCCTTATCTAGTTCCTGATTGAAGCAGGAATACTTCAAGTTTTTCCCCATCCAGTATAATCCTTGCTGTTGGCTTGTTGTATACAGCTTTTATTATTTTTTATATAAGTTCCTTCTACTCCAATTGTCCCTAGGGTTTTGATCATAAAAGGACATTAGATCTTGCCAAAAGTTTTTTCTGCATCTATCGAGAATATCATGTGGTCTTGGACTTTGGATTGGTTTATGTGATGGATTACATTTATTGATTTGTGTTTGTTGAACCATATGATGGATTACAATTATTGATTTGTGTATGTTGAACCAACCTTGTCTGCCTGGGATAAAGCTTACTTGATCACAGTGGATGATCTTTTTGATATGTTTTTGAATCTGATTTGCTAAGATTTTGTTGAGAATCTTTGCATCTGTATTCATCAAAGAAATTGTCCTATAGTTTTCTTTTTTAAGTACATCTTTATTAGGTTTTGGGATTAGTATGATATTAGCTTCATACAAAAAATTTGGAAGTGTTCCTTTGCTATTTTATGGAAAGTTTTATGGAGTATTGGTGTAAGTTCTTCTTTAAATGTCTGGTAGAATTCTGCGCTGAATCCATCTGGACATTTTTTGGTGGGAAGATTCAAGATTACTTCATCAATTTCCTGGGTTGTTATAGGATTATTTAAATAATTCAAAACTTCCTAATTCAATTTAGGTAACCTGTGCTTACTCAGGAATTCATCCATTTCTTTTGAGTTTTCAGATTTCATGGAGTATAAGTTTTTGAAATATGATCTTATAATTCTCTGAATTTCCTGGAAGTCAGGTATGATAACTCCATTTTCATTTCTAATTTTGTTAATTTGAGTTTTTGGTCTCTTGATTTTGGCTAATTTAGCTAGGGGTGTATCAATCTTATTGATTTTTTCAAAGAACCAGCTTTTCATCTGGTTCTTTGTATTATATTTAATAATCTCAATTTCCATTATTTTTCCCTTGATTTTGCTAATCTCCTCTTTTCTACTGCTTTTAGGATTGTATGGCTCTTGTGTCTCTAAAGCTTTAAGCTGTATTGTTATTTATTGTAATGTTTCTATTTTTCATATAGGCATTAACAGCTATAAACTTACTTCTTTGGACAGTTTTCATCATGTCCCAGAGATTTTGATATGTTGTATTTTTATTATCATTCACATCTAGGAAATCTTGAATTTCCTTCTTGATTTCCTTCTGAAAACATTTCTCATTCAGCATCATAGTGTTTAGTTTCCAAGAATTAGTGTATTTTCTTCTGTTTGTTGTGTTGTGTATGTCAAGCTTTAGACCCTGGTGGTCTGACAGTTCAAATTTCCTGTACATATGGAGATTCATTTTGTGGCCCAATATGTGGTCTATTTTGGAGAAAGTTTCATGGGCTGCTGAGAAAAATGTATATTCCTTGGTGTGTGGTGTATTCCTTGGTTTGATAGAGATGTGTAAAGTCCATTTCAGTAAGGGTTTGATTTAGTTCCAATGTGTCTCTGTTGAGTCTTTGGCCTGTTCATCTACCCCATGTTGAGAGTGCTATATTGAAATCCCAAGTATTATCATTGTGGGATAGATTTTTTTGTTTTAGACATTGTAACATTTATTTAATGAATGTAGAAGAGCCCATATTAGCTGTGTATATGTTCAGTATTGTGAATCTGGTGAAACATTCCTGTGACTGAAGTGTAGTATCCTTCTGTCTCTTATGATTTTCTTTCTTTTGAAGTTCACTTTGTCAGAAAGCATAATTGCTACTTCTGCTTGTTTCTTGGTTCCATTTGTTTAAAAAAATATTGACCAGCCTTTTACTTTTAGAATGTGCCTATATTTTGTGGTGGTATGTGTTTCCTAAAGGCAGCAGATGGATGGGTTGTGATTTCTAATCCATGTTTGTAACCTGTGTCTTTGATTGGTGAGTTAATTCCATTGACATTTAGTGTTACAATGGAGAAATTACATTTAATCCCTAACAAGTTTTGTGTTCAGTGGCTTTCATAAGTGTGTTATTTAGCTTATAGGTTGTGGTGGTATTATACTTCCCCTTCTGTCTTCCTCCATATGCTTGTTCTTTTCTTCAAGTTGAGTATCTTTTCTAACATTTTTTGAAGGCCTGGTTGGTGGTCATATAAGCTTTCAATTTGTCTTTATGGTGGAAAATTTTTCTTTGACCCTCAATTATGACTTATAGTTTTGCAGCCTGGATTGAAATTTGTGCTCATTCAATACTCTCCAAGCTCTTCTGGTTTTTACTGTTTCCATTGAAAAACCATTTGTTATTTTAATAGGTTTACCTTTAAAAGTGACTTGTTTTCTCTCTCAAAGCTCTCAGTACATTCTCCTTGTCTTGTATTTGTAGTGTCTTGACTATTATTTGCCATAATGAGTCTATTTTGGTCATATCTGTTTGGGGTGAGCCTCCTGTATTTGGATGGGCCTCTCTTTCTTTAGATGTGGAAAATTTTCCTTTATGATAATTTAAAAATTTTCCTCAGGTGTAGTATTTTGGGATTCTTGTTCTGGTATTCCATGAATGTACATGTTAGGCTTCTTTGAGTTGTCTGGTAACTCTTGAATATTCCTCTCAAGTATCTTTTTGGTTTTAACAACTTCTTTGATTGAAATGGTTAGGTTTTCCACTTTGTCTTCAAGATCTGATATTCTATTTTCTGCTTCATTAGTTCTGCTGATAAGACTTTCTGTTCAGTTCTGGGTTGAAAATAGCTTGTCTTTTAGTTTCAGTTTAAACTCTCCTTCAGATTGTTTTAACTGCTCTATTCTTATTTTTGTTTCTTCAACTGCTTTTCTCATTTCCTCCAAGTGCCTGTTGTGTTGTGTTCCTGTTCAAAGTGGTTGAAGTGGTTATTTAACTCGTTCCATATTTCTTCTTTCATTGTTTTGCTCATAGTAAAGATCAGGCTTTGAAAATCATTATCTTTGGGTATTGTTTTCTTGGCTATATTTTGTGAGTTTGTTCTGGTTGGATTCCATCATTATGGGATTGATTTTTTTTGCAGGAGATTTGTTGTTTTGTCTTTTTTTCTCATGGATGTGCTCTGTGACCTGGGCATTTTTGTTTTATGTCTTATTTCCTTCTGTTTGTTTTTGTATTTTTTTGTCTGAACTGAATTAGACAGTATTACTACATTTAAGCAGTTATAGCTAGTGTTTGCCTTGGAGTTGGGTATGCCTGTCTGGTGTTGGTGTTATTTCCTAGATGAGTCTATTGGACTGTTAGTACATGAATTAAGGCAGGTTTAGCAGACAGGGATTAAAGGTTAGTATAGTAGTGTACTTTTTAAGTTTACTTCCTTGGTGACATGTGAGGGTGAATGGTATAGTCCCTGAAGTTGTATGGATTTTGGAATGGCTATATGGAAATGTTAAACTACAGTGACTAATAATTGAGAGGAACAAGATAGTAAAAAGGGTTTACTTATCCTAGAGTTGGATGTGAAGATTCTCTCCCATATGATGGGATAATTTTAGAAAACCTCAGATGAATGGTGTTGGTCCACTATCCCTTTTCTTGGGTTTTCTCTGGACTCTGTTCAATTCCAAGGACCAGGGAGTCCACCCTGGTCCAGGTCCAGCCTGAGTCTGAGGAGCAGGGAGTCTGCCCTGGTGTGAGTCTGGGGAAAAAAGGGGACATAGTTGTTTTAAGGAGTGGGTAGACAATGCCTGCTGTTTCCTGTGTATCAGGGAATTGCTTACTCTTAGGTTGAACCAACTAGTTCAATCATCTGTGCAGGATTCCCTCTTCCCAGGGAATTTGATTTACCTGAAGGTATGCAAAATAATGGGAGGAATCTGCCTTTTCTAGCCACAAAAGGCATCTCTCAACTTCTCTCTCTTCTTCCTTTTGACAAGACAAAAACAGAAGCAAATGTCTGTGAAGATTTTTGCATTTTGTAAGCAACTCGCCCTTGAGCCTCTACCTCACAGGGCAAGACTTTTCCTTTCTCTTTCTCTTTTAAACATACCTCCCTGACAGTCAAGAATTTTTTTAATTATTTCTCTAAGGACTCTAATTTCTAACTTTACCTTCACATAACCATTTTGCCAGTCTATAAGCATGTCTCTTTCTGGCATATCCAGTTGCTTGGTATTCCTTGAGTTGCAAGTCCTATTGCTTTCTATTTTAAAATAAATGTAAACATTTTCAACTCCTTTTCTACTTAATTATTTCACAGAGAACAAACTTATAGATCTATATCAGTTGTAAGCAAACAAGTTTCATGTGATGTAAAAATTATATGGCAAATACTAACAAACTGGGATCAAAAATTGGGAATTCAATAATTTTTAGAATCACCTTCATATACATAAATTATAAATCTTCACTAGATTCAAATGCTTCTGATCTAATCTGGATAGAGTCATATAAAAACAAAACATAGAGTAAGACCAAGTTTAATCTAAAAGCTATTTATTGAAGAAGAATAATTATGATAATAGGGGAATAATCAGTGTTTGTGAAAAGAAAGAAAAGTAAAACAAAACCAGTCAACCCAGTGGAAAATAATGGAGTCACACCCACCACAAAACTCTTAGGTCAGAAATGATTGAGTTCTTATACCTCAGCCTCCCTTGGGCAATGATGTGGGTTGCCCAACAAATTGAACAACTTTGCTTCTGACTGCTCTCTGCAGTAGAAACTGAGCAGAAGATATGAATTGCACTAATAAGACAATGACTATGTAAAATATTTGTGAAAAATGTATCATATATAAAACCTCTCATGTCTATACTAAAAAAAACGGAAAGAATAATGGAAGTAAAATCTAAAAAGTCATTAGGTAGATGATGTTTTTGCTTTAATTTGTATTTCATTGAATAAAATTAGTACTGATAACACTATTTGAAATCATATATGATATATATGTGGCACTAAGCATAAAAGTTAGATACTATTCCTGAGATGCAAGTGTCTGAAATGTTTAAAAAATGACTCAAGTACCAAAAAGCTCTCAGTCAATGACATCATGGCTTAAACCAGATTCACCATTCCTTGATTTTCAATAGTAACAGGTCAGAATAGCATGCTAAATATAAATATATTATCTACCATGTAAACTGTAAATGATGGAAGAAAAATTTAAGGCAATTCAATAAGCAGATGTATTAAAATATTAAAAAGGTTATAAATTCTCATTGGGAAGTGAAAAAGAACACAAAAATATGTAATCAATTCAAAGGAAAGCATCAAGGTTTCCGTCAAGATTCACTTCATTCTTTGAGATTTCATGTGTCCACGGAATGCTCTTTGAAATATAGTGTGAGCAAGAATAAATTATCTTCTATATTTTTAAAATTCATTAGAAGTTGAACTTGGAAATCTGTAGGAAAAAATGGATTGATTTTTTTCCCATCAAAATAGATTTGTGCCATGCACATTATTTTACTGAATATACTGTCTTTTAAAAAATATTTTAGCTGACTGTGCAGAAAATCTGTATGCTCTAATCTTCAAAGTATAGATAGGACTAAATAATTCATCTTTATAAAGTCACATCCATCTTTATAAAATATCTCCTCTTTTAAACTGCTGATTCTTGATAACGCATTGTTTCACTCCATTTTGAGCTCATTATTTAAATGTTATCTCTCCGCGCTGGTATGTTTTAGTACTTAAAAGCTTAAAAATATCTACCCTTGCTTCCATGATTATCTCTCTGTCTCACCTTCCAGCAATGAAAATAGCAAATATATTTCTTTGCCTGCTAATATGTAAATTCCATCCCTTTGTATTAAGCCCTCTAGAGCACAAATTATTATAGCCAATGAGACAGTTGAAAATGGCATAGATGCTGATTGTGGCCTTGACATAAGAATAGAAGATTAAAATATGGGCTGGAGAGGTAGCTCAGGGGTTAAGCCTCTGCCTTGCAGGCAGAAGGTCCTGAGTTCGGATTCCAGATCCCACGTATAGACGCCAGGTGGAAGCGGGGGCAGCCTGCGCTTTTGATACTGGTAGGGCGGAGCCTGTGAATCGCGGGGCAGAAGGAGGTGGTTCCCGATTCGTCCGTGGTTCTACACACACACACATACACACATGGGTGCGCACATACATACACACACACGCACAATTGAATAAATAATAATAAAAAAATTAAAAAAAATGTTTTTTTAAAAAAAAGTTTTAAGAATAGAAGATTAAAATAAAATTTCATTCCTCTGGCAGTGTTAAACATTGAACAGCTACCCAAATTCTGTGGTACACGGTCTGGTAGGCTTAGCTTTCTGCCTGACACAATGGTCCACTGAGCTCAGACTTCCCTTGCTTGTTACTTCAGATGCACTAGGACTGATATATTTATCCTACTCATTGCCTATGAGTACCAAGGGTATTCAAGAAAAAATTAACCTGCAGATATGATGAATAGTAGGATCCTTGCAGAATTATCACTTTCTGAAACAGTGCCTTTTCAAATTGATACACACAACCTAGATCAAAATGAAGCTTATGTTAGTAGCTTTGACTATTCACTAGAGAGTTGAGAAATATGTAAGTATGATATAATATCATAGAATATGTGAGGCTTTTGTGGATTTTCTATTTAATTCACAGCTTTAGGCATTGTACTCAGAGTATGTAATAAACAATCCAAAGATTGTTCAGGAATATAAAATTATGGAATGTTATTCTACATAGCTTATCAAAAGCTGGCAAACATTTGTTCTTTACTAATTGAAGCAGTTTGGTAAATTTTACAGATATGGTTAAATATTGTTATGAAGAATACGATAGATCACTATAAAATATAGTTGAGAATACAGATAAAATCTTCCAAGAACTTTAGTGTAATGTCTACCACCAATAGCTCTGTGAACTAGGGAAGCTATCAAAACACGTACATGTTTTATTTTCTTGTTAGGCTACTGTGAGGACAATGAGATCAGTTTCAGACACATACTTCAATGCTGATTAGAATCAAGAGCTAAGAGAAGCAAAAACTGTATGAGTTTCCCCTAGGGAAGAGAAAATGTGGTTATGGGACACTTGCTCTAATCAATTATCTGAAAAGTTGGTGAGTGGTTAAGAGCGCAAGTTTAATTTTCAAGGAAAAAAATAGAGCCAAGTAGCATTAAAATATCACAAAGTATTTCTTCATCAGTCACCTCTATTCCCAATCCAATATCATATCTCTCGAAAATTTTTAGGGTCAAAAAATTTTCGTCAATACTTACCTGGCAGGGGAGATACCATGATCACGAAGGTGGTTTTCCCAGGGCGAGGCTTATCCATTGCACTCCGGATGTGCTGACCCCTGCGATTTCCCCAAATGTGGGAAACTCGACTGCATAATTTGTGGTAGTGGGGGACTGCGTTCGCGCTCTCCCCTGAAAAAAAAAAAATTTCGTCAAAATTGAGGACAATTGGGGCTGGAGAGATAGCTCAGGGGTTAAGCCTCCGCCTTGCAGGCGGAAGGTCCTGAGTTCAGATCCTAGACCCCATGTATGGACGGAAGCAGGGGCAGCCTGCGTTTCTGGTCCTGGTAGGGCGGGGCTTTGGAATCCCGGGGCAGAATAAACAAGAAGGAGATGGAGGCGTCCATGGTGGTTCCCAAATTCGTCCGTGATTCTACACACACACACATACACACACACACACACACACACAACACATACACGCACAATTGAATAAATAATAATTTTTTTAAAAAAATTGAGGACAATTGCAATTTTCAATCTATACTTTTCTTTTTTATTTATTTTTTCCACTCGTACAAAATTAATAGATACCCCAGTCCCCTCCCTCCCTCCACCCCTTCCTGGATCCCCTTTCTCCCTCCCCCCTTTTCCTCTTCCTTTCTCCCCTTCCTCTCTTTCTCCCAGTGCCCCCTCCACCCCCATCCCTGGAAGATCCCTTAGTGTGGATGTCAAACTTCCCTCTGGGTCCTCCTCTCTGATGAGGTGTAAGGACTCATTAGCATTGCCTAAAACTCTTTCTTGTGTTTCCCTTTAGTATGGGAACACTATTGTGGCTGTTAATCCCTTGCCTTTAAGGATGCTAGTACCTGTGATCCATGCTAGACTATTGGGGGGGAGGGTAAATGTTATGCAGGTCATTGCACAGGTCATGCAAAGTCCTATTGTGATTTCCTCAACCCTAACTTGGTGTGGAGTATCTTGCATAATGAATTAATGAAATTTGCTGGGAAATGGATGGAATTAGAAAAAATTATATTGAGTGAAGTATCTCAGACACAGAAAATTAGGTGCCGTATATACTCCCTAATAGGTGGATCCTAGTCCGAATCCCACTTAGAGACACACTCAAAGATAAATCTCTGTAATATCTGCAGTAATTGCAAAGATTATAAACAGCAGCGAAGGGGAAGGAGAGCTCTGCCAGAAACAAGGAGAGAAGAAATCATGCTACAGCAGAGAAAATAGGCCACTATCCAGTACTGCAAGTAAGTAGTGAGATATCTGGTTAAGCTCACAGACTTTTCTTCCTGGTTACTTGCATCTTTAGGATCCCCATCTTTAGGCTCTTACAATCTTACCGCTCCTTCTTCCACAAATTTCCCTTAGCTTTAGGATGGGGAGAGATTAAGCTGGCCTGGTTCCAGGTGATTAATGTAGGGTCTCTGATGTTCTGAATTATGGTTTGTTGTTGTTTTTTTTTTTCTAGTTTTGCTGTTCCTGTACCACCCTTGGTTCCATCCTGATGGGTATTGGATGTCACCTTCTAGCCAGAGATAAAAGACTATTAAAATAGAGTCTCACTATAAGAGCAGATTCAAAGGTAGATGGAATAAAATTAGGAGATTGCAGTGAGGGGGGTCAGTCTCCCATTTAGAGGATGGTTACCATCTATCATCCAGACTTTATGCTCCCCCTGACTGGGAAGATAAACCCCATCAGTTGCAAGTAACCAGGAAGAAAAGTCTGTGAGCTTAACCAGATATCTCACTACTTACTTGCAGTACTGGATAGTGGCCTATTTTCTCTGCTGTAGCATGATCTCTTCTCTCCTTGTTTCTGGCAGAGCTCTCCTTCCCCTTCACTGCTGTTTATAATCTTTGCAATTACTGCAGATATTACAGAGATTTATCTTGAGTGTGTCTCTAAGTGGAATTCAGACTAGGATCCACCTATTAGGGAGTACATACGGCACCTAATTTTCTGTGTCTGAGATACTTCACTCAATATAATTTTTTCTAATTCCATCCATTTCCCAGCAAATTTCATTAATTCATCTTTTTGATGGTTGAGTAGTACTCCATTGTATAGATGTACCACATTTTCCTTATCCACTCGTCAACTGTTGGACATTTGGGTTGATTCCATGACTTTGCTATTGTAAACAGTGCTGCTATGAACATGGTCATGCTTGTGCCATTGAGGTAAATTTTTGCTGTATGGGGAGGTTATTCCCAAAAGTGGAATCGCAGGGTCATATGGCATTTCAATCTTTAATTTGTTTAAGAATCACCAGACTGCTCACCAGAGTGGTTGTAAAAGCCTACATTCCCACCAGCAATGTAGGAGAGTTCCCTTCTCGCCACAGCCTCTCCAACATTTGTATTGTGGATTTTTGCCATCCTGACCAGGGTGAGATAATATCTCAGGGAGGTGTGAATTTGCATTTCTCTAAGGGTGCAGAGCATTTTTTAAGATATTTGTTAGAAATTTCAATTTGTTAGACATTTCAATTACAAGTTTCTTATAAGCTCCTAGGTGCATTTTTTTAATTGGGCCATTTGTTTCCTTCGTGTTTAGTTTTCTAAGTTCTTTGTGTAATCTGGATAACAGAGCTCTATCAGATATGTGGTTAGTGAAGATTTTCTCCCATTCTGTGGGTTGCCTTTGTGCTCCAGTTACAATCTCTTTCTCTGAACAGAAGCTCTCTAATTTCATAAGATCCCCTCTGTTGAGTGTTGGTTGTAGTGACTGTGCTATTGGATTTCCATTTAGGAAATATTGGCCTAGTCCAATCAGCTCCAAGGAGTTCCCTACCCTTTCAACTAAGGTTTTTATAGATTCTGGCCTTATAATGAAGTCCTTGATCCATTTGGAATTAATTCTTGTACATGGTGACAAGAACGGGTCCAGTTTTAATCTTCTGCATGTGGACATCCAGTTTTGCCAGCACCATTTGGTGAAGATGCTCTTCTTTTTCCATTAGATTTTTGGGGCCATTTGTCAAAGATCAAATAGCTGGAATTGTGGGGCTTATATCTGGGTCTTCAACCCTTATCATTGATCTGTGTGTCTATTTTGGAGCCAGTACCAGGCTGTTTTTATTACTATGGATTTGTAGTATAGATTAAGGTTTGCTATGGTGATACCTCCAGCATTACTCAGGATTGTTTTTACTATCCTAGGTCTTTTGTGCCTCCATATAAATGTTGAGATTGTTTGGTCAACTTCTTTAAAGAATTGCTGTGAGATTTTAATTGGTATAGCATTGAATCTGTATATTGCCTTTGGTAGGATGGTCATTTTCATGATGTTGATTCTGCCAATCCAGGAATATGGGAGGTCTTTCCACCTTCTGGTATCTTCTGTAATTTCTTTCTTTAGGATTATAAAATATTCATTGTAAAGGTCCCAAAATACCACACCTGAGGAAAATTTTCAAATTATCATAAAGGAGAACTTTCTTTATCTAAAGAAAGACAGGCCTATCCAAATACAAGAGGCATTCCACACCTCAAACAGTTATTACCAAACTAGAAACTTGCCATGGTAAATAATAGTCAAAACAGTCCACATTCAAGACAAAGAAAAGATGCTGAGAGCTTCAAGAAAAAAAAAGTCACTTTTAAAGGTAAACCTATTAAAATAACAAATGACTTCTCAATGGAAGCAGTAAAAGCAAGAAGAGCTTGAAGAGACATACTTCAAGTATTGAATGTGCAAAAGTGTCAACCCAGGCTTATATATCCAGCAAAACTATCAGTCATGATGGAGGGGAAAAGAAAAGTTTTTCAGTACAAGACAACTTGAAGGCTTTCATGTCTACCAAACCAGGCCTTCAAAAAATGCTAGAAATGATACTCAAGCTTGAAGAAAAGAACACGTTTATTTAGAAGGACAGAAGGGAAGTATAATACCACCAAAACTTAAAAGCCAAAGAATAATATACTTACAAAAACCAGTAAACATAAAAAGTGTCCAGAGTTAAAAGTAATTTCTCCATTATAACACTAAATGTCAGTGGAATTAATTCACCAATCAAGAGACACAGATTACAAACTTGGATTAAAAATCAAAACCCATCAATCTGCTGCCTTCAGGAAACTCATCTCACCACAAAATAAGGAACAATCCTGAAAATAAAAGGCTGGTCCAATAGTCTGTAAGCTAATGGAACTAGGAAAGAGGCAGGGATAGCTATTATGCTATCAGACAAAGTGGACTTCAAACCAAAAAAAAAATCATAAGAGACACAGATGGATGCTACATTTTTGTCACAGGTACAATTCACCAGGAAGACTTCACAATACTGAACATATATGTTCCTAACACGGGCTCCTCCACATTCATTAAACAAAGGCTACAGTGTCTAAACAAGAAATCAACCTCAAAACGATAATTCCTGGGAATTTCAACACTTCCCTCTCAACATGGGATAGATCAACAGGTCAAAAACTTAACAGAGACACATTGAAACTTAATCAAACCCTTACTGAAATAGATCTTACAGATCTGTATCAAACTTTTCATCCACACACCAAAGAATACACAATTTTCTTATTAGCACATGGAACTTTCTCCAAAAGAGATGACATATTGGGCCACAAAATGAATCTCCACATATACAGGAAAGTTGAAATTCTAGTCTGTACCATGGTTTGACATCTGCAACACAACAAACAACAGAAAATACACTAACTCCTAGAAACTAAACACTATGATGCTGAGTGAGAATTGGATTCAAGAAGAAATTACAAAGGAAATTCAAGATTTCCTGGAAGCAAATGATAATGAAAATACAACTTATCAAATCTTTGGGACACAATGAAAGCTGTTCTAAGAGATAAGTTCATAGCTCTTAATGCCTACATCAAAAAAAAATAGAAACATCACAAATAAATAACTTAAAAATGCAGCTTAAAGCTTTAGAGACACAAGAGCAATCCAATCCCAAAAGCAGTAGAAGAGAGGAGATTAACAAAATCAGGGAAAAATATCTGAAATTGAGATAAGGAAAACGATACAGAGAATCAACCAGTCAAAAAGCTTGTTCTTTGAAAAAATTCAATAAAACTTATACACCACTAGTTAAATTAACCAAAAACAAGAGAGAGAAAACCCAAATTAACAAAATTAGAAATGAAAATGGAACTATCATGACTGATACCCAGGAAATCCAGAGAATTATAACATCATATTTCAAAAACTTGTACTCTGGGAAATTTGATAACAAAAAAAAATGGATGAATTCCTAAGTAAGCACAACTTACCTGAATTAAATCAAGAAGTTTGGAATTATTTAAATAGTCTTATAACATATGAGGAAATTGATGAAGTACTCTCGAATCTTCCTACCAAAAAATGTCCTGGACCAGATGGATTCAGCACAGAGTTCTATCAGATATTTAAGGAACAAATAACACCAATACTCTTTTAACTGTTTCATCAAATAGCAAAGGAAGGAACACTACCAAATTTTTTCTATGAAACTAATATTTTCTTAATCCCAAAACCTAATAAAGATACACTTAAAAAAGAAAACTATAGGCCAATCTCTTTGATGAATACACATGCAAAAGTTCTCAACAAAATCTTAGTAAATCGGATTCAAAAACATATTAAAAAGATCATTCACGGGGACCAAGTAGGCTTCATCCCCGGCACACAAGGTTGGTTCAGCATATGCAAATCAATAAATGTAATTCACCATATAAGCCAGTCCAAAGTCCAAGACCACATGATACTCTCGATAGATGCAGAAAAAGCTTTTGACAAGATCCAACAGCCTTTTATGATCAAAACTCTAGAGACAGTAGGAATGGAAGGAACCTTTATCAACATAATACATGCTGTATACAACAAGCCACTATCAAGGATTATACTCAATAGGGAAAACTGGAAGCATTCCCCCTTCAATGGAACTAGACAAGGCTGTCCACTATTAACACTTCTATTCCATATTGTACTTGAATTCTTAGCTGGAGCTAAGAAAGGGACAAGAATGGAAGATAAAAAGAATTCAAATGGGCAAGGAAGAAGTCAAGTTATCTCTATTTGCAGATGACATGATCATATACCAGAATGATCCTAAAAACTTCACCAGGAAACTCCTGGAACTACTACAGAAGTTCAGTAGGGTGGCAGGTTACAAAATAAATGTACAAAAATCAGTGGCCTTCCAATACGCCCAGGACGAAAAAAGTGAAAAAGACCTAAGGGAAACAATTCCATTACAAGAACCCCTAAAAAAAATGAAATACCTTGGTATAAAACTAACCAAGGCAGTAAAAGACCATTACAATGAAAACTTTAAAACCATAAAGAAAGAAATTACAAAAGACACCAGAAGGTGGAGTGACCTCCCAATGTTCCTGGATTGGCAGAATCAATATCATAAAAATGACCATCCTACCAAAAACAATATACAGATTCAATACTATGCCAATCAAAATCCCAAAGCAATTCTTTAAAGAAATTGATCAAACAGAGATTTATCTTTGAGTGTGTCTCTAAGTGGGATTGGGACTAGGATCCACCTATTAGGGAGTACATATAGTGCTTAATTTTCTGTGTCTGGGATACTTCACTCAATATAATTTTTTCTAATTCCATCCATTTCCCAGCAAATTTCATTAATTCATATTTTTTGATGGCTGAGTAGTATTCCATTGCATAAATGTACCACCTTTTCCTTATCCACTCGTCAACTGTTGGACATTTGGGTTGATTCCATGACTTTGCTATTGTAAACAGTGCTGCTATGAACATGGTCGTGCTTGTGCTATCAAGGTGAATTTTTGCTGTTTGGGGGGTTATTCCCAAAAGTGGGAATAGCAGGGTCATATGGCATTTCAATCTTTAACTTCTTTAAGAATCGCCAGACTGCTTGACAGAGTGATTGTAGGAGCCTGCATTCCCACCAACAATGTAGAAGAGTTCCCCTCTCTCCACATCCTCTCCAGCATTTGGTGTTGTTTGTATTGTGGATTTTTGCCATCCTGACTGAGGTGAGATGATATCTCAGTGAGGTTTTGATTTGATTTGCGTTTCCCTGATGGCTAAGGATGTGGAGCATTTTTTAAGGTATTTGTTAGACATTTTAATTTCGACCCTGGTAAATTTTCTTTTAAGTTCCAAGGCCCATTTTTTTAATTGGGCCATTTGTTTCCTTGGTGTTTACTTTTCTAAGTTCTTTGTGCACTCTGGATAATAGAGCTCTATCAGATATGTGGTTAGTGAAGATTTTTTCCCATTCTGTGGTTTGCCTTTGTGCTCCAGTTACAATCTCTTTATTTGTACAGAAGCTCTTTAATATCACAAGATCCCATCTGTTGAGTGTTGGTTGCAAAGATTATAAACAGGAGGGAAGGGGAAGGAGGGCCCCACCAGAAACAAGGAGAGAGGGGACCATGTTACAGCAGAGAAAATAGGCCACCATCAAGGACTGCAAGTAAGTAATGAGACATCTGGTTAAGTTCACAGACTTTCCTTCCTGATCATTTGCAACTGATGTGGTATTATCTCACCAGAAGGAGAGGGCGTATAGTCTGGCAGATAGAAAGTAACCATTTTGCAAATGAGAGACTGACACCCCTTCACCTCTCCTACTTTTATTCTATCTACTTTTGAATATACTCTTATAATAATACTCTATTTTAACAGCTTTTTATCTCTGGCTAGGGGGTGACATCCCATACCCATCAGGATGGAGCCAAGGGCATTACAGGAGCAGCAAAACTGAAAAAAAATCAACAAACCATAATTCAGAACATCAGAGACTATTTATCAACCACCTGGAACCAAGCCAGCCTAATCTGTCCCCATCCTGAAGCTCAGGGAAATTTGTGGAAGAAGGGGCGATTAAGATTGTAAGAGCACAAGGATGGGAGGAGCAATGATATGCAAGATACTCCACACAAGTTAGGGCCGAAGCAATCATAATTGGACTTTGCAT
The DNA here is from genome assembly GCA_023101885.1 of Typhlomys cinereus. Taxonomy (NCBI): domain Eukaryota; kingdom Metazoa; phylum Chordata; class Mammalia; order Rodentia; family Platacanthomyidae; genus Typhlomys; species Typhlomys cinereus. Next base: position 835,229 of record JALPQD010000221.1, on the reverse strand, counting down.
GTCCTGTGAAATGTCCAACACACTATTGACCCCACAAAGTCTAGCATTTGCTAAAGGCACCAAGATCCTTGGAGGCAAGGGATTGACAGCCACAGTAGTGTTCCTATGCTTAAGGGGAACACAGGAAAGGATTCAGGGAAATGCCACTGTGTCCTTGTATGTCATCGGAAAGGAGAGCCCAGAGGAGAGACTGGCAGGCACATTAAAGGATTCTCCAGGGACTGAGGGGGGAGGCACTGTGCGATGGGGAGGGAGGGGTGAGGGGAGAGGGAGCAGGGGGTTCGGGGGAAGGAGGAAGGAGGGAGGGAACTGGTATACCTACTAAGTTTGTATGAGCGGAAATAATAATAAAAAAGTTTTAAAAAAAAGATTGTAAGAGCACAAGGATGGGGAGAAGTAATGATATGCAAGTTACTCCATACAAGTTAAGTCCTAAGCAATCATAATAGGACTTTGCATGACCTGCGCAATGACCAATACATTATTGACCCCTCAAAGTCTAGCATGGACTAAAGACACTAGGATTCTTAGAAGCCAAGGATTAACAGCCACAATAGTGTTCCTATACTTAAAGGGAACACAAGAAAGAGTTCTAGGAAATGCCACTGAATCCTTACACCTCATCAGAGAGGAGGGCCCAGAGGAAAGTTTGACAGACACACTAAAGGATGCTCCAGTAATGGGGGTGGAGGGGGCATTGAAAGAAAAGGAAAGAGGGGGGAAGGAAGGGGAAAAAGGGGGAGGGAGAAGGGGGATTGAGGGAGGGGTGGAGGGAAGGAGGGGACCGGTGTACCTATTAAGTTTGTATAAGTGGAAATAAATAAATAAATTATTTATTTACAAAAAGAAATTGATCACATAATCTCAAAATTCATATAGCAAAATAGGATAGCAAAAACAATCCTGAGCAACAAAAACACTGCTGGAGATATCACCATACTAAACCTTAATCTATACTACAAATCCATAGTAATAAAAAAAGCCTAGTACTGGCTCCAAAATAGATGTGTTGGATCAATGGATAAAGGTTGAAGACCCAGATATAAGTCCACATAATTATAGCCCTTTGATCTTTGACAAAGGGGCCCAAAAAATCCAATGGAAAAAGAACAGCATCTTCGACAAATGGTGCTGGCAAAACTGGATGTCCACATGCAGAAGATTAAAACTGGACTTGTACTTGTCATCATGTACAAAAATTAATTCCAAATGGAACAAGGACCTCAATGTTAGGCAAAGACTATGAAAACCCTAGGTGAAAGGGTACAGAACTCCTTCCATCTGATTGGGCTAGGCCAACAGTTACTAAAGAGAAGTCCAATAGCACAGTCACTAGAACCAACACTCAACAAATGGGATCTTATGAAATTAAAGAGTTTCTGTTCAGATAAATAGGTTGTAAATCAAGCAAAAAGGCAACCCCATAGAGCTCTATTATCCAGATTACACAAAGAACTTACAAAACTAAACACCAAGGAAATAAATGGTCCAATTAAAAAGTGGGCCTGGGAGCTCCAAAGAAACTTTACCAGGGATGAAATTAAAATGTCTAACAAATACCTTAAAAAATGCTCCACATCATTAGTCATCAGGGAAATGCAAATCCAAACCTCCCTGACATATCATCTCACCTCAGTCAGGATAGCAAAAATCCACAATACAAATGACCCCAAATGCTGGAAAGGATGTAGCAAGAAGGGAAGTCTCCTACATTGCTGGTGGGAATGCAGGCTTATACAACCACTCTGGTGAGCAGTCTGGCAATTCTTAAAGAAGTTAAAGATTGAAATTCTTTATGTCCCTGCTATTCCACTTTTGGGAACAATAAAATAAATAATAAAAATTCACCTCAGTGGCACAAGCATGACCATGTTCATCGCAGCACTGTTTACAATAGAAAAGTCATGGAATCAACCCAAATGCCCAACAGTTGATGAGTGGATAAGGAAAATGTGGTACATTTATACAATGAATTAATGAAATTTGCTGGGAAATGGATGGAACTCAAAAAAATTTTATTGAATGGAGTATCCCAGACACAGAAAATTAGATGCCGTATGTACTCCCTAATAGATGCATCCTAGTACCAAACCCACTTAGTGACATATTTGAAGATAAATCTCTTTGATACCTACAGTAATTACAATGATTATACACAGGAGGGAATGGGAAGAAGCCCCCCCCCCCAGAAATAAGGAGAGCGGGGATCATACTACAGCAGAGAAAATAGGTCACCATCAAGTACTGCAAGTAAGTAGTGAGACATCTCATTAAGCCTACTCACTTTCCTTCCTGGTCACTTGCAACTAAGGGGGTTTGATCTCACCAGTCAGGGAGGGCATAGTGTCTGGCAGATAGATGGTAACCATCCTGCAAATTTGAGACTGACCCCCTCACCATGGTCTCATATTCTTATTCCATCTACCTTTGAATCTACTCTCATAGTAAGACTCCATTTTAACACTCTTTTATCTCTGGCTAGGAGGTGACCTCCATTACTAATCAGAATGGAGCCAAGGGTGGTGCAGAAACAACAAAACTGAAAAAAACAACAAATCATAATTCAGAACATCAGAGACCACATATTAATCACCTGGAACCAGACCAGCCAAATCTCTCCCCATCCTAAAGCTTAGGGAAATTTGTGGAAGAAGGGGAGGTAAGATAGTAAGAGCCTAAAGATAGGGAGGAGCAGCAATATGCAAGGTACCGCACACAAGTTACGGCCGCAGTAACCATAATAGGACTTTGTACGACCTGTGCAATGACTGACATATCAATGTCCCCTCCCCCAGCCCCTCGAAGTGTAGCATGGATCACAGGCACTAGGATCTTTAAAGGCAAGGGATTAACAGTAGTCCCCATACTAACGGGGAACACAAGAAAGGGCTCTAGGCAACGCTACTGAGTCCTTACACCTCATTAGAGTGGAGGACGCAGAAGGAAGTTTGACATTCACACTAAAGAATGCTCCAAGGATTGGGGGGGGGGCAGGGCAGCACTGGGGAGAAAGGGAAAGAGGTTGGGGTAAAAGGAAGGAGAAAAAGAGGGGGGAGGGAGCAAGGGGGACTGGGGAGGGGTAGAGAGAGGAAGGGGACTGAGGTATCTATTAAGTTTGTATAATTGGAAAAACAAATAAAAAATGAAGAAAGAAATAAAAAAGAGAAATCGAAGTGTTCATATAGATGTACAGTCCTACACTGTGGTGAATTCTCAAGAAATCATTTCTATTTCTATCGCTTTGAATTTCAAGGGATTTAAAGAAAGAAAAAAAGAGTGAAAAAAACTGATTCTTACAGCTCAATGATGAATATTGAGTGAGAACAGCCTTTCCTTGAGCTGTGTTATCCTGATATTTAATGCTACTAGCAAAATTTAGTCAAATGTTCCTCCCAAAACTTAAATACCTCAATTTAAAATGAAGTAAAAGAAGCCTGTGCATTTCAAATGTTCTGATTTTTTTAGAGTGGTTTAACCACCTTCAAGCAACAGCCATTCAGTACTGAACACATAGTCACATACTTGGAAAAGAAAATACTTCTGGTAGAATAGCTGGAGGTATCACCTTGGAAATGAAGGTTTTAGCTGTGGATTTATTTGTACAGAATTAGTTGTTGACTTAAACCCTAAACAAGCCTGCAGAAAATTGTCTATTTGATGGAGAAGACCCAGTCCATAGGGGAGTCCCTGAGAAGGTGGATAGAATGGAGGGAATTTGTTGTAAGTGGGGATTCATCCCATTTGGATGGACATGCTGTCTGGCAAGGGAAGTTGTCCCTCTCTTAGCACAACTGTGGATATGCTATGGCCATTTCCCTTGGCCCTTAAGGTTGGTATGGACTCTCCTGCCAAACTGAATTGAGAAATGCAACCAGACAACCATAAGCCAGAATAAAACCCTTCTCCTTTTGGAGATGCATTTGGTCATGCATTTATAGGCAACATGCTGAGTAACTACTTTTACAGTTGTGTACCTCCACCAAGTCTGATGTTAATAGTCTGGGATAATACTCTGAACTCAGGCTTTGAAAGCTACACCTGCAAACAAAGTAAAAGTCATGTCATTTTTTGTCATCATTGTTCTACAGAGGTATCATAACTGAGAAAAATATTTCACAAAAAGTATCACAATATAAGGAGGCTTTATATATAAATTTATACACATTTAAGCAGGACACCTTTTAAATATTAGTAAAAGGTCAGCAAGTTTCAGATGTTTCAATTTTTCAATTCTGTTGCTAGTATCAGCTGGTTTCTGTGTGGACATCAAAATGACACACCACAGCAAATCTTGATGCCATTACAATACAGACGCTGAGAGAAAGAGTACTTAGAGTCTCACAAGTAAAAATATAAATGTGGACAAAATAAAATCTCTATCTACGAAAAGCTCAAAAGCAAATTTTGTCACTGTCATATAATTTCAACATGGAGCTAGCTTCTGTTTAACTTATTATTACTGTGAGCTAAGCAGAGGAACTTTTCTCATCTAAAAGGTGAAAAAGTGAAGAGATTGAGATGCTTAGAAAATTATCTATGGTTGCACCAGTACTAAAGGTAGATCTAGAACTATAATTCCAACACAAGTAGAAAGCATGCATTTGTAACTGTTAAATCCCAGCTTCAATTAATCTTGAGAATCCACCACTCAATGACCAGTATATATTTGTGCGAAATATACAACATATATGGACTTTCATAAGAAAGGAGTGTTCCTTTTGAAAAGATGGTTGCTTAATGACTCATTTAAACAGAATCTGAGAATTCTTAGAGCTTGGAGTTTTTTTAACAAGAATATATAGCACTAATCATGTGTTCCCCACCATGAGGGCTTGGGGGTTCAGGGGAGAATCTCAACATTCAGATAGGATGCAATCTTGTGCAGTGCAAGAATAGCGAAATGGACAAGAACCTGAATACAGAACACCAGGAACCCTATAATGATCACCTGGTACCAGACCAGCCAAATCTCTCCCCATTCAGAGGCTCAGAGTACTTTTTGCAAGAGGGGGCAGTAAGAGCCTAAAGATGGAGAATTCCATTGCTGGTCACTCCACACAAGATAGGGCAGCTATAACCAGGAACTCATGGAAATGACACACAATCTCATCATGCTGTCTGGCAAGGTAAGTTGTCCCTCTCTTAGCACAACTGTGGATATGCTATGGCCATTTCCCTTGGCCCTTAATGTTGGTATGGACATGCCCCCATGGATTGTTGTGGATCTCAGGAGGAATAGTTCAGGCAGTGGGATCCTTATGGACGGGGGATCAGACAGAGGTAGGGCAGTACCCATATCATTGCATCACCCAAGGAAGGACCTCTCTATCTGCCACAGAGGCCAGAACTACCAGGAAAACAGATGATAAAGAGGGAGCCTCAGGACCCATAGAACCAAAGAATAGGAGGGAGCAGCCTGGGTTCACGTAGTGATTGGAGGGAGGGTGGGATGAGATGAGAATGGGAGGAAAGGGAGAAATGAGGGAAGGGGGGAACAAGAAAGGCAAGAAGCATGTATATAAAATGCTGTTAATAAATTATCTTAAAAAATAAGTTAAACACTATATTAGTAATGTCTAATTTACATCAGTGAAAGCAATTCCTGGCAACTTAGAACTTGTATAGCTTTATGACACATATAGGTGAAATAGTTTACAGAATTGAAAAAAAAAATCTGGGAAACATCACCAGGAGTTTGGAGATAGAGGCAGTGTTAGCAATACAGAGAGCAGAAACAATGGACATTCTTTTTAAAACTTTGTAGTTGGAATAAATCGCACTGAAATATTTCTTTCCTTATTTCACCTCCCCGATACTTACATTTTAGAAAAAGTGTGTCTTACTGAACCACAAGTGGCATTTCTCCCTAGGAACAGACAAGGGATACCTTGATGATCATTTTACTATATCTGCTTTCAGTGAGGGGAACGTTTCTTCAAAGGAACACAAAATCCAAGCAATACCAACAACTATATTTTCACTGTAAAATAAAGAAATGCAAAAATTTTGAAAAGGCTTCACAAGTCTGCTTGTTGCTCAAAACTAGTTATTTCCTGTCTAATAAGAAAAAAATACAAATACTATAGTTCATTAAAAGAAATGACCCTGAAGAGGAGTCATTTCAACTTAAATATAGCTACAAGGACAATCACAACGCATCAGTAGGCTCATTCATCCTCCCCTGAAATCTACACCTCCCATTACATTATACTTGTAGAACAACGTTTATCCTTCCCTAGATAACTAAGTCTACAGATGATTAACTCCAATGTTGGCACCATTAAAATTTATTTAATATCTCTCAGCTGCAGACTGTTTGCAGCAAAGGCAGACTTCTCCTGGAGGTAAGGTGGGACTAATCCACCTCAAGGCCCAACCCTTGTGACTGCCTTCCTCCAGCAAGGCTCCACCTGTCATGGTGTCATGACCTTGCCAAGCACATGAGACTGTGGGAGACACATTTCAAATCATAACATTCTCCAAATCTAAATGTGATCATATATGTATGTATGTATTAACTTAAGCTTCAGACTTTTAATTATTTGCAAATTTTTATGCTTTGCTTTTCCTTTATAAGTTCTTCATTTCATAGAATGCCTTGTTTTGTTTTTTATTTAGATTTTCTTAAGCTATGCGGAGATGACCACTTCTCTAGCACTCTGGCTGATACTCTAAAATGAAATGAAAATACTCTAAAATGTTAAGAAACCTCAAGCCCATATCATATGCAGCAGCTACAAGGACAAGTCATCTTACAATATATTATCAGCTTTATAGCTGCTTATCTCTCTTTACTTTTATACCGGGAGCTACTGAGAAGAGGTATCCTTTGCAAACATTGATCAATATCAGTTCAATAAACAGTAACAGCATTGACTATGCTGGGTAATTGAGCTAAGTATGAGGAATTCAGTAATGAAAAGTATAAATAGTACATTCTGGCCCATGCTTACAGCACCTAGGGAAGAGGGTCTTGAGAGGAACAGAAAATAAAACCAATCACTGTAAAACCGCATGGGAAGAACATGGACAGGAAGCATGGGATAGCACTGGGAACATATTCAATCCTCACAGCTATCTTGTCTTCACAAGACATATCAAAGAATGTGAAGTCTCAGATGTTAAATTTCCCTCACATCACTCAGCTAACAATGGACGTCCCCTTAACCCCAAATCCTGTATAATTCCAAAACTCAAGGACTACCTGTCACACCTGTATTCAAAGGAAGACGAGAGGAAGTACAATTGCCTGTGACAGCTGAGTGAGTACAAGTGAAGGTCTAACACACACTACCAGAGAAAGTCACAAGAAGATAGAGATAAGGGGGTGCCCAAAAGGCACTTTAAAAAAGGTCAATACAATGAGGTGTCAGGTACAACCTGGTGAATTTTTTTTTAATTTTTAACATTTTTTATTATTATTTCTGCTCATACAAACTTAATAGGTAGACCAGCTCCCTCCCTCCCTCCTCCTCCCCCTGAACCCTCTGCTCCCCCTCCAGGTCTCCCCATCTCCCAGTGCCTCCCCCCCAATTCCCAGAGAGTCCTTTATTGTGTACGCCTGACTCTTCTCTTGGTCCTCCTCTCCGATGACGTACAAGGACCCAGTGGCATTTCCCTGAACCCTTTCTCGTGTTCCCCTTAAGCATAGGAACACTACTGTCGCTGTCAATCCCTTGCCTCCAAGGATCTTGGTGTCTTTAGCCAATGCTAGATTTTGTGAGGTCAATAGTGTGTTGGACATTGCACAGCGCATGCAAAGCCCTATTATGATTGCTTCAGCCCTAACTAGTGTGGAGAATCCTCAAATCATTGCTCCTCCCATCCTTTTGCTCTTACAATCTTACCGACCTGGTGAATTTTTATTTGTAGTAGGAAAAAAGAAGTGTAGAATACCAGACACTGTGACTTGAATGAAGATAATTACTCAAAAAATATTCAGTAACTAACTAGCTAAATAAATGCAGCCATGAAACAAAGCATTCAGTATTTCTTCCTTAAAGAAAGCTTGAGGATCATTGTTGACATTTTGAGTGTCATTTCAGATTGTCATATCTTGGGATAGGGAGATTGCCCAGTGGTTAAAGCATTTACTTCACAAGCGGAAGGACCTGAATTTTTATCCCCAATATCACATTTAAAAAAACTGCAAGGTGGATATGACAGCAGCCTCTATTTCTGATCTTGGAAGGTGGAGCCTGGGAAATCTAAGAGCAAACTAATAGGGTGCAGAAGCAATGCAGGATGATCCCAGATATTATCCTTGAGTCTCCAAAGACATACCCAAGTATCCTCTTATAAACGTGTGCATACACACACACACACACACACACACACACACACACACATACAAAACTGTTCTATGTAGAACTGAGAAAAATGGTGTAGCAGCTAAAGAGCTTGCCGGATAATTAAAGGACAACAGTTTGGAGCCCAAGACCTCACACAAAAATGTCAGGTTAATTTGGCAGTTCAAGTGTAATCCTAGCCCTAGAAGGTGAACCAGGAGATGCTGAGAGCCAGCTGGCTTTAATTAGAGACCCACCCACAAAAAAAGGTATAAGAGTGATTGAGGATGATTTCCATTATAACCGTTAGCCTCCACATGCACACATACACATATGATCGTATACCTATCAACACACATATTTATACACCCAGAAACCCTACACATGAAAATGGAAAAAAGAATATTCCATGTAAAATGATAAATATAAGTGGAAAATCAAGAGATCATTTTGATTATGTTGAAGAACATACAATCTGAGTCCTGCACTATGTGATTTTTAGTCTAATTAATTGTACTGTATTAGCCACAAGGTCATTTGGTGGCAAGGTGCTATTTAGGATTTTATTCATGATTTCATCCTTCCTACAAAATAACTGACAAGTAGAAGTTGGCAACTCAGTGAAAGTTCCAAAAGCAATATTAGAAAATAATATTAGAACTACAGAATTGATACTTCATGTAATATTGGATACATTTGGACTTGAACACTCATAAATATGTTACAATTTTTATGTAAGGAGAAAAATAAAATTTGTTGTGATATACATTTCAAAATCACAATTGGACTTTGCATGCCCCGTGCAATGTCCAACACACTGTTGACCCCACAAAGTCTAGCATTTGCTAAAGGTACCAAGATCCTTGGAGGCAAGGGATTGACAGCCATAGTAGTGTTCCTATGCTTAAGGGGAGCACAGGAAAGGGTTCAGGGAAATGCCACTGGGTCCTTGTACGTCATCAGAGAGGAGGGCCCAGAGGAGAGTCTGGCATGCACATTAAAGGATGCTCCGGGGATTGGGGGAGGCACTGGGGGATGGGGAGGGAGGGGTGAGGGGAAGGACAGAGGGGGGTCGGGGGAAGGAGGAGGGAGGGAAGGAACTGGTGTATCTACTAAGTTTGTATGAGCAGAAATAATAATAAAATGTTATAAAAATTTTCAAAGTATAAAATTAGTGCAAATAATACATGAAAAAGAATATTTTAAATACAAGTAATGCTTAAAGGTGGAATTCACTTAAGGAAAACCATGGTTATAATCCTTGCAGATGACATTGCTTCTTAATAGTGACTCTGTAGACTGTAGATACAACACTCATCAGTCTAGTGTGTCATAGGATAGAAAGGAGTCAATGAAGGCAAGAAAATAATGAACTATTGATCAAATGAAGTTATTGCAATTTCTGTATTCCATAAAATTCTATTTCAGCAGTGGTTCATTAAACAATATTTTATCTAACGGTTCCCTGTTTCATAACATGACTATGATTTAAAAATAGGAAAAGAATATTAATTTTCTGGTCAATCTGTATGATTTTTCTAATCAAATTTCAAGCACCCATAAATTTTGAACTTGACTGAAATCAATTCTCAGTGTAGAAGACAATCTATTTTATATTTAGTATGCTAGTACACCCTATTTGAATGACAGATAGACTTGCTCTTGAGAAAGTGAATGGAGCATATGAATTGTATGTCCAATAACCAGTGATGTACGAAGCACCTTGATTAACAATGAATCTTCCACCTTTGTTCTCTTCTATTCATAGTCCACACTTCAGTAATCCAGTCCAATGCCAGAGTCTTTTATGTACTATTCTCAGATGCATGTACTTTAGGATGAAGGAATCTCTTAATCATCTTCTGTTAGACTATCAATTTAGAAAACTGAACAAGCTAATGCTTCTTAAGAAGTATCAACCACAATGGTAGAATTTCCTAGTTTTCCCTATAGATAGTGTTTTGAGTATTCAGACAGTTGCATTTTGTCCAGTAATAGTCTAGATTATGGATCTTTGCTCTTAATAAATTTTTTGGAAGTAACACTGTATGACATATCAAATATGAATTGATGGCAAATACTGCATATTGTTCTAATGATTGATTAGCACCCTGCCATTTTAAACTTGAAAACTTGCAAATAAAGTTTCCTCTGGAATAATAATATAATATAATATAATAATACATTATAATATAGTATAGTGTATGTATATGTATATAATTAAACATAAACATTTAATGACAAAGAAAACTTTTACTCTGTACAAAATATGAACACTACCTATAATCATATCTAACAAGTTTTCCTCCTTCTTCTTTTTTCCTGTTATTATTTATTAAGTTCACCCTAGACTGGATTCTGACACCATTCTTCTAAACCCATTAATTAAAATTTTGTCAATACTACTGTTGTCAAGAGCAACAAGTTATATCACTCAATTCAAAGTCTTTTCCTTGACCTGGAATTTCAGAGGTACTTGGTACATGTGCTTGTATTTTCTGAAAACTCCCACAAGGGTAAACAAGTCAGGGGCCACCATGGGGTCCATAGAAGCAGACAGGCAAGATGGTGGCAGGAAGTGGGAGGGGTTGATGAAAGGAAGGAAAGATATGAAAGGGAGGGGGATGAGGGAAGCAGGGATGAGTACTCAATATGCTTGTAAAAGTAGAAAAAAATAATTTTTATAAACTCTCTTGGCTTTCAACACGTAATATTCTACTGTTTTTCCTTTGGAGCCATCTTTCCTCCGTAAAAACTCCTCCTCAAGTCCCTGAATATGGTGCCCTTCAGGGTTCAATTGACCATTGCCCTCCTCATTTCTATATTCTTAGTTTTCTAGTCTATTTCTAAGTCTTTAACTTCAATTTTAGCCTAAATACTTTCAAAATTATATCTGTAGCTCAACCACATTAACCACCTCTGTACTGAACTCTAGACACCTCAAACAGTATATAGCTATCTAAAACTCATCTTACTCCAAACATACTATGCCATGCCTTCTGTGTTTCTATCTCAGTAAATGTACCTTTTAACTGTAACCACTTTTCTTTACTGTAGCAACCCAAAGATACCATCTTCTCTTATATACTTACTATTATATCATGACTTCTAGGTTTTATTTTGTCATTTCTTTTTTTAAATTTTTTTATTATTATTTATTCAATTGTGTGTGTGTGTGTGCACGTGTGTATGTATGTATGTATGTGTGTGTGTGTGTGTGTGTGTGTGTGTGTGTAGAACCACAGGCGAATTCGGGAACCACCATGGACACCTCCACCTCCTCCTTGTTTACTGTGCCCCAGGATTCACAGGCTCCGCCCAACCAGGACCAGAAACACAGGCCGCCCCCGCTTCCACCCTGCGTCTATATGTGAGGTCTAGGATAGGAACTCAGGACCTTCCACCTGCAAGGCAGAGGCTTAACCCCTGAGCCACCTCTCCAGCCCCTATTTTGTCATTTCTTGCACATTTTTATCATGCTGTTAAATTAATTTTATTGCTCATTTTTCATATTGAAGAAGTAATTGCACTTTAAAAATTGTATTATGTAATTTCTTTACTTAGAACATTTAATTGCTTCCCAATACTGTTTTTATAAAGTTTGAAACTATTGACCCAAATAGTCTAAGTCCACCATACTTCCACTTTTGTGCTCAGACGCATTTATTCCCTTTTCACTGTTGACATTATAAGAGTATCAGTTGCATCTGTGGAATTCACATTTTAATTCCCAGCACCAAGCATCATTTCTGGCATGTGATAAGTGCTAGATAAATGGGTTCCAAAAGAATTAAAATGCCTAAATTCATAAACTACCAGAAGATTTAAGATCTTATTTCTGCATGTGCACAAATAATTCCAGCACCTATATTCAAAGGAAAGCAGTTTCAAACATGCCTTGTCTGTGATAAGATCAGTCACATAAGCAATGATTAGCAGTATTTCTTACCTAGACTCTAAGAGTTAAACTAAGGGAAAAAAGCAAAAAGGAGATGAGTAAATAGCACTCCAAGGGAAAGCTTGTATGTTCATTCAAGGTGCACTCTTGCTGGAAGACAGCCTGTAATGGATCCATTTGTCCTGCTGAGATTCAGAAACATAAAACCCATCTGAAGCACCAGGTTACAGGTAGATTGATTTACTATCCATAACAACCTCTATCATGTCAAGCTAGAGGAGAAAAACAAGCTGAGAACATGCTAAGCAAAATCATTTTTCCTGCAATCCCATCTTTTTCAAATGGCATCACCTGCTTGAAAATACATAACTCACCCAGTGTAACCACTGTGCACACGTTGAATCCATTCTCAGGGGGTCACCCGCCCCTCCTACTTGCTGCCAGGGTCAGTAACCTTTCCTTTTTTGATCCTTCCTTTATAAATTGTTTTGTGATTATCTCTTTGCTCCTTTGTCACTTTTCATGTAGCATAGATTAAATGGGACTGGATTTATTATTTCTGGCAACAGGCAAATAAAGGACATAGTATCAAAATTCCTGAAACCTTTTTATTAGCATTAGTTGGGTGTTCATGCCGAGTGCTGCCTGCCAAAGGAAACTTCTTATGTTTTGGTTAAAAGGAGAATATTTTCAGTAAATGTAATGTATTGTCTGATTATATGATTAAAGTCAGAGGTATAAACATAAGAACTTATCCTATTCCATCTATCTTTGAATGTACCCTTACAGTAAGATTCCATTTAATCAGCCTTTTATCTCTGGCCAGGAGATGACCTCCAATACCACTCAAGATGGAGCCAAGGACGGCGTAGGAACAGCAAAGCTGAAAATAACAACAAACCATAATTCAGAACATCAGAGACCCTACATTAATCACCTGGAACCAGACCAGTCAAATCCCTCCCCATCCTAAAGCTCAGGGAAATTTGTGGGAAATGGGGCGGTAATATTGTAAGAGCCTAAAAATGGGGAGGAGCAAGGATAGGCAAAATGCTCCACACAAGTTAAGGCTGCAGTAGCCATAAGCAGACTTTACATGACCTCACAATGATTGAAATGTCAATAACCCCCCCAAAGTCTAGCATAGATCACAGGCACTAGGATCCTTAGAGGCAAGGGACTAATAGGCATAATACTGTTCTCTTACTAAAGGGAGTCCTTACACCTCACCAGAGTGGAGGATGCAGAAAGAAGCTTGACATTCATACTAAAGGATGCTCCAGGGAATGGAAGGGGGGGAGGTACTGGGAGAAAGGGAAGAAAGGGAAGAAGAGGTGAAAGAAAGGAAAAAAGCGGGGAGGGTGCAAGGGGGACTGGGGAAGGGTGGAGGGAGGGAGGGGACCGGGGTGATTGGGAAAAAGTAAATAAATATAAAAAGGAACTTACACAATAAAATGTCTGAAAGAATGCACAAAAAATAATCTTACAACTTTAGGTACACAAAGGTTTTTTATTTTAAAAAACCATCAACTTCAAAAGAAAGAAAAAGCTCAGTGGTGTATTCCTGCAATCTCATCACCTGGGAATCTGAGACTGAACTTTAAGACCACCTTTGGTAGCAAAGAGTGAGCCTTTAAAAAAAAAGACAGGAAGGGGACTGCAAAAAGCAAGGCAAAGAGAGAGGAAGAATGGTGGGGAAATAAAAAGAGTAGAAATTGGTATTCACCAAATCAAATTAAAATTCCAGCTGGCAGTTCCAGAGGGAAACAGTCCATCATTTCAGGGAAGGCATGAGAGCAGAGATTGAAGGGAATGGGGTCTGAAAGAGAATCTGGCTGGTGGGTTGAATTATATCTATAATCAGAAAGTGGAGAGCAAAAGGTGAATGAATGCATGTAGTTCCCAGTTCACTTCCTCCTTTTTATTGGGTCCGAGAATCCTTCCCAGAGAATTGTACCCACTGCATGGAGTAGGTCTTCTCAACTCAATTAACCTGATAACTCTTCACAGAGATGCTCAGAGAGCTACTGTTCAAAAAGTATTCACTTGGACTACTGAGACTAACCATCACACTGTAGTTAATAGGCCATTGGAATTGGTTGTCAGGAGAAGCACTGAAGCATTTGGAACCAGACTGGAAAAGCTCTGGAATTTATCAATTCTTAATAGACTATCCTTGTGGGAGCTTGAAAGAGAAAAGCACTGAGAGAAATGCCTATAGGTCCAGCTCATGGCATTTCAATGAGAGCAAGGACTCTATTAGAATCTGATCTACAACACTTAGGCAAAGAGGCTGGTTGTATTTTGCTTACATCCTGAGAACTTCAGTAGAGTTAAACTTAAAAAGAATGAGCTAATCTGCTTTGCAGAGGAAATTCTCTTAAGATATGAGAGAATTCAGACTGTGTCATGGTTACTACTCACTGTTACACTCAGACCTATAGTAAGGAAAAGTAGAAAATATAGAAGATGAGAAAATAGAAGATTGACAAGAAAGAATGTGCACACAAGTTTGAAATTTCAGATAAGAAGATTTCAGGATGACAACGTATTTATAATTATTAAAAGTTTGGGGGTTGGAGAGGTGGCTCAGGGGTTAAGCTGAGTTCGGATCCTAGACCCCACGTATAGACGCCGGGCGGAAGCGGAGGTGGCCTGCATTTCCGGTCTTGAATCCCGGGACAGAGTAAACAAGGAGGAGGTGGAGGCATCCATGGTGGTTTCCGAATTCGTCCATGGTTCTACACATACATACATACATACATACATACTACATACATACATACACACACGCACACACATGCAGACACACACAATTGAATAAATAAAAAAAAAAGTTTAGCAACATTATAACTAGAGAGTTGGATCAACAAATAAAAGGCTTGCCATACAAGGAAAAGCACTAACATTAATATAGCCAGATACCATATAAAATACTAGGAATCCCCATATATATGAAACGGGAAACACTCAGAAAGAGTTCAACAATATTAAAGAGAAATGTTCAATGGAACCAGTCTCCTTGCTGACCTAGTAGTATTGTCCACATAGTACTGATTTTGCAGGCAAGAAAGAAAGGTCAAGGTATTATAGAGTCTTACATGATGAGTCCAGAAAGCCACTGAGTGGTAGGGTCAGAGTTCCACAAGAGGCCCTGAGCTGCTACTCAAAACTGAAGGTGAAGACTAGCTTGCAATGAAAAACCTAAGATTCATAGCAACTGGTAGCTATATAAATATCTACAATTTAATATTTGGCAATAAAAAGTGTTGACAAGTATATGAAGCAACTAAAACATATATTTCTGATGGTTGGGCAAAATTACACAACTTTGGGAAAATCTTTAGCAGTTGTTTTTTTTTAAGTTAGGAATACTTTAAATCTATTATCCACAATTCTCATTCCAAATACATGACAGAAAAAAAGCACTTGTCTATAAAGAACCTATGTTAAATGTTATAACTGTTTTTCCATAATAGTAAAAGGCTGGACGCAACTCAAAAATCAAGAGAGAAAAGGAAAATTGAACTATGGAATATTTATATAATTTAGTTAGCAATAAAAAGATGAACTACCTGATTTACATTACAAATGAGGATCCAAACTTTAATGTATTGATCAAAAGAAGACAGATTAAAAAAATAGCTGCCATATGTGCTATTTTTGTTAAAGTTTAAAAAAAAGATTAGTTGAGAAATAGGATTAATGATTAACTAGGCCCTAGGGTTGGCAGGAAGATTAACTAAAAAGGTTCTAACACACTTGTCATGATGATAATGGCAAAGGGCAAGCTTTTCTTAAAATACACCAAAATTTACATGTAAAATCATTCTTTGAAAAGATTGATTTTATTATTCTGTTCTCACTAAAATATTATTATGTTCTCACTAAAATATCCTAGACATTTATATTTATTAAAGTAATGCATGTTAGTGATAAACTTCTAAAGTTACAAAATTAAAATTAATTGTTCGTAGAGAAAACCATATTTTAAAATACTTTCAAATATCTTAGCCATTCTGACTAGAGTTAGATGATATCTAGTAGTTTTAATTTCATTTGCCTAATGAGCATTTTTTATTTTTTTCTACTTTTACAAGCATATTGAGTATTCATCCCAGCCTCCCTTCCATCCCTCTCCCTCCCATTCCCTTCCTTTCCTTTACCATTCTCTCTCACAGCCTCCCACCCTTCTGCTTATATACATCTGTCATGGTTTGAAATGTGTCCCCCACAGTCTCATGTGTTTGGCAAGGTCATGGCACCTTGAGAGGTGGAGCCTTGCTGGAGGAAGGCATTCACGAGGGGTGGGCCTTGAGGTGGATTAGTTCCACCCTGCCTCCAGAAGTCAGCTTTTGCAGCAAGCAGTCCAAGATGTCTGCTCACAGCTCTCAGCTTCCATGATGTCTGCGGTGACTTAGCCTCCTCAACTTTGGCCAGCCAGCCATGCCACCTCTGCTTTGAGAGATTGTACCTTCCCTCTGGAACCATAAGCTGAATAAACCTCCCTTTCTCCCTTAAGTTGGTTGACTTTGGGTGCTTCTCTCACAGCAATAGTTAAGAGTAACTGTTACAACATCTATGAACCCTAGGGTTCACTCCGGCTTGTCTACTTCTCTGGGGGTTTAGGCCTTCATAGTGTAACAAGTTACCTCTCTTCAGGCCATCCTTCTGGTATGTATATTTCCCTTCACTCATCCAGCTTTAGACCCAAAGGTTTCCACTCTGAGTTCCCATTCTATGGATATAATAACAGCTGCCTACAGAGCAGTTTGATATACTGTCTTTCTACCTATAGATTGATTGGCTATCTTCTCTATTGATCTACTTCCTTCCCTTTTTTAGGTTCTTGTTTTACTTTGCAGTAATAGGGATGGGTACCCACCTGACAAGTGGGTCTTGAGTCCAATCAAAAAGCTGTTGGTTGTCTTCTTGGTACTCATACCACTATTACACTGGTACCTGTTGCCTTGGTGATTTATATTGCGACTTACTGATCTTATGTCATTGATGGGGCTTGCGATTATTTCTCTCCCTCAGCAGCTTGTACAGTATTCCTTGTTACTGTATAAGCTATCCAGCAAGGAGAAAGTCCTTACACCACTTCTTGTTGATATATTTAACCTGTGTACTATAATCAGTTTGTATTGCATCTTCAGTAGTAGGGTCTTACTGACAGTTTTTGGACAGCAACCAAGAGTGATGGAAAAAGCCTTATAGGTTTGAGGGCCTTTAAGACTTCTCTGACCAACATTTTATCAGGAAATGCCACATTCCTGTTACTTCTAGTATAATTTTGTCTCTGGGTTCTGAGTGGATCAGCTCAAGGCTTGTTTTCCTCACTTTATGCTCCTCTCCATAGGGACTGCTCATTCTTTTTCTTTTTATTAAAAGACATTTTTTGACATATTAATAGCATCAGTAGTTCCTTTGGGGTTGTTTTCCACCATCTCAGGTTTTTTCTACAAATCCTTTTGTCCTTTTTATCTCCATGTCCCTAGTTTTTTGGTAGATAGAACATTTTTTAAATATTTGTTAGACATTTGAATTTCATCTTGTGAGAAATTTCTCTTTAATTCTATATCCCATTTTTAGTGGATCATTTACTTCCTTAGTACTTAATTTTTTGAGTTCTTTCTGTACTCTCAATATTAGAGCTCTATTGGATGTGTGGTTAGTGAAGATGTTCTATTTGCCTTTTTGTTCAGTTACCAATATTTTTCTCTGAGAAAAAGCTTTTTAATTTCATATAGTCCTACTTGTTTATGTTGGACTTATTCTCTGTGACTTTGAGGTTCTACTGAGGAAATGTTTGCCAAGGCAAATCAATTTGAGGGTATTTCCTATATTTTCTTCGAGTATTTTTATAGTTTATGCCTTAACATTAAGGTCTTTGATCCATTTCAAGTTGATTTTCATGCAGCGAGATCCAGTTTCATTCTTTTGCATGTAGAAGATTCTGTCCTTTTGTTCATTTTTTGTGGCACTTATGTCAAAGATCATTTGGCTATCGGTGAGCCACCTATGTTTGGGTCTTTATTTCTAATCCATTGGTCTATATCTCTTTTTTGGAGCCAGTACCATGCTGTTTTTATTGCTATGGCTTTATTGTATAGCTTAAGGTCTAGTATGGTGACACTTCCTGAAGAGTTTTTATTATTCAGAATTGTTTTTGCTATCCTGGATCTTTTAAGTTTCCTTATGAAATTTGGGATTGTTTTACCAATTTCTATGAAGAACTGAGTTGGAATTTTGATTGGTATTTTCATTGAATCTGTGTATTGCTTTAGGGAGAATGGTCACTTTGACTATGTTAATTCTTGACTACAGGAGGATGGGTGGTCTTTTCATCTTCTGGTGTCTTCTGTAATCTGTTATTTTTTAGGGTTTTAAAGTTTTCATTGTATAGATCTTTCATAGACTTGGTTAGGCTTATTCCAAGGTATTCTTTCTTTCAAGTCTTTCTCACTTTGTTTATCCTTGGTGTACAGAAATGCTGGCATGCATGAGAGGCAAAGGGAACCCTCACATATTTCTGCTAGAATTGTAAATTCACACAACCCCTTTGAAGGTCAATTTTAAGATTCCTAAAAAGATTAGAAATTGAAAAAATTGAAATTCCATATAACCCAGCTCTACCACTCCCGGGAACAAACCCTAAGGACACTACATCCTATAACAGAGTAATGTGTACAACCATGTTCATAGCAGCTCTTTTTATGATAGCAAAGAAATGGAGTAGACCTTCATGGCCAAAAGTTGATGAATGGCTAATGAAAAATGTGTGCATGTATACAGTGGGAATACTATTCAGCTGTCAGGGAAGATGAACTTATGAAATTTGGCAGTAAATGGATGGAAGTGGAAGAAATCATACTGAGTGATGCAGAAAGACAGATGCTGTATGTTCTCCCTTATAAGCGGATCCTAACATTAAGCATTCAATTTGACGTAATCAAACAGAAACTCTTACAACATCCATAAACAAAAGAAAAGAACTCAGTACTTAAGGAAGACACAGCCTATTGCAACAGAACAGTGACATAGAAAATAACTACCAACCAGAGTGCATAGTATCAGTGACCTTAAAATGCTCAGTTGGTATCAGGCCAATCAAACTTTTTCCCATCTTAAGGCTCAGGGACTCCTGTGGAAGTTGGGCAGTAAGATTGTTAAGGTAAAGTCTATGGCTGAACAGGACATTCCACTCAATATAGGACTGCTGCATCCATAAACTTACTGCAATGAGACTTGTCTGGTGAGGATAAGTGGAAGCCTACTTAATCTGCCACAGAGAACTGAGCCCATGCCAATACAGATAATCCAAAGGGAACCCTGGGGTCCACACCAGCAAACAGGAAGGAGTGGTTTGATAAAGGAAAGAGAGGGAGAGAGGGAGGGGAAAGGGAAGGAGGAGAGCACTTTTAAATACTCAAGCTGACAAATAAAAAAGAATAAATGGATCACTCTTCTTTACAAAGGGATCTTTATCAACTGATTGTGTTTTGTGCAACTTACCCAGAATCAGAATAAATTTATATCAGCCGTGTGTGTTCTCAAGACTATTGAAAAATACTAGCCATAGAAATATTGCATGACATAGTGAGAAATTCCTAAGAGACTATGTAGATCAGATGGGGAAAAATTAAGTTCAGATAGATGAAAAAACTCATTATAGTTGAGTAGATTGTGGCTAGCAGATCCAGCATCAACATCAAGCCCCTGATCTAAGTAGGTAGCACTCATCTTTATTAATGTTGATTTCATTAATCTAGAAAGGACTTCATTGGAATTGAAGGGGCTTCATTGCAGTACATCTGAACATCTGAGGTAACCAGGCTTACCTGTTCCGGAATTACTTAGGAAAAGGAGCACTGTGTTGAAGGCACAGAGCTAACAGGGTGTTCGTCTTTTGGGAATGTTTCTTTTGGCTTCTCAATTTAACATACGGCAACAGCATGACGCATCTAATGATTTTTTAAAACAGCTTTCTGCTGACAGCGTAAACAGAAACAAGTTTATTTTGAACAAGCAGCTGCTGTTTCTTCATCAAGGAACATTGCAAAACTGAAAGAATGCAGCAGGCCCGCACTGCCGTGGGAGGATCAACATCCACGGAGTTTGTGGACTAGCAAACACAGGACCATTTTGCTGCTGCTGCAATTACCAATAAACCAAACAGCCCATCTCCAGTTTTATGAGAACGTAATGTTAAGTCAGTCTGCAAAAGAGTTACAGAGATGGGCTGCACAGATTGTCTTATTTTAATGAATGGATAGACTGCAGATGGTGGATCATTTTTGTCTGTACACTTGAAATTTGTACATTTCGTTATCTTTCAAGTTTTCTTTGATTTAATCCTTCTTCTTAATATATACTTCTCTCCTTTCTAAGTGAACATTTCCTATAAATGAAAGGTTTTATTTCCTTCTGTACTTTTCTACTAATAAACAGTTGCATTTTCTTGTCAAAGAATTCAGTGCCTCAAATTTTACATAAAAGAAAAAATGTACTTGAAAAAGGACTATCATCCTATTTTTTGCTGAAAATGTTCAAGAAAATTGAGCCTTATAATAATGTAGAAACAAGATGTTTATTTCTTTGGGAGTGTTTATGTCTTTTTATTATCCTACCTTTATTTCAGTGTTTCAGGGAAGACTTTTACCATCTCTCCTCTGTGGTCCAGCACAACCTTTCCCTGTGTGACTTGCAGGCATATGATGCCATAACACTGTCTTCCTGGTTGATCTCAAATATTCCTTTCAAATTAAACATAATAACTAATAATAATATGTTGTTCTGTTAAGTATGATTTTTAAAGAAATTTTTAACTCCCTGAGGAGTAAGGAAAATAGTTCATAATTCCTTTGTACCCTTAATTCAACCTCCTTTATTTTAGCATGTAACATAATTATAGAAAATTTCTCAGAAATTATTTAAGTTAAGCTTACTTTTTGACAAGTAAATGCTAATGTGAAAGATAGATATGTTGAACTGTTCCCAATTCAGTGGAACTTCCATTGGGAACTGAGATGTAACCGAATCAGGACAGGTAGCAATAGAACAGAAGGAAGGTCCTCTTAAGTTTAAAAACAAGGAAAAGAGTCAGACAGCATCTGAACGAGAAGGTAATTGTGAAAATTAATTCCTTATGAAAATGTAGAAAAAGAGAAATCAAAAGCTCTTTTCACAGAGTTTTCAATGTAATAATCTCACACTTATATCATTAGACAGACTATACATCATAAAAATCACATCAAAATTAATAATTTAAAAAGTCTGCAAACTTGATCCCACTTTAAGCTACTGAAGGTTTGGTTAAATTAGAGTGAACTCTTTCTTGGCCTGAACCCAGGTAATTATAATTATGCTTTCATTCTTGCCTTTGCATAGTTAGCATACCAGCAGGTGAATGGGTCAAGTCCTTAGGGTATCAATTAATCAAATTGCAGAAACTTTACCATTTTCTTTAGCACTTTAAGCACATTTAATCCTGGTCTCCTGGAAGATGGTAGAAATTTGCTGAAAATGTTAAGTATACTATGCAATTGCTTATTCATGGCTGGGTTATTGATATCACGTAGAACTTGCATGAATGATTTACAAATAAGATAAATGTGAATTTAGAAAGGTATGGGCTAGTTGCAGAGGCAACAAGTTGCCAGAATAGTTATGATATGGCCCATCATTGTAAGCATTTACTGGCATTGAGTGCCCTGTAAAGATTAGCCAATACCTATTTTAAATTTTTGCTTACAGAAAAAAGGAGGTGCCACACAAATTCAAATTCTAAATATTTTCTAAATATTTTATTTTATTTCTCTTTTTGTATGTTGAACTATAAGGTCCCTGAAAGCAGCTGGAACAAAAGGATGCTAAGTTGTTTTCTTATTCAAGTCCAACAAGATTCCAGACCCTCAGTTCTCCATACTTGAGCCTCAACACCAGGATCTATGCAGAGAACCCAACTTACTACATACCATGCTTTTTTTTGCTTCTTCATCTTTGCCTGTTGCGACTCTTACAGCCTTGCTAATTACTATCTTGATGGTAGTAGCCCCCATAACTTGTTTGCTAAAATTCCATCAATTGTGGATGACCCAGTCAACTTTCAACTATGTGAGGGCTCAAAAATGCTCCCTTTTCTCTCATGCTTGTATGACACTTGCATGTCTCACCACTTACTAGGTCCTCTTCTGTTGCATTAAATTATCTGTTCCTATACAGCATACTGCTTCATTGTCCCAACTAGAAATATTCCTGAAGAAAGACCTGATGAACTGATTAATGGCATTTGCTATCACCACATCATTAATATCACTCATTATTGGTTTTCTGAAATACTTCAAAATTGATTTTTTAAATATCTCATTGGTGATCAATGAGGGCCACACTAGATGTAAACTGTGCATCTACATCACTGATTCATTTTTAGGCAAGTAATTATCAAGGGATCATTAACTGCAAAGTATCATACTGTAGATCATGCACAAATTCTATCTCAAAGGGGCTGTGGTGTAAGAGTAAGAATAATTCATCTATACAAATAATTAAGTATAAAAGGGAGCGCTTTGTATGCTTACACTATAATAGCTCAATATCTATGTGAGTCAGGTAACAAAAGATAGGAAGATTTTAGAATTAGAAAGAGTGAAGGAAACTAATGCAGAAAAATACCAAAAACCCATAAGGAACAACACAGAGCCTATATTGAAAGAAGGAGATAAGTAATTATAATTAATTTTGAATGCTACCTGTTCTAAATAATGAAGAGAATTAGAATGAATGCAATTTTTTATTTGTGTCAATTTGGAAAATTTTAAGTATGCTGCTTGAAGGTTATTCTGATATCAGATGTAAAATAGGAATGAGAAAGAAGGACCTGGAAAGCTAAGGTTTTAGCTGCTTGACACTTTCAAAAATAAGCAATACAAAAAGAAAGGAGAAAACACATGAGAGGTTTCGTATTATAAAGAATGATTAGAATGTATATCCCTCATCCTCCAACAAGAGCTGACTGCTTTAAAGATCAACATGTGAAAAGACAAATTATACTAATAGTTTATGAGGGAAGAGAAAAAAACGTTGAAAAATTCATTTACCAATACCTTTCATGTAAGTTAAAAGTAAGATAAAAAAGCTAAAAGCACATTTTATAATAAATATTTTATGGTTGATAACCAGTTGAGTATATCAGACCAAACTTAAAGTAATCAGAAATTTATAGCATAAAGTGATTCTCCATAGACCAATAGAAGGTTAAAAGCATAAGAGCTTGGTGTTAGTGTTTTATTTAATCAAGCACTGATACACTGGAAAGATTCTCATTTGCTGATTCAAATTTACAAAACAATCGATTTTCCTGTGAACAGATTCAGTATAAAAAGTTCAGATGACCTTTCAAGCTGTTCTTATTCCTTGTCTTTTTGTGAAGCACTCAGTTTATGATATTTTAAAAGGTATTTTGTGACTTTAATTTTATTCTACATGATGATAATGACATGCTATTATGCTATTAATGGGCTTGGGTTAGCTTTTTGTCTAGACTAAGATGAAGATGAGGAAATCATGAAGCTAAAACCAAGATACTAACCAGTAAAGCAAAAATATATGAACTGAAAAGAAAATGTTGAAGTAGAGACCAATAATAAAACATTCAAAATAATTTTTATAAAGCTTTATAGACTAAACATAATATTTACTTAATAAGCATGATTCTTCCTAACTTGCATTGATGAATATAGTGTCAGTATTATGCCCAGGAAAAATTTCTCTTTCTTGAACCATATCATTACTTTAGAATATTTTGAAACAGGTAAGCACATATATGAAGATGTTAGTACTAGAGCAACTGTGACAAAGTTGGTGAACTAACTACAGCAGGATTGCAGAAGGTTTGCTGGTTAACATCTTGGTCTTAGCTTCATGCTACTCTCTTCTTCATTTAGTGTAGTACTAAGATCTTACTCCCTAGAAATAAGAAGTGCTTTACTGATGTGCTTTATTCTTCAGTTGGGTGACCATGATCATGTAACAAAAAATAAGAAAAATGATTTTTAAAGAGTTATAATCATTGAAAAATGATAAGCCTTACATGGTGGAGCTACTGTCATCAAAAAACTTAGCTAACAGACGTAGAAGGCCTTCCAGCTTGTGGAGAGCTTCACCCAAAAAGCTAAATAAATAAATAAACAATATAAATGTCTAAAGACACAGATGCACCTACCCAATTAAGCAAGAAATGAAAGCACAATGTAATGACACATAAGCCAGAAGACCCCATGATATCACTTACTGTGAATGCTAGCCTAAAAATAACTAAAACCAAAAGATAAGCATTGTAGATTATGAATATATCAAGGCATCACATAGCACTCTGTAAATATGTACATTTTTATGCTTCAATTTAAAAGCTTAATTCTCGAAATAGTCATACAGATAACTATTAAGCCCTAAATCCATGCAAAAACAAGGAATGTGTGTATATGTATTTGCATGTATGTTTGTTGCCTTTTATTACATTTAAATTTCTTGATCTTGGTGCTAGGGGGAAGATTTCATGGAAAAAAACTTCTATTGTTAGTAACTATATTTGCAAAAGCAAAGACAGCTTGGCACATGGCATGAAAAATATGGAGGGTATGCCATTTGTTTTACAGGTAAAGCATCAATCTCCTTCCCTATCACTGGATTATGTCTCACCTCCTTTAAAATGCCTGGCCAAAACAGTATAACATTCTTACTTGACAGTGAAGTTTTTCATCTCAGAGCAATTCTTTGCACAAAACGATATCTCTATGGTATCAAGGAAAAAGCAAAATAGTCATCATATATTCAAAATTCGTAATGTTTAAGTTCAAGTTTCTTATTAATAATAGTTATTTGGCTTGTAATGAAATGACTTCTCAATTGTTTCTAGAAAAATGGGGTATTAAACCTATATCTTAAGTACCTACAGGCAGAAGTAAATGCAAATTTTGTGTCCTCATGACTAAAAATAACAGTGAGGAAAAGCATTCATTTTCACTTAATTATTTACTTTTAACTATTTGTACCAGTTAAGAAAACATGAAATGACTTGCAAAATCATGTTCAAGAAATTTACATGTGCAACTCTCAAAGAGTTGTCTTTTGTTACACCATCATTCATAAAGCAATTTCTCATGGTACAGTTTCTAAGTAGAGAAAACAACTGCAAGAAACAACTGCACAAATCCTCCCAGGATAAAAGACATTAAATAAAATTAGGCTGGGAAAATAACAAAACAAGATGTATGAGATGTTTTGTGCCTACCTTATTTTTTGATAAAGAATCTCTCTGTGAATGTGAAACTTATGGATACAACCAGTCCAGATGAAAAATGAGCTCCAACACTCTGTCTGCCTCTTTTGCTCTCAGGACTGGCATTACAGACATGCACCACCAAATCCAGCCTTTTACATTGATGTTGGAGATCTGAACTCAGGTCCTCATGCTTGTGTGGTAAGCACTGTAACCGTTAAGCAATCTCTCCAGCCTTAAATGTACTTTCTTTTACCACAGAATTGCCAAATACATTATAAAACCCTGGTCTCCTAAAACAAGAATTTAAATTGCCTGCGAGTTAAGGATGGGTGAATTTACAACTAATGAAAGGAAACAGCAAATGCCTCACACCTGGTTATCTGCAGACATCTGGAAAGTCTTCTTTGCGAAGCAGTTCTTGAGATCCTTCACCTACCTAAGACTCTATTTATTGTGTACAGCTGTTGCATCAAGCAGATGAAAGTGTTACTCACTTTGTATAACAAAATGTTTATTTTAAAATAAAGTATTGTGACACTGTCAACAGAGAGGAAAACGTATTAGTTAATTTTTCTAATTGGTTTTTTCCAAGTCAAAGACAAACAGGTGAGTATGTATGTGCGTGTGTGTGTGTGTGTGTGTGTGTGATCAAGGAAATGTGAACTTCAAATAATCTACCACTATTTTAGTACAGCAAGCAACACCAAATAGTTCTTGTGTTTATAAGGTTCAATGACGTTTAATTAATATACAAAATATTAGACACTCCCAGTATCTTAATCAGTTTGTAGTTATGAATCGTGATGCTTAGTATTGTCAACCTGACACCTTCAGAGCCCATGAATACTTTGAAGTCATTGCCTACAATATATCTACAGAGGTGCCATTATTTGAATGTGAGTTGTCCTCCATAGGCTTTTGTGCTTGAATCATTAGTTGATGTCTGGAAAGGTCATGGCAATTTTAGGAGAGGAGCCTTGCTGTAGAAAGGCAGGTCACAATGTGTGAGCCCTTAGTTTGTTTAGCACCAATATACTTCTGCTAGTCTTCTGTTCTAGGAGTTGGCTGTTAGCTCTCTCAATTGCCTCTGTGATAATTTCTGCAATGACTGGAGTCCTCTCCAGCTTCTGCCACCTGCCATGCTTTTTCTTCCCTTCTGGAATCACAAGCCAAATTTATATACCCTTTTCTCTCTAAAGTTAGTTGTATGTATCTTGTCTCACATCAGCAGAAATAGTAAATGAGACAGAAGTTTTACCTCTGGCCATGCCTATGAAGGATCATTTGATTGCCCTCATTGATACAGAAAGACACAATCCACAGTGGGTGGGACATTCTTGGGCAGGTGGTATAGGACTGTAGAAAGATGAAGAGGGAGAGCCAGCAAGCAGCACACATGAAATGTTTCTTACTCTCTGTTCTTTCTGCGGACATGACGTGACCAGTTGCTTCAGTCTCCTGCCCTTGTAACTGCAAACTAGGATTGGGAACTGTGTTGAAGTACCTTCTTCCCCTAAATTTCTTGAGTTCTGTATTTTGTTGCAGCAACACGTAATGAAGCTAAAGCATGCAAACATTTTTGATACTATCACACAATGAAGATGCTAAATATGCATATGCATCCTCCAAAATTTTTCATTTTGCTCTTTTAGGTTTTACTTTGTGGTAAGAACATTTAACATAAG
The DNA here is from genome assembly GCA_023101885.1 of Typhlomys cinereus. Taxonomy (NCBI): domain Eukaryota; kingdom Metazoa; phylum Chordata; class Mammalia; order Rodentia; family Platacanthomyidae; genus Typhlomys; species Typhlomys cinereus. Next base: position 808,073 of record JALPQD010000221.1, on the reverse strand, counting down.
TCCTATTCTGTCGACATGGTTTGCAATAAGTCTTATGACATATAGGTACTTATCATGGTTAGGCACAGGTGTCAACATGAGTGTTGAGCGTTTGAGCTCTAGACACATTTGTGGAGAATTAGTAGTTGAGTTAAGCCCAGAGCAAAACTGAAAGAGATTGTCTAGCTGATGGAGAAGGTCCAGCCTTTGGTAGGTGGAATTAGGCCCTAGAATAAATCACAGAGAGCTAATTGAAAAAATCAGCATCCTTTTGCATACTTAGCCAGACATGCTGGTCTGGCAAGTAAGGATTGTCCCTCTCTCAACCTTTATGTGGTGATGATATGACCAGTTCCCTCAGCCCCAGTGTTGGTGTGTACTGTTGGTGTGTACTCTCCTGTCAAGCTGGACTAAGAACTGTAACCAGTAATTTTAAGAGAAAATAAACCCCTTGTTCCCTTAAGCCATTTGATGGTCATTTATCAGCGACCATGCAAACTGACTGCAATAGTACTGTATTGAAAAATCACTCCTTATAACTTTTACACTTATATTACTGTAAGCAACTGTGAAAATAGGGAAAGGACAAATGGTAGCATCCTTGCATGGTTGATGACTAAGCTTTATTTTAGTGATAGATTTCTAAAAGCATAGCACATGTACAGATATTTTGTCTACATAAAACTTACAAACAAGATGAATTTGTTATCTACCTTTATTTCAAAATAGAGATGTGTTATCTAGGCCACTGAAATTATGGAAAATTACTCTTACACACAGACAGGATATTGCTGTTCATTTTCTCTAGAGTTTACACTAAAATAATCTAAACTCCTCTAGCTAATTATATCAACAACTTGTAAAGAAGGAAAGTTGCCCAAGAGTTTGAAAGCAAGCATGCTGAAAAAAGGAAAATAACATGCTCGACTAGGATCACTAAATGCAAAATTGCTGAGCAAGAAAGAAATATGTAAATTGCTGAAATTTTTCAAGAGAGTCATTTTCGTTTTTTTTCTCCTCATGCTGAGAACATTTCTTTTTCAAATATCGTGGTCACCAGAGGTTGAAGATCCACTAAAAAGCACATTTCAGCACAATTATATGTCAAGTCTTGCTAGAAGGAATGTGTGCTGGTCTTTGGGGTATTGATATCTTTGAAATAAAACGTGTGTTAACAAACAGTCCATGCTGGTGATACAAGTTAATTGCATCATTATGTTGTGATAAGACAATGCAATTAGCACATCTCACTTTACAGAGATCTCAGAATGGGTACCCAATTAACTCAGGTCACCAGTCTCCTTGTCTGGGCTGGGTTTTTCAGTCAGCTCCCAAGATGACTTCACACAACTGCCTGTCTCCCAAAATGCAAGGAAATTTTTCAAAGAAATTAAGCAATTTTGAAATAGTTAGGGAAAAAACTGCTGTATCAACTTGACTCAGAAAGTACTGCTCTGATAGATCTCACAATATATCATGGGGATTTGTAAATTGAGCAGAAATAGCTAAAACTTGCAAAAGTTCATCATGCTGTTTTTCTGTAAAGATTTTATTCACTGACTACATGAAATACAAAGATATTCATGTTGACTATGGTCTTTAAAACATCAGAAGCCATTGAATTCATACTTTATAAAGTTCTATTCAAAACTGAGTTTGCCATGATATTACTAGCATGGGATGTGTAGCATGCAGTTTTAGAAAATATTAAATGTTCTTCACATTGACCCCCCCCCCCCATAGTCTAGCATGGATCACAGGCACTAGGATCCTTAGAGGCAAGGGATTAACAGCCACAATAGTGTTCCTATACCAAAGGGGAACACAAGAAAGAGCTCTAGGCAATGTTACTGAGTCCTTACACCTCATCAGAGAGGAGGACCCAGAGGGAAGTTTGACAGACACACTAAAGGATGCTCCAGTAATGGGGGGAGGGGGCATTCGGAGAAAAGGGGGGGGGAGGAAGGGGAAAAGAGGAGAGGGAGCAAGGGGATCCAGGGAGAGGTGGAGTGAGGGAGGGGACCAGGGTACATATTAAGTTTGTATGTGTGTAAAAAATAAATAAAAAAACAAAATATTAAATGTCTTTTAAAACTTAGTGAGAAAACAGGTTGAGATATATAGAAAATAAATAATGTCATAGGGGTACTGTTTTTAATTCATTTTCTATCCTGAATTAAAAAAGAGCATCACTAAACAGAAATAAAGCAATAAGAATTATTGGTATATCTCCCAGCAGAAGTTGGAACCCCTTTTTGAAATTGCACAGCATTTGCCTACTACTTTTCTAAACATTTGTTATATTGTGCCATAAATACTTCTAAGGCTGTCCTATAGTAGTATGAATTGCTTAGAAATAGTTAATGTGTCCATTCTTCTTTTAAACTCCATCATCTATCATCAAGTTATTTTCTAATAAATATTTGTTGAGTCAATAATAGAAAAATTAAGAATAACAATGTAATATGTTTCCTTATTTATCATGTCATCTAAATATTGGTCTTTTGTAGCTATTTCAAAAGAAGCTATTTTTGAGTTTATATAAAAGGCAAATTAAAAGAATGCTAGCATAATGCTCAGTCGTACATGAGTGAAATACTCTGGCTCACCATAATGGAATGTTGCCAGTTGGAAAAGTCACATAGTACAGCTGAACATAGTCAATGAGGTAGGTACAGATGCTGGGAGAAACTCCAAGTTGATAGGCTACACACTGCATCCAAATATAAACCAGGGTAATTCATTGACATTGGCATTCCTCGTGTGGGAAATATGGAGCCAGATACTGCGTTGTAAGCCTATGCGGGCCCAATGACTACTTTTAAGCTTTGCCAATGATTTCTTGGCCACTGTTCTAGCATTTAGAAACAGGACACTTGGACTTTAACCTAAATGTTGGTGAATATAAGCAAGACTCTCATTCTGAAATTAACAAGATAAAATCAAAACAGGATTTGTGAGAAAAAAAAAATCACCATTATCCAGAAAGCGGTGATTATTACATGGATTAGAATCTGCCAAATAAACTATAGGTGAGATGCAGAGGTTTACATACAATGAAGTTTTGGTTTGGAGCCTGGATAACTCGATCCTAAATTTTAGGTTGTTCAATTTATTTCTCCTTTCTAAAGTAGAGAATGATTCCTGAAAGAAAACTGACTAGAAAGGAAACTGTTAATGGGAACTGAACACATGTACTTTTCTGCAGCTAATGCATATGAAGATGAGGAAGTCCGCAAAGACTAACACAGGTTTGCAGCTGTGCTTGCCCGTGCCTCTCAAGTCTTCAAGTGCAGCCTTGCTCATGATTTAATGAAGGGAATATATATGGCATGCAGGCAAACATTTTTAGCCTCAGACTCACACCAGTTCATTGTTCCGTATTACATTCCAAAGCCTGGCATGACCCCAGATATTCCAGTCTAATTTGATCTTCAGTTACTTTGGACTACCCTTCAATTTCTGAAAATAAAATTTTTAACATTCTCAAATATTGGACTCCAAGCAAATCTTGTTTTTGACTTGCAAACTTGGACATACTAGAGGTTATATCTCTGTGTGTTTGCACTCATATTCAGTTCATCATCTAAACTTGACAAAACCCACATTCAGATAGCATTTAGCAAGGTTCCTTCTGCGTCTTCCTGTCCTGCTCTTGAGGAAGTGATCTGGCATGGCTAGCTCCCCTCACCACTAAGTGTGCCTGGCTGTTCCAAGGCACAATGATGGTGCACTGTCAAAAAAGGACACAGCATACCCACGCCGCCTCTTTATATTTCTACCACAGCGTGTGTCATATTATGCCAATCATAAATATCTTGGCTCTGGGTACCAACATAAAATGGAGCAGATCACAAGTTATTTCTCATCTTCTGGTTCTGTATTTCAGAAAGATGTGATCTCTGCATCCAGTTGGTAGCATTGGGAAGTGCCTGGGCATTTTTCCACAAGGAACACAGTGTCTAGAACTCTTAAGTAAGGCACTTTATACTCCTTACAGAGACATAAGAACCATTTGTGTAAACTACACTGTGTAACTTGAATGTAAAATATTCCACATAGGTACATATCTTTAAACAATTACTCTACAAGTGTTGATGTGGATTTGCAAAGCTGTGGAACCTTAGGAGTTGAAAGTTTGCTGGAGGAAGGAGTTCATAATTCACAGGGGAGTACACAGAGATTTTATAACTGGCTCCACTTCCTGTTCATTCTCTGCTTCCTGACTGTAGAGCAATCATCTTCATACTCATGCTGCCGCACCTTCCTGATCATGATGGAAGGACTCCATCCCCTCAAACCACAGGCTGAAATAAACCCTTCTTTTAAGTCATTCCTTGTCATGTATTTTGTCAAAGCAAGAAAAGTAACTAATACATGACATGCTCAATAATGAAACTCTATTTAAAACAAAAACTTTTATATATAAAATAAAAAATTTAAAAATGAAAATATACTTTTATCAATTTCTTTAAAGTTTGGCATCAAGATTTTGGAGGAGAGCACACTGAATCTGTAGATTGATTTTGGTAGGCCAATTTCAGAATGTTAATCCTACCGATCCGGGAGCATGGGAAGTCTTTCTTTCCTCTAGTGTCCTCTTCAATGTTTTAAAGTTTTCATTGCACAAATTTTCACATCTTTCGTTAGTTTTATTTAAAAAATAAAAAAGGAAAAAAAAAAGAGAGAGAGAGAGAAAAGAAAAGGAATTGGTGAATACTATGCATAATCCAGAGAAGGTGCTTCAGCAATGGGTGTGCTGAGAAGGTCCTTGCATGGAGCTTGGAACGGGTGTTTTACAGAAAACAATCTGGATCTAAGAAAACATCTGTTCATATTGGACTTTAAAGGCAACCTCACAAAAGGACTCAAAACCACAACTTTATTTTATATACTTTCAACAATGACTTGCTTTAATAAACTGTATTCAAATGAAGATGTCGAAATATTTCACTAAGACAATAAAACACTTGAGGCATGTATCACAATTTCTGGATTTCTTTTTTACAAAAACTTATATAATCATTCATATGAATTTAGGTACTAGACTCAAGTCTATCTTTAAATGTTGCTTCAGAAATTAATAATTGACCTGGAAAATCACATTACATGTATTAGATAAAGAAATGAGTTTTCCTCTCATTAATCACTCTGCTTATATTCTCAAGAGTCAGAATAACTAAGGTTACACGGATACTTAACATCTCAGTGATAGGCTGTCAAGGAGAATATCCTAACCCTTTCAATTCTTATTGTTTTTACATTGAACTTGAATTCTGAATGTTACCTCTATTTCAAAGTATTTGAAGCAAAGTTAAAATAATTAAGTTCAATAACAATGGATTACATAGACTGCCTTGCCCATCAGTTTCATTAGTTGAGGAATATCATTAGTAAGAAAAATTAACTTCACTGACAGATTTGATTCAGTTACACAGAGTGCACATAAATCCTGCTTCTGGTATTTTACAAGAATTCAGCCAACCTGTGAGAATTCCATAGTCGAAGATTTTTTCAGTTTATTTCAATATTTAACTCCTCAAAATATAGTCAAGAAACCTTCAAACTTTTATAAAAAATTCAATCTTTCTTTGGGACTCAAGATAATGTACCATTATTAATGTATATTATTTAAATGAACCCTGGATGGATTATGGTTGAAGCCCTATAACTTAAAAACCTTATAAAATTATTTTCATAACACTCTTCTTTGTCTTGTGAAAAAAAAGAACTTTCCCTTACTAAAGCTTATTTAATTTAATGTTCATAAGAATTAAAAATTTCATGTATCAGCACTTAATCTTCTAATAATCTTTTCAAAATTGTGCCATATGCATTTAGCAAAATATATAAATGGAGTTACATGTATCATAAAATTTCTAGATCTGATTCCATTCCAAGGTATTGTCCTGTTTTTCATGGCAATGACTTGGGTTAAGAATCCTTAATGTACTCGCTGAAGAAACCATCTCATACATATTTTAAATAATTAAAAGTAGCCATCATTGCCCATCACACTAGCAAATTTTGTCATGACCAAGTTCAGACCCACATATTCAGTGACTTTTTTTAAATCAGAAACATGCATCCTTTTCTGTAATGACATATTTACAGAGCGCACAAATTGTATAGTATGCTATGATGCTACACTGCAGCACTTATTTTGCTCTGTTTAAGGAAAGTCATTTCTTCTTTCCTAGCAAATAATTTTAATTAGCATTTGTCAACAATAATTCTGTAGTAGTTGCAACTATTTAAAATTGGTATACCTATAATTAAGGAGACCTCAATTAGGTCTCCTTTAAAGTGCTTTCAAAATAGGTAACTTTGATTTAAAAAAGTGCAGTTATGTTGTATAATCTACACTGAAACATTATGCATTCTCATATTCATGAGCCCATAATTATTCTAATGTGTTTTGAACTTGCATTTGATCTTAAATATCAGAGTTGATCTTCCCTTTGTTCTAAAAGTTTTACCTAGCTTTTTTTGGCCAAAATCAATATAAATGTAATCTAGATGAAGCTTTATTAACTTTTTTCATATATGTATGTATGGGGTATGGGCATATGTAAATGTGTTTGAATGTGAGTGAGTATGTGTGTGCATGCAAATGTATGTATATAAATGCCTTTCAGTGTTTGCCTATAAAAGTCCAACAGAAGAATGATGGGAATCATTCTTCATCACTCTACCACTTTGTTGCTGTGAACCTGGGTCTCTAAGGAAACCCAGAGTATGCCATTATGGTTAGTCTGGCTAGCCCAGCATGCTCTGGGTGGGAATTTCCAGACTAGAATTACAGGCAGGCTAACATACCCATCAGGCATTTTTATGTAAAACTCCAAATCAAGTCTTTTTAATGGTAAGACAAAGGCAACTGAGCCATCTCTCCAACCCAAACTTGTTATTTTTTTACACAGATTGTGTCTTATGTATGATTTTTCTATACAATGTGAAGTAGGGTGAATTTTAACTGCCTAAAAATGTAAAATATTGTTTTTGCCTGACACTTTATATATAAGAAATATGGGAAACTAGACACAAACACTGCCTCACCATAGTTGACCTGCCCCACACTGCCCTATCTGCAGATAACTTTAACTATGGAGGCAATATAAAGACATCATTATTCCATTTTTAAATACACATGTGGCAATTATGGTGTGCTTAAGCAACTTTAGAGAATCTGAGTATAGGAAGGAACTACATAAATACTAATAGAATAGGTGGTTAATTTGTAGATTTCTGGCCTGCCAATATGAACAGAGACTTCCATGGGTCCAATGATATAGGAAGAAAGCATTTCAGCAGGACTAAGTCCATCTATGTGTACTGATATTCTCCTTGAGACCAAATCCTTTATCACAACAATTGTCCAGAATTGAGATCAGGAACCTAATGGAATTTCTGAGTCAAAGTTCTTTGAAAGAGAGTTAGTTGAAGTACAAAAGCCATGTTTGAGACTCCAATTATTTTAGTTTGAGGTGATGCCATTTTTGCACACAAAAATGTAACAGATTAACTAAGTCTTTAAATTCTTTGTTTTTAGTTCATAATTAAGTCTATAAAAATCTTATGGTAAAGGATATATATATATATATATATATATATATATATATATATATATATAAAACCAGAAATGGGAACTATGTCTGGAATGATATGACTTGCAATGTGAGAAAAGTTATACGTAGCACTCACTTTGGTAAGTTCTTAGAATAAAGAGATCCCTAGACATACTCCCAAGCAGCCTCTGTGAAGGCCTTTCAAAAGGATTTAAACACTCATGGGTGTGTGTGGAGAAACAAAAACAATAAAACTGTCAGAATATGAGCATAAACTTTCAATGATAGGTCTTCATTTCATCTGTGTTATATACCTGAGCTGGATATATTTATACAGTTTATCTCAGGGGACCAATAACAAGCACAATCCCTGTATTTGGTAGGAATCCTTTCAGTAGCTGGAAGATCTCTCCCTAGCCTAACATCCAAGATATTCGTCCACTCTGGATTGGTCACTGAGGCTCCCTAAATTCAGAATGAGTAAAGGAAATAACTATGAGTCAGTGCTCTTTTTCACATAAGTTTTTATATCCATGGTAAAAAGTATTGAATGGCATAACTTTATTTTTAATAGAATAAAATTTTCTGGTATCATTATGTTTTTGATGCCTTTACACCTGAAATAATGTTTTCAAATCCAAACCTGAAACAAATAGTGTTGGCTATGGATAGTAATGAAATTATTTTTAAGTAGGTAGTGGAGTGGGACGTATCTATGCACTTCGTGCCAGCAAATGAATTGAATTTGTCTGGCAAAAAAGCAAAAACATGAATCACCTCCTTGCCTAAAGCTGTTCGTTCTTTAGAATAAGATTCTGAAGAGAGAGAAAGGAGAGTTGTCATGTTTGTTCATGTTCCAATCGAGAGTGACAGATAACAGAAAACATCAAAATATTCTCTGACAATACATTTACATTGGTGAACCTGTAAATCTCATCTAAAGCTCATTGATAGTGTACAAATCTAGATCAAGCTTGGATAAATAGCAGCAAGTGGTTATCTTAGGAGAATCTATTTTGCTTTCTCAATCTCAAATTCAATTGTTAAGGTGATTTACTGATTGAATTTTAGATCTCATGCACAAAGACTGAAGATTATTAGCATTCTTTGAATACAAATGAATACTTTGTTATGGGATTCAATTTCACACTGAATTTTAATTTTGAAGATGTTCTCTTTTGTTTTGTTCACATTAATAATCAGAATTTTAATCATCTTCAGGGGCCCGTAGAAAGACAACAGAGTTAGAGAAGAAAAAATGTAGTTAGAAATATAAATCATAATGAAGTTTCACTTCTAAGACCACATTAAAATGATGACATATCAAAGGCATTTCTAATGAAATATAATCTCTCATTGCTATTTTAGTCTATACAAAGGGGGATTACAATGAAAAATCATTGGCTAAATGTACACTATTTCATTAGCTGGTAATGATTTTTCCCAACTATGTGAGCACCCACCTAAACATGTTAAATGACTTTCAGTGTGTACCCATGAAGCTTCTGACCAGGTTTCCTGCTCACTGACATGAACATAAATATCAGACATACCAATTCCTCCTGAAATCCAATAGGGGCATAAGAATACCAGGAAGAATTCACAAAGAGATAGAAGTAGGTGGTTATGTAAGATAATGATTTGAAAAATAGTACCTTTCTACCTTAAAAAAAAAAAAAACTTTGTCACATCTCAACTTTCTCTTCTCTCCTTGCCCATAACAGATTTTCCTAACATATTTTACGAATGAAATAGTATGAGATATAAAATTCAGATTCCTCTAGTTGATGTTAGCTTAGCAAAACAGTAGATTTGTTTTCTAAGATATTAAGATATTCTAAAACATACTGGTATAAGCACCTAATGTACAGCCCACATTTTTTAAAAACCTATAATCCCCTTAGCATTTATTTAAGTGGTTCACATTCAATCTAAGGGATCACTAACATATTTAGCATCATGCAAATAACTGTTTTGATATTTTATCTAAATATCCTTTTGAGATAGATAAAAGGGACCCAACTCTCCAAAATTTTGGGACAAGAGTTAAATATGATTTCAAACTACTAAATGTGCTTAAGAATTTGTGAATAAATGGATGGAGCTACAAAAACTCATACTGAGTGAAGTAACACAAAGATATACACAATATGCTCTTTCTTATTTGTGCACCTGGCTTGGAATCTTTAGATTTGTGTGTGGTCCTTATGGGCAGAGCAGGCTTAGCTGGCAACAGAACAGCAGTAGTCCCCTGATAGCAGTGGTGTCAGGGAAAGGCAGTAACAGTAATGGTAGGAAGGTGGCTTAAGTGTCAACAGCAGCGACAGAGATGTTGAGGGAACAAAGGTGATGAGTATGATGACAGTGGAGGAACAGAGAAGATAGGAGGATGTGGAGAGCCAAGATTACACAAGGGAGAAGTTTTTAAAGAACTTAAGAATTGACACTGTACGTCCCGGTCAGCAGTCGGAAGAGTTCCAGGGAGCTTCCGAGCCCTAGGGGTCAAGGTTTCTAACACTCACCACTGCTGACACCCAGGGATCCCGAAACACAAAACCAGAGAGCCATATTGTTAATGATATCTTCTGCTACAGCTGTGAATCACTAGATGCTGAGTATTAGGCCACCAAATGTGGAGTTTCAGAGCAGTGCCTCTTTGACCTGAAAACATAGTAGTATAAGTGCCTGGCATCTAGAGCTGGGAGTGTATCTTTATCAGGATCAAAAGCTGCCTCTAGGTCTATGAGACCAAACCTTCAGGTCTTGTTGCTCAAGAGCTTAGGACTCTCAACACTGAGGAACTTACCCTTTGCCTCTTTCTTATTTACCCTACTAAGAGATGATATTCTAGTTTTGTGGGGGTACTAGAATGAGAGCTTTATAACTTAAAAGTTTTAAAGTGTCCCATGGTTCTGATTATACTGTCCACAGAATCTGATGAGACCTAGCCTTCTGAGATAGTTTGCCAAGATGAGCAACACGTCTCAGCCAATGAGTTCTCCACATTAGATGAGAGCTATTGGTCATTCTGTGCTCAGATATTCATTAGAATTTCCTAACAGATATTTTAAAGTGTTCTCACTCTTCTGAAAACTTCAGTTCAAAAAGATTTGTGGAATTTAAAATAACTAGGGATTGGAGCAATATAAGGTCCTATATACACTGAAATTACTATATTTATATAACAAAATGACATGAATATCAAATAAGGAATACTACTGGAAATTAGGGGAACTTGTATGCTTTCAAAGAAGTTATTAAAAGAGTACTTTCTAGATTTTTAAGCTTTTCTCGAATTGGACAGAATTGATCTATTTTCCTTGTTCTACTTAAGGCTGTGGAGGAACCTGCCTGTTTCCAAACATGCCCTCCACACAAACAGTGAGAAACCTTTGAGTTCTATCTCAGCATTTGCTTCTTATACAGCTCATTTCATGGGAACACCTGTTCACATAGATAAATGATGCTCAACTTGGATGGCAGGCCCAAAGAAAGTGGCTCCGTCATGTAAGCCAAGAGGAGTTGGACCCACACACAGTTGACAAGTCCAGCAAGCCTCTGTAATCAGGCCCTGAGGAGCCACGTGTGCATCAGCTGGTGAGACCTCCTACACATCTGCCCATCCTGATTACTGTGAAAGAAACATACAATTATAAACACAAACCCTGAATTGCCACCTACCTATGGATGTAAATCACACTGGGTCTTCCAATCTATATTCACAGATTAGTAACTAAAGAGTCCCGTGAATAAACATGGCCTGATGTGGCAATTATCACAAGTGGACACTTCCAAAAGGTTTTGTCTGTCTTCAGTTGCTGCCAATTCCATAATGAGAGGGATTATTCTGAGTGAAAAACAGCCAACTGTAGAGAATCAGTCAAAATTATACTGGGCAATTTCATTTATAATATACAAACTGTCTTTTGGGGCACATTTTCATTCAGTCCAAAGGAGAAGAAATCTTAATATGAATTCTAGAAAGCAGACAACAGTTGCGGAAACAAAAATGCATGCTAAATAAGTCAATCAAAAGGACAATTAGTATTTTGAAAGAGACAAGCTCAAAGCATAAATAAATGCAACTTCAGTGTTCACATTTTTGAGCAATACCATCTCAGTCAGTTCTCAAAAGAAGCCAATAGAATCATGCATTAGCTTTTGATTGCTGTTATAACAAAATCCCAGACAGGTGATGGATTAAACTAATAATACTTGTGTTCTGGGCTTCAGAAGTCCAAAATTGGTGTCAGTATACTGAGATCAAAGAATCATCAGATTTAACTTCCATCTGAACATTCTTTGACGCCTCTTTTAATCCTTAAAGAAAGGAACAGTGAGTGAGGCCTGCCTCCCTATGCTTCACATCACCATCATCTCTTTTGCATGTGTTTTCCACACTTACATATGTTTCTGATCCATTATCCCCACAAGGTTAGTCCAGCATATTCCCTTTATTTAAGTCAGGTGATTAGCCTCCTTAATCTCAATTTCAGCCCTTCTGTAACCTCGAGTTCATAAATTCTGGGGTGTAGAAGTAATTTTGAGAGTAAACCTGCTGCCTGATAACCATGTGGATGGTTACCTTTTTTAATTTATGGAAAAGCTGGACTTCAAGACTCAGAATGCGCACAGTTGACAAATGGAAAAATTAGAAGTGTTCCTACCCAGCATGCACAATGACTTCTGTATCTTTGACAATGTTAGCAGGGAAGAGATGGCCTGTACAAACTGGGCAATTCATGGAAAGTTTAATGAATATTTAATTTAAAAGAGTGCATATCTGTATAGAAGTTCTAAGGACATTACCTGGTGACTAACTGTAACAATTACTCTTAACTATTTCTGTGAGAGAGCACCCAAAGTCAAACAATGTAATGGTTACTCTTAACTAATGCATGAGAGAGCACTCAGCATCAAATAACATAAGGGGAAAAGGAAATTTATTCACCTTACGGTTCCAGAGGGAAGATAGAGTCTTTCATGGTGAACACAGCATGGCTGGCCAAAGCTTGACAGGCTAAGTCAAGGCTGAAGGATTCCTGGAAAGTCTATCCTCTCTGTCTTCTATTCTGGGGTTTCTTCATCTGGTCAACTATTGGGAGGTTCCAATGAGATTGAGGGAGGTTCTGATGAGATATATGGCTGATCTTTGTATATAGGTGGTCTCAATTGATCTTGCTAGATGTGGTTTCAACTGATCTTAATTAATGCCAGGTGTGTCGAATTAACACCCATGATTAACTATCATAAGTCTACCCCTTATCAACTTAAACCAGATCACATTTCCTTAGGTCATTCTTAATCTCCACATAGAAACAGTAAGATAGATTCATAGTTCTACCTAACATGATATAGCTATCCATGTACAACCACACACGTATTATTTTTCCCAACGTAAGTGACAAAGTTTCTTGAGTAATGCTTAGTCTTCAGTGTCCCATAACACAATATCATAATGTAAATTACATTTTACCACATAATTACAAATTAACATTACATTAAATAAATATCTTCTAAGTGCAATACATACTCAGTCCAACTCTAAAAGTCTCAGTACATACTCAGACATCAAAAATGATGAATTGATGGAATTTGCCGGGAAATGAATGGGATTAGAAACAATTATATTGAGTGAAGTATCCCAGACCCAGAAAATTAAGTGCCATATGTACTCCCTAATAGGTGCTTCCTAATCCCAAACCCACTTGGAGACACTCAAGGATAAATCTCTGTAATACATACAGTAATTGCAAGGATTATGAACAGAAGGATGGGGTAGAAGGGCCACACCAGAAACAAGGAGAGAGGGGACCATGTTACAGCAGAGAAAATAGGCCACCATCAAGGACTGCAAGTAAGTAATGAGACATCTGGTTAAGTTCACAGACTTTCCTTCCTGATCATTTACAACTGATGGGGTATGATCTCACCAGAAGGGGAGGGCATATAGTCTGGCAGATAAAAAGTAACCATTTTGCAAATGAGTGATTGACCCCTCCCTCACTGCGGTTTCCTACTTTTATTACATCTACCTTTGAATATACTCTTATAACAAGACTCTAGTTTAACAGCTTTTATCTCTGGCCAGGGGGTGAAATACAATACCCATCAGGATGGAGTGAAGGGCATTGCAGGAGCAGCAAAACTGAAAAAAAAAAAAATCAACAAACCATAATGAAGAACTTCAGAGAGTCTATATCAACCACCTAGAACTAGGCCAGCCTAATCTCTCCCCATCCTGAAGCTCAGGGAAATTTGCGGAAGATGGGGCGGTAAGATTGTAAGAGCACAAGGATGGGAGGAGCAATGATATGCAAGATACTCCACACAAGTTAGGGCCAAAGCAATCATAATTGGACTTTGCATGCCCTGCGCAATGTCCAACACATTATTGACCCCACAAAGTCTAGCATTTGCTAAAGGCACAAGGATCCTTAGAGGCAAGGGATTGACAGCCACAGTAGTGTTCCTATGCTTAAGGGGAGCATAGGAAAGGGTTCTGGGAAATGCCGGTGGGTCCTTGCACCTCATTGGAGAGGAGGACCCAGAGGAGAGTTTGGCATGCACATTAAAGGATGCTCCATGGATGGGAGGGGGAGGCACTGGGGAACTGGGAGGGAGGGGGAGGGGAAGGGAGCACAGGGCCGTGGGAGGTTGGAGGGAGTGAGGGCACCAGTGTTCCTGTTAAGTTTGTATGAGTGGAAATAAAAAAAAATAATAAAAAAAGAAAAGAGGAGGGGTAATAGGAGAAGGAAGGAAAGAAGGAGAAGGGGGTACCTATTGAGCTTGTATAATTAGGCAAAAAAGTAATAAAAAATATAAAAAAATAAAAGTCTCAGTACAGTCTATGTCAGTTGTCTCAACACAGCCCAAAAGTCTAAAGTCCAAAGCCTTATGTAAAAATCCAAAGACAAGTTACATACCTCCAACATACAATGGCATAGAATAAACATTCCCATTCCAAAAAGAAGGAATGGGCCTTCGCCATCAGGGAAATGCAAATCAAAACTTCCCTGAGATATCATCTCACCCCGGTCAGGATGGCAAAAATCCACAATACAAACAACGACAAATGCTGGAGAGGATGTGGAGAGAGGGGAACTCTCCTACATTGCTGGTGGGAATGCAGGCTCATACAGCCACTCTGGCGAGCCGTCTGGAGATTTTTAAAGAAATTAAAGATTGAAATGCCGTATGACCCTGCTATCCCACTTTTGGGAATAACCCCCCATGCAGCAGAGGTTCGCCTCGATAGCACAAGCTCGACCATGTTCATAGCAGCACTGTTTACAATAGCAAAGTCATGGAATCAACCTAAATGTCCAACAGTTGACGAGTGGATAAGGAAACTGTGGTACATCTATACAATGGAGTACTACTCAGCCATCAAAAATGATGAATTACTGGAATTTGCTGGGAAATGGATGTCATTAGAAAGAATTATATTAAGTGAAGTATCCCAAACCCAGAAAATTAAGCGCCGTATGTACTCCCTAATAGGTGGCTCCTAGTACCAAACTCACCCAGCCCACATTGAGACACTCAAAAGTAAACCTATGTAACACAGTAATTGCAAGGATTATGAACAAGAGAGATGGGTTAGGAGGGCCACACCAGAAACAAGGAGAGAGGAGACCATGTTACAGCAGAGAAAATAGGCCTCCATCAAGGTCTGCAAGTAAGTAATGAGAAACCTGGTTAAGTTCACAGACGTTCTTTCCTGATCTCACCAGAAGGGGAGGGCATATAGTCTAGCAGATAAAAAGTAATCATTTTGCAAATGGGTGATGGACCCCTCCCTCAGTGAGGTTTCCTACTCTTATTACATCTACCCTTGAATGTGCTATTACAACAAGACTCCAGTTTAACAGCTTTTTGTCTCTGGCCAGGGGGTGACATACAGTGCCCAGCAGAATGGAGTGAAGGGAATTGCAGGAGCAGCAAAACTGCAAAAGAAAATCAACAAACCACAATCCAGAACTTCAGAGCCTCTATATCAATCACATAGAACTAGGCCAGCCTAATCTCTCCCCATCCTGGAGCTCAGGGACATTTGCGGAAGAGGGGGCGGTAAGATTGTAAGAGCAAAAGGATGGGAGGAGCAACAATTTGCAAGATTCTCAACAATAGTTGGGGCCAAAGCAATCATAATGGGACTTTGCATGCCCTGCGCAATGTCCAGCGCACTGTTGCCCTCATAAAGTCTAGCATCTGTTAAGGGTACCGCGATCCCTGGAGGCAAGGGATTGACAGTCCATAGTAGTAATCTTATGCTTAAGGGGAACAAGAGAAAGGGCTTATGGAAATGCCACTGGGTCCTTATATGTCATCGGAGAGGAGGACCCAGTGGAGAGATAGGCGTACACAATAAAGGACTCTCTGGGAATTGGGGGGGAAGCACTGGGGGAAGGGGAGGGGGAGGAGGGGGGAGGGAGGGAACTGGTAAAAAATTTTTAAATGTATAATTAAATTTTTAATAAAAAAAAAAGAAGGAATGGGGGCATATCCAGGAAAAGTTGTTCCATAACAAGATCAAAAAATGGTAGGATAAACTCCAAATCCTATAGATCCAAGTCCAATGGGTGAGCCTTTCATTGAAATCATCTCAGTTCCAAAGGACTTAGATTCTACCCCTCCAAAGCAGCTGCCTGTAGAACATATCATTCTCTTGGGCTGACTACTTCCAGGGTATACAGCTCTCATTGGCAGATGTACCATGTTGTCTCTGGCATCTCTAACATCTTCATTTCTCAATGGCAAATCAGGTTTTAACTCGGCAGCACAAACTGCCCTTTTTGGGCCCCTGTATTAGTCAGGGTTCTCTAAAGAAACAGAATTTATAAAATGTAATATATACATAAATAAGTTTATTAAAATAATTCACAATAACAAATAGTGTCCTTCAAAGTAGCCACCAGCAACCATCTCGCTCTTGACCGGAATGTTCCACAAAGCCAAAACATCCCAAGAAGGTCTTAAGCCCTTGCTTCTTTGGAAGGTTGAGGACACTGGAGGAAGAATCCATGACTTCCTCCCTCTAAACCAGAACCATGTGGATGACTTTGCCAAGACTGATTTCATTGAATCACAGATGATTCAGCTTTTCTGTGCTGACTATAGAAAAAAAAAATCTCTTTCACTCTTGGGCAGTCGCTTATGGGAGAAACAGACCCTTGCTTTGGAACTCCATCCTCATTCCTTCCAAAAGGATTTGCATTTTTGTGGGTGGGAGCCTTCTCTGAGAATCTTGCCCTCAAGCTCGAGCCTCTCCTATTGTCCAAATTGAGAGCAGCTAATCTCTTTAACAACAGATATTTTGTCCTGTGTTTATTCCTGGTTTAATTGTTTAAGTTGACCATTGCATTCTTCATTATCAAATGTTAGTTACTACATGACACACCTGACATTAACTAAGATCAGCTGAGATCAATTGAGACCACCTGAAGAGATTATCTGGATAATATAAAGATCAGCCATAGATCTGATCAGAACCTTCCTAGATCTCATTGGAATCCCCAATAGTGGACCAGATAAAAGGAACCCCAGAACAGAAGACAGAGAGGAGAGAGTTTCGAGGACTTTCCTTCAGCCATCACCCACTAACCTCTTAGATGGATGTGATGTAGCCTGTCTCCGGTTTTGACCAACCATGATGCTTTCACCATAAAAGACTGTATCTTCCCTCTGGAACCCTTCCTTTTTTAACTTATTTGACTTTGAGTGCTTTCTCATAGCAATAGTTAAGAGTTACTGTTACATTGTTTGATTTTGGGTGCTCTCTCACCACAATCTTTAAAAGTAACTATTACAGAAATTGGTACCAGGAGTGTGGCTGTTAAATCTTGCTATGTGGATTCTGAATGGTTTTGTTGGAGAAATTTTGAATTTGTGGATTGCAAATATCATTCTGCAGAGTATAATGGGCCATTTAGGGTAAAATACAGAGAGCTGGTTGAGAGAATTCATATTCTTGTGTACACTTGGCCAGATATGCTATTCTGGCAGTAAGGATCATCCCTTTCTCAGCTGTTAAGTAAAGATGATGTGGCCAGTTCCTTGGCCCTGGTGTTGGTGCATGTTCCTCTATCAAGCTGTGCTATTGACTGTAACCAGACTATGGTAAGAAAATAAACCCCTTGTTCCCTGAAGCCATTTGATGGTGATTTATTAGCAACCATGCAGGTGAACTGCAACACTAACAAAAAAGTTTAGCTACCATCCTGAATATGTAAACAGAAATGGCATTTGACTAGAGCCAAGGAGCCAAAAAAGAAACTCAGATAGACAGTCTTGCCAAAGCAAAGAAGTTCCAAAATGTAGAACAGCTAGCCAGTAGCAACTCGGAAGAGAGGAAGCTAGTAAGTCATGAATACTGAACTTTCTTTTCTCCCTCTGATCTCCTCTAGTGACCACATTCAAGAATCTGACTTTGGACACAAGGCACACTGGCTGCTTGATCAAGACAGAAGTGGACAGTAGAAACAAGAAGGGCAGAAGAAGGATCTGCAAGTCTCCAGAGGACACCCAGAAATTCCTCTATGTTAGCTTCCTCACTTATTAGTTTACTATTTTACATTAATAGTGACACATTGATCTCTGGGTTTTACTACAAAGCATGTCCTTGACATTTAAATTTTATAAGAAATTCATACTGAAATAAGCAGAAGCTGATGTTTTCCCCTACTTGGCCCTGTTAAAAAAAAGTATGCATTCATCTATTCTTTCTAATTGCTTTGCGCCACAAGATTCTTGGATTCATTGGCAGTAACTTATAATCTGACCTCTCTGCCTTGCATTCTGAAGAGATCTTTGCAGGTGCAAACAGATCAAGAATCAACAAAGAAAAATTATTAGAAATATATCTCAGATAAAAATGTCTCAAGTCAAATTTGATACTTAAAGATGTTTTTGAAACAATATCTAGAAATAATTGGAGTGAGAAATTTTTTGAGATAAATTAAAAGTGACTGTTAGTTACCTGTTCTCCTTCCATAGATTTTCTTTAGTCTTTATTTTTGGTTGATCATTGGGTTACATCACACATGAAATTTCCTTAAATGATTGCCTTATCTATGCCAGTAGCCTTTCAATCTTACATGGGTTCGTGGCAATGGTATCTTCAAAATGACAAATTTATATTTTACAATACATAATATGTGTAATATTTACAATACTTTGACCTATTTTTGATTTGTTATTCCATGTTTCTATATAAAACAATCTCAGCTTGAACTGCTAACCTCAAAAATACTTTTAAACACATGGAAGAGAGCTACCTACCAGCTAAATTCTTGTCTTTCAGGTTTTCCATCATCAATAATACATAGAAGAAAGAAATGGTAGAATGAGGATGAATAAAATCAGGAAGGGATTATAAGTGAACGAGGGAGAATGGATTATTTAGTGCCAGGGCCATGACAGGAAAATCTAAGAGAAAAAGATATGCCAATTTGGGTCTGGAAGTAAATAAGATAGATACGGGTCTATACTGAATCTTTTTTTTTTTAAAGGGCACCAGGGAATTTTATTCATGCTCGCAATTCCAAGTTATAGCTTGTGGAATCCAAAGAAGTCACACCAGCAGAAGCCAAGGGAACGAGCCACACCACACCAAAGTCAGGAGCACTGTGTGGCAGACTTCTATTTCTCCCAGTTCTACGGACTAGGAAGCTCCAGGTCAGGGCGCCAGCCAATCCGGTTCTTGGAACAGCTCTTGGCCATCTTCCTGGCTTGCAGACAGGGCCTTCTGGCTGTGTCCACACATAATGTCCTTCAAGATGTCGACCTAGACGAGGCTGAGTTCAAGGCGATGGCCAGTGGGTCCCATAAAATTCCGTGTGATTTCTTCTGTTTCCGAAAGGGGCCAGGTCTTTGGCCTGGCCTGCTTTGCCAGGATGCCCTTGGCGAGTGAGCTGGCGCGTGGTGCGCAGATGAACTCTGCGGGCATCCTCTCTCCCTCCTACACACTGCTCTACCGCTACATGCACTTCTTGGAAAACCGGGTTCAACACCAGCTGGAGAAGCCAGGACATTACTCACGCCTGGCGGCATTCTCCAAGGACGAGAAAGGGGTGCTCCACACTGGCCCCGGGAGACGCGGGAGCCTGCCTCCAGTGTACTAGCTGCCTTCCATCCATTGCTACTTGTACCCTGAGATGAAGATCACGCACTAGGCTGGCTGCGTGTCTCAGTTTATGAAGTTCTTTAGAGAGCAGATCTTAATTCTTTGGAAGTTTGCCCTACTCTGAAAGCGCATTTTGACATTTTCTCCCCCACTTGTGGGTGTGGTATGCTACAGAGCGTTGTTGCTGTCTGGCACCAGGGGAACCACTCCTGAGTCCAAACCCTTCCTCCATGTGAACGTGGCTGGCATCCTAAGCCTGGATGCAGAGAAGCCGGATCTGCATGGTGTCTCTGTGGAAAACCAAAATGTGATAATACACCATGACCACTCACAGCCGCTACTGAGCATCAACAGGGAGAAGTTCAAAGGGCAGAGGCAGATGCTGCTGTCTTCCAGGAGATTGAAGGAGACTACGTATGACCCCTGTGAAGAGGACTTCTTTGTGCTGTCTTTTACTGGAGCAAAACAAACGGATTTTTCAGACTTTGTTGGAAGTGTCCATCAGGCAAGAAAAAACTCTTGACAGTGGGAAGCATGGGGGAGGCATGGGCCTGGACCCTCAGGGGGAGGAGAGCTTTCTAGTGGACCTGCTGGAGGCTTAGGACATTGATGTCATGCTAGTCATTGACCACCCCTATTGTCCATAGGAATGCAGAGTGATATACGACTGGTGAGCCACTTCGGTGAGGTGACAGGAGCCCAGACTGCACCATAGGCCCCATTGGCCTAAAGTTCTGATTTTTTTCAAGTTGACATGAGGGAAGATTATTTACACTTTCTAACCCAGGTGATTTTTGCAATCTCCTTTCTTCTTCTTTTCCCTGGGATTTCGATGCTGCCTTTCTTTAGCATCTTGCTTTGGTAGGACATTGGGATCTAACACTGTCTCCCAGCGTTGCTGGATCTTTGTGTTTGGTCTTAAGTGTTCTGTTGGTATGAGTGTGTTGGAAAGATTTTCTTTTTTTTTTTTTTTCCTTTTTTCAAATTTATTTTTTAACATATTTTATTATCTCCACTTATACAAACTTAATAGGTACACTGGTTCCCTCCCTTCCTCCTCCTCCCCTCACCCCTCTGCTCACCCTCTCCCACCCCTCCCTCCCCACCCCCCAGTGCCTCCCCTCCCCCAATCCCCGGAGATTCCTTTACTGTGCATGCCAAACTCTCCTCTGGGTCCTCCTCTCCGATGACATACAAGGACCCAGCAGCATTTCCCTGAATCTTTTTCTTTTTCTTTCCCCTTAAGCATAGGAACACTATTTTGGCTGTTAATTCCTTGCCTCCAAGGATCTTGGTGCTTTTAGCAAATGTTAGACTTTGTGGGGTCAATAGTGTGTTAGACATTGCCCCGGGCATGCAAAGTCCAATTATGATTGCTTCGGCCCTAACTTGTGTGAAGTACCTTGCCTATCATTGCTCCTCCCATCCTTGTGCTCTTACACTCTTACCACCCCCTCTTCCGCAAATGTACCTGAGCTTCAGGATGGGGAGAGATTAGGCTGGCCTAGTTCTAGGTGGTTGATATAGAGTCCCTGATGTTTTGAATTATGGTTTGTTGATTTTTTTTCAGTTTTGCTGCTCCTGCAATGCCCTTGGCTCCATCCTGATGGGTATTGGATGTCACCCCCTGGCCAGAGATTAAAAGCTGTTAAACGAGTCTTGTTATAAGAGTATGTTCAAAGGTAGATGTAATAAAAGTAGGAAACCACAGTGAGGGAGGGGTCAATCACCCATCTGCGAAATGGTTACTTATTATCTGTCAGACTATATGCCCTCCCCTTCTGGTGAGATCACACCCCCTCAGTTGTAAATGATCAGGAACGAAAAGTCTGTGAACTTAACCAGATGTCTCATTGTTTACTTGCAGTCCTTGATGGAGGCATATTTTCTCTGCTGTAACATGGTCCGCTCTCTTCTTGTTTCTGGTGTGGCACTCCTACCCCATTCCTCCTGTTCATACTCCTTGCAATTACTGTATTATGAGATTTATCATCGAGTGTCTCCAGGTGGGCTGGGTGGGTTTGGTACTAGGAGCCACCTATTAGGGACTACATACAGCACTTAATTTTCGGGTCTAGGATACTTTACTCAATATAATTGTTTCTAATGACATCCACTTCCTGGCAAATTCCAGTAATTCATCAATTTTGATAGCTGAGTAGTACTCCATTGTATAGATGTTCTACATTTCCTTATCCACTGGTCAACTGTTGGATATTTAGGTTGATTCCATGACTTTACTATTGTAAACAGTGCTGCTATGAACATGGTCGTGCTTCTGCTATCGAGGTGAATTTTTGCTGTATGCGGGTTCTTCCTTTGCTATTTGATGGAACAGTTTAAGGAGTATTGGTGCTATTAACTCCTTAAATGTCTGGTAGAACTCTATGCTGAATTCATCTGGTCCAAGACATTTTTGGTGGGAAGATTTGAGATTACTTCTTCAATTTCCTTATATGTTATAGAACTATTTAAATAATTCACAACTTCCTGATTCAATTTAGGCAAGTTGTGTTTACTTAGGAATTCATCCATCTCTTTTGTGTTGTCATATTTCACAGAGTATAAGTTTTTGAAATATGACGTTATAATTCTCTGGATTTCTTGGGTATCAGTAGTGATAACTCCATGTTCATTTCTAATTTTGTTAATTTGGGTTTTCTCTCTCTTGCTTTTGGTTAATTTAGCTAGGAGTGTATCAATCTTATTGATTTTTTTCAAAGAACCAGCTTCTTGACTAGATGATTTTCTCTATCATTTTCCTAATCTCGATTTCAGATATTTCTCCCCTTATTTTGCTAATCTCCTCTCTTCTACTGCTTTTGGGATTAGATTGCTCTAGTGTTTCTAAAGCTTTAAGCTGCATTGTTAAGTTGTTTATTTCTGATGTTTCCATTTTTTTGATGTAGGCATTAAGAGCTATGAACTTAACTCTTAGGGCAGCTTTCATTGTGTCCCAGAGATTTTGGTAAGTTGTATTTTCATAATCGTTCACTTTCAGGAAATCTTGAATTTCCTTTTTAATTTCTTCCTGAATCCAGTTCTCATTCAGCATCATAGTATTAAGTTTCCAGGAGTTAGTGTATTTACTGTCTTTTGTTGTGTTGTCAATGTCCAGCTTTAGGCCGTGGTGGTCTGATAGGGCACAGGCTAGAATTTCAACTTTCCTGTATATGTGGAGATTCATTCTGTGGCCCAATATGTGATCTATTTGGGATAAAGTTCCATGTGCGTGGCTGAGAAAAATGTGTATTCTTTGGTATATGGATGAAAAGTTAGATAGAGATCTGTAAGGTCCATTTCTTTAAGGGTTTAAGTTCCAAAGTTCCCTATTAAGCTTTTGACCTGTTGATCTATCCCATGTTAAGAGGGCAGTGTTGAAATCCCCAAGAATTATTGTTTGGGGGTTGATTTCTCGCTTTAGTCGCTGTAGGATATTCTTAATGAATGTAGAGGGGCCCGTATTAGGTGCATATATGTTCAGTATTGTGAAGTCTTCATGGTGAATTGTACCTGTGACTAAAATGTAGTATCCATCTGTGTCTCTTATGATTTATTTGGGTTTGAAGTCCACTTTGTCCGACAGCATAATGGTTACCCCTGCCTGTTTCCTGGTTCCATTAGCTTGCAGAATTTTGGACCAGCCTTTCATTTTTAGGATGTTCCTATCTTTTGTGGTGAGATGAGTTTCCTGAAGGCAGCAGATTGATGGGTTGTGATTTTTAATCCAGGTTTGTAATCTGTGTCTCTTAATCAGTGAGTTAATACCATTGACATTTAATGTTATAATGGAGAAATTCTTTTTAATTCTGGACATTGTTTATGTTTAGTGGATTTTGTAAGCTTATTGTTTTACATTTATATTTTTGTGTTATTATACTTCCCTTCTGTCTTCCTGGATACACTTGTTCTTTTCTTCAAGTTTGCGTATCTTTCTAGCATTTTTTGAAGGCGTGGTTTGGTAGACATGTATCCCTTCAAGTTGTCTTTGTGCTGGAAAGTTTTTCTTTCTTCCTGGATCATGGCAGATAGTTTTGCCAGGTATATCAGTCTGGGTTGGCATTTTTGCTCATTTAATACTTGAAGAACGTCTCTCCAAACTCTTCTTGTTTTACTATTTCCATTGAGAAGTCATTTGTTATTTTCATAGGTTTGCCTTTAAAAGTGAGTTGCTTTTTTTCTCTTGAAGCTCTCAGCACCTTTTCTTTGTCTTGAATGTGGAGTGTTTTGACTATTATTTGCCGTGGCAATTTTCTATTTTGGTCATATCTGTTTGGAGTGCGAAATGCCTCTTGTATTGGATGGGCCTCTCATTCTTCAGTTGAGGGAAGTTTTCATTTAATAATTTGAAAAATTTCCTCAGGTGTGGTATTTTGAGATTCTTGCTCTGGTATTCCATGAATGCGCATGTTAGGCTTCTTCAGGGTGTCCCATATCTCTTGAATGTTCCTCTCAAGTATCTTTTTGGCTTTAACAATCTCTTCCATTGAGCTGGTTAATTCTCCCACTTTGTCTTCAAGATCTGAAATTCTATTTTCTGCTTCGTTAATTCTGCTGATAAGACTCTGTTGAGCTTTGGGTTGAAGATAGCTTGTCTTTTAGTTCAGTTTTAAACTCTGCTTGAGTCTGTTTTAACTGCTCTATGCCTATTTTTGTTTCTTGAACTGTTTTTCTCAACTCCTCCAAATGCCTGTTGTGTTTCTGTTCAAAGTGGTTGACTCGGTTGTTTAACTCGTTTTGGATTTCCTCTTTCATAGTATTAATCATGATAATGATCATACTTTGAAAGTTGTTGTCTTGAGTCTGGCTTTCTTGGTTGTTTTCTGTGATTTTGTTCTGTTTGGAATCCATCATTAAGGGGTTAATTCTTTCAGTGGGAGATTGGTCTTCTTGGGTTTTGTTTCTCATGGATCTGCACTTTGACTTGGGCATTGTTGTTTTGTCTTCTAGGGCTTTTCAGTTTCTGTGTGTGTTGGTATTCCTACACTTGGGCAGTTATTACTAGTGCTTGTCTTGGGGTTGGGTATATTTGTCTTTTGTTATTGTTATTTCCTAGTTGAGGCTGTTAGGCTGTTAGTACATCAGTTAAGGCAGGTTAAGTAGACAAGGAGTGAATATTAGTATGGTAGTACACTTTTACGATGTAGTATCTTGGTGATATGTGAGGGTAAGTGGTATGATCCTTGGAGTTGTATATGTTTTTGGGGTGGCTTTATGGAAAAGTTAATATATAGTGATTAATATTAGAAAGGAACAGTAAGGTGAAAAAAAGGAGGTTTACTTATCTTTGGGCTGGATGTGAATAATCTCTTCCATGTGATAGGATGATTGTAGAGGTTTACATATGTATAGCCTTTGACCCTTAGAACTTTGCTTGAGTTTTCTTTGGACTCTATTGAATTCTGAGTAGCATGTGTCTTCTGTAGACCATGTGTGTGGGTCCCCGATGGGCCAGAGAGGCAGAGGGGCTGATGTTGATGGCAGAATTCTTCACCTGGGACCTGGGAGTTGGCTTAGTGTCCCATCCAAGCTCCAGGGATGGAGGTAAGGGAGCAAGTCCTGTCCAGTTGCGCAGACAGGCAGGCGGGAGGGAGAAAGGGCCCTGTGGCCCCAGGCGTGGCCCAGGCCAAAGCCCGAGGCAGCCTGGGTGCCTCCGGGATGCAGCGGGGCGACCTGGGCGGGGCTGGGGGGACTCTATACTGAATCTTAAAGAAAATAGGAAAAAATTCATTCTGAATTTCAGAGTAAATTCTTTTATTTATCTATTTATTCAATTGTGCATGTATGTGGGTGTGCGTGTGTGTGTGTATGTGTGTGTATGTAGAACTACGGACGAATTCGGGAACCACCATGGACGTCTCCTCCTCCTTGTTTACTCTGCCCCGGGATTCACAGGTTCCGCCCTACCAGGACCAGAAATGCAGGCCGCCCCGGCTTTCTCCTGGCATCTATACATGGGGTCTAGGATCTGAACTCAGGACCTTCTGCCTGCAAGGCAGAGGCTTAACCCCTGAGCCACCTCTCCAGCCCCCAGAGTAAATTCTAAGATAAAAAATGACATCCAAAGCGTGGAAAAATGTAAATATCTTAAACTTCAGAGATTTTTATTGTGTTGGGTGGAGTATTCTGGGTTTTTTTTACTTTGTTTTGTTATTTGTTTTATTGGATAGTTGTTTTTCTTTCTCTTTTCGGTATTATAACTTGATTTGAATATACCAACACACACTAATTTTAAAGTTAACACCAATATTAAGCATTTTGTTTGAAAAGTGTCATATACCTTTCCTAGTAATAAACCGTAAAAACTGCCACTGCCAGTTCTTAATTAAAGAGTACATATTCGAAAAGTATTAATCTTGTTCAGTGACCCTATGTCAGTATTGACAGATTTATACCATCAAAGGTCAGCCTGGAATTTACCACATTATGAAGACAGATTCCTTCATTTTGTAATAAATTTAGAGGGTTTATTCCTGGACACAAACTACTTTCAAACTAAAATGTACTTGAACTTCCTCTCACAAGGCAGTTTTTTATGTTTAAAGTATACTTATTAACCAAGAAAAATTTGGAAACCAATATAATATGGAATTCATTGCTTCTCAAATTAAGTTCAGCCAAAGAAAATGTACAGAGCTGCACAAATAGGTCGATACAAAAACTTCTGAGCTACTTAAAATTAGGGAGGAAGATGCAGATTTCTTAAGCTATCCTCAGAAACTACAGTGTATTATAGTAGTAGTAAATTTCAAATTCTATGCAAAAAAGAAAATGCTGCTTGTGATCCAGCAATTAACACTTTTTAATGCTACTATGTCATTGAGAAAGTTTTTTTGCAATGTACACATATATCAAATCAGCTTTATACTCCTTCATTATCTGCATCTTTCATAGAATAGAGAAGATAAGACAATCCTGAAAGTTATTTAGTTAGAAGAAGAAGATACCAGTTTTGAAAAATTTGCACATGATACTTCTAGCTCTCTACTCTCTCACAGATACCAGTATTGGAGACAGAGAGAGTAGAAGAGAAAAGAGGAAAGACAACTTGATTTTAAAAAAAAGAAAAGAAGGAAGCAGAGGTAGACAGAGCTAATATTGGACTTTGAACAATTTATAAAAAGAGAACAACAGTTTTCTATAGTCTTAGAATGTTCAGAATAAAAAATCTGCATTAGGGTTTTAACACAGAAGAGAGTATCTACAGGGCAGAAAAAAAACCAGTGAGTCAGGCCAACAAATTCATGAGTTGACAGTCAAACTAGACTATTTGAAGGAGACTATCTGCCTAAAGACTTCCCTGTTAGCGTTCAGGCTAGCATCAAAATCCTATTGCATGGTCGTTATAATTTTTGTTTATTCATATACATGTATATGATATGAATAATGATAATTTATGACAAATGGTTTTTCAAGTAATTCTTTTCAATTTTCATGTCTTACACTGAAAAAGGGTCAAAATAGTATGTTGTAGTCAGTACTTTGATGATGTTCCAAATAGACCAACTTAATAACACCAACCTCAGAATATTCATCTTACAAGAATTGCAATGGTCTGTATGTGCTACAGATAAAAGCCACTACCTAGAATTCACGTCTGCCCTATTTCCTTGCTTATAATGTTTTTGAAAACATTGTTAGCATCTTTTATCCTCATTGAAATTACAATGCATATTTGGACCTAAAAATATTGATTTTAAGGACATTTCTTTCTATGTGATCTATTTTCAGTGAAACAGAATATAGGAAAAATGTTGTAGACTATTAATAATTTCGTCTGTTTTTCCAAGTGCAATTTCAGAATGGGCTTATATTAGAGCAGAAAGATGATGACATTTTAGAATTTTAAATACTGTTATTTTTATTACTGAAAACCATATTACGTATTCAGGTTCTGACACTCTCTGTAACAAATCCCATGTTCTAATGCCAAAACTCATTTTCTTAAAGATTATGCATCTAGTTTATTAGGTCTCTTTCAAATTTTTTTCATTTCCATGTTCTCTGTAATCACACATCTGATTTTCATACTGTATTTTTTTCTAGTTTGTCAGCGTCATATCTGCCTCATTGATTATTTTGCAAGATCACTTCCATACCCATGACCACCTAATTACAATCGACCCAGCACATAGAGCAGCTATTGAAAACCATTTCCAAAACTGGCTATCACCTATCTCCACTGCAACGTGACTCCTCCCAACCCAGAGGCCCTGGCAGCATGAGTCTAACGTTCCCAACAACATTTTTCTTGTTTAGTCTCTTCTGTGTAGCTAAATAGCATCCACAATGTTTTACATTCTGAAGAAAGGATTCAGTACTCTGCATGGTGCCTTTCTATTTAATAGAAGAATAATTGGCAAATGATAAACATTTGAACTGGTGAAGAATTGCACAAAAATACTTTCAATTTTAAAACAAGTCATTACTGAATACAACACAGACAAGCTAAATGTTCTTTTGCTGCCATTAAATGAAAACAGCAACAACAAAACCAGTGCAATGCAGAAGGTCCATGGGGTTAGGGCTCTCTTGCTCAGTGATAATATGCTTGCCCTGAAATCCATGGGACTGAAATCCACCATTAAATCACCACTAACAAAAGTTTTCATGTAGTTGAATTGAAATAACTACATACAGACTTCTCCTACTCTTCATTTCTTCCCTTGAATGCATAACCACTACTAAGTCTAACAGCTTTATACATGTTCAGGGACTATACTGAGGATAATTAAATCAGAAACATTTGTTTGTTTAAAGTAAGTCAAATAAAAATGAACTGAAAACCCTTTGAAAACACCAAGATCTGAAATATGGAGAGAGATTTGTGCAGAATCTGAATATTTAAAGTTAATGACTCTCTTTTCCATGTAAAGATATGTTTCTAGTTATGGTGACAAAATTGCACTTGTCATTATATGAGGAAATCCTCCTGGAAGTAGGTGGGATTGGTGGCCTGCCCCTTATTCACTTATACCTTGGTAGCAGCTTTCATATTTAGTGTTTTTAGACTTTTTTTCTAGTTATCAACATTAATTTTGTTACTGGTGAAAAACCAGAACTATTAAATACGAATTTTATAGTGGTTCTCAAAATTTCTCAGTAGAATTTGTCAACTTGTTCCCAAAGGGGACAATACAGTGGTTCGAGAGCTAGATGGGAGATAGAGCAGGAGAATCTCTGGAATCTATTGAACCAGCAACTCTGCTGAATGTAGTTTTGAGCAACAGAAATTCTGTTTCAAACAAGTTGGAAGTCAAGGTCTCACACCTAAGGCAATATTCCTTCCATAGTTACACCATGGCATGTATATGCTTACACTTACACATATCTCTCTCTTTCTCTCTCCCTCTCCTCATTATTTCTCAATGTGAAATTTGGCAATAGTTATTTCCTATACATTCCTTATCCATTAGTCATACTGAGCAATTTGCATGTCACAAAGTAGGAGAATTTATGACTTCATAATTTAGTATGTGTCAGATTTTTAATTTTATTTTTCTGGTTTTACAAGCATATTGAGTACCTATCCCTGCTTTCCTCCATCCCCCCTCCCTCCCATCCCTCTTATCAACCCATCCCACTCCCTCCCACCCTCTGGCATGTCTGCTTTTATGGACTCCAAGGTTCCTTCTGGTTTGTCTACTCTTGTGGGGGTTCAAGTCTTTTGTGGCATACAAAGTTGCTTATCTTCAAGACACCCTACTGGTAGAAGCATTTCCCTTCACTTATCACTTCCAGGACTTGGAAAGGCCTTGCTGGTACTTGGAAATACATATTTTCCATCTTCCCTTCTTCTGTGAAGCTTCTCCATTCTTTCCTGAAAGCACGGATTTTTCTCCATCATTTATTCACCTTTGATACTTAATGCAACCATTTAAAAACATACCCCATCATGACTTGCAGTACAAGCTTTATGATTTGAGTCAAATCTCCAGAACTCTCATAAAAGCCAAATGCACTATAGCAGGTACCTGTAGTCTTCAAAGTACCTTTGGGGAAGAGGCAGCAAGAACAGAATCAGCTCATGGGCCAGTTAAACAAGTCAAGAGGCAAAGACAGACATCCAGATCTATCACCTATCTCTCCATGCACATTGCAGCACAGGTACAATATCACACAAATATATACACTATACATACATAGCCACCCATACAACACAACACAATATCCTTTTCAGACACCAATTTTAAGACGTTACAGTTCCAGAAAATTCTTGCACACATAAAATCAGGATCACACACGAGGAGCATAGCTTCTGATGAAGATGTCAGATGGAGCATGTTGCACTTAATAGTTAAATGCATGCTTATGACAAGCTCAAGAGCTCATTGTCAAACCAGTATCTCAAAAATTAAATGTTTTCTTAGCCATCATAAACTTAGAAAACAATCTCATTTAGAACTCTGATAAATTCAAAATGTCAAAGGTTGTTAATCCCTTCATTTGGTTATTATATTCCTTTATTTGTCCATCCTCCATTTAGATCACACCATACTTGTGGACATGATTTTTCTTTATCCACTGAGCCTAGCAGTATGCAGCAGAATGCAGTATGCATGTGCTGAATATGCAAAGAACAATTGAAAACTGTGGTCATT
The DNA here is from genome assembly GCA_023101885.1 of Typhlomys cinereus. Lineage (NCBI taxonomy): Eukaryota > Metazoa > Chordata > Mammalia > Rodentia > Platacanthomyidae > Typhlomys > Typhlomys cinereus. The sequence continues at coordinate 777,798 of JALPQD010000221.1, read as the reverse complement.
AGATGAGAACACATATAGGAACATGTGACAAGGAGGTTTCAAAGAATTATTAGCACTGGTGCTGGCTTCACCCAGGACACTTGGTTAAGAGGAGAAAAGGAAGGTCCCAGGGACTATCTGTAGGCCCATGCATGGATGCTTGGTAGTTACAGAACAAGGTGAATTTATAGCATAATCCCTTCAGTACAATTTTACAGAATATTTACCATACCCTACATATTACTAATTTGCAAAACAACTAATGAGAGCACAAAAGATGGTCTTGTAATAATACAAAGGAGCTTTTCACTTTTCATGGTTTCTAAAAGTCATACAGTGAGGTTTCCAGAATTTTTTCCCTTTCTGCTCCTCTTCCTCATCTTCCTCTTCTATTTTCATATATATATATATATATATATATATATATATATGGAGTATGTACACATGTGTTTGTATGTTTTTGCATGTAGGCAGACTCATTTATGTATATAGGTATGCATACACATGAGCACATTTGCATGTGAAGTCCAAGGTTGATATCAGAAATCACTCTTTCACTTTGCTGGTTTAAGGTTGGATCTCTAACATAGAACTGACAGATAGGTCTAACAAACTCAGTCAGCTTGTTCTGGATATTTCCAGACTCCATCTCTGAGACTGGGACTGTATTTACAGTGTATTCTGTATATCCCCACAGAATTTTCTACATGGGATCTGGGGATGCAAATTCTTTTTTGTCCTTTTGCTCGTGTGGTGAATGTTTTAACCATTCCTAAGCCATCTCCCAACCCAGAAATTTGTTCTCTGTGACTGAGTGTGTGTGTGTGTGTGTGTGTGTGTGTGTGTGTACTGGCACTTTAGTGTATTCCAAGGATAACATGGAATTATCCTATCATACTGTATTGCTCTATTTATTACTTTGCTCTGGGGCTTCCCAGGCTCTGCCTTCCAGGGCCAAAGTTATAGGCCACTGTCATTTTTACCTGAGATCTGAGACTCCAAACTCAGGTCCTCGTGCTTGTGAGGCAAAGATTATAATCCTGGATCCATTAGTCCAGCCTTAGAAACTTGTTCTTAATCTTTGTTTCTTCATTGCTTTACTCAGCTAAAATAATTCTAATAAATTACCTATGAGATGTTTGTTCTTTTAGTGTAGACATGCTGGATTGAATTCCTACGAAAAGTCTAAAAATGTATTGCTTTGATTTATTTGATAACAAGAGAAACCTCTCTCTGGAAGAAATTTTAGATTATCATATGGAATGCAGACAGTAATAAACCTTCAAGATTCTTTTCTGGTCCACAGCTCTAGAAGACAGTCACGGTAATAGTGGGCATTATTAATATAGACATGGGAGTCCAGCAGAAATCAATGTCTTCAGGTTTTCAATTGTGCATCATGCTGCTTCCCCCAGTTTTCCTCCTAAGTACATAACTGTGAAAATCCAGACAGTACCAAGGAGGTACGATCTAACGAATAATTGGCATCATCCTTATGTAGGTTTTAATGATGAAGAATAACTTTTCGATAATCCCAAATAGATCCTTTGCATCTTTCTTAACCTTTGAAAAATCTATTTGACTTGAACTCTGGGACTGCCCAAGGCAATCACATTAGAAATGGTTATTCACAAGGGAGGCAGTAAGAGATTCAGCATGTAGTGTGGGGAGTTTGCTGTGAAGAGAAGAAAGAGGGATGTTCAGAAAGGGATGAACTCCTGATTTAAGCGCCACCATTTGCATTTGTTCTCAACTTTCCATTTTTCCCTGAACATCTACTATAGTCAGGCTTCTATGCATAAAGAAATTACACATACAGCAGTTGCCGCTACCCAGACTGAAGAGCCCGAGGTTTAATCTCAGTTGTGCACTGATGTAGTGTAATTTGGAAATTCAGAGAGATGTATGAAATGCTTCTAAATTTAGAATCTGACACAATAGTGGTTGCTAGGAGCTCAAAAAGAAATCAAGGAACAAAGGGAGTGGCTTTTGAAGTGGTTGAACTCATTTACTGAAGCAGGAAGACTGTACCTTGTGATGTGGCCTCTGGGCTGCCATAGACTATTAGGATGAATGACTAAATGACTAGAGGGGGAACTCAGCAAAAATGTCATAAAAGCTAGAATTCTGGGAGAGGCAGAGAGGTGACTTTCATGACAATGAGTTGGGACTTAGGTATAAAAGGCACATTAACAACACCTGAATCTCATGTCTAATTTCTTGCCCATCCGGTAAAAAAAGAAAAAAAAGTCTCTTGGTTTCATGTCATGATAAATGTAAGGGTTTTCATTTGATCCTGTCCTTTCTTAATGCTGAATGTGCAGTTTCTTTTGTCACTCTCCATTTTCCTCTAACTCTGCCCAGTCCTTAAAACTGCCAAATTCACTCTCTCCCTGAAACTTGTTTTTGTTAGCTTCAGGAGTCTGTGCACAAAAATTGAGAAGGGATCAGAGTGAAGAGAGGACCCTGGAATCATAAAGCTTGAATCATGGTGATTATGCAGTCGTTCAGCAGCTCAGCTCTCTCTCTGGTTTTTTCACTAATGCTTTCGGTCATTTAATTAGGCAGATCCAGATGGAATTCCAGGGATGATGACACATTCCAGTTGGAAGCAACAGCTGAGTTGTCTCACAGTAATTTTGCCTATTGTGTACAATTCTTATGTCAGAAGACAGAGAATTAATAATGTGATAATTCTGGAGATGAAACTAGGAAGAACACCCAGCACATCTGGAACAGGACAGACAGTGTGGGCCTTTGCTTTCACTAAATAATAATGTTCTCTCCCCCTGGGACAACCCAAATGCTACTCCAGATTCTTTGTTTCCAAAAGTGACTTTATCCCAAATAATTAGAAAAGAGCCAGAGAATGTCCCTCTCTCCCTTCTTTACAATCAGATTCAAATTATTTTCAGATTATATTTGTTTCTATGTAGTGAGAAAAGTTTTCTAATGAGATAATCTTTCCATTCTTCAGCAATCCAGTTGTCTACACTAGTGACAAAGCCCTTAATTTCTCTAGGTCTCCCAGGTATATAAGCCTGGATTATGACACTTAATAGAGGGCAAAGAACATCAGAAATGAGCCAGGCCTGGAGATGCAGGCCTACCATCCCACCTTCATGGGTGGCTAAGACAAGAGGACTATTGTAATTTTGAGAACTTCCTGGGATACAGAATGAGTTCATGACTAACCTAGGTAGCGTAATGAAATGCAACACCCAACATAAACACTACAAAAGAGGATTTCCTTATGGTTCAATGTTACAGTGCTTGCCTGACATATGTGAGGCAGTAAATCCAATCCCCAATACCACAAAGAAAGTCGGGAATAAATACAAGTTTGTAGACCCTCCTGAGGAACTTTGACCCTGAATAAAAGCTTTTCCAGGGGCTGGAGAGGTGGCTCAGGGGTTAAGCCTCTGCCTTGCAGGCAGAAGGTCCTGAGTTCTGATCCTAGACCCCACGTATAGATGCCAGGCGGAAGTGGGTGCGGCTTGCCTTTCTGGTCCTGGTAGGGCGGAGCCTGTGAATCCTGGGACAGAGTATAGGAGGAGGTGGAGGCGGTCCATGGTGGTTCCCGAATTCGTCCGTGGTTCTATACACGCACACACACACACACACACACACACACACACACACACACGCACACATGAGCACACCATACATGCAAAATTGAATAAATAATAATAAAAATAATTTAAAAAAAGCTTTTCCAGAATCTTTAATTGTGAGTCAAAATATTTGTACCAATTTCAAAGTGAAGGAAAAAATGGCCCTCCAGATCTTCTATCTAAAATCTTTATAAGCAACAATAAAAAAAATGGCTAATGAAACTTTGGGAGAACACTGTTAGTTGAGAACCAGAGGTACAGAGGAATGAGGTGGACAAAGTCCCAAGGGAACGTGGCTGCTGGAAGAAAAAGAGGCATCAAGGAAAAGGTTTTAGGCTTCATAAAAAATTCCCAGGTGTGCAATATGTGTGGCAGGAGCTGAAACCCTGGAAGACCGGGCTGTCTTTAGGGTTTGAAGCCATTTCTCCAGTGGCTTCCACAATAGCACTCACACCTGTTTTTCTGGGTTGTTTATGTTTGCCAGCTCCTATATTACTCATCCTCCTTTTCATTCTTCCTCCACCTGCATTTTGAGCAGTGATGCTCCCTGGGTTTCCCCACCAACCACCTGTCTCTGTTCACTGCAAAGTCCTTTCCAGGTGAATGCATCTATTTTCATAGTTACCACCATCTCAAATTCAAAACTCTTTTCTGTGATCCAGCCTTGGCAGCAAGTGTGCTGCAAATGTGTCTAAATAAGACATATTCATCTCCCTTCACCACCATAACACTGCCCCCCCACCATAATATCTTCCTAATAATGGTTTATCATAATCTGTACTCTTCCATTGGTTGTCTTACGGATCTGTATGTTGGATGTTATTCTTTGCTTTAGCATTTATTTACTGAAGTTTAACATGAGCCAAACATTAAGGTAGGATTATCAGATATAAAGTAACGTAAGAAAACAGTGACTTTTTGGAGCTAGTGGTCTATGAGTCATACAATAAACAAGCAAACAAATACAATGATCAGAGTTTCTTATAGGAACTCTGTTTATTATAAGTGGGTTCCATAATGGAGAATAATATTGGCATATGCATTCAAAACCGGTTTTGGAAGAGGATACAAGCCGAAGGGAATGAGAGACCCAACTTATTAGGGGAAAAAATGTTCCAGGTTTAAAGGGGGAAAAAAAGATTTAACCCCACAAAATTAGGAGTTCATTCTACAGTCTGGAAGAAGACCAGAGTGGCTGGTCACAGTGAATGTGGAGAAGGTCATGACATCTGTGTCATTTCTTGACCCAATCATTGTGCAAAAGTTTAAGTAGATGATTGCATTTCCCATTCATAGTTCTGTTATGACTTTTACCTTTGCTTTGGGAAATAAAACAATCAATGGACAAGATCACACAGGTCTGGTGATCTGAGATTTCAATCTGAACAAGCAGAGTCCCAGTACTGGGTTACCTTATCGTTTATTGTCAATGCTGAAGCCAGATTTTTGTAGCACTTCATGAATACCCTGAGGAGTTTAGATTTTATTTTTATTGAAATTGAAAAGTTGGCTTTTTAGAAGGAACATGATGCTTACGGCCCTGAAGTTCTCCATGTTTTAATGCCTCAGCATCTTTTTTTTAATTGCATAAATCTCTGAATTTTGTCCTGGTCAATTCACATTCAGTGTTATAGTCAGATTTTAATATTATTCATAATCCAAGCCCAATTAGGTCACAGTTCTGTCTGAAACCATTCAGTAACTACCTAGGTCCTTCAAGGGAAAAATCCAGGCTCTTGACAATAGGACAAACTTTGTGATTTATCTTTACCTCATTCTCCCACTACACTGAAGCTTAGAGTGGGTCTGAAAGTGTTTTTCCTGCTCTACATGAAATAGGCAAGAGAAGGCCACAGTTGAGTATTGCAGCCTTTTTGCTAAAATAGGCCTTATTTCCTGTTGTTTCTACTTCTGTCCATGCTTTTCCATCTGGCGCACACACACATTTCCTGTCTTGAGAGAATTCCTTTATTGCTACCACTCCACTTCCCTCATCACACTGCTTTATGTAACTGTTTTCACTTGCTACTTACTTTAAAAAGTTTCAGTTCTGCAGTTGCCCACAAGGAGTGTGAAGAATCCATCTTCTCATAAGATCCATTGCATACATATGTCCAGCCACTTATCACTCTAATTTTAGTGTTTGATTATTTGTATTTTGCCCAGTAAAATATGAGTACATTGAGGGGTGCAGTGGTTTTCTTTTTCATGCATAACGATGCCTAGAGAATCACATGAACTTTAATTAAAAAAACTTGCTGAAGAATGATAAAGGATGAATAAATAAGCTGCAAAAAAACACAAAAGTTAAGCTAAAAAGTGATCCATGGTGATCAGGGACGGCATAATCTTTTTTTTCAGGAGCCATATACTATTTCAAATGATAATGTATGCAAATTCATTCTAGTGTTAATATTTAAGATCTGCTAAACAAAACAAAACTGGTACTTATCTAAGTCAGTTAGTAAATATCTTTAAATATGTGTTACAAGTATATATGAAGATGCTGGGGACAAGTAATAAAAAATGCAGAAATTTTAGGAGAAAATTATAATAAAATACATAATATCAGGATATTTTTATAGGTGGAATCTAACTTGAACCCATGTTTTCTAAATCACAGAATTCAGTTAATGCTAAGTTTATACCTGTGATGATTTTTATAACATTTAAAAGTATTTACTTAAATAAAATAAAAGAGCTTCAAATGTGCACTGCAAGTTAAGGAAAACTTTAGTCTACAACAAAGCATTAATTTTTATTTTCAAGTTTGCCTCAAAGCTCCAAATTTCAGGCTTCTGAAACCACTTGAATTTTTAACATATCAGTCTTGCTACAAAGATTTAAAATCCTGGAGCTTTTTATCTGAGTCTGAAGCAAATGCTAGTTTTGTCTTAAGAATACTAATGTATATCAGGCGTTTTTGTCATTTTCTATTTTGGAAAACCCAAATATTACTACCTTTATCCTCTTAAGGTAATGTGAATTTTAGATGGTTCGTTTCTATGAATTTTAGATAGTTCATTTCTATGAGCTTTGTTAAAAATTTTGTGTGTGTTCATGATATTTTTTTGTTCTTTGACCATTAAAACTCATGGCATTCTGGTTTGTGGTTCACTTCTAATTTCGTGTTATAAAAAGAGGTTTCAGAGGACACCCATTAGTCAGATTTAAAGAGGAGAAATGAAAAATTAACAAAGAAGCCAGAGCAATTTAATGGCTTTGCATAAAATGAGTCCTTTTCATTATAGAATTATAAATTTGATCTGAATTTTTTAATCTTCAATGAATTAAATGGGCCCAACTGCTATCAATTTAAGGAAGAAGTGTGGTCACAAAAATCACAACTCTCACCTTGAATGGAATAATAGGTAGATTATTGTGGTATCAAATATGAGTGACCATGACCAGGAGCACAGATTCAAGTTATTCCAAATTCCACATATTCCACTATGATAGCACAGAACCAGGAGAATCATAAATTAAGACGCTTTTCAAATATACCAGTACAAACATCATGTAGACAAGGATGACTTCTCATAGAGGTCTCAAATGCTATCCGATGTCATCCTCAATTATTTAGTTGATGATAGCCAGGTATCGAGTCGTACATTCTGAAGGATTCATGTAATAAAGAGTTTGGCATGCACATTAAAGGATTCTCCGGGGATTGGGGGAGGGGAGGCACTGGGGGTGGGGATGGAGGGGTGAGGGGAGGGTGAGCAGAGGAGTCAGGGGAAGGAGGAGGGAGGGAAGGAACTGGTGTACCTATTAAGTTTGTATGAGCAGAGATAATAAAAAATGTTTAAAATATATATATATTACATCACATCCTAATAAATGGTTATTATGTGGGCTAACAATGCCCCAAGACATTATGGTTCTGAACTTGCAACATTCAAACCTTTCTCTATGAATCATTTATAGGTCAATCTTTGATGAGTCTTGCAAGTACAATTTCCTTCCAGAAATTTCACAGATGACATGCTGACAGCAATGAAAATGATAAAAGAAGGGTTTGGCTGACAAACACTGACTTAGTTACTACCATAAGGTTGCTAGAGATACAAATACAGTCTTCCAGGCTTGGGTCAGAATGAGTTAAGACACCTCCAACTCTGAGACTGGATCCACTGTACACTGACATTATCTTGGAGCTGTAGTACTAAACCTCCACTGTGAGGTAATCTTTCTTTCAAGAAGACTTACTGAACGAACCTCACTTAATAATTGCCATATGGGTGATAAATGCAACATTCCTTCTTTCAAGGACATACAGCTTTTTATTAGAAACACTCAACTAAAACACAGTTTAAAATTTAAAATTTTCAAAACTTATATTTTGAGGGACAGGATGTTCAAGTGATAGGAAAACATAAAAAGAATTATAAGGAGAAAGAAATTCACAATTTAGAAAGTGATCAGGAAGAAAATGTGGAAGTTAGTCACATGTTAAAGAGAAGAGGATCCACAGCAAAGAAAGCAACTTAAAAAATACTGATTTGAAACAGAGTATGAGAGTTTTAGAAAATAAGGAGGTTCTGTTTGATTAAGGTAAAAATGCAAATAGAGTAGAAAGGAAATATTTTATTTTTTTAAACATTCTTTATTATCTCTGCTCATAAAAGCTTAATAGGTACACCAGTTCCCTCCCTCCCTCCTCCTCCCCCCGACCCCTCTGCTCACCCTCCCCTTACCGCTCCCTCCACACCCCCCAGTGCCTCCCCTCCCCCAATCCCCGGAGAATCCTTGAATGAGCATGCCAAACTCTCCTCTGGGTCAACCACTCCGATGACGTAAAAGGACCCAGCGGCATTTTCCTGAACCCTTTCCTTTGTTCCCCTTAAGCATAGGAACACTATTTTGGCTGTCAATGCCTTGCCTCCAAGGATCTTGGTGCTTTTAGCAAATGCTAGACTTTGTGGGGTCAATAGTGTGTTGGACATTATGCAGGGCATGCAAAGTCCAATTATGATTGCTTCGTCCCTAACTTGTGTGGAGTATCTTGCAAATCATTGCTCCTCCCATCCTTGTGCTCTTACACTCTTACCGCCCCCTCTTCCGCAAATGTCCCTGAGCTTCAGGATGGGGAGAGATAAGTCTAGCCAAGTTCTAGGTGGTTGATATAGAGACTCAGAAGTTCTGGATTATGATTTGTTGATTTTCTTTTGCGGTTTTGCTGCTCCTGCAATGCCCTTCACTCCATCCCTACAGGTATTGGATGTCACCCCCTGGCCAGAGACACAAAGCAGTTAAACTAGAGTCTTGTTATAAGAGTATATTCAAAGGTAGATGTAATAAAAGTAGGAAACCACAGTGGGGGAGGGGTCACTCACCGATTTGCAAAATGGTTACTTATAATCTGCCAGACTATATGCCCTCCCCTTCTGGTGAGATCACACCCCCTCAGTTGTAAATGATCAGGAATGAAAAGTTTGTGAACTTAACCAGATGTCTTATTGCTTACTTGCAGTCCTTGATGGAGGCCTATCTCTGCTATAACATGGTCCTCTCTCTACTTGTTTCTGGTGTGGCCCTCCTACCCCACCCCTCCTGTTCATACTCCTTGCAATTACTGTATTACAGAGATTAATCATTGAGTGTCTCTAGGTGGGCTGGGTGGGTTTGGTACTAGGAGCCACCTATTAGGGAGTACATACGGCGCTTAATTTTCTGGGTCTGGGATACTTCACTTAATATAATTGTTTTTAATGACATCCATTTCCCAGCAAATTCCAGTAATTCATCATTTTTGATAGCTGAGTAGTACTCCATTGTATAGATATTCCACATTTCCTTATCCATTCGTCAACTGTTGGACATTTGGGTTGATTCCATGACTTTGCTATTGTAAACAATGCTGATATGAACATGGTTGCACTTGTGCTATCGAGGTGAACCTCTGCTTTATGGGAGGTTATTCCCAAAAGTGGAATAGCAGGGTCATATGGCATTTCAATCTTTAATTTCTTTAAGAATCTCCAGACAGCTCGCCAGAGTGGCTGTATGAGCCTGCATTCCCACCAGCAATGTAGGAGAGTTCCCCTCTCTTCACATCCTCTCCAGCATTTGGTGTTGTTCGTATTGTGGATTTTTGCCATCCTGACCGGGGTGAGATGATATCTCAGGGAAGTTTTGATTTGCATTTCCCTAATAGATAAAGAAGTGGAACATTTTTTAAGATATTTGTTAGACATTTCAATTTCATCCCTAGTAAAGTTTCTTTTAAGTTCCAGGGCCCATTTCTTAATTGGGCCATTGTTTTCCTTCAAGTTTCATTTTCTAAGTTCTTTGTGCACTCTGGATAATAGAGCTCTATCAGATATGTGGTTAGTAAAGATTTTCTCCCATTCTGTGGGTTGCCTTTGAGCTCGTGTTACAATCTCTTTATCTGAACAGAAGCTCTTTAATTTCACAAGATCCCATCTGTTGAGAGTTGGTAGCAGTGACTGTGCCATTGGATGTCTGTTTAGGAAATGTTGGCCTAGCCAAATCAGCTCGAGGGAGTTCCCTATCCTTTCAACTATGGTTTTTATAGTCTCTGGCCTTAAATCAAGGTCCTTGATCCATTTGGAATTAAGTCTTGTACAAGGTGACAAGTACGGGTCCAGTTTTAATCTTCTACATGTGAGATCCAGTTTTGCCAGGACCACTTGTTGAAGATGCTTTTCTTTTTCCATTGGATTTTTTTGGCCCCCTTGTCAAAGACCAAATGGCTGTAATTTTGTGGGCTTATATCTGGATCTTCAATCCTTATCCATTGATCTGTGTGTCTATTTTGGAGCCAGTACCAGGCTGTCTTTATAACTATGGATTTGTAGTATAGACTTGGGTTTGGTATGGTAATACCTCCAGCAGTGTTTTTGTTACTCAGGATTGTCTTCGCTATCCTGGGTCTTTTGTGCCTATATGAACTTTGGGATTGTTTGGTCAACTTCTTTGAAGAATTGCTTTGGGATTTTAATTGGTATAGCATTGAATTTGTATATTGCCTTTGGTAGGATGGTCATTTGTATGATGTTGATTCTGCTAATCCAGGAACAAGGGAAGTCTTTCCACCTTCTGGTGTCTTCTGTAATTTCTTTCTTTAGGGTTTTAAAGTTTTCATTGTAAAGGTCTTTTACCTCTCTGGTTAAGTTTATACCAAGGTATTTCATTTTTTAGGGGCTATACTAAATGGGATGGTTTCTCTCAGGGCTTTTTCACTTCTTTCACTCTGGGCATATAGGAAAGGCACTGATTTTTTACGTTTATTTTGTATCCTGCTACCCTGCTGAACTTCTCAATTAGTTCCAGGAGCTTCCTAGTGGAGATTTTGGGATCCCTCAGATATCAGATCATGTCATGTGCAAATAGGAATAGCTTGACTTCTTCCTTGCCGATTTGAATCCCTTTTATGCCCCTTTCTTGTCTTATGGCTTTGGCTAAGACTTCAAGGACAATATTGAATAGAAGTTGTGAGAGTGAACAGCCTTGTTTAGTTCCTGATTGAAGTGGGAATGCTTCCAGTTTTTCCCCATTGAGCATAATCCTTGCTGTGGGCTTGTTGTACACAGCTTTTATTATATTGATAAAGGTTCCTTCTATTCCTACTGTCTCTAGCATTTTGATCATAAAAGGCTGTTGGATCTTGTCAAAAGCTTTTTCTGCATCTATCGAGAGTATCATGTGATCTTGGACTTTGGACTGGTTTACATGATGAATTACATTTATTGATTTGCGTATGTGAACCAACCTTGTGTGCCAGGGATGAAGCCTACATGGTTCCCGTGAATGATCTTTTTAATGTGTTTTTGCATCCAATTTGCTAAGACTTTCTTGAGAATCTTTGCATCTGTGTTCATCAGAGAGATCGGCCTATAGTTTTCTTTTTTAAGTGAATCTTCATTAGGTTTTGGGATTAAAATGATATTAGCTTTATAGAAGGAATTTGGTAGTGTTCCTTCCTTTGCTATTTGTTGGAAGAGTTTAAGGAGTATTGGTGTTATTAACTCCTTAAATGTCTGGTACAACTCTGTGCTGAATCCATCTGGTCCAGGACATTTTTTCCTTATATGTTATAGGACTATTTAAATAATTCACAACTTCCTGATTCAATTTAGGTAAGTTGTGTTTACTTAGAAATTCATTCATCTCTTTTGTATTGTCAAACTTCACAGAGTATAAGTTTTTGAAATATGATGTTATAATTCTCTGGATTGCTTGGGTATCAGTAGTGATATCTCCATTTTCATTTCTAATTTTGTTGATTTGGGTTTTCTCTCTCTTGCTTTTGGTTAATTTAGCTAGAGGCGTATCAATCTTATTGATTTTTTCAAAGAACCAGCTTTTTGACTGGTTGATTTTCTCTATCGTTTTCTTAATCTCTATTTCAGATATTTCTCCCCTTATTTTCCTAATCTCCTCTCTTCGACTACTTTTGATATCAGTTTTCTCTAGTTTCTCTAAAGCTTTAAGCTGCATTGTTAAGTTGTTTCCTGGTTCCATTAGCTTGCAGAATTTTGGACCAGCCTTTCATTTTTAGGATGTGCCTATCTTTTGTGGTGAGATGAGTTTCCTGAAGGCAGCAGATTGATGGGTTGTGATTTTTAATTCAAGTTTGTAATCTGTGTCTCTTAATTGGTGAGTTGATACCATTGACATTTAATGTTATAATGGAGAAATTATTTTTAATTCTGTACTTTTTTATGTTTAATGAGTTTTGTAAGCTTATTATTTTACATTTATGTTTTTGTGGTATTATACTACTCTTCTGTTTTCCTGGATACGGTTGTTTTTTCGTTCAAGTTTGCATATCATTTCTAGCATTTTTTGAAGGCCCGGTTTGGTAGACATGTATCCTTTCAAGTTGTCTTTGTGCTGGAATATTTTTTTTCTCCCTCGATCATGACAGATAGTTTTGCCGGGTATATCAGTCTGGGTTGGCATTTTTGCTCATTTAATACATGAAGTACATCTTTCCAAGCTCTTCTTGCTTTTACTGTTTCCATTGAGAAGTGATTTGTTACTTTAATAGGTTTGCCTTTAAAAGTGACTTGCGGGGCTGGAGAGGTGGCTTAGGGGTTAAGCCTCTGCTTTGCAGGCGGAAGGTCCTGAGTTCAGATCCTAGACCTCACGTATAGACACTGGGCAGAAGCAGGGGCAGCCTGCGTTTCTGGTCCTGGTAGGGCAGAGCCTATGAATCCCTGGGCAGAAGAAACAAGGAGGAGGTCGAGGTGGTCCATGGTGGTTCCTGAATTCGCCCGTGGTTCTACACACACACACACAAAAACACACGCACATTCATACACACACACACACACACACACACACACGCTCAATTGAATAAATAATAAAAAAAATTTTAAAAAGTGACTTGCTTTTTTTCTCTTGAAGCTCTCAGCACCTTTTCTTTGTCTTGAATTTGGAGTGTTTTGACTATTATTTGCCATGGAGATTTTCTATTTTGGTCATATCTGTTTGGAGTGCGAAATGCCTCTTATATTTGGATGGGTCTTTCATTCTTCAGTTGAGGGAAGTTTTCATTTATGATAATTTGAAAAATTTCCTCAGGTGTGGTATTTTGAGATTCTTGCTCTGGTATTCTATGAATGCGCATGTTAGGCTTCTTCAGGGTGTCCCATATCTCTTGAATGTTCCTCTCAAGTACCTTTTTGGCTTTAACTACCTCTTCCATTGAGCTGGTTAATTCTCCCATTTTGTCTTCAAGATCTGAAATTCTATTTTCTGCTTCCTTAGTTCTGCTGATAAGACTCTGTTGAGCTTTGGGTTGAAGACAGCTTGTCTTTTAGTTCAGTTTTAAACTCTGCTTGAGTCTGTTTTAACTGCTCTATGCCTATTTTTGTTTCTTGAACCGTTTTTCTCAACTCCTCCAAATGCCTGTTGTGTTCCTGCTCAAAGCAGTGATGCGGTTGTTTAATTCCTCTTGGATTTCCTGTTTCGTAGTATTAATCATGGTAATGATCATACTTTGAAAGTTGTTGTCTTGTGTCTGGCTTTCTTGGCCATTTTCTGTGAATTTGTTCTGTTTGGAATCCATCCTTAAGGGGTTGTTTCTTTCAGTGAGAGATTGGTCTCCTCGGGTTTTGTTTCTCATGTATCTGCACTTTGACTTGGACATTGTTGTTTTGTCTTCTAGGGCTTTTCACTTTCTGTGTGTTTTTGACTGAGATTTAGTTCATATTACTACACTTGGGCAGTTGTTACTAGTGCTTGCCTTGGGGTTGGGTATGTTTGTCTTTTCTTATTGTTATTTCCTAGTTGTGGCTACTAGGCTGTTAGTACATCAGTTAAATCGGGTTAAGTAGACAGGGGGTGAATATTAGTATGGTAGTGCACTTTTACCATGTAGTATTTTGGTGATATGTGAGAGTGAGTGGTGTATTCCCTGGAGTTGTATATGTTTTGGGGGTGGCTGTATGGAAAGGTTAATCTACTGTGATTAATATTAGAAAGGAACAGTAAGGTGAAAAACAAAGGGAGGTTTACTTATCTTTGGGCTGGATGTGAAGAATCTCTCCCATGTGATAGGATGATTGTAGAGGTTTTCAGATGTCTGGCCTTTGACCCTTAGAACGTTGCTTGTGTTTTCTTTGGACTCTATTGAATTCTGAGTAGCAGTGTGTCTGCTGTAGACCACTTGTGTGGGTCCCCGGTGGGCCAGAGAGGCAGAGGGGCTGATGTTGTTGGCAGAATTCTTCACCTGGGACCTGGGACTTGGCTTAGTGGCCCTCCCAAGCTCCAGGGATGGAGGATGTGAACAAGTCCTATCCAGTCGGTTGGACAGGCAGGCAGGAGGAAGAAAGCAGCTGGGTCCCGGGGGCACAGCCCTGGTCTAAGCCGGAGGCAGGCCGGGCCATGGCGCAGGGACCCGTGCGACCTGGGGGGCTGGGCGGGCTCGCTCACCTGGGGATGGCGGCAAGGACAGGAAATATTTTTAAAAGAAAAATAATAGCCTTCCTTCCCTCCACTCCACCGCCTGGGATGCGCGCCCACGGTCCACCCAGGCCTGCACCGCGCAACCTAAGTTAGCTCGGTCCCTGCCCACCCCCAGAACCCCAGGCCGCCCAAGGGACCCAGCTCCTCCCACCATCCAGCCGGAGCCACGTGCAGGGCCTGGGAGGAGGAGAGGGCACCCCCTCTGTGCCCGGGCTGCCCTCAGGTGCCCCGGGTTTAAATAGCGCCCCACCGAAGCCCCATCCTTTCTTCCCCCACTCCACTGCCCGGGATGCCCGGGGTCCAGCCTGGACTCACCTCGACCTAGGTAAGCTCCGTCTCCATCCACCCCCAAAACCCCAAGCCAAATAATTCAGTTTAGTGAAAAACGCACAGAAATTAAAAGAAGATCTTAAGAGTTAAAACGACAATGCCAAAGTCAAAGTGCAAATCCATGAGAAACAACACTCAAGTAAACAAATCTCCCACTGAAGGAATTAATCCCATAATGTTAGACTCCAACCAGAACAAACCCATGGAAAATGGCCAAGAAAGCCTGACCCAGGATAACGACCTTCAAAATATGATCATTACCATGTTCAATACTATTAAAGAGGAAATCCGGGAGGAATTACATAATCGAATCAATCGCTTTGAAGAGGAACACAACAGACACTTGGAGGAGTTGAGAAAAACAGGGCAAGAAACAAAAACTGGCATAGAGCAGTTAAAACAGACTCAAGCAGAGTTTAAAACTGAGCTACAAGACAAGTTATCTTCAAACCAGAACTCCACAGAGAGTCTTATCAGCAGAACTAACAAGCAGAAAACGTAATTTCAGATCTTGAAGATAAAGTGGGAGTATTAACCAGCTCAATGGAAGAGGTTGTTAAAGCCAAAAAGATACTTGAAAGAAATATTCAGGCGATATGGGACACGCTGAAGAAGCCTAACATGCATATTCATGGAATACCAGAGCAAGAATCTCAAAATACCACACCTGAGGAAATTTTTCAAACGATCATCAATGAAAACTTTCCTCATCTAAAAAAAGAGAGGCCCATCCATATACAAGAGGCATTCCGCACCCCAAACAGATATGACCAAAACAGAAGCTCGCCATGGCAAATAATAGTCAAAACACTCCACATTCAAGATAAAGGACTGGTGTTGAGTTTCAAGGGAGTAAAAACAAGTCACTTTTAAAGGTAAACCTATTAAAATAACAAATGACTTCTCAGTCGAAACAGTAAAAGCAAGAAGAGCTTTGAGAGACATACTTCAAGTATTGAGTGAGCAAAAATGTCAACCCAGGCTGATTTAACCTGCAAAACTATCAGTCATGAACGAGGGAGAAAGAAAAATCTTCCAGCACAAAGACAACTTGAAGGGATACATGTCCACCAAACCAGGCTTTCAAAAAATGCTAGAAATGATATTCAAGCTTGGAGAAAAAAACAGGCATATCCGGGAGAACAAAAGGCAAATCTAACACCATTAAAAGTGAAGCAATATACTTATAAAAACTACTAAACATAATGTCTAGAATTAAAAATAGTTTCTCCATTATAACACTAAATGTTAATGGAATTAACTCACCAATCAAGAGACACAGATTACAAATCTAGATTAAAAATCACAATTCATCAATCTGCTGCCTGCAGGAAACCCATCTCACCACAAAAGATAGGCATGCCCTAAAAATAAAAGGCTGGTCAACAATTCTATAAGCTAATGGAAGCAGAAAACAGGCAGGGGTAGCCATTATGATATGAGACAAAGTGGACATCAAACCAAAGAAAATTATAAGAGACACAGATGGAACTACATTTTAGTCACAGGTACAATTCACCAGGAAGACTTCACAATACTGAACATATATGCAGCCAATACAGGCCCTGCACATTCGTTAAGAAAACCCTACAGCGTCTAAAGCAAGAAATCAACCCCCAAACGATAATTCTTGGGGACTTCAAAACCGCCCTCTCAACATGGGATAGATCAACAGGTCAAAAGCTTAACAGAGACACTTTGGAACTTAATCAAACCCTTAAAGAAATGGACCTTACAGATCTCTATCAAACTTTTCACCCACGCACCAAAGAATACACATTTTTCTCAGCAGCACACGGAACTTTCCGTAAAATAGATCACATACTGGGTCACAAAACGAATCTACACATATACAAAAAAGTTGAAATTCTAACCTGTACCCTGTCAGACCACCATGACCTAAAGCTGGACATCCACAACACAACAAACAAGAGAAAATACACTAACTCCTGGAAACTTAACAATATGATGCTGAATGAGAACTGGATTCAGGAAGAAATTAAAAAAGAAATTCAAGATTTCCTGAAAGTGAATGATAATGAAAATACAACTTACCAAAATCTCTGGGACACAATGAAAGCTGTTCTAAGAGGTAAGTTCATAGCTCGTGATGCCTACATCAAAAAAATGGAAACATCAGAAATAAACAACTTAACAATGCAGCTTAAAGCTTTAGAGAAACTAGAGCAATCTGATCCCAAAAGTAGTTGAAGAGAGGAGATTAGCAAAATAAGGGGAGAAATATCTGAAATCAAGATTAAGAAAACGATAGAAAAAAATCAACCAGTCAAAAAGCTGGTTCTTTGAAAAAATCAATAAGACCAAAAGCAAGAGAGAGAAAATCCAAATCAACAAAATTAGAAATGAACATGGAGTTATCACTACTGATACCCAAGAAATCCAGAGAATTATAACATCATATTTCAAAAACTTATACTCTTGTGAAGTTTGACAACACAAAAGAGAGGGATGAATTTCTAAGTAAACCCAACTTACCTAAATTGAATCAGGAAGTTGTGAATTATTTAAATAATCCTATAACATGAGGAAATTGAAGAAGTAATCTCAAATCTTCCCACCAAAAAATGTCCTAGACCAGATGGATTCAGCACAGAGTTGTACCAGACATTTAAGGAGTTAATAACACCAATACTCCTCAAACTCTTCCAACAAATAGCAAAGGAAGGAACACTACCAAATTCCTTCTATAAAGCTAATATTATTTTAATCCCAAAACCTAATGAAGATTCACTTAAAAAAGAAAACTATAGGCCGATCTCTCTGATGAACACAGATGTAAAGATTCTCAAGAAAGTCTTAGCAAATTGGATGCAAAAACACATTAAAAAGATCATTCACGGGAACCATGTAGGCTTCATCCCTGGCACACAAGGTTGGTTCACATACGCAAATCAATAAATGTAATTCATCATGTAAACCAGTCCAAAGTCCAAGACCACATGATACTCTCGATAGATGCAGAAAAAGCTTTTGACAAGATCCAACAGCCTTTTATGATCAAAATGCTAGAGACAGTAGGAATAGAAGGAACCTTTATCAATATAATAAAAGCTGTATACAACAAGCCCACAGCAAGGATTATGCTCAATGGGGAACAATTGGAAGCATTCCCACTTCGATCAGGAACTAGACAAGGCTGTCCACTCTCACCACTTCTATTCAATATTATACTTGAAGTCTTAGCTGAAGCCATAAAACAAGAAAGGGACATAAGAGGGATTCAAATCGGCAAGGAAGAAGTCAAGCTATCCCTATTTGCAGATGACATGATCTTATACCTAAGTGATCCCAAAAACTCCACCAGGAAGCTTCTGGAACTAATTGAGAAGTTCAGCAGGGTGGCAGGATACAAAATAAATGTGCCAAAATCAGAGGCCTTCCTATATGCCCAGAATGAAAGAAGTGAAAAAGCCTTGAGAGAAAAAATCCCATTTACTATAGCCCCTAAAAAAATGAAATACCTTGGTATAAACCTAACCAAGGAGATAAAAGACCTTTCCAATGAAAACTTTAAAGCCCTAAAGAAAGAAATAGCAGAAGTCACCAGAAGGTGGAAAGACCTCCCTTGTTCCTGGATTAGCAAAATCAACATCATACAAATGACCATCCTACCAAAGGCAATATACAAATTCAATGCCTTACCAATTAAAATTCCAAAGCAATTCTTCAAAGAAGTTGACCAAACAATCCCAAAGTTCATATGGAGGCACAAAAGACCCAGGATAGCAAAGACAATCCTGAGTAACAAAAACAATGCTGGAAGTATTACCATACCAAACCCAAGTCTATACTACAAGTCCATAGTTATAAAGACAGCCTGGTATTGGCTCCAAAAGAGACACACAGATCAATGGATAAGGATTGAAGACCCAGATATAAGCCCACAAAATTACAGCCATTTGGTCTTTGACAAAGGGGCCCAAAGTATCCAATGGAAAAAGAACAGCATCTTCAACAAATGGTGCTGGCAAAACTGGATCTCCACATGCAGAAGATTAAAGCTGGACCCATACTTGTCACCATGTACAAGACTTAATTCCAAATGGATCAAGGACCTTGATATAAGAGCAGAGACTATAAAAACTATAGTTGAAAGGATAGGGAACTCCCTTGAGCTGATTGAGCTAGGCCAACATTTCCTAAACAGACATCCAATGGCACAGTCACTGCTACCAACTCTCAACAGTTGGGATCTTGTGACACTAAAGAGCTTCTGTTCAGATAAAGAGATTGTAACATGAGCTCAACAGCAACCCACAGAATGGGAGGATATCTTCACTAACCACACATATGATAGAACTTGCTGTCCAGAGTACACAAAGATCTTAGTAAACTAAACACCAAGGAAACCAATGGCCCAATTAAAAAATGGGCCCTGGAACTTCAAAGAAACTTTACCAGGGATGAAATTAAAATGTCTAACAAATATCTTAAAAAATGCTCCACTTCCTTCGCCATCAGGGAAATGCAAATCAAAACTTCCCTGAGATATCATCTCACCCCGGTCAGGATGGCAACAATCCACAATACAAACAACAACAAATGCTGGAGAGGATGTGGAGAGAGGGGAACTCTCCTACATTGCTGGTGGGAATGCAGGCTCATACAGCCACTCTGGCGAGCCGTCTGGAGATTCTTAAAGAAATTAAAGATTGAAATGCCATAAGACCCTGCTATTCCACTTTTGGGAATAAAATCCCATACAGCAGAGGTTCACCTCAATAGCACAAGCACGACCATGTTCATAGCAGCACTGTTTACAATAGCAAAGTTATGGAATCAACCCAAATGTCCAACAGTTGACGAGTGGATAAGGAAAAGTAGTACATCTATACAATGGAGTACTACTCAGCCATCAAAAATGATGAATTACTGGAATTTGCTGGGAAATGGATGTCATTAGAAACAATTATATTAAGTGAAGTATCCCAGACCCAGAAAATTAAGCGCCGTATGTACTCCCTAATAGGTGGCTCCTAGTACCAAACCCACCCAGCCCACCTAGAGACACTCAACGATAAATCTCTGTAATACAGTAATTGCAAAGATTATGAACAGGAGGGATGGGGTAGGAGGGCCTCACCAGAAACAAGGAGAGAGTGGACCATGTTACAGCAGAGAAAATAGGCCTCCATCAAGGACTCAAATAAGTAATGAGACATCTGATTAAGTTCACAGACTTTCGTTCCTGATCATTTACTACTGAGGAGGTATGATCTCACCAGAAGCTGAGGGCATAAAGTATGGAAGATAAAAAGTAACCATTTTGCAAATGGGTGATATACCCCTTCCTCACTGTGGTTTCCCACTTTTATTACATCTACCTTTGAATGTGCTTTTATCACAAGACTCTAGTTTAACAGGTTTTTTCTCTGGCCAGGGGGTGATGACATACAATGCCCACCAGGATGGAGTGAAGGGCATTGCAGGAGCAGCAAAATTGAAAAAAAAATCAACAAACCATAATTCAGAACATCAGAGACTCTATATCAACCACCTAGAACTAGGCCAGCCTAATCTCTCCCCATCCTGAAGCTCAGGGACATTTGCGGAAGGGGGGTGGTAAGAGTGTAAGAGCACAAGGATGGGAGGAGCAATGATATGCAAGATACTCCACACAAGTTAGGACCGAAGCAATCATAATTGGACTTTACATGCCCGTCGTAATGTCCAACACACCATTGACTTCACAAAGTCTATCATCTGCTAAAGGCACCAAGATCCTTGGAGGCAAGGGATTGACAGCCACAGCAGTGTTCCTATACTTAAGGGGAACACGGGAAAGGGTTCAGGGAAAGGCCACTGGGTCCTTGTACGTCATCGGAGAGGAAGGCCCAGAGGAGAGTTAGGCATACACAATAAAGGACTCTCTGGGAATTGGGGCGGGAGGCACTGGGGGATGGGGCTGGAGAGGAGAGGGAGCAGGGGGTACAGGAGGAGGAGGAGGGAGGGAGGGAATTGGTGTACCTATTAAGTTTGTATGAGCTGAAATAATAATAAAAATGCATTAATAAAAAAAGAAAAATAATAAAGATTTAAGGCCAATGAAATAACTCAGCTCATAAAACATCTTCATGCAAACCTGGCAACTTGAGTTCAATTGCCAGAAATCTACATGATGGAAGAAGAGAGATGACTCTGATTTTCACCCATGTATCACAGTATTTCTTCTTTCTCTCTCTCTTCTCTCTCTTTCTCTTCTTGATTCTACCAAATAAGTATTTTGAAAAAGATATAAGTATGCAAAATATATACAGCTTACAATGTTTTCTCAAGTACATGAAATATATGTCTGAAAATCAAATCAAGATATTGAAAATCTTCACTTGACTTTAAAACACATATGTTTTAAGCAGCTTACCAAGAATGATAACTAATGATGTCACAGAGAGTTTAATAGCACCAGTACAAGTTTGGTCTAAGAGTTACATAGAAACCCCTGTGTCCAATTAAATACTCTGGCTGACATGGCATACCTGCACAACACGGCCATGTAAAAGTCATAAAAATAATTGCAGCTGCATTTCTAATAATTCATATTATACAAATTATTCCAAGTTGCCACAGGAATGTCCCAGATATCCCAAAGAAAACAGTCATATAAGAAACAACAAAACACTCGAGTCATTAAAATTTAGAAAAAAAATTTAAGAAATTAAGTGAATAAATGTAATTAGCTTTTGAAAATACAGCATACACTTCACAACATATCTATCTATCTATCTATCTACCTATCTATATATTTACTTGTACGTTTGATGTTTCATATTGAAATATGTTAAAATGGAAAAGCTCTGCTTTAGCAAAAGGTTGGATATTATTTTATCTCAATAAAAATGTATGAAAAGTCCTAAATAGTATATGTTGATTTAAAATATATTAATAACTTCTCCAAAACATAAATGGGCAGAAGTCCACATTATAATTGGTGATGAAACAGGTTTTGATTTTGCACACTTGAGTGAAGTAGATCACGTGGCTCTTGACCACACATCCGAGATACGCATCTGACCAGCCTCAGATGCTATTTCCCAGGAAGCATTGACCTCATTCTTTTCTAAGTCATGATCATATATTAAAAGCAAAAATACAATCTGCCATAAACTGCTTATTAAAGTCCCTGGTTCATTCCAGTACAAGTGAATTATGGCTACTTTCTGATCCAGTGCTTTTAATTTACAGCCTGATCTATTTGAAAATATTTTACTTCAAATCTGATTTTATTGCCCATTACTCTGTTTTGTAATTCAACTACATATTCATGCTTTGTGACATTTTTTCTATTAATGCTTTTTACCTTGTTAAAATTTAAGAATTGGTTTTGTGTGGTTTTTAACCTTTATAATGTGAAAAAGTTTAAACAGAGAGTTATGTAAGCCTCAGCTTCCCATCAACCAACTTAAATATATTTTGTCTTGTATTACCTATGTTTCTCTACATGTACCTCTGTCAGAACCACAGTCCCCACTCTTTATGTATTACTTTAAAGCAGAGCCAATGAATTGATTAGAAATATTTCACAACATATCCCTGCAAGACAAAAAAATATTATTACTAAAAGTAAGTCTAACTTGCTCTTTTTTCTATCCACTGAAGATGCATGTTTTATGAAACTTTTATTTTGATTTAATATTTTCACTTGAGACTGAAATTGTCCCACCTAAGGGTGGTCTTAAATTTGGAATCTGTCAAATTTTCATTATAGTAAGCCCCAAATATATTTCTAATTATCATATAACCCATTCTTTGAGCCAAAGGTTATTTAAAAATACATATTCACTAGTCAAATATATGGGAATTTTTGGTTATAATTGCATTTTGCTCACTCTAACTATTATATTGTGGTCTGAGAAAATACTCTTTACAATTTTAGTCCTTTAAAATTTATTGAAACTTGTATTTAGAACGTAACTTGTATTTGAAACATTGATTTGAAAATTGTAAACATTTACCTCCTTGCCAACCATTTAAACAATATGATTAAATCAATATCTGTAATTTGTGAAAGCACTTGGAAAGTGATTATTCTGCACTTGTGTAAAGCTCTGTTGACGTCAATTAGATCAATAAATGTTTATTCTGTACTTGTTCCTTATGGGGTTCTGTTGGTATCAATTAGATCAGTAGCCTTAATCATGCCATTCTCGTTATCTACATTCAAAACGATTCTGTTTTCTGCTTGTTCTGCCAATGTCTCCTAGTGTGGTAGGTGTAATGGTCACTGCCCAAATCCCTCTTTTAAAAGAAGAGATAGCACCTCAGCTGCAGAGGGGCTACAGGAAAATCTCTCCGAAGACGACTTGCCTTCAGAGACATTCCCTGGCTTATCCACAGCTAAGAAGTGATCTGTACAGGGATGTTAAGACCTGGCTTTCTGTCCCAACCTGGAAAAGGTTCAAAGGATCTTTTCTTTTCAGAATTCTCCTCCAAGAAAGCTAAGAATTCTATAGAAAATATATTTCTATATATATATTTCTATATATATTTCAATATTCCCTCCCAAATAAATTGCTTTCTTTCCTTTTTCCCATGGCCTATAGTGTGCCCAAATCAACTTCCATCTCCAGCTCAATCTCACCTTCCAGAAAACCTGATCTGTGGGTGTTGGTACCAATAAATCACCTGTCACACAGCTAACAAGGAGAATGGCTCTCTGTGGGGTAGAGGGGTGTAATGAAATAGTTCAACTTTCCAACCTTCACAAGGACTGAACAATAATAGCATCATAGCAAAAAGGAAAGAATGTGTCTTGTTATAAAATAGATCCAACACTGGAGGAACATAGAGGAAGTATCAACTTTAAAGACTATTGCCTTAAGAGGTTACTGTTAACCTCAGTTGACATTTTGGAGAAAAAAAAGTTCTTTGGGAGTTGAGAATAATTAACTGAGAGCTAAAAGCTGAATAGTGAGGAGAAATGGGATTCATTATAGCATACAAAGAGCTCTCATCTCCTACAGTTAGTGTCATAGATAGAGGTATCAATTTGATGGTTGAGAGTTTGCACTCTGGGCACATTTTTAGAGAACTAGTAATTGAGTTAAGCCCAGAGTAAATCTTCAAGAGATTGTCTTAGTTGATGAGGAAGGTCCAATTTATGGTGGGTGGAACTAGTCCCCAAGCAGGTGAATAAAGTGGAGGGAATTGTTTGAGAAACCTGGCATCCTCTGTATACTTGGCCAGACTTGCTGGTCTGGCGAGGAAGGATTGTCCCCCTTTCAGTCACTATGTGGTTATGGTGTGGCCAGTTCCCTTGCCCTCTGGTGTTGGTATGAGCTCTCCTCCAAGCTGGAAAAGCAGCTATAACTGGACTATCATAAAAGAGGATAAATCCCCTTTTTCCTTTAAGCACTTTTGCCATGACTTTATCAGCAAAAATGCAGAATAACCAGAACAAATAGAGTAAAAGAGAAATCCAAACCTCATGCTCTGGACTTAACATTAAAGATAAAAAAATTAAATTCATAGCCACACCTCTATGCAAAGGTTGAAACTTGATTTCGAAAAGAAATAGAAGCCCCAAGTTCTTCAGTCTTTAGATTTGCTTGACTCATGTGAGCGTCAACAACTAGCTAGTAAAGGTCTAAATACCCCTTTGAGTGAAGGAAATTCACAGGTTTCTCCACTAAAGAACTGCTTCCCTCTTCTTTCAGTTACTACTTGTGGCTAATCCACAGCTCAGCTGGGGACATCTGAGCCTGATAATAGAAGATTCTATGCTTGATGCATGGATAAGACCTAGCCAGCCAGCAAATGACTCCAAGAAGCTAGGATATCAAGCTCATGACTGGAGTCTGAGTATTCCTGGCCCAGAGTGTGGGGATAGTAGGTCCAATAAGGGAGAAATTACTCACTTTAGAGACCTTTACTGGGCTAGAGGTTTGAACACATTATCAAGGATTCCAATCAGTGACAGACTAGCAGATCGACTCCTAGAAACATGGGGAAAATAATTATTCACACTGAGCAGAAACGCCAACACTTCCACGACTGATGATGGAAGAAAGATGAAAAGCTTTGGAGAAAGTCATTGTGTTTGAATAAAAAAGCAATTTAAGGCAAAAAAAAAATTCCCGCAAAAAAATTATGCTCCAGGAAAAATCCAAAGGATCCTTTGTTCACAAAGCAAAAATGAATCTGCTGAGAGGAGCTTTACTTTCACTAAGAAATTCAGAAGCTCTCCTTCACATTCAAAGATTTCTATGTGGGATGACATGCCTAGAGTGTGTTCTCTGGTAGCCACGGGTTCACAAGATAGGTGATTAATCATAAACTAAGATCAACTTCTAGAAGATCAAATGATTTTCTCTCTTCTTTCTATGAGGCTCCAAATTGGTCTTGTTATTTTATTACTTCTTCACATGTTTTAAATTCCCATTCTTTTTTAAAACACTATGATTGCTTGCACATGCTTTCTAACATACATTCCAGGTTAACAATATCTCATCAAAACTGACTAATAAGCTATTAATTCATTTTCATTAGTGCTTTGTTGCTTGACTAACTTTTTTCCTTATTCAATAATATCAATAATATTTCCCACTTTTCTATTAAAGATTTCAATTTTGTTTTATGTTTTTATATTTTATATATTTTTCAAAATTCCAAGTTATATTATGCCATGCATCTGAAAGTACAGTCATCTAGTCCCCTTACAGATCCATTTCCACTCTGCATTTTTCTTTTCTGTTTTCTTGATTTCTCACTCTTACTGATTTTTTATTGTTATGTACATGATTTACAGCTATTTTTAATAATATGAGGCCTAAGATGTTCTTCCAGTGAATATGCATATTGTTTCTGACAGAGGGTGGAAAACTAAAAATCCTGGTCTATATACTCATCTTCAGTCATGATGAATAACAGTGTGTGAGACTAGCTTTAGTCCTCTCAATCATACTAAGCTCTGTGCACACTTAATTTCTTGGGAATAGTCCCTAAAGAAATTGCAACTTGTTCTTCTACCAACAGCACAACTATCAAAAACTCCTCGCAACTTTCCAGTCTATCAACGAAGAATCAGCAACCGCCTCTTGAGAAACAAGTACTCCGTGTGAGGACCATCAGCATTTCCTTTTTTTTTCAATTTGTTTCATATATATTTCCTATTTAGTTGACTTCAGCTACCCACAATGTGTGTTTCAATGCCACAGCGTGCTGTTGTAGGTTTTCTAGGTTTCCTTAGTAAGAGAGTAGTAGCTGTTATTGTTTGGTTATGGTTTGGATATCTTTCCAAAAGTTTCATGTGCTAAAAATTTAAATCTCAATAAAACAATGTTAGGATGGGAGAATTTTAAAGAGTAGAATGTACTGGAAAAATGATTAATTCATGGAGTTCAACCAGAAAGCATTAGTGTATTTTTTCTTATATTATATCAGTGCCCCAGAAGAGTCAGCCATTACAAACATACTGGGCTTCTCCTGAAACCTTTCATTCCACCTTTGTGATGCCATCTACCAGAAGAACCCCACCACAGGCAACAGATATCATCAGTGCATAGACTGATGAATCTCTAGAACTGAACTAATTTTAAAAAGGCTCTTTTCTTTAAAGAACCCTCTATTGGGTATTTCATTGTAGCAATTTTAAATGGACACATATATTTTATGTGATCTAATTTGTCACATCTGATATTCTAGGTAGATCTTTTCTTTTTGTTTTCCTCATTGTAGCAATTTTAAATGGACCCATATATTTTATGTGATATAATTTATCACATCTGATATTCTAGGTCGATCTTTTCTTTTTGTTTTCCTCCAATAGACATATTATTTTTATGTATGAGTATTATGGCAAAAGTTAACAAAGTTGATATTTTTGGAATTTAATTAAAATTTCAGAATATTTTATGTTAGGAAATATTTAGCATGCTTTGCCTTTATATTCAAAATATGGTTAACACTGCCATGTATCTACAGTTTTTCTTTCATGTTGAAATCCAGTTTTACTTTCTTCACAAAGACCTATTCATTCCTGCTTAATCTAGTTTCAGCACTGTTTGTTGTTTCAAATGAAACACATTACTCCTATATTATCTTTGTGAATATTGCCTTTGAATAATTTTCAAAAAAATATTTTCCTGTTTGTATACTAATTACATACATACGATAAGCTAAACTTTTTCAGATAAAGCAGAGGACTGTGAAGATGAAGACTACGGATGACAAGTTTGCTTGACATCAATATGTCTGCCTGAGGTTTTCACTTTGGGTATTGGAGCAGTTACTCTTTTATGTTCACACTCAGGCTCAAACAACTTAAAGGAAGAAAGGAAGCTTTATTCAGTTTATGGTTCTAGAAGGGAAATACAGTCCATTGTGGCAGAAAAGTTATAGCTGGCTGGCAGAAGCTTGAGGTGGCCCATGTCACATCCGTCAAGGCGATCGAGAGCTGAAACACTACAAGCTGCAAGAGCAGACCTCTCCTGAAGCAGGGTGGAGCTAACTAACCTCAAGGCCCACTCTCTTCTGACTGCATTCCTCCAGCAAGGCTCCACCTCTTAAAGGTGCCATGACTTTCCCAAACTAAAGATTTCAAGCGTATGAATCGTGGGGGATAAATCACATTTCAAACCATGACAGCTGTAGAAAAGCATGAGCCAGTAAAATCTTTCTTCAAAACCCTCATGGCCATGAATAATATCAGCAGTTGGACAGAGTGAGAAGGAGCCAGAATAAACAAGGTTAGATTAGATGGGCAACATTCAGGAAAGATTGACAGGTGAGTTCTCTCAAAGGAAGTTTAAGGAGCCTGGAAACCAGAGGGTGAAATGGACGGGAGTGGCACTGACACCAGCTCTATCAAAATGCTAAATCCAGGTATTCTGAAAGGATTTACTGCCCCGTTGCAATTGGGAGTGATTCCTTTTACTCTTAAGAATTCCTTTCTAGAGGCTGAATTCAGATGGATTATAGAAAACTTAAAGCTATTTTAAACAACATTTTTCTCTGACAACTGGCAACTAATAGATTTTGGGACTATCTTTTAAAAATAAAAAAGCTATCTTTTAAAAATAAAAAATTCTATTTATTCTTGTAACAAAATTAAATAAGATAATTTCTTGATATAGAATTAGTAACTAAAGAATCTCAAGTAATAAAAAATATTAGTGGATCTAAAGTATGATTTGCTAGGCCTGATTCCAAGGCAAAGTAAAATAAAATCAAAGCAATTTAAATACTATAACTATTGAGTTTAAGATTTGCCACAAATACTTTATGAGATATTTTCCCTATATATTTGTATTGCCATGATAGTTTGTGTCATTCTGTCAATAATGAAATATTACAGAAAAAGATAATGGAGTTTAAGCTTTGGTTATTTTCCTAATTATATTTACATACAAGAAAAAAGCAAGGGTACTCACCATTTAATATTCCATTTCAGATTCTTCATTACATATTGAAATATTATTTTATAAAACAGTGTTAATATTTTTTCTGTAAATTTATTGAAAACATTAAGTGATAAAATATTTTATGTTTATGTTGAAAATAGCAATGGATTATAATCTTCTAGTGTTTTCTATTTATTTGTTTATTTGCTTATTTGTGTGTGTGTGTGTGTGTGTGTGTGTGTGTGTGTGTATGTGTGTCAGAGAGCACTGTGTATCCCTGTGTAGGACCAAGGGTGAGTATGGTAATTGTCATGGATTGCTCCTACCTTCTTTTTACTTTGCTCTGGGATTTCCCAGCCTCTATGTACCAGGGTCGGAAGTGTAGCTCATGCTGTTTCTACCAGGCATTTTATGTGCTACTTGAACTCAGGACCTTTGGCTTGCAAGTCAAAGCCTTAACCTCTAAGCTATCATTCAGGCCCAGGATTATAGGAAACTGCAATTTTCATTATGGCATTTGTCTATTGAACAAAAAACAGAATTACTTTTGCAAAAAATGTATTTCATATTTGAACTACAAGCTCATTTATGTAAGATTATTGAATGTGTTAAGCATTTAAAAATATTGTAGTTATCTTTATATGATCTAGTATGGAAGCCTCTACAATATCCTTAATTGTAACTTGATCATTTTTAGTTGCACTATTGGAGATGTTGCTGAAATATTTGGAGTTTGTTGTCTGGACATTTCAGATCTAGCATAAGGAAATACTGGTTTTGATTCCTTGAGGCATGAATACAGCTGTTAGCATAGTGAATATGAAATGAAGTGGGCACTTTTCTGTCGAAGCCATCAATATGGAAAAGTAGATGGACAAAATCCAGATTAATTCTTTAGCTAATGAATGGAGGGTGTGGACTTTCACACATTATTGACTGGCTTCTTGTCTAGTTGATTCTTCAATAAGTAATTATACCAAATAATTTAGGAATGTAAGTATGATACAAGAGAGTTCAGATCAATTCCAGCTTGCCTAAACATAGTCTTCTGGCTATTCTAAGTGATAATGGAACTCTGACTAGATAATTGGTAATTCAGATGATTTTTTTTATATAGAAAAAGAAAAGTGAAAAATCCATGATGAGTTATCTACTATGAAGTGATGGATGGAGAGGATAAACTAGAGAGGGAAAGAATGCAAACTTGGGTGCTCTTTGCATAGCTATTACAAGATAGTCCTGCTACCCAAGTACCAGCTGACCTGAACTCAATAATAACTTCTGCTCACATGTTCATAGTGACCTGTAGTAAAGAGAATACTTTGTTGAAAATAGAAAGAACTAAAATCAATCTATATAATAACAAAGTGATATAAAAGGTGAGAAAATAGATCAAAAAGAAAATTAAGATAATAATATATATAAGATAATAACAAAACCATATTAGAACACAAAGTACTCTTCAGGGGCAGGTTATACCTTGGCAAGTTTTAATTCAGAACATCAGAGACTCTATATCAACCACCTGGAACTGGGCCAACCTAATCTTTCCCCATCCTGAAGCTCAGGGAAATTTGGAGAAGAGGGAGCAGTAAGATTATAAGAGCACAAGGATGGGAAGAGTAATGATATGCAAGATACTCCACACAAGTTAGGTCGAAGCAATCATAATAGGACTTTGCATGACCTGCGCTATGTCCAACACATTATTGACACCACAAAGTCTAGCATGGACTAAAGGCACTAGGATCCTTGGAGGCTAGGGACTGACAGTCACAGTAGTGTTCTTAAGCTTAAGGGAACACAGGAAAAGGTTCTGGGAAATGCCCCTGGGTCCTTGCATCTCATTGGAGAAGAGGACACAGAGGAGAGTTTGGCAGGCACATTAAAGGATGCTCCGGGGATTGGGAGATGGGATGGGAGGAGAGAGGGGAGGGGGGAGCAGGGGGGCCGGGGGAGGTGGAGGGAGGGAGGAGACCAGTGTACCTGTTAAGTTTGTATGAGCAGAAATAATAGTAATCATAAAAAAAGAAATTGAAAAAAATAAAAATAAAAATATGCATGGAAAAAATAAAAAAAATGAATGAGTGAATAAATAAAAAATAAATAATGTGAAAAAACGTAGATGCCGACTGATATTGCACTTTCCAGTGATGAGAGGACAAAGGGAGAACAATTTACTTTGTTCAATCAATAAAAACCCCACAATTCAAGAGAACAGGCAAAGCTCAGGCTAGAACTAAAATTTCAGGAAAAAAGATCAAAATGGTGCTCCCCAATATTCCCATAAAAAAGGAGGTGCTAATTTAAGTTGTATAATTCTTGCACTGAACCTAGGCAAAAATCAAATACAAAAATTGTTGATCAGCTTTTCAGAATGGAAACATTCTGTTAACTAAAACAAGAACCTGAATAAAGGGAAGAAAATAGGTCAATAAGGAAAAACAGCCATGAACCTATAAGTAGGAAGACAGCCACCAAACTGCTCTGGAAATAGCTATTATTGTACGCATAGATTTGAAGAGCACTTAGCACTCAACCTAAAAGTCTTCTACAACAGAGATGGAAAATCTCAACACCCTGACAGGGTGGAGCCTAAACCAGAGAAGACCAGTGAAATGTAAAATGACAGCAAGCCATAATGTAGAATACTGACAACCTGGCAATGCTCACCAAGAATCAGACCAATCTAATCTCTCATTTAGGAACCTCGAGGAAGAGGGGATGGAGAGATTTTAAGAACCTAAAGATGGGAAGGCCCACAGTTGGACAAGATATTCCATTCAAAGCAGGACTGCTGCATCCAGGAACTCACTGCAGTGAGACTTACCCTTACCAGACCTGCAGATTGACATACCAAAATGTTTCCATAGATTACAAGTAACTCAAGAGAGATAAGAACATACAGTAGAAATCTTAGGGACTAACTAGAGCAAGTTGAGTGAAAGGAAATGATCCTATTAGTGGGATGGCCCAAGGAGGGCCAACTTGGTGTGGCACGGAGGCCTGAACCCTCACAAGAGAATACAAACCAGAGGGAACCCTGGAGTCCATAGAAGTGGCCAGACAGGAGGGTAGGAGGGAGTGGAATGACATGATGAGGGGAAGAGAAAAGTATGGGAGGGAAGGGTAAGGGAGAGGACTAGGGATTAGTACTCAATATGCTTGTAAAACTAAATTATACATAAAACATAAAACAAATTAAAAATGTAAATTCCTCAATAAAAAAGATAAAAAAAGTTGTTGATCAATGAAATTCTACAAATCAAGAAAAGAACATTCCTGTGACAGTTAAGACTCAGCTGTCAACTTGACACTGGAGGTGGTGATAGCCTCTTGGCTTACTTATGATGAATTATCTATTTAAGCAAGCTCTGGACAATTCCTCAGATGTTCTTGATTACATGATTGCTATAGGAAGATCCAACCAATACTGATAGAACTATTCCCTAAACAAGTAGATAAAGATGGAGAGAACTAGCTCAGTATTTGGCAAGCTGGCATGTGAGAAATCAAGTGTTCAACTTGATTCTTGCCCCTTTGCTCTTGTGGTGAATATAATATTATTAGTTCCCTTTGCTCCAGGTGACGATAGCTATCCTACAATAATGAACTAGAATCTGGAATTGTAGGATGGATAACATCCCTCTCATTCCTCTACATTGTTTGGATGAGGTATGTATTACAGTAACAAAGTTATATAAGACAGTTGCCTATGTAGGCAACTTTCCATTTAGTTTACTTTGATCTGAGCACAAAGCTTAGTAAGATGCCTGTCTTTCAGCAGACACTCTCTCCACATCAGTCATACAAGGAGGTTTTTAATGTGCAGTATCAAGACTTTATTTGAAGGTATCATATTTGTCACAGGTTAACTTAATGACTGCCTTTATGCAGGTTTTCATAAAATACTTCAGGAGTTAGAATTATATTCGGTTGAACACAATGAAAACTATCTATTAAGGGGTTGTGCAAGATGTGATAATCAGGAAACAAAACATAAGCCAGACAATAAAAGACAGCTCGTTGGCATAAACTAGGACACAGATATCTATTCTCTGACTCTGCCATCTTCAGCAGGCAGCTTTCACCCACTTCATCCCTCATGTCTTTAATGCATCATATTCAAGAAGAAAAGACAAGTTCAAAAGAATGGAGTAATGGACAACTTTAATGTGTCCTTTAAAAAAAATCCAAGTCCATCTTTGCTAAGACTTACATACATTGAGTTAAGCTAAGATGCATAATTAGAAGCAAGTAAACCCCAGAAGGCATTGCAAGTGCAGCATGACACTTTCCAAGCAGTGAGATTATCCTAACACGTAGCAAGGAAAGAATGGATTTTTTGTTGGCAATCACCTATTTCCAGCATGTATGTCATTTCTTGCAATCAAGCTCTCCAAGTAAGTCGACTTTAGAAAGATCAAGACTGTATTTTTTATCCAGAATATGAAATTCACATGTATTATGTTGCCATTTAAAGATAATCACGTATCTTAGGTGGACATGAATAGAAAAAAATGAATAAATCTCACAAGGATCTAGGCCTAATACCTGAGCCATCTTAAGGTGAGCCATCTTAAGGAAATAGTTGTTCTGTAGACAGTGGCTTGTTTAAGAAAACAAGCAGGGATTCATTTAAATTCATCATGAGAAGAAAATGTGTTAAGGTATTCAGTCAAGTATTTATATCTAGCAAATGTATTGTGAGTCTTTTACATTAAGTATGATCAAG
The DNA here is from genome assembly GCA_023101885.1 of Typhlomys cinereus. Lineage (NCBI taxonomy): Eukaryota > Metazoa > Chordata > Mammalia > Rodentia > Platacanthomyidae > Typhlomys > Typhlomys cinereus. The sequence goes on along the minus strand of JALPQD010000221.1, from coordinate 744,844 downwards.
TGTTGTGATAGATAAAAAGAGGGAACAGACTCAAGTATTACACATAATATTTGCTGAAAGAGATAATTCACATATATAGTGCAATTAAGGTAAAATGAATTAGTAAATTTTATCAGAGGTCTTGAATAGTTACATAAGATTTGCACATACTCACTAGTGATAGAGATAGAATAACGGATTATAGATGACTTAAGCAGAGAAGAGCAATATAGAGTCTGAAGACTCTGGCACTGGGAACTCATGTCACTATCTGGGTATGCTGTTCTCAAGCCATGTGATATTGTATAGTAGATAAAACATGCCTACCACACAGAGCCTCAGTGAGAGTACTTGAAATAATAAAATCACCCAAAGCAATGACTTAAATAAAGAAAGAAGAGTTCATGTGCAAAAGCTTCTACTGCTGTAATTGTCACATGAACGAAGAAAACTGACTTTCTTGTACAAATGAAAATCTATAGAAACCTGTCTATAAAGAGAAATGAAGATGTCAAAAAAAAAACTTGCTTTAAACTTTCCAGTCAGAAAAGGGGAAATATGTGCTCTATGTTCTGAGAATAAAATAAGAGAAAGTCGACATGTTGATGAGATCTTTATTTATAATGATTTCCAAGAAGAAAATCTAAAAATATATTTCATAAAGTAGTAGGCAAGCCATAATAGAGTTCCCATACTAAGAGGAAGCCAAAGAACGGGCTCCAGGCTATGCCACCAAGTCCTGAACCTTCACTAGAATGGAGTACTCAGAGGAAGGCTTGGCATACACACAAAAGGATGCTCCACTGGATGGGGGGAGGAGGAAGAGGGAGGGAGGGAGGATGAAAGGAAGGGAAGAGTGCAAGTGGGGACTGGGGAGGGGAGAGGATTGGGGTACCTATTGAACTTATATGATTAAAAAAAATGTGGGAGAAAAAAAAGTAGTAGACAAGCAAAATTTCATTAGTGATTAAAAATGGATATAAGAAAGCCTGAAATGAAAAAGGGAACATTTTATCATTTGTCCAAAAGTGAAATAATATTCTAATAGAACCTTCTTAAAAAACACTCTAATAATCAACTTCAATAAAATATTTTATTGTTATACTTACCTGGCAGGGGAGATACCATGATCACGAAGGTGGTTTTCCCAGGGCGAGGCTTATCCATTGCACTCCGGATGTGCTGACCCCTGCGATTTCCCCAAATGTGGGAAACTCGACTGCATAATTTGTGGTAGTGGGGGACTGCGTTCGCGCTCTCCCCTGTTTAAAATATATATATTTTATTGTTATTTTATAAAAGGTTTTCTAATTATCAAAAGGACAAAAAATATCAGGTGACAATATGTCTCAGGAGTTTAATGGTGTTTGACATTAAGCATGTTAATGCAGATCCCACACAGTGGAAGGACAGAACTACTAGGAGTTGTCCCCAGAACTCTACAAATACACCACAGCACATGCATATGCACATGCATATGTGCGCGCACGCACACACACACACACACACACACACACGCACACACACAATGTAAACACACAGAATGAAAAAATGCAATAGTTTTAAATGTAAACATATATCAAGTAAACTTATAAAGCTAATGTTTAAAGAACCTCTACTTGTGGTACTTTGTGTTTTCTAAAAGTGTAAATGAAAAAAATCATTCTTTTCAATTGCCACAGCTGATTTTCCATCTGGAAGCTTTTGTACTTTTTAATAACCTAAGACTCTTCCACTGAACAAAAGTTCTGATATGCTTCTTGATCCACAGCCTCCTGGAAATAGTTAACATTCTCAGAGAAAATAATACAAAGGAACACAGTGGATTATCCTCCCTAATACATTAGGGCATGTTTATGTAAGACTTCAGTTAAGCACAAATAAGATTTTTTTCTTAAAAAAATAAAAAGCAACATAACGTTTATGTTAACCAAAGTAAGCAGATTGAACAATAAACAATTCAAAAAACTAGGTGAATGTTCATTCTCTGTTTGTTCTTTTCTGTTTTATTAACTTAATTGTATTCTCTGACAGTTTAATGCATAAATACAATTAATGTTTCAGTTTATACCAAAACTACTTTGATATATTCTCAGTAATCTATACAAACTTTCAATAGGCATTTTTGGTTCCATAACATTAGAATTCTTCACACTGAGCTGAATTAGCCACACCATTTCTCAATTCTGAAACTTAATTTTGAAAGTTGAACAAGAACTATGTAGTTTAAAGGCAAATTATAATAAAACAGAAGTACCTTATGCCATCTGTGTAAAGCCTACTATAACCAAGATATTGAAAAACTCTTACATTCAGTGAAGACATCAGATAAAGCTTTATTTCTATTTCTTGAGAAAGTTGATGACTTTAATTATTTTGAGAACTCTCAATGCACTTCTGTATTGCTTTATATGCCATAGTCAAATTTGAACAAACAGATATAGTTTTAAGCATCTTCCAGTTAGTTCTTAGAGCAGATCTGGGTAATTTCACTTAGGAATAGTAATTAATTTCAACAAAAAATCCCTAATTTTATCAATTCACTCAATAAAGAGTTACCTACAATTCTCCTAACAATTTTTCATGTATGAAAATAAAACTCAGCAGGAATAACAATCTTTAACAAATCTTGGATGATTTTGATGTTGCCTACACAATATCATTACATGTCAGTTATGATTAACTTGATCAAGTCCAAATTTTATAATGTCAAGTCATATGTCAAGTAACAAATTTTAAGAAGTCAATATATGGATGTCATTTTTGGACAAATACACCATTAACACCAGAACAATTGTACCCACATGGCCCATGTGATAAGAATTCATTGGTCCATTAGAAGTTCTAAAATTCTCTTGAAGATAGTTTTTCTAGTTCTATAACTCATTGAATTAATATTTTGATGTGTTACCATGTCCTGGATTTGGTTCTGGACTCTTTTCAGATGAAATGATCAATATCCATAGTCAAGGAAAAGGCATTGAATTCTTCCTACAAGCTTTCAGTTACAAAAGAAATTCCCATTGGTAGCTATTTGGCAGTTTCTTTTCCAATTTTTCCCTTGAGATGAGCGCAATAATTCCTTATTCTGATTGGTATTTTTTAATTCCCACATAATTATTTTATGAAATCCTATCTCCAGATTTGAGGAGAGCCTGCTGTAAGACACAGCAATTATACATGATTATTATAATCCTAAAAATTGAATGCTGGTTTCATCCACTTGTACTGGTGATGATTTTCCAAACTGTAACAATGTACTTTTTATCCTTTGGCATTTTATATAATTAAACCTCTCTTCTGTTGGCACAAGACTTTTATCTGCCTCAGGGTTAGTTAAATATTAAAGACTGAGGGAGAAATTTGGTTATTGTGGGAAAATTAAAATAAGCAAGCAAATCCCAGTCAGTTTTGATATTTAAAGCAAAAATTTTGCAGAACGTAGATAATCTTGAATAAATCAAGTGACTAAATCTTAAAACACAAGATTTATGAAGAAAAACATGACTTCCTAAATAATCTTAATTCTCGTTTAATATGTGATGTTTTAACACTAAAAGAAATTCTAATACAAGTGCTTCAAGCAATGAAAAGGAAACCTCATTTTTTTTTCCATGGAAACTAAATTTGATGCCCCAGAGAAAAGATAAAAAGATAAAAGGAATCACTTTCTTCTGAGGTTTGACCAATGATATACCACCTACAATCTAGCAAGTGCCCCCATGTATGCTATTGCAGCCAAATCTTTTTAAACTCAGTGGGTCACACGCACACACAAAAATATATGAGAACATTAAAGTAGGAGATAGAGTGACTGGAAAGAAGATAATTTTCAGGAGAAGAGAGGATGAGATCTGATGATATAAAGTAATAATGGCTTAAGTTATTTGTACACAGGTATGAAATTTTCAAGGAATGCAAAAAAATTAATAATAAAAAACATCTTAAATTTTTCCTGTTTAGCTTCTAGTGATACAGTGGGAAAAACTAGAGGGGGAGGAAAGAAAACATAGTAATTCAAAGGATATGGTGCCAAGTGTCCCCAGGACCTGGATTAGCTGGATTAGCATGGGAATGAAGTTGATGTGGAGCAAAAGCGTAAGTCTCAGCATTGACAAAGGCCTAGCTGGAGAGCCTGAGGCCATGTTTTCTCCTGAAGCCACCACTTTAAAAAAGTCAAGAGTTTTAAATGGTCTTGTCATGGAGACTTTTCCTAGGAGCTTGGTAGTCTTGATGAAATTGAGACATTAACTTTGGTATTGTATAGAAGCTGGCTGAAGATTTCTGCAGTTCCAGAGACCAATAGTACCAGTTGGGGCTAAGCATTACTACACTTCTCCTTAGCACTCAGACTCAGCTGTCTGGTAACTGACACAGCAATCCACAGCATTCTGGTGGTCCATTCAGCTGGACCAGCTCCATTAATGGTGCATGTCTATTCTCCAGTATCAGGAAGAACTGAACACTTATCAGTGACATCGCAGGGTCAGATCAAGACAGTTAATTCAACAGTAGAGATGAGGAAAGAGCAAAATAAAACAGTAATGACTCTCAAACACTCCCTCTTCTACAAAATGACATCTAAATCAATTTCTCTTTCAAATACGTAAGTCGAGTTTATAAGTGAAAAAAAAGTATCCAAAAATTTGGAAAATTGGTGATTTTTCAAAAAGTATGACTTCCAAATGTAGAACGAGGGCATGATTCAGTCACTAAAGCATTTACCATGTAAGAAAAAGGACCTGAGTTCAGATCTCCAGTTGTCTTATAAACTGTTGAGTGGGCATGGATGTCCCTGTAATTCCATTTCTTGAAAGGAAGAAACTTTGAATTCCAGCAGCAATCTGCCTAGTTAAGCTAGATCTGTCAGCATGCTCTGGATATGATTAGAGACCCTATCTCAAAAGAAGAAATATCAAGGATATTCCTAATATAACCCCAGCCTCCACATGCAAAAAGATACGTAAGTACACACAATTGCACACATGCTTGCATCCATCCACTGTGAACACACACACACATATATATCACCACCCAAACATATACATAAAAATGTACCAAAAAACTGTCATTTAAGATTGCTTTTCTCTGTCAACCTTCCCAAAGTTACTTAGAAATTACAGTAGACTATTTCATTTTGTTTTGTTTCCCTACTTGAGGTACAGTGTGAAAAGATTTAAAACTTCTTTGTAAGTACTTGAAAAATTCCCTGTTAACTCTTGATTTTAATGTTACATATTTGTATCATATATATTTGCATATTATAGCAACATTGACATATTTATACTATATGTGACATACAAAATCTTGTTGAAAACTAGCAACAAACACTTCAAACGTCTCACCAATTTAAACTCTCATTTTCTTCAAAGAAAGGATTAAATGAAATCATTTTTGTAAGAGCAAGCAGGGAGATTTCACTAAGCCTAATGTTAATCAGATTGAGTACCGGTTATGGAGTTTGAGGACATGATGCCAGGGACATGTTTATATTTTGTTACATATTTCCAGCTAACATTCTATTAATGTGGCAAAATGAGAACTAAAGAAATTAAATTATTCATTACTATTAAACAAAATCATTTTGTACAACTATAGAAATTCAAAAACAATGGATAACTAAAATTCTTAGCCCAATGAGTTATTAAAGTGGCTAACAAGAAAACGCTATTTATATTTCATGAAGGTCAAAATAATGACCTCATTCTAATTTAAATTTTCTAATTTACAATGTTCCATCACCGTGTTTTGCTTAACACCCAAGCCATAACTTCTTGGGAATCAACCTGCCACCTTCACCATTATGAAGCAGATATCAGAAATGGTTTTCTGTAAGCCTCCATCAAGTCAAACTATGTCCTCAAGGAGAATTTGTATACTTCCAAACAAGCTTAAAATGAATTGGTGTACAATAAAACATAAGCTTCATGCCAGAATTATTCATACTAAATAGGTCCTCATTAGATATTTGTTGATAGTAAAAGATCTAAATTCAGTTACTTAATTTTCAGCTACAAAAATTTAATGGAATTGCATGTTTTGATTACATAGAATTCATGCTTCACTTAACAATGAATAGTTGCTGAATTTTCTCACATAGACCTTAAAAAACTGAACTCTTCTCAAAGAATATGCAAGCTTACCATCTTCTAAATAAGTATCCTAACAACAACTACAATAAAAATTTAACTATGTGAAAGAGTAAGCTTGTGGTGTCTATGTATAAAAATCTTTCTATGTTGTTTCATCCCTTAGGGTTGGGATTGCATGATTCTCATGTCTGTCGTGTTTCAGGAGCATATCGGGTTGCTTAAGGATAAACAATTTAAAGGCAAGAGATTATTTTGGGGATAAATTGATTTCTATAAAATTAATGGAAGCATCGAGTGGGTACTCTAAGTTTATTTCAGTTGCAGTACTTGGTATTTTTATATTTTCTTATTTGAAAAAAGGTTGGACAGAAAAGTGAATTTGAGCAAGAGCTATCCTGGACTCTTTGAGGCAACAGCTGTAATGTAGAGCGAGGAAAGACAGACAGAAAGTATGAAAAAAGGAGTCTCCATTCATAGCACGCCACAAAGCACATCTCTGTTAGCTTAGAATGCCTAAAATGAACAACTGCTGCAATAGAGATTTGCACTGATGAATCCAACATTTGAGAGTATTTGACATGCCTGGGAATACAGCCATTGGAAAGATTAAAATAGACCCCTCTGATTTCACCTCCATTGAGGTGCAGCAGAATTGGTGATGGAGGATGATTCAGAAGTATATTTATTGCCCTGTGACATCATTGTCACACAGGCCCCATTGATTTGCTAATGAAATAATTTCAGAGTCTTATAGTAATACTTGCACTTTGGATGTTTCCTTTTTTTTCTATAAATGCAAAGCCTAATCAGACAATATAACCTTTGGCTAATGAGAGCAGCATATGAAGAAAGCTGGTGTAACTGATTCTACCCTTGATATGTTGAAAAGCTTTGCTTTGAGTAGAAATTCTCTGAAATCTTGTTTTGATTTCTATTTCCTACAACTTTGGTTCAATTCCACCAACTACACACACTAAGACAAGAATTACTGCTTTTTCATCTCAGAATAACATCTTGTAACTGACAGTGATTGTTTTTAAAGTAAAAGTTCACCTTCAGACAACCTCTACTGTTTTAATTTGAATGTGTTTAACAATTCCCAGCCAACAAGAATGGACTTATTAAACTAATGGGTTACTTTTTAGGAAACACTTCCATACTGAGACACAGAACTATTTGGTTCATAGTTGTACAACTCACTGTGATCCTAAATGGTAATTATATTTTTATAGGTCCTCAGAAAATAAGGTGATTATTAACATGAGATAGCTTTCATTAAAATACACAAAAAGAAAATTTGAAAGATAAGCCACAAATTTAAAATTCATTTTCAAAACTCTTGAAAAGAATATGAAGCAAATGGGAAAAAAATGTTACTGCAAGTACCTAATTTCACTAAAACCCTTTGGTAACTGAAAATGTTTAAGATCTAAGAGCCAATTTTGCAGTATGAGAAGAAATCGTGATCTAGGAAATGATCCATAAACAAAAGGATATTTTTGATACTCTTACCCAACTATGCTCTAAAATAATTGCATTGTAAATAAATAATGACATCCAGTTGGAAGTGTGCTTTTTCCAATAGTACAGGATAATAATTCTCAAACCTCTTACTGCTTATCTAGGATTAAGAAAATTAGTGATATATTGAAGACATATGAATATACTTCCAAGTGAATAAGAATAAGCTATAAATTATCTCTTGTTTTCTCTCTCTCTCTCTCTCTCTCTCTCTCTCTCTCTCTCTCTATCCCCCCTCTGTGTGTGTGTGTGTCAGAGAAAGTGAATGAGAGAGAGAGAGAAAAGCAAAACACTGCTTTATTGTTTGAAGAACTCGTTAGAGATTGCAGATTTCTTTTTACTGTTGTCTCATATATTTAAAAATTCTAAAGTTATGACTAAATTTTAAAAAAAACTACAACAAAAAGTAAATTACACAGGTTGCAGGAAAAGTTCCAAGCATCAAACCCTTCAGGTTCAGGTCGGTTCTCTTCAGGGAATACACATTTTGTCTTTTTTCAAAGTCTTGATCCTCTGGTTACCACAAATGAGCTCCTAAAACTGATCTCTGATCAATTTACCTCAGTTACTACCTAAGGACAATGACTCTTAGCTTATAGCGTTATGATAAGAAACATTTTATTCAACACTGTGACAAATTAACAAATCCAAAAATGACTGAGAACATTTTATCATATGATTTGGTTTACAAATTTGAAAGTAATGCATTATGCAATGAATATTTAGAAAATTTGGTAAATGTTTTATTTAGAAAGGCAAAAATATTTGTGAGCCACTCAATGTAATAAACAATAAAACTTTAATATATACAAAAGAAATCAACTGTAACCAAAAATTAGAGAAATACTAAATAATCTGCAATCAACATTTTAATGAGACAAACAATTATTCTAAGATCCTAAATATAAGACGAAAATACTTTAGTCTTTGTTACAGTTTGCCTGCATGTTGTTGATAAATTCACAACCAGACCAAAGAGCTTAGGGGAATTAAGTTGGTTTTATTCTTTTTTAGGATTCTCAGTTATGGTCCTTTGTCCAGATTGGCAGGAAATCTCATATTAACACCAGGAACCAAGGGAACTGGCCACACAGTATATATGGGTACTGATGAAAGAGGGCCAAATCTCATTTTCCCCACAGCAAGTCTGTCTGAAGTACACTAAAGAATGCCCACTTACTGACTAGCTTCCCCAATCTTATCTACTGGCCCAGAGGTTGGTCCCTTCCATTATGAGGTGGATCATCCCAAATCGATTAGATTATCCGCAGGCTTACTTAAGACTTCCCTTAAGTATCACTTCTTCATACATATGCCCAGAAGCTTAGCCTTCAATTGTGAAGTTGACACATACATATTTAACTAGCAGAGTCTTGAAAGTTATTCAAAGGGAAATTAAATATAAGAGATTAATATTATATACATTTCTCACTATTTATTATGGTCTCAGATTTTTTAATTCATTTTTATACATTCAGTGTTTATCCATGATTATAATGAATTTATGTTATTTTTACATCTTAAATCCCATCCCTTTTTCTTCTTTCCATTTCTTCCCTGCCAGTATCCCTCTTATTTTCCTGTCTTTTTGCATGAGTGGCCTACTGGATTTCATCTTCATTGCCTTTGATGACATGTGTCTCGATACTTACTGGAACATGAATCATGTATCACTGGGTATGATGTCTTTAGATATTTAAGAACCAGATTAATAATTTCATACTTTAGATTGCCTTTATCGACTAAAATTATGCCAGAAACAACATGCTAAATGTCAAAAAAGGAGTAACGTATGCTGTCTTTCATTTCTCAAACTCCTTGTGCCATATCTTTTAGTTTTAAATACTATCATTAGTTATTTTGGGAAATTTTTTTTTAAATATAGAAATAATAATTATAGACTTTATATAATACATATACAATTATATATAATATATTGATATAATAAATATAGATAATTATATATAATATATCATATAATATAATTATATAATCTTTATATAATAAAGATTATAAGTACTTATCTTATGTTAAACTAGTACACATTTATTTCTTAGGATTCTGGAAATTATAATTTTCTGGTTTTAAATGAGAGTAAACCTGAGTCATTTGAAGACTCTCCTTAATTCAGGATAATCTCTTTATCTCAAAACTTTTTATTCTAATCACATCTGCAATGTCTTTTTTGACTGGTGAGACAAGATATTTACCGTTGTTAAGAAACAGAAGGCAGGCAACTTTATGAGATCTTTTTTGCCTACATCATCCTAAATGACCAATATATGAGAGAAGATACATTGAATTAGGATGACCTGCAGGAGAAAGCCTTCCATGCAACAACAGCCCAACAGATACACAGGTAGAAGGAAGAGATTCCTTCTCTAGGTTCTATGACCACACACTCAGAGCTTCCAGATATCAGTTCTCAAAGATAAATTCCCACCTTGTTTAACATGATGATATCTAAGTCCACCTATTTTCCTGCAAATATTGCTTTCTCTAAGCTTAAGAATAGAAAACTTGAATCAGAGAGAAAATAGTTTGGGAAGAAGCAAAACTGGGAGGGGCAGAAAGAGTTGAGAGAGGGTGAAGAACATTGTAAGATTAAAATATACAGTATGCATGTATGAGAATATCACAATGAAAACCATTATTTTGGACAATGAATATGTGGCAAAAATAAATGTTAAATGTCCGTGAACAAACTATGCTTCACAAGAAAAATTAAGATATATATATAAATGGATTTTATAAAATAAAACCCTTGAACTAGTACTATGTCAACAAGAATGTTAGCTCTGGAGAAGTTTGTGAAGAAATCTATTTAATTGATTAATAACCTTGAAAACTAAAACCAAGCTAACATGCACCATGATTTCACACAGAAGCATTTCACTGGAAGTTGCTTACCTAAAATATTAAAAGTATAAATTATCTCCATGGAAATAAGATGACAAATTAAACACTTAACCTGTGATTCTGGGTAAAATTATAACATTATATTCCTTCACATATACCTTACAGAATTATTGCTTCAACCACAAGTAGTCAAATATCTCCCCACTCAAAGTGGTTAAAAAGATGCTTATTGTACCTGTTTCCCATTGATTTAGATAGATTTATGCCAGTTTTTTTAAAACCTAATTCCAGATATGATTCCTGGATTTGATTAGCCCACTTCCTGTTGCCGAATTCCCACTGGGCCGGCCAGGGGGAGGAGGGGAAATGGCAGGGGCCTCCTAGGCTGGAGGTGAACGGATGAGCCAGCACGGGGTTACCACCCAGACACCGCGAGTCAGGCCAGAAGCAGCAGGCAGAGGACGAGTTGGCTGTAGACTCAGCTTTAATCAGGAAGTGTTTGGTCTTATATAGGGTCGGGGTCCAATCAGGTATTGCCATCCTTCCACTCTGGGACAGCCACCAATCATTTGACTGTTTACTAGGTGTCCATCTCAGGGATAGGTTAGATGACCACTTTCCATTGGTTGTTCATCCTTTTGCCTGCATGGTTCCTCTATTGGGACATGTCTGGGGCATGTCCATAGCCAGGAGCCCGGGCTAGCCCCTCCCTGAATTGGTAGTGCCACATTTCACCCTTTTATTTATTTATAAATTTTTTCAGCGGGGACCATGATAGCTAGAGTGACCCCGAGCCTCTTCAGCTGCGTGGAATATAGCTGACTGCCTGGCTTGGGTTGGTCACCACCTTTGTGTGGAGCCTTACCCATCATTGATTACCAGTCCTGAGACCACCGCAGGGAAGGAATCATAGTCCCAAAGGAGAACTCAAGAAGTGGCAGAAAAAAGCAGGTTTTCATCATTGCAGGGGCAGGCTGAGACGCTATAGGCGGAGCAGGCGGAGAGGCTGTAGGCAGGGCAGGCACAGAAATGATCCAGGAGAGCTGGGGACACATAAATCAGAACCTAACAATTCTAAATTACTAAGCCATAGCTTTACCTTTAATGAAGGACAGCCAGGCTTTCAATGGGCCTTTGGTGATCTTAGGAATGTCTGAAGCCTGAATGGATGCCCTGAGGACCTGTGTAAAGCAAGCTTGAGTTGTAAACTCTGAGACCTTATTGCTTGCCATTTGAATCTAAATAGGACAATTAGCACTAAAAGGGCAACTCCAAAAGTTAACCAAGTTGTCAAATTTACAGATGAAAAGAAGGCAGGTGTACTGTCCCAAAATATTTTGCCAAAGGACTCAGCAGTAATAATTTGTACTTTAGTCCCATTGATTTTTGATATGTCAAAGGACAGTTTGAAACATTCCAGGTGCCATTAATATTGGCGGGCAGGAGGCATATGGCCATCCTGGACTTCCCTCTCACGGGCCAGGAAGAGCAGCACTCAGGATACATTTAAAGCATTTTTTTTTCTCTCTTTCTTTCCCTGCAGGGAAGGGAATTTCAGGTTTGTCAGCTTGGGCGTGCCTGCTAGTATTTCATCTATCCCCTTAGGCAGATGGAGCCTCAGAGAAACTCCTTAAGTAACTTAGGCCAAAATCTTGCAAGGAAAAAGAAAACATGAACCTGAGTTGACCTAAATCCACTTAGAATTTCCTGAAAACAGACTATGCTGGGTCCAGATTTTATCCTTCTTTGTTTCAAAGGAATGGGATCTGACTAAAGTGCAGGCTTGAATTCCTGTTCTACCTTAGTAAGAGTATACATGGGAGCATGGAATTAGAAAGCAGATTTGTCCCCAAGAAAGGGGGCTCATATCTACCAGAAAAGGAAGAAATTCCAATGAACTTTTTAGAAGACAATTATATTTTCCTGGATGCTAGATTTGATGGGATAAAAATCTATAAAAGAAGTCAGAGGAATGAGCAAGTTCAATCAAGCAATATCATAGTGGCTTTGTTACTTTTGGGAACACATAGAAAAACTTTTAAGAACACAATGGCATTTTCATTTATAGTCCCATTAAAGATCAAAACCAAGCGAGAAAATTTTTCATGGAAGAAAACTTACAATCTATCAAAAAAACAATTGTGATCAATATAAAAACATAACTAGTTAAGGCCTTGTTGTTACTAAAAATTATTTGTTCTTATTTTTAAGTATGCATATATGTATTTAAAAATGGCATGCCAAAATTTTTATATTAGTGCACAACAGAAATAAAAAATTGAAGTGGCCACAGACACAAGACATACAACAAACACAGACCATATAAACATACAAGCACTTGAACTACATTTTACCAGCAACTGTACAATTTACCAGTAACTGTCTTAAAATTACCCTTGAAAGCTTTATCAAAGGTGGATTAGCATTTAAGAAAACCTTATTTAAAATAAGACCTCATATTAGTTAAGTCCGATAGCTTAGGTTAATTATGAAAAACATCTAGCCAGAAAAACATTCTTATCCACAGTCCGGTTCCCACATATTCTCTGGGGAGATCCAAGGTGCTAAAACTGCAGCCTCATTCCAAACTTTCTCTAGGACAGCAGACTTAACTTCTAGTCTCTAGGCCTCTAGTCTCTAGGAGAGATTTTAAGATGTGTATCTGGGGCTCCTTGCAGGGTGAGGGGAGGTTGCCCATTTTTCTAAAGAGCAGAGATGAGACCAAAAGAGGAACAGATGAGACAAGGAATGTATCAGACCTAAATGTCTTGTGCTTGGTGGGGGACTTCCAGGGTTCGCTATTACCTCCAATGCCGTATGTGCATATGGTGTTTCTAGTCAGGCTGATTCAATGTAATTGTGCCTGGGCTCCGAGTCCTGAAGGGACCAATTTCTCATGTGAACTCACCGGGAAAAGCTTTGGTTTAGAGGGGCTCTTTGATTGTGGGAAAATCAAATGAGCGATTGCGTTAAGAGGGGCTCTTGATCATCAGCAAATCAGGCAAGCGGTTGTGTTCCTAGGGACAAACAAGGAAAGAGGAAGAGGAGGGGTCCACCTGCTCACCTTCAGGCGCCGTAAGCACACGGAGCACAAAACCAGAGGGGCTGCTCACCGAACTTTACTGGAATGGGTGTCTCATCTACACCGAAGGTGCCACCGCCCCACTTTGGGTGCCAGTTGTTGCTGAATCCCCACCAGGCTGGCTGGGATGGGGGGGGGAATGGCAGGGGCCCCGTGGGCTCAAGGCAAATGGGCAAGCTGGCACAGGGTCACTACCCAGACCCTGGGAGTCAGGCGAGAAGCAGCAGGCAGAGGATGAGTTGGCTGCAGACTCCGCTTTAATCAGGAAGTGTTTGGGCTTATATAGGGTCGGGGTCCAATCAGGTGTTGCCATCCTTCCACTCAGGGACAGCCACCAATCATTTGACTGTTTACTAGGTGTCCATCTCAGGGGCAGGTTAGATGGCCGCTTCCCATTGGTTGTTCATCCTTCTGCCTGTATGTTCTTCTATTGGGACATGTCTGGGGCATGTCCATAGCCGGAAGCCTGGGCTAGGGCCTCCCTGAATTGGTACTGCTACAACTTCCTCTTTTCTTCTTCCTCCTGCAAGATATCATGATGGCTTTCTCCCTTTTCTCTTTAAGCTATCTCTTTCATTCTCAAACAACAACAAAAAAACTTACTTTATGTCCTATTACTAAAGGGTCCACAAAGTCAATTCCACAGTCAGTAGTAGCAAACTAATTTGTAGGCATAAAAACTTTAGGTGACCACCAGCCTTCAGTTTAACAGTCCAAGTCTTGAGTGCTATAATGCTGATAATTAACATCGAATGTCAGAATTGTCATAACAATAAAAAGCAAGGCAGAGTGTCATTGCTGTATTTCATCTGTAGGAAATCAAAAATGCCATCAATGTCAGTGTTACAGTTGCTACAGGGTGGCATGTTGGAGTTGGTCTTAATCTGAAGAGGCAGCCATTATTAATCTGTTGCATTCAATGACTAAGGAAATGGTCCATTTCATATAAAAATGGTTTATTACAATCTCTGTGCAAAGTCTAAGCCTTTCTCCTCAAATTTATCAATAATTTTCCCTTGATGAGGTCAGCATTAATACACAGTATGCATATTTTCATACTTTCAAATATTTCCACACTTTTTTTGCAGATAAACAGGACTTATTGCTTTCTAAATCACTCCTTGCTTTCATATTAAAATTTGAAAAGCTCAGACATTAGTACTTCATTAAGCTATTTTTGCATTTCCTAATATAATAAAGTTAATAGCCTAATTTAATTAAGCAAACACAATGTTTAGTATGCATGCTGCATTTTCTCTATAGAAACTTATTTTCAATCCTTAAGTTCATGAGGGATAGACAGTTCTGCATTCAGATCTTTTACCATGTAACAACTTTTACTATATAATTAAAATATTTGCATTTGTTAACAGGCAAATTACCTGATTGAAGCAAACCTCCTTTCCTGTGATAATAGGGATGTAAATTATTAAAAAAGTTATGCTATTTAAAAGTGAAATAATCTTGAAAACAAAAAGGCTTGCAATCAGGGGCCATGTAGCAATAATTACAGTTCTTATATTTGTGCAAAGTCAATATACATAACAATGGGAATTTTTTTAGAAAACAACTCTTCAAATCACAATAACATGACAATTATAAGAGGATTAATACAATGGTTATTTACTTTGGTGGATGTCTAGTCAATACTTCTGATCTTCTGACATGAAACTAAAGGATGGCCTGTATATTTTCAATGAGTGGCCTAAGAAACTGAGCAGCTAATAATGTTCTTTCTTAACTTAGAGAATCTAAGATAAGATAAAAAGTATGGCAAGATAGAAAAAAATGATGAATTTATCTCCAGTCTTGTGAAGTCAATGTATCTTAAAAAAATCTAGAAAAGTTCAGATATAAATGGATACATGTGCCTAAAATTCAGGGAAACAATCTCCTCTTTAATGGATCTTGGAATTATTAGTGCACTTGAAATGTTTTCAAGAAAATTCACTAATTTTTTTAAAACTAAGATGTTATGGGTAACCTGGAAAGATAAGGTTTAGGAATTACTGTGGTTAAAGACAAAACTCTACAGCAAAGGAAGTAGATGGCTGGAACATTCGGGGTATTGCTGAGCATTGTTAAAAGACAAAGTTCAACTGAAGAATGTACATATCTCAGGGAACCAGCTACAATTAATTTCTAATCTTGCCTAATAATACACTGAAATTATAAAGATCATGGACATTGCAGTTACTCTTCTGCTGACTCAGACAACTTTAGGTATAAAGGGTTTATTGTTTGGCTTGTAGCTCCAGAAGAAATGGTGTCTGTTATGGCAGGAAACTCACAGAAGAAAGCATGGTGATAGAAGTAGAAGGATGTCACACTTCATAGCATCCAGCAGGAGAGAAAGGAAGAGAACGAAAAAGAGAGATAGAGTGAGAGAGACAGAGAGAGAGAGAGAAAGAGAGAGAGAGAGAGTATAAAGAAGGAAGCTTGGCTGTGTTACCAAGCCTTGAGGCTCTCCTGCAAATGAAAAACTTGTCTACCAAGGCTCAATCTCTTAAAGTCTTTGTAACCTTTTCTTAAGTAGGGCTACCAGCCAAGGAGCAAGTCTTCAAACACATGAATCTGCAAGGGACTATTAATATTCAAACTATAACAATGGATCACGAATTCATTCCATTTTTCAATTATTTATAATAGATGGAAGAACAGCACATGAAAGAAATTCTAAGGTATTTCTGCAATGCACAGATACACACGTATACACATGTGTGTGCATGCATGCATGCAAAAAAAGACATTTATTCAATGTATAAGCCAAGCAATATGGTAGTTTGATGGAAGAGGATATGGTAAAGTGAAAGAGCATGAAAGACTCACCAAACCAGAATAGTTAAATGTTTTGAAAAATAAGTTGCTGGGCTTTTTTTAGATTACTACTATGGCTGTCAATCCCTTGCCTCCAGGGGTCTCGGTGCCCTTAACAGATGCTAGACTTTATGAGGGCAACAGTGCGCTGGACATTGCGCAGGGCATGCAAAGTTCCATTATGATTGCTTTGGCCCCAACTATTGTTGAGAATCTTGCAAATCGTTGCTCCTCCCATCCTTTTGCTCTTACAATCTTACCGCCCCCTCTTCCGCAAATGTCCCTGAGCTCCAGGATGGGGAGAGATTAGGCTGGCCTAGTTCTATGTGATTGATATAGAGTCTCTGAAGTTCTGGATTGTGGTTTGTTGATTTTCTTTTGCAGTTTTGCTGCTCCTGCAATTCCCTTCACTCCATTCTGCTGGGCACTGTATGTCACCCCCTGGCCAGAGACAAAAAGCTGTTAAACTGGAGTCTTGTTGTAATAGCACATTCAAGGGTAGATGTAATAAGAGTAGGAAACCTCACTGAGGGCGGGGTCCATTACCCATTTGCACAATGATTTATGTGTTTTTGTTTTTCTTTTTTAAACTGAGCCATCACTAAAGAAAGCCTGGCCCAGGAATAAAAAAAATGGGGTTTGCTTTCTAGAAATTGGAACTTGACCAAAAGTTTAGAATTTCATATAGTTGTCCAGAGGAATTACTTCTTGATTTTGAACTTGTAACATTGCTTTCCTCCTTTCTCTAACCAATAACTACCACTAAGGAGAAAGTCCTTCCAACTAGGTATTATCTCTGAATGTCTCAAGTCTTATGACAGAAGTTTTTTTTCTCCCACTTTTCATTTTTTCCTACTCATACAAGCTCAATAGTTAACCCGTCCTCTCCTTCCCTCCTATGCTCCCCAGTCGTCCCTCCTTGTGTTCTCCCCCTTCCTTTCAACCCCCTCTTTTCCTCCCCACTCTCTCAGTGCCTCTCCCTGCCTTCCTCCCATCCCTTGGACCATCCTTTTGTGTGAATGCCAAACTTTCTTCTGAGTCCTCCACCCTAGTGAGAGTTCAGGACTCTGTGGCATAGCCTGGAGCCTCTTCTTGGGCTCCTTGTTAGTATGGGAACTCTATTATGACTGTTAATCCCTTGCCTCTAAGGATCCTACTGCCTGGAGCTTTCTCCCCTGTGATCCATGCTAGACTTTGGGGGAGGAAGGCGTCATTGACATGTCAGTCATTGTGCAGGTCAGGCAAAGTCCATTTCTGGCTGCCACAGCCCTAACTTGTGTGGAGTATCTTGAATATCATTGGTCCTCCCCATCTTTAAGCTCTTACAATCTTGCCACTCCCTCTTCTGCAAGATTCCCTGAGCTTTAGGATGGGGAGAGAATTGGCTGGTCTGGTTCCAGGTGAATAATGTAGGGTCTTTGATGTTCTAATTATAGTTTATTATTGTTTTCAGTTTTGCTTTTCCTGAACCATTCTTGGTTGCATTCTGATTGGTATGGAAGTTCACCTCCTAAACAAAGATAAAAGACATGACAGCAGTTCTTATACCAAGGTCATTTTTCACCTATTCTTTCTCTCTGAAAATGTCACTGAATTACATCCAGAATGCTACCTTCTGCTTGTCTTTCTCAAATGATTGCATTTCTACAGATACTTTGACATCATCCCATACTTTGTGTTTATTCTATCATAGGGGTTTTCATTTCCTAAGGCTGCTCCAACATCTCACTGCCTCTGTCTTAATAACATTTATTCTTTTGCAACTTACTGATCCACCTTAATATCATAACTTAGTATCACAATTGAGTTAGTATGGACTGACATTCTCACACTATTCATTCACACTTCCTAATGACTTGGGTAACTAGATCACAGTCTTTCTTGAAATTCCAACAACACTGAATTGCGTATTAGAACTGCTTTGATTCCCTCATCAGGTGTGCATTTGGTATGTTCCCCTGGAAAACGTCTTAGTCTCTTGGCATGTTGTTGATATGGCATGTGCATACCCTAGAATTCTGAGCTTCTACATCTCTAACTCCCACTTTGGCCTTCTATCCTTGATCTTTCTATTTATCAGTTTTCCCATCCTTTTGCTTAAAATTTCACTTTAATTCATCTAAAAATTCATGGAAAGGATTTCAGAACACATAGTCAATTATTCATCATGTCTTTATCTACATTTGTTCTACAATCCTTGAACCAAGAGTCTTTCTCTTTTCTCTGTCTCATGTTGATGAAAACAGACCAGGTGGAAAAGGAAAGTCATGGCTGTGAGATCCACGACAAATTACTTCCTGCCTGACCTGTGGACTCTGTGATGAATTGACATCTAATCATGCTTTATGTACAACAGTTCTCAAAATTCTCAAAAAGTGTTTCAAACCTTCACTAACATCCTCCTCTTTTCTTTAATATTGTTATTACTATACTATATCCCAATTCCATTGTTTTCTTTGTACCTTGACAAATTTCCCTCAACACTTGCAGTTTCACCTTAACTGTTTCTAGAGTGTTATTCTTTTCAATTCCAAGTCTAATTTCATCTAAATATTGATAGTTTAGATAGAGATCTGTTTAAAAGTATTCAGTATATTTAAAAATATTTGTTGTAGAGATGGCTCAGTAAGTAAAGTTTTTAATACATAGCATGAAGCCCTTAGATTGGAATCCCAGCACCTACATAGATGTCAGATAGGCATAGTAGCCTACCTATAACTTCTGCATGCCCTAGTTTAGTTTGCTAACTAGACTAGCCAAATAAGCAAACAATAGTTTTAAGTGAGAAATTCTGCATATATATTTATAAAGTTTATTTTAAAATTATTTTAAAAACTCTATGTATATACATACATGAAGAGAGAGTGAGTGAGCAATTGAGGAAGACACTTTATGTCAACCACTATTCTATATATGTACTTACATACACATGTACCAACTTATATAGAATAGACAAAAAAAAAGTCAGAGTCCTCATATGATGATTTCAACCTCAGTTTTTGACCACTTCCATAATCTGCCAACTTTTTTGCTTCACCAAATTTTTATTTGTTCCCTATACAAACCAACACATTCTCTCTCCTCGGTCTGGAATAACTTTGTTTTGTGAAATTTTAACACCATTTGTTTTCAAAGATGAAAGTATCAAAACTTTAAACATTTTGCCTTGGGAACCCTTTGGCTCTATTAGCATAATCCTGTTTTGGAACTTATAATGCTATATTATTGTGTTCTCTGAGGGAATATAGTCTGCCTTATTCATTCTTCCCATTAGTCTTCCTGTAAATTAAATGAATTCATACACAGAATTGAACTGATTTCAGAACAGCTGATTCCTATGATTCCTATTAACACTGATCAGGATTTTCATAATTGCCAAGAGCTCTACTGAAATAGGACACTACTCCATGTCTTGCTTTAGGTTCTGCTATTTACAGATATCCATGGGAGAAATGTATGCAAATATGGACTGCAATAGAGAAAAATAAAACTGCAGGCAACAAACACAGCCTAATAAAATTCTTTAAATGTAAAAAAACAAATACTACAAGTCATTCATTGATGTATGTGTGCACAAACACATATTATTTGTTTCCTATAGAAAGATAATAATTTTCTTAATGAGTACAGTTGCATAAATAGAATTAAGTAAAACATGTAGAGAGTCAAAAGAGATTTGATCTCATTTCAATGTTTTATCTTGTCATATAGAATCAATCAAATATAATGAAATGCTAGCTGTTTTAAAATATAAATAACTTGTGCTACTGTTTTGTTTCAAAAACAAAACTCCCCAAATTCCAAAATCATTTTTAGATGAACTTGTCAATAATATGCTCCTTACTTTTCACAGTTTCTGCTTAGTGAAAATGCATGTTGTTTGGATATAAACAGAAAATGAAAATCATCAAGACAAAATGAACTACTTTCAGTTTGTATACTAATTATTGAGTAAACATCCCCCACCCACACACACACATACACAAAGTGTTTCATCTTAGACAATGACAAAGAAAAGGAATTTGCTCTGCAGTATAGTGACAATACATTCTCAAGAGAATGGTGTCGACAGTTCTATAATAACAGAGTCTGAAACCTATTCCAACAAAATATGATACAGAGAGGGTTTGACAGAGAATCCATAATTCTATATTTCCTCTCTAACTCTGAAAAGTACATGAAATAAAGAACTAGCTATTCAAGGATTCAAATATGGAGTCTATGAGCTCTTATTTCACATACTTTTATTTTTTTGTAATTGAAACAGTGATCACCCATCCTAAGAAGAATGTTTTCCTACTGGCATTGCATCTTATTCTTTGATTTTTTTCAAAGCATTTAAGCATATGAACAACTTCTCATCTATCTAATCATGTAGAGTAAGTTTCAAACACTAGCAGCAACTTCACTAACATACTTCATATATTCAAACCATGCATATTTTAGATTTTAAGTTTATGATGCACTTATATTTTAATTGGAATTTTCAGAAAACAGCAAAAGCTAGAAACGATGCCACATTTTTATAGTTATATAAAGTAAAAACTTGAATATCAAGCTTTCTAGTTCCTTTCTCAAAGACAAGAAAAACTAATATCTCTTACAAACAACCCTACCCAGTACCATTTAAGAAATCAGTGCCAGAGAAAGAAATGGAAGTAGGAGTAAAAATTAAACACAAGGAACATGAGAAACTTGGTTATTTTAAGCAATAATTAACAAATCTCTGTGATATTTAAACAT
This sequence comes from Typhlomys cinereus, assembly GCA_023101885.1. Lineage (NCBI taxonomy): Eukaryota > Metazoa > Chordata > Mammalia > Rodentia > Platacanthomyidae > Typhlomys > Typhlomys cinereus. Next base: position 723,751 of record JALPQD010000221.1, on the reverse strand, counting down.
CTTTATATGGAAAATTTAGCAATGCAAGAACTAAAAATAAAAAGTAAGTGGAATTAAGTGAGGTAAGTAGCTTCTTCATATTATACAGGTTTTCATAAAAAGTTCAATTTATGGGAAATAATGATAACTTACAGATACCTTTTAATACTTCAGACATAATATTAACAGCAAATCAAGTAACAAAAGGCATTTATTAAAGCATGTTATAAAACATGCAATTAATATGACAGGAGAGGAAAAATAAAAGAATACATAAAATGTCACAAATAAACCAAAAAGCCAGATGCTATACTCCAACCCAACACACTCACACAGAACATACTCATATATGTATGGCGCACAGCAAAACCCAAGCCAACAAATATTAAAAGAATATGGAAGAAATAAATCCAGGACCTATTCTACTGAGACCCAAAGGTTCCTAATGACAACTTCAAAAAAGTCAATCAAAAACTAAGAGCAGATGATGCTTCCAAAAGTCAGTGGCTGACATTTGATTCAGTAATAAAATATTGTACAGTCCTGAAGCAGAATGCCCTTATCACCCTGCACAACATGAAGACACACACACACACACACACACACAAAATGTACACAAAAAGCAAGCAACAAAACAGGAAGGAAAAAAAGAAAGGTTAAAAACAGGGTGAATAGAATAGTATGGTCACTTTGGACAGAGACATTTTCTTTAAAAAGTAGTACATCTGTATATACTAAATAAGCCCAACTCTGGATATTTGCATAAGAGAACACAAAGAAATGTGTACTAAAATTCACACAAGAATATTACCTCCAGCTAGAAGTGATTCAAAAGTTGATCAACATTGGAGTAACTAACAAATGATGGTATAAATGGATGAAAGAATTACTAACAAGTTGCAATAAGCTAAGTAACTATGACCTCAAATCCTTTGTTGTATCCTACCTAGAAAGTAGTGAAAGCCATTTTCCGAGTCTTTGAATCTTGAGGTTTTTTTTTTCCGACAACATGGGACAGAAATGACCATATTTAAGTTTCAAATTCAGGTCACAAAGTACCATGGCTTCGCCTGTGGCCCCTTGGAATGTTGCCCTGGAATCATTTTGTATGGAAGACAATTGAAAGGACATGTGGGGTCAAGGCATACAAATGTCAGTCAGTATATCACCTGTTAGACCCATGAGCAAGGGCTCCCCTGGACTTCCCGCCAGGCAAACCTCTGTTTTAGAGAATGTGCACATAATTAGGAACCCAGAGAATAGTGTCCATAGAAACACACAGACAGGAGGATAAGAGGGAATCTGAGGGATTGAGAATGTGAAAGGGGGAGATGAGAGGGAGGGGGATGAAGGGAAACAGGAATGAGTATTCAGTATGCTTGTGAAAGTAGAAAAAAAAGAGAATATACTGACTGCTGCTTAAACCCACGATAGTTTATTAAAAACACAAGATGACTGATAGTAAAACTAATTAATGCCAAATAATTCCTTCCTTATGCTTATTAAGAGTAGAATTAACTACATAAGTATACTAAATTACTGGATCTCAAAGCAAGAAGCTACACAGTATTTACTGTCTATGCCACCAAGTATTTAAAGGTAACTATAGAACTCAGATATCTACTCAATTACAACGAAGTATTTCTGCTCAGCTTGAATGTTTAATTCAATTTTTTTTGATTTTTAAAGATGAAATTATTAAACTTGTATCTTTAATTTTATATAATATACAATATTCTTTAAATGTCATAAATTTTATCCTGTGTTAATAATCTAAGGATTGATCACTTTGCCTCCCTCCCGTGCCGCCTTTGTCCACCAGACTGCTCCACCAGATCCCTGCTACGGCAGGCCCCCTGGTGAATCCCCGCCCAGCCCCGCCCAAGTCGTCCCATGAATGTCCAGTTTTGGGCTGGGCCACGCCCCAGGCCCCAGGCCCCTTCCTCCCTCCCACCTGCCTGACCGCCCAACTGGACTGGACTTGCTTCCTTTACTCCATCCCTGGAGCTTGGGTGGGGCACTAAGCCAAGTCCCAGGTCCAGGGTGAAGAATTCTGCCATCAACATCAGCCCCTCTGCCTCTCTGGCCCACCTGGGACCCAAGCACATGGTCTACAGAAGACACACTGCTACTCAGAATTCAATAGAGTCCAAAGAAAACTCAAGCAAAGTTCTAAGCGTCAAAGGCCATACATATGTAAACCTCTACAATCATCCTATCACATAGGAAAGATTCTTCACATCCACCCAAAGATAAGTAAACCTCCTTTTTTTTTCACTTTACTGTTCCTTCCTAATATTAATCACTATAGATTAACTTTTCCACCCCAAAAACACAACTCCAGGGATCATACCACTCACCCTCACATATCACCAAGATACTACATCGTAAAAGTGCACTATCATACTAACATTCACTCCTTGTCTACTTAACCTGACTTAATTGATGAACCAAACAACCTAACAGTCTCAACTAGGAAATAACAATAATAAAAGACAAACATACCCAACCCCAAGGCAAGCACTAGTAATAACTGCCCAAGTGTAGGAATACCAACTAAATCAGTCCAAAACACACAGAAACTGAAAAGCCCTAGAAGACAAAACAACAATGCCCAAGTCAAAGTGAAGATCCATGAGAAACAAAACCCAAGACCAATCTCCCACTGAAAGAATTAACCCCTTAATGATGGATTCCAATCAGAAAAAATTCACAGAAAACATCCAAGAAAGCCATACCCAAGACAACGACTTTCAAAGTATGATCATTACCATGATTAATACTATGAAACAGGAAATCCAAGAGGAGTTAAACTACAGAATCAACCACTTTGAACAGGAACACAACAGGCATTTGGAGGAGTTGAGAAAAACAGTTCAAGAAACAAAAATAGGCATAGAGCAGTTAAAACAGACTCAAGCAGAGTTTAAAACTGAACTAAAAGACAAGCTATCTTCAACCCAAAGCTCAACAGAGTCTTATCAGCAGAACTAAGGAAGCAGAAAATAGAATTTCAGATCTTGAAGACAAAGTGGGAGAATTAACCAGCTCAATGGAAGAGGTAGTTAAAGCCAAAAAGGTACTTGAGAGGAACATTCAAGAGATATGGGACACCCTGAAGAAGCCTAACATGCGCATTCATAGAATACCAGAGCAAGAATCTCAAAATACCACACCTGAGGAAATTTTTCAAATTATCATAAATGAAAACTTCCCTCAACTGAAGAATGAGGCCCATCCAAATACAAGAGGCATTTCGCACTCCAAACAGATATGACGAAAATAGAAAATCTCCACGGCAAATAATAGTCAAAACACTCCACATTCAAGACAAAGAAAAGGTGCTGAGAGCTTCAAGAGAAAAAAAGCAACTCACTTTTAAAGGTAAACCTATTAAAATAACAAATGAATTCTCAATGGAAACAGTAAAAGCAAGAAGAGCTTGGAGAGACATACTTCAAGTATTAAATGAGCAAAAATGCCAACCTAGACTGATATACCTGGCAAAACTATCTGTCATGATCTAGGGAGAAAGAAAAATTTTAAACACAAAGACAACTTGAAGGGATACATGTCTACCAAACCAGACCTTCAAAGAATGCTAGAAATGATACGTAAACTTGAAGAAAAGAACAAGCGTATCCAGGAGGACAGAAGGGAAGTATAATAACACAAAAATATAAATGTAAAACAATAAGCTTACAAAATCCACTAAACATAAAAAATGTCCAGAATTAAAAATAATTTCTCCATTATAACACTAAACGTCAATGGACTTAACTCACCGAAGAGACACAGATTACAAACTTGGATTAAAAATCACAACCCATCAACATGCTGCCTTCAGGAAACTCATCTCACCACAAAAGATAGGCATGTCCTAAAAATGAAAGGCTGGTCCAAAATTCTGCAAGCTAATGGAACTAAGAAACAGGCAGGGGTACCCATTGTGCTGTCAGACAATGTGGACTTCAAACCAAAAAAAATCATAAGAGACACAGATGAATACTACATTTTAGTCACAGGTACAATTCACCAGGAAGACTTCACAATACTAAACATATATGCACCCAATATGGGCCCCTCCACATTCATTAAGAAAATCCTACAGCATCTAAAGGGAGAAAACAACCCCCAAAAGATAATTCTTGGGGATTTCAACACCACTCTTTCAACATGGGATAGATCAACAGGTCAAAAGCTTAACAGTGACACTTTGGAACTTAATCAAACCCTTAAAGAAATGGGCCTTACAGATCTCTATCAAACTTTTCATCTACATACTAAAGAATGCACATTTTTCTCAGCAGCACACGGAACTTTCCCCAAAATAGATCACATATTGGGCCACAAAATGAATTTCCACATATATAGGAAAATTGAAATTCTAGGCTGTGCCCTATCAGACCACCATGGCCTAAAGCTGGACATTCACAACACAACAAAAGACAGAAAATACACTAACTCCTGAAAACTTAACACTATGATGCTGAAAGAGAACTGGATTCAGGAAGAAATTAAAAAGGAAATTCAAGATTTCATGAAAGCAAACGATAATGAAAATACAAATTACCAAAATATCTGGGACACAATGAAAGCTGTCCTAAGAGGTAAGTTCATAGCTCTTAATGCCTACATCAAAAAAATGAAAACATCAGAAATGAACAACAAACATCTCAATGAACAATGCAGCTTAAAGCTTTAGAGAAACTAGAGCAATCTGATCCCAAAAGCAGTAGAAGAGAGGAGATTAGCAAAATAAGGGGAGAAATATCTGAAATTGAGATTCGGAAAATGATGGAGAAAATTAACCAGTCAAAAAGCTGGTTCTTTGAAAAATTCAATAAAATTGATACACCCCTAGCTAAATTAACCAAAAGCAAGAGGAAGAAAATGCAAATTAATAAAATTAGAAATGAAAATGGAGTTATCACTACTGATACCCAAGAAATCCAGAGAATTATAACATCATATTTCAAAAACGTGTACTCTGTGAAATATGACAACACAAAAGAGATGGATGAATTCCTAAGTAAACACAACTTACCTAAATTGAATCAGGAAGTTGTGAATTATTTAAATAGTCCTATAACATATGAGGAAATTGAGGAAGTAATCTTGAATCTTCCCACCAAAAAATGTCCTGGACCAGATGGATTCAGCATAAAGTTCTACCAGACATTTAAGGAGTTAATAACACCAATACTCCTTAAACTGTTCCAACATATAGCAAAGGAAGGAACACTACCAAATTCCTTCTATGAAGCTAATATCATTTTAATCCCAAAACCTAATAAAGACTCACTTAAAAAAGAAAACTATAGGCCGATCTCTCTGATGAACACAGATGCAAAGATTCTCAACAAAGTCTTAGCAAATCAGATTCAAAAACATATCAAAAAAATAATTCACGGGGACCAAGTAGGACTTTATCCCCAGCACACAAGATTGGTTCAACATATGCAAATCAATAAATGTAATTCACCATATAAACAGGTCCAAAGCCCAAGACCACATGATACTCTCGATAGATGCAGAAAAAGCTTTTGACAAGATCCAATAGCCTTTTATGATCAAAACGCTAGAGACAGTAAGTACGGAAGGAACCTTTATCAATATAATAAAAGCAGTATACAACAAGCCTACAGTAAGGATTATACTCAATGGGGAAAAACTGGAAGCATTTCCACTTTGATCAGGAACTAGACAAGGCTGTCCACTCTCACCACTTATATTCAATATTGTACTTGAAGTGTTAGCTGTAGCCATAAGACAAGAAAAGGACATAAAAGGACTAGAATCGGCAAGGAAGAAGTCAAGCTATCCCTATTTTCACATGACATGATCTTATACCTGAGTGATCCCAAAATATCCACCAGGAAGCTCATGGAACGAATTGAGAAGTTCAGCAGGGTAGCAAGATATAAAATAAATGTACAAAAATCAGTGGCTTTCCTATATGCCCAGAATGAAAGAAGTGAAAAAGCCCTGAGAGAAACAATCCCATTTACTATAGCCCTTAAAAAAAATGAAATACTTTGGTATAAACCTAACTAAGGAGGTAAAAGACCTTTACAATGAAAACTTTAAAACCCCCAAGAAAGAAATTGCAGAAGACACCAGAAAGTGCAAAGACCTCCCGTGTTCCTGGATTGGCAGAATCAACATCATAAAAATGACTATCCTACCAAAGGCAATTTACAAATTCAATGCTATACCAATTAAAATCCCAAAGCAATTCTTTAAAGAAGTTGACCAAACAATCTCAAAATTCATATGGAGGCACAAAAGACCCAGGATAGCAAAGGCAATCCTGAGTAACAAAAACACTGCTGCAGGTATCACCATACCAAACCTTAGTCTATACTGCAAATCCATTGGTGTAAAAACAGCCTGGTACTGGCTCCAAAATAGACACACAGATCAATGGATAAGGGTTGAAGACCCAGATATAAGCCCACAAAATTACAGCCATTTGGTCTTTTACAAAGGGGCCCAAAGAATCCAATGGAAAAAGAACAGCATCTTCAACAAATGGTGCTGGCAAAACTGGATCTCACATGTAGGAGATTAAAACTGCACTGGTACTTGTCACCTTGTACAAGATTTAATTCCAAATGGATCAAGGACCTTGATTTAAGGCCAGAGTCTATAAAAATCATAGTTGAAAGGGTAAGGAATTCCCTCGAGCTGATTGGGCTAGGCCAACAGTTCCTAAACAGACATCCAATGGCACATTTACTGCTACCAACTCTCAACAGATGGGATCTTGTGAAATTAAAGAGCTTCTGTTCAGATAAAGAGATTGTAACACGAGCTCAAAAGCAAACCACAGAATGGGAGAAAATATTCACTAACCACATATCTGATAGAGCTCTATTATCCAGAGTGCACAAAGTACTTAGAAAACGAAACTCCATGGAAAACAATGGCCCAATTAAAAAAATGGGCCCTGGTAGAACTCTGTGCTGAATCCATCTGGTCCAGGATATTTTTTGGTGGGAAGATTCAAGATTACTTCCTCGATTTCCTTATATGTTATAGGACTATTTAAATAATTCACAACTTCCTGATTCAATTTAGGTAAGTTGTGTTTACTTAGAAATTCATCCATCTCTTTTGTGTTGTCAAACTTCACAAGAGTATAAGTTTTTGAAATATGATGTTATAATTCTCTGGATTTCTTGGGTATCAGTAGTGATAACTCCATGTTCATTTCTAATTTTGTTAATTTGGGTTTTCTCTCTCCTGCTTTTGGTTAATTTAGCTAGGGGTGTATCAATGTTACTGATTTTTTTCAAAAAACCAGCTTTTTGACTGGTTGATTTTTTTCTATCGTTTTCTTAATCTCGATTTCAGATATTTCTCCCCTTATTTTGCTACTCTCCTCTCTTCTACTACTTTTGGTATCAGATTTCTCTAGTTTCTCTAAAGCTTTAAGCTGCATTGTTAAGTTGTTTATTTCTGATGTTTCCATTTTTTTGATGTAGGCATTAAGAGTTATGAACTTACCTCTTAGGACAACTTTCATTCTGTCTCAAAGATTCAGATAAGTTGTATTTTCATTATCGTTTGCTTTCAGGAAATCTTGAATTTCCTTTTTAATTTCTTCCTGAATCCTGTTCTCATTCAGCATCATATTGTTAAGTTTCCAGGAGTTAGTGTATTTTCTCTTGTTTGATATGTTGTGGATGTCCAGCTTTAGGCCATGGTGGTCTGACAGGGCACAGGTTAGAATTTCAACTTTTTTGTATATGTGTAGATTCGTTTTGTGGACCAATATGTGATCTATTTTGGAGAAAGTTCTGTGTGCTGCTGAGAAAAATACTCCTTAAACTGTTCCATCAAATAGCAAAGGAAGGAACACTACCAAATACCTTCTATGAAGCTAATATCATTTTAATCCCAAAACCTAATAAAGACTCACTTAAAAAAGAAAACTATAGGCCGATCTCTCTGATGAACACAGACACAAAGATTCTCAACAATGTTTTAGCAAATCAGATTCAAAAACATATTAAAAAGATTATTCACGGGGACCAAGTAGGCTTCATTCCCGGCACACAAGGTTGGTTCAACATACGCAAATCAATAAATGTACTTCATCATGTAAGCCAGTCCAAAGTCCAAGACCACATGATACTCTCGATAGATGCAGAAAGAGCTTTTGACAAGATCCAATAGCCTTTTATGATCAAAACGCTAGAGACAGTAGGAATGGAAGGAACCTTTATCAATATAATAAAAGCTGTATACAACAAGCCCACAGCAAGGATTATGCTCAAAGGGGAACACTTGGAAACATTCCCACTTCGATCAGGAACTAGACAAGGCTGTCCACTCTCACCACTTCTATTCAATATTGTACTTAAAGTCTTAGTTGAAGCCACAAGACAAGAAAGGGACATAAGAGGGTTTCAAATCAGCAAGGAAGAAGTCAAACTATCCCTATTTGCAGATGACACGATCTTATACCTGAGTGATCCCAAAAACTCCACCAGGAAGCTCCTGGAACTAATTGAGAAGTTCAGCAGGGTGGCAGGATACAAAATAAATGTGCAAAAATCAGAGGCCGTCCTATATGCCCAGAATGAAAGAAGTGAAAAAGCCTTGAGAGAAACCATCCCATTCACTATAGCCCCTAAAAAAATGAAATACCTTGGTATGAACCTAACCAAGGAGGTAAAAGACTTTTACAATGAAAACTTTAAAACCCTCAAGAAAGAAATTGCAGAAGACACCAGAAGGTGCAAAGACCTCCCATGTTCCTGGGTTGGCAGAATCAACACTGTAAAAATGACCATCCTACCAAAGGCAATATACAAATTCAATGCTATACCAATTAAAATCCCAAAGCAATTCTTTAAAGAAGTTGACCAAACAATCTCAAAATTCATATGGAGGCACAAAAGTCCCAGGATAGCAAAGACAATCCTGAGTAACAAAAACACTGCTGGAAGTATTACCATACCGAACCTTAGTCTATATTATAAATCCATAGTTATAAAAACAGCCTGGTACTGGCTCCAAAATAGACACACAGATCAATGGATAAGGTTTGAAGACCCAGATATAAGCCCACAAAATTACAGCCATTTGGTCTTTTACAAAGGGGCCCAAAGAATCCAATGGAAAAAGAACAGCATCTTCAACAAATGGTACTGGCAAAACTGGATCTCCACATGCAGAAGATTAAAGCTGGACCCATACTTGTCACCATGTACAAGACTTAATTCCAAATGGATCAAGGACCTTGATATAAGGCCAGAGACTATAAAAACCATAGTTGAAAGGGTAGGGAACTCCCTCGAGCTGATTGGGCTAGGCCAACATTTCCTAAACAGACATCCAATGGCACAGTCACTGCTACCAACTCTCAACAGTTGGGATCTTGTGATATTAAAGAGCTTCTGTTCAGATAAAGAGATTGTAACACAAGCTCAAAGGCAACCCGCAGAATGGGAGAAAATCTTCGCTAACCACATATCTGATAGAGCTCTACTGTCCAGAGTGCACAAAGAACTTAGAAAACTAAACATCAAGGAAACCAATGACCCAATTAAAAAATGAGCCCTGGAACTTAAAAGAAATTTTACCAGGGATGAAATTAAAATGTCTAACAAATATCTGAAAAAATGCTCCACTTCCTTAGCCATCAGGGAAATGCAAATCAAAACGTCCCTGAAATATCATCTCACCCCGGTCAGTATGGCAAAAATCCACAACACAAACAACAACAAATGCTAGAGAGAATGTGGAGAGAGGGGAACTCTCCTACATTGCTGGTGGGAATGCAGGCTCATATAGCCACTCTGGCGAGCCGTCTGGAGATTCTTAAAGAAATTAAAGATTGAAATGCCATATGACCGTGAGATTCCACTTTTGGGTATAACCCCCCATACAGCAGAGGTTCACCTCGATAGCACAAGCACGACCATGTTCATAGCAGCACTGTTTACAATAGCAAAGAGATGGAATCAACCCAAATGTCCAACAGTTGACGAGTGGATAAGGAAAAGTGGTACATCTATACAATGGAGTACTACTCAGCCATCAAAAATGATCAATTACTGGAATTTGCCGGGAAATGGATGTCATTAGAAACAATTATATTAAGTGAAGTATCCCAGACCCAGAAAATTAAGCACCGTATGTACTCCCTAATAGGTTGCTTCTAATATCAAATCCACCAAGCCCACCTTGAGACACTCATAAGTAAATCTATTTATTACCTACAGTAATTGCAAGGATTATGAACAGGAGGGATGGGGTTGGAGGGCCACAGCAGAAACAAGGAGAGAAGTGACCATGTTACAGTAGAGAAAGGACTCTTGGAATCGGGGCAGAAGGCACGGGGGGATGGGGCGGGAGGGGTGAGGGGAAGGGGAGCAAGGGGTTCGGGGGGGGAGGAGGAGGGAGGGAGGGAACTGGTGTACCTATTAAGTTTGTATGAGCTGAAATAATAATAAAAATGTATTAATAAAAAAAATGGGCCATGGAACTTAAAAGAAATTTTGCTAGGGATGAAATTAAAATGTCTAACAAATATCTGAAAAAATTCTCCACTTCCTTAGCCATCAGGGAAATGCAAATCAAAACGTCCCTGAAATATCATCTCACCCCGGTCAGTATGGCAAAAATCCACAATACAAACAACAATAAATGCTGGAGAGGATGTGGAGAGAGGGGAACTCTCCTACATTGCTGGTGGGAATGCAAGCTCATACAGCCACTCTGGCGAACCGTCTGGAGATTCTTAAAGATATTAAAGTTTGAAATGCCATATGACCTGCGATTCCACTTTTGGGAATAACCCCCCATGCAGCAGAGGTCCACCTCGATAGCACAAGTGCGACCATGTTCATAGCAACACTGTTTACAATAGCAAAGTCATGGAATCAACCCAAATGTCCAAAAGTTCTTTGTGCACTCTGGATAATAGAGCTCTATCAGATATGTGGTTAGTGAAGATTTTCTCCTATTCTGTGGGTTGCCTTTGAGCTCGTGTTATAATCTCTTTATCTGAACAGAAGCTCTTTAATTTCACAGATCCCAACTGTTGAGAGTTGGTAGCAGTGGATAAGGAAATGTGGTACATCTATACAATGGAGTACTACTCAGCCATAAAAAATGATGAAGTACTGGAATTTGCCAGGAAATGGATGTCATTAGAGACAATTATATTGAGTGAAGTATCCCAGACCCAGAAAATTAAGTGCTGTATGTATTCCCTAATAGGTGGCTCCTAGTACCAACCCCCCAGCCCACCTAGAGACACTCGACGATAAATCTCTGTAATACAGTAATTGCAACGAGTATGAATAGATGGGATAGGGTAGGAGGGCCACACCAGAAACAAGGAGAGAGGGGACCATGTTACAGCAGAGAAAATAGGCCTCCATCAAGGACTGCAAGTAAGCAATAAGATATCTGGTTAAGTTCACAGACTTTTCGTTCCTGATCATCTACAACTGAGGGGGTGTGATCTCACCAGAAGGGGAGGGCATATAGTCAGGCAGATAATAAGTAACCATTTTGCAAATGGGTGATTGACCCCTCCCTCACTGTGGTTTCCTACTTTTTTGCAATTACTTTTGAATATACTCTTTTTGTAATTTTTTTATTATTATTAATTCAACTGTGTGCATATGCGTGTGTATGTGCGCGCGCGCGTGTGTGTGTGCCTGTGTATGTGCAGAACCACGGACGAATTCACGAACCACCATGGATTCACAGGCTCTGCCCTACCAGGACCAGAAGCGCAGGCCGCCCCCGCTTCCGCCTGGCGTCTATACGTGGGATCTGGGATCCGAACTCAGGACCTTCCGCCTGCAAGGCGGAGGCTTAACCCCTGAGCCACCTCTCCAGCCCTGAATATACTCTTATAACAAGACTCTAACAATTTTTTATCTCTGGCCAGGGGGTGATATCTAATACCCATCAGGATGGAGTGAAGGACATTGCAGGAACTGCAAAACCACAAAAGAAAATCAACAAACCATAATTCAGAACATCAGAGACTCTATATCAACCACCTAGAACTAAGCCAGCCTAATCTCTCCCCATCCTGAAACTCAGGGAAATTTGCAGAAGAGGGGGTGTTAAAAGTGTAAGAGCACAAGGATGGGAGGAGCAGTGATATGCAAGATACTCCACACAAGTTAGGGCCAAAGCAATCATAATTGGCTTTGCATGCCCTGTGTAATGTCCAACATACTATTGTCCCCACAAAGTCTAGCATGGGCTAAAGGTACTAGGATCCTTGGAGGCAAGGGATTGACAGCCACAGTAGTGTTCCTTTGCTTAAGGGGAACACAGGAAAGAGTTCAGGGAAATGCCGCTAGGTCCTTGTATGTCATCGGAGAGAAGGACCCAGAGGACAGTCAGGCATGCACATTAAAGGATTCTCCGGGGACTGGGGGAGGGGAGGCACTGGGGTGTGGGGAGGGACGGGTGAGGGGAGGGCGAGCAGAGGGGTGGGAGGGAGGAGGAGGGAGGGAGGGAACTGGTGTACCTATTAAGTTTGTATGAGCAGAGATAATAAAAAATGATAAAAAAATTGATCACTTTGCATATTTACAGCAATATGTTGTGTCTCATGTCTACTATTGTCAGAATTAAGATGATTAAAACTAATGAATTTACAAAAAAAAAAAGAAAACGAAATGATGGTAGGGGGCGGTAAGATTGTAAGAACACAAGGATGGGAGGAGGAATGATATGCAAGATACTCCACACAAGTTAGGGCCAAAGCAATCATAATTGGACTTTGCATGCCCTGCACAGTGTCCAACACACTATTGACACCAATAGCATTTGCTAAAGGTACCAAGATCCTTGGAGGCAAGGGATTGGCAGCCACAGTAGTGTTCCTATGCTTAAGGGGAACACAGGAAAGGGTTCAGGGAAATGCCACTAGGTCCTTGTACATCATTGGAGAGAAGGGCCCAGAGGAGAGTCTCGCATGCACATTAAAGGATTCTCCGGGGACTGAGGGGGGAGGCACTGAGGGATAGGGAGGAAGGGGTGAGGGGACGGGGAGCAGGGGGGTTGGAGGGAGGAGGAGGGAGGGAGGGAACCAGTGTACCTTGTTTGTATGAGCAGAAATAATAATAAAAGATGTTTAAAAAATATCAGTAATAAAAGACTAAATTTCTCTTCATGGAAGATGGCTAACACCCCAGGTTCCAGATGCGCCGATTCTCCTCAGCCCCTCCCCCCTTCCACCTGCTGTTTCCCAGAATCCAAAGAAAAGCAAGCAAACCTCTAGGGGACAAAAGCCATACATCTGAAGTCCTCTAAAATCATCCTATCACGTGGAAGAGATTCTTCACATCCAGACCAAAGATAAGTAAGCCCACTTTTTATCATCCTGCTCCTCCCAATTATTAATCACTGTAGATTAACTTTTCTATATAGCCACATCACCAAGGTACTAAATCATAAAAGTGCACTACCATACTAACTAAACCTGACTTAATTGATATACTAACAGTCTAATAGCTTCATCTAGGAAATAACTATAACAACAGATAAACACACCCAACTCCAAGGCAACCACTAGTAATAACTGCCAGAGAGCAGTTATACCAACTAAATCAGTTCAGTCAAAAACACATAGAAACTGGGGGCTAGATTGATGGCTCAGGGGTTAAGGCTCTGCCTTGCAGGCGGAGGGTCCTGGGTGCAGATCCTAGATCCCACGTATGGACACCGGGCCAAAGGGGAGGCAACCTGCGCTTCTGGTCCTGGTGGACAGAGCCTGTGAATCCAGGGGCAGAGTAAACAAGGAGGAGGTAGAGGCGGTCCATGGTGGTTCCCAAATTCGCCCATGGTTCTACACACACACATACATATACACACGCACACACACACACAATTGAATAAATAATAATAATAATAATAAAACACATAGAAACTGAAAGGACTCAAAAGACAAAACAACAGTGCCCAAGTCAAAGTGTAGATCCCTAAGAAACAAAACCCAAGAAAACAAATCTCCCACTGAAAAAATTAACCCCATAGCAACAGATTCCAACCAAAACAAATTCACAGAAAATATCCAAGAAAGCCAGGCCCAAGATAACGACTTTCAAACATGATCATTATTACCATGATCAATACTTTGAAAGCAGAAGTATGGGAGGAGTTAAATAACCACATTAACCACTTTGAACAGTAACACAACAGACACCTGGAAGAATTGAGAAAAACAGTTCAAGAAACAAAACTAAGCATAGAGCAGTTAAAACAGTCTCATGCAGAGTTTAACATTGAATTAAAAGACGAGTTATCCTCAACACAGAACTCAACAGTCTTATCAGCAGAACTATGAAACAGAAAATAGAAATTCAGATCTTCAAGACAAAGTGGGTGAATTAACTAGCTCAATGGAAGAGGTTGTTAAAGCCAAAAAGATAATTGAGAGGAATATCCAAGAGTTATGGGACACCCTGAAGAAGCCTAACATGCGTATTCATGGAATACCAGAGCAAGAATCTCAAAATACCACCCCTGAGGAAATTTTTCAAACTATCATAAATGAAAACTTCCCTCATCTAAAGAATGAGAGGCCCATCCAAATACAAGAGGCCTTCTGCATCCCAAATGGATATGACCAAAATAGAAACTCGCCACGGCAAATAATAGTCACAACACACCAAATTCAAGAGTGCTTCAAGGGAAAAAACAAGTCACTTTTAAAGGTAAACCTATTAAAATAAGAAATGATTTCTCAATGGAAGCAGTAAAAGCAAGAAGAGCTTGGAGAGACGTACTTTGAATACTAAATGAGCAAAAATGTCAATCCAGGCTGATATACCTGGCAAAACTATCCGTCATGATCCAGGGAGAAAGAAAAGTTTTCGAGCACAAAGACAACTTGAAGGCTTACATGTCTACCAAACCAGGCCTTCAAAAAATGCTAGAAATGATATTCAAGCTTGAAGAAAAAAAACAGGCATATCCAGGAGGACACAAGGGAAGTATAATACCACCAAAACCTAAACCCCAAATAATACACTTACAAAAGCCACCAAACATAAAAAATGTCCAGAATTAAAAATAATTTCTCCTTCATAACATTAAATGTCAACGGAATTAACTCACCAATCAAGAGAAATAGATTACAAACCTGAATTAAAAATCACAACCCGGGCTGGAGAGGTGGCTCAGGGGTTAAGCCTCCGCCTTGCAGGCGGAAGGTCCTGAGTTCGGATCCCAGATCCCACGTATAGACGCCAGGCGGAAGCGGGGGCGGCCTGCGCTTCTGGTCCTGGTAGGGTGGAGCCTGTGAATCCCGGGGCAGAAGGAGGTGGAGGCGTCCATGGTGGTTCGCGAATTTGTCCGTGGTTCTACATATACACAGACACACACACACAGAAACACGCGCGCGCACATACACACACACACATGCGCACAGTTGAATTAATAATAATAAAAAATTTTAAAAAAAAATCACAACCCATGAATCTGCTGCCTTCAGGAAACTCATCTCACCACAAAAGATAGGCACATCCTAAAAATGAAAGGCTGGTCCAAAATTCTGTAAGCTAATGGAACCAGAAACAGGCAGCGATAGCTATTGTGCTATTGGACAAAGTGGACTTCAAACCAAAAAAAATTATAAGAGACACAGATTACATTTTAGTCACATGTACAATTCACCAGGAAGACTTCACAATACTGAACATATATTCACTTAATACGGGCCCCTCCACATTCATTAAGCAAACCCTACAGCACCTGAAGGGAGAAATCAACCTCAAAACGATAATTTTTGGGGATTTCAACATTACCCTCTCAACATGGGATAGATCCAAAGGTCAAAAACTTAACAGAGACACATTGGAACTTAATCAAACTCTTACTGAAATGGACCTTACTGATCTCTATCGAGGTTTCTATTCATGCACCAAAGAATGCACATTTTTCTCAGCAACACACGGAATTTTCTCCAAAACAGACCACATACTGGGACACAAATTGAATCTCTACATATACAGGAAAGTTGAAATTCTAGCCTGTACCCTATCAGACCACCATGGTTGAAAGCTTGACATCCACAACATAGCAAAGAAAAGAAAATACACTAATTCCTGGAAACTAAATACTATGATGCTGAATGAGAATTGGATTCAGGAAGATATTATAAAGGAAATTCAAGATTTCCTGAAAGCAAACGATAATGAAAATACAACTTATCTAAATCTTTGAGACAGAATGAAAGTTGTCCTAAGAGGTAAGTTCATAGCTCTTATTGCCTACATCAAAAAAATGGAAACATCACAAGTAAATAACTTAACAGTGTAACTCAAAGCTTTAGAGACACTAGAGCAATCTGATCCAAAAAGCAGGGGAAGAGAGGAAATTAGTAAAATCAGGGAAAAATATCCAAAATTGAGATAAGGAAATGATACAGAGAATCAACCAGTCAAAAAGCTGGTTCTTTGAAAAAAAATCAGTAAGATTAATACACCCCTAGCTAAATTAACCAAAAGCAAGAGAGAGAAAACCCAAATTAACAAAATTAGAAATGAAAATAGGGTTATCACTACTGATACCCAAGAAATTCAGAGAATTATAACATCATATTTCAAAAACTTATACTCTGTGTAATTTGACAACACAAAAGAAATGTATGAATTCCTAAGTAAGAACAACTTATCTAAACTGAATAAGGAAGTTTTGAATTATTTAAATAGTCCTACAACATATGAAGAAATCAATGAAATAATCTCAAATCTTCCCACCAAAAAATGTCCTGGACCAGATGGATTCAGCACAGCGTTCTCTACCAGATGTTTAAGGAGCTAATAACGACAATACCCCTGAAACTGTTCCATCAAATAGCAAAGGAAGGAAAACTACCAAATTCTTTCTATGAAGCTAATATCATCTTAATCCAAAACTTAATAAAAATACACTTAAAAAAGAAAAGTATAGGCCAATCTCTTTGATGAATGCAGATGCAAAAATTCTCAACAAATTCTTAGCAAATCGGATTCAAAAACATATCAAAAAGATCATCCATGGAATCCCAGGCACACAAGGTTGGTTCAACATATGCAAATAATAAATGTAATTCACCATATAAACTAGTCCAAAGTCCAAGACCACATGATACTCTTGATAGATGCAGAAAAAGCTTTTGATGAGATTCAACAGCCCTTTATGATCAAAACCCTAGAGACAGCTGGAATGGAAGGAACCTTTATCAATATAATAAAAGCTGTAAACAACAAGCCAACAGCTAGGATTATACTCAATGGGGAAAAACTTGAAGCATTCTCGCTTCGATCAGGAACTAGTCAATTTAATATTGAATTCAATTCTATTCAATATTGAACTTGAAGTCTTACTTGAGGCCATCAGACAAGAAAGAGAGATCAAAGAGATTCACATCAGAAAGGAAGAAGTCAAGTTATCTCTATTTGCAGATGACATGATCTTATACCAAAGTGATCCCAAAAGTTCCACCAGAAAACTCTTGGAACTAATACAGAAGTTCAGCAGGGTGGCAGGATACAAAATAAATATACAAAAATCAGTGGCCTTCCTATATCCCCAGAATGAAAGAAGTGAAAACGCTCTGAGAGAAACAATCCCATTTACTATAGCCCCTAAAAAAATGAAATACCTTGGTATAATCCTAACCAAGGAAGTAAGAGACCTTTACAATGAAAACTTTAAAACCCTAAAGAAAGAAACCACAGAAGACACCACAAGGTAGAAAGATCTCCCATCTTCCTGCATTGCCAGAATCAATATCATAAAAATGACAATCCTACCAAAGGCAATATACAGATTCAATGTTATACAAATTAAATCCCAAAGCAATTCTTTTTTTTTAATTTTTTTTATTCAATTGTGCGGGTGTATGTGTGTGTAGAACCACGGACGAATTCAGGAACCACCATGGACCACCTCCTCCTTGTTTACTCTGCTAGGGGATTCACAGGCTCCGCCCTATCAGGACCAGAAACACAGGCCGCCTCCCCTCCCCTCCCCCCCCCCCCGACGAAATTAAAATGTTTAACAAATATCTTAAAAAATGCTCCACATCCTTAGCCATAAGGGAAATGCAAATCAAAACCTCCCTGAGATATCATCTCACCCCGGTCAAAATGGAAAAAAATCTACAATACAACCATACCAAATGCTGGAGAGGATGTGGAGAGAAGGGAATTCTCCTACATTGCTGGTGGGAATGTAGGCTTATACAACCACTCTGGTGAGCCATCTGGCAATTCTTAAAAAAGTTAAAGATAAAAATGCCATATGACCAAAAAAAATTTTAAAAAAAAAAATTTAAAAAATGGGCTGAAGAGGTGGCTCAGGAGTTAAGCCTCTGCCTTGCAGGCGGAAGGTCCTGAGTTTGGATCCTAGACCTCACGTATAGACGCCGGGCAGAAGCAGGGCGGCCTGCGTTTCTGGTCCTGGTAGGGCGGAGCCTGTGAATCCCGGGGCAGAGCAAACAAGCATGAGGTGGAGGCATCCATGGTGGTTCCCTATTCATCCGTGGTTCTGCACACACATACACACACACACACACATACACACAATTGAATAAATAATAAAAAAAATTTAAGAAATGCTATATGACCTTGCTATCTCACTTATGGGAATAATCCCCCATACAGCAAAAATTCAGCTTTATAGCACAAGCTCGTCCATGTTCACAGCAGCACTATTTACAATAGCAAAGTCATGGAATCAACCCAAATCTCCAACAGTTGACAAGTGGATAAGGACAATGTGGTACATTTATACAAAGGAATACTACTCAGCCATCAAAAATGATGAATTAATGAAACTTGTTTGGAAATGGATGGAATTAGAAAAAATTATATTGAGTGAACTATCCCAGACACAGACAATTAAGTGCCGTATGTACTCCCTAATAGGTGGGTCCTAGTACCAAACCCATTTAGTGACACACTCAAAGATAAATCTCTGTAATACTTACAGTAATGGCAAAGATTATAAACAGGAGGGAAGGGGAAGGAGGGCCCTGCCAGAAACAAGGAGAGAGGGGATCATGCTACAGCAGAGAAAATAGGCCATCATCATGGACTGCAAGTAAGTAAAGAGACATCTGGTTAAGCTCACAGACTTTCCTTCCTGATCACTTGTAACTGATGGGGTATGATCTCACCAGAAAAGGAGGGTATACAGTCTGGCAAATAGAAGGTAACCATTTTGCAAATGGGAGACTGATCCCCCCTCACTGCAGTCTCTTACTCTTATTCCATCTACCTTTGCATCTACTCTTATAATAAAACTCTATTTTAACAACCTTTTATCTCTGACCAGGGGGTGACATCCAATACCCATCAGGATGAAGCTAAGGGTGGTACACGAGTAGCAAAACTGAAAAAACAAAATCAACAAACCATAATTCAGAACATCAGAGACTCTATACCAACCATCTGGAACCAGGCCAGCGTACTCTCTCCCCATCTTAAAGCTCAAGGAAATTTGCAGAAGATGGGGTGGTAAGATTGTAAGAGCCTAAAGATGGGGAGGAGCAATGATATGCAAGATACTCCACACAAGTTAAGGCCGAAGTAATCATAATAGGACTTTGCATGACCTGCTCAATGGCCAACATATCATTGACCCCTCAAAGTCTAGCATGGATCACAGGCACTAGGATCCTTAGAGGCAAGGGATTAACAGCCACAATAGTGTTCCTATAGTAAAGGGGAACATAAAGCTCTAGATATTGCTACTGAGTCCTTATACCTCATCAGAGAGGAGGACCCAGAGGGAAGTCAGACATGCACACTAAAGGATGCTCCAGGAATGGGGGAGGGAGCAGTGGGAGTAAGGGAGGGGGGAAAGGAAGGGGAAAAGGGGAAGTAGCAAGGGGATCCAGGGAGGGAGGGAGGAAGGGAGAGGAATGGGTTTCCTATCAAGTTTGTATGAGTGGAAAAAATAAATAAATAAATAAACTAAACAAACAAACAAACAAACAAATAAATAAATAAATGGGAAAAAAGCTTGTATGATTGGGAAAAAATATAATTAAAAATAAAGAAAGGTGGCTAAAGCTCCAAATTCTTTTTTTGGCAAGGCAAGCAGAATGCCATTTGACTTCTGCTTTTACAATGTCCAAATGGAGTCAATTCTAATCCATGAAACTAGAAATCTGAATAGTGGTTAGTCATTGTCTTTGATACTTGTGCTCCTGGTGGTATAATGCAAATTTTCTATCTTTTTATCTCAACAGAATTACAAGGGTGTGAACATATCTAAAACTGCCCCCAAGCTACACACTGAACACTGTGTGTTTTATTATTCCTAGAAAACCAACTTTTTAAAAAGATAATATTCAATATCCCTCAAGAAATTTCTGTACAAATGCAAAAATAGACTATGAAAGGTGTAATCCTCCAAGTGTAATGGCTCCTTTGAAACTGGAGAATCTGCAGTGCGCTGAGTTACTTACTATTGCTGTGCTGAACTCTCATGGGCTCCTTATTGTCTTAAAGCAGTGCAATCTGACACTTTAGGAAATGTACGTCCTGAAATATTCCTGCAGCAATTCGTTACACTGGGAAAGTTCCAAACTGTAATTCATAATGAAAAAAAATCTCTTTCACTGAGCGTAAAAATATGGGGTTGGCAGAGGCGGTTCTATTCCTGAGTGTGATATTGCAAAATTTACAATTTTTTTCATCTTGCCAGCTAAATACATTATTAGGTATCATGCATTTTAAAACATTACTCTCTTTTATTTCCTTTGTGAACTGAAGACCAGATTTCATTAGATACATGAAGGAATGACAGAACCATAAAGAAGTAAAAGGAGCAGAGCCTTCCCTGCCAGAACTTCAGAATCTCAGCCTTAGTTCTGCTTCAATCTTCCTAAGACGCTCTAGTGCAGGCCCAAGAAAGTGAGAGCAGAGATTGTTAGGAAAAGTATTTGCAGACAAGCAAAATAAAATCAGAGGTAAAACTCAACCAAGTACTTTAGAATTGTCTAGTAGCAAAAGAGTTAATACCTTAGTACAAAAATAGCAATTTATAAGTGATAACTTCAGACCTCACAAAATAATTTTTAACCACCCAGATAGCTGATAAGTAGTAATTACAACAGGTCATAGCAACCAATTGAATTTCTCACTATTAAAGCAGATGTTAAACTTTTAGTTCTATTGTATTCTGTTTCTAGTTCTATTGCAAGATTTGGGTGAACTAGAAACACCAGTTCTACTATACAATAATACTAAGTAATTTTTTACATGAACCATGCAAATGAATTCTCCTACTTTGCAGTGCTATGATCCACACAAGCATTTCAGAGTAAGAGTTGAGAGAAGATATGTCTTCACTTTCCTAAGAACAGGTGACAATCCAATGATCTGAAAAATTATCTTAAGAACTATGTTTTCCCTGTTGCTCTAATAGTGAAGCATCAACCAGCACTCACTGAGTCTTGAAGGGCCTCAACCTGAATCAGGCTTTTTTCAGACTGCATGGGATGTGGAACGATAAAATTAGAACTTCACCAATTATCTATTTCATGGTGTTAAGTTCACATACTGAATGTAGAAATCAAGGATGAATTCCAGGCCATGAAGCTGATACCATTTTAGGTATGAATAGTAGGAAAAGCTGACCTCCGGTCATAGTACTTTGAGGCCTGAGATTTCTAGCTCTCAATTCTGACAAATGCCTGGTGCCCTGGAGAATTAATCACCAAAGAACTCAATTTATCAGACCGTTTATTTTCTGGTCTACCTCCTACAATGAGCTGGCATTTGAACAAAAGAACTAGCTTACATGATTAACAAAATCACTCTGAACCATTCTTATAAATTTAGACAGGAAAACTCAGTGTTCCTCTTTTTTTTTTTTTTTAAGAAGTAAGAGAATTAAGATACTTCAAGACAAGGAGAGAAACATGGAGCAAAATTCTCTGTTCAACCAGGCATAATAAACATCACAATTAGTACTGGCATGTTAAATTATCCTTAATCATTAAAATTAACTTATATTATGCATTCTTCACATTTTGTATCTTTCAAATGACTTCAGCTTTAATTAGTAGCACTAGTATTTTCTTGTAAGCACTTTTGTGAAAATGAAGATTATCTCTTAAAAAAATCCATTAGGTTTGGTTCCAAGTCCCCAATCATACATCATTTGTTAGGCAAATATGAACTTGATTGATAAATGTCAGCTAATCCTTTTATCAGTCTTTATTTTCATGGATTTTTTAGGGTTTCCTGGTAGCATTGTTTCTTTCACTCAGACTGAATTATACTTTAATAATTTAGAAATTAAATTGCTCATTTCTATTTTCTCTGATGGATTTGGTGATACCACATCCTCATGCTAAAGAAACTCATGTTTTCAGGTAATCATTGCCTCTAGATGGGAAAAGTCAAGTATTTTCTCACATGCAAAAGGAAAATCATGCTTAAATCGATTTTTTAAACATAGTTGCCAAACCATTTGCATCACAATACTTGTTATGAATGCAGATACTTCAAGCTTCACTTCAGACCTACTGAACATACATTGGTAGAAGGAATAGGGCAAGTCATTTATGAAAACCCTCTCATGTGAATTCTTTACACACTCAAGGGATAAAACTGATGGAGACACATATCTAGATAGTTTCAGCAGTTTTCATTTTATATTAACTACTTCATTTTAAAAACTATAACAGGGGTTGGAGAGGTGACTCAGGGGTTAAGCCTCTGCCTTGCAGGCAGAAGGTCCTGAGTTCGGATCCTAGACCCCATGTATAGACGCCGGGGGGAAGCGGGGGTGGGGGTGGGGAGTGGCCTGCGTTTCCGGTTCTACACACACACACATACATACACACACGCATACACGCACAATTGAATAAATAATAAATAATAAATAAAAACTATAACAAAATGCATAATGTATAGAGCAGAGACATTTGAAAAAAGAATCTGTTTTATCATAAGTTTAGGAGAGTTTCCTGGTGGAAAAAGAAAGTGCTACATGTGCAGGAAACATGGTACAAGTCAGTAAAAACTTGGGCAGGAAGAGAAAACAGAGGAAGTGGGTGAAAATATAGAAGAATTAACATTAAAATTAGAATTTGAGGGGGCTGGAGAGGTGGCTCAGGGGTTAAGCCTCCGCCTTGCAGGCGGAAGGTCCCGAGTTCGGATCCCAGATCCCACATATAGACGCCAGGCGGAAGCGGGGGCGGCCTGCGCTTCTGGTCCTGGTAGGGCGGAGCCTGTGAATCCCGGGGCAGAAGGAGGTGGAGGCGTCCATGGCGGTTCGCGAATTCGTCCGTGGTTCTACACATACACAGACACACACATACACACAGACACACACGCGCGCACATACACACAGTTGAATAAATAATAATAAAAAAAAAAAATTAAAAAAAAAAAAATTAGAATTTGAATTACAATTAATATTCTCTCCTTGGCATAGAATTAAAGATCAAAGTTGTTTTTCACACACTCCCACTTGATTGCTCTGCATGTAGGAACTTCACGCTAAATGGCATCGAGACAGAGGCACGTGCAAGCAAAGCCAATGTATGTCAAAAGAGCTTCTCACTTTCCCTGTCCAAGCAGTTGGAAAAACATTTGCTAGGGCAGAAATTAGGACAAAATGATGGTGTGAGAAGAATTTGAGTGATATATAAGAAGAACATTGAGATTACACCAGTAATCTCACCAGTACCAGTAGCTTTCAGTATTGCATAATCTCATGTGGTTAATTTATAAACCTATTTTGAAGGAACAAGAACTTAAACACAATGGGTTTGTAAAAGCCAAGTCTCTAATATATCACTGTTACTAGTTAGCAGCAACACACTAACATCTGTAATACACACTCAATGTAACCAACACCTGCTAAATCTCTAAGAAATTACGTCAGGACAACAGCTTCTGTCATCAATTTACAAACCAAATGTCTGGGAAGCATTTAGGGAAAATAGGAAGGCTGATTTGATCTTAGCTACTCTTGCTATAAATGCCTACCTTTACTCTAAACAGCATAAGCAAATCTCCTGGTCATGCCTACAAAAGAGAGAACTGGAAAGTGACCTTAAGGTAGACTTCCTTATAACGGATATCAATTAAAAATATGTAATTTTTTAAAAAAGCCAAGCCTCATCTCTGCCCCAAGATTTCAGCAGCCCAGGAGGCCAGCAGTGCTCTCAGCATGCTCTTAAAACTAAGGAGACAATAGTTCTCTGCAATACTCTTATGTGTTGATCTGTCCACTCACACCATTGCCTTTATTAGCATATTTCATTTTGTGTCCAGTTTTTTTAATCAAAGAAAGCACATGTATGTTCCCAAAGTTTAACCGTAGTGAAAAACCCCTGATCCTTTCAAACCTCTCTCTATCTCTGAATGTTCTCTTTTAAATATTTTGTATGTTTTTTTCTGATGAGCATTTAGAAATTAAATTTATACTCCTATTTCTTCACTTACCAGTTTTCAACATGAATCATTTCTTTGGTTTGTATGAAAAGAAGACTTTGGTTTTCTTCTTAGTGCTGGTCTCCCTCTCTCCTGCTATGCCTTGGGCACCCTTGAGTAAGGAACCTCCAGTTCAATTTCTGCACCAAAGGAAACTTGTTTTCTTGGAGAAACTGCTGTGTGGTTGCACAGCTGTGGAACAAGGCTGCAGATCAAAGACTTTTGAAGGAGTTTTCAGCTTATCTTCATCATTTAAATCTATGTCTCACTGCCACCTATGGTCACAAACAAGATACTTTTCACTATCTCACTTGCCTTCAGCACTCCTTCCATCTATATGATTTTTCACCTTCTAAAGAAAATCGCTGTTGTGCATAAAGACTACATACCAACATTCCCCGATAGACTAGCGGGAATCTCAGGAGAGATAATTACATACAGTGGAAACCTTAGAGACTAGGATTGGGTGAATGAAGGAGTACGCCCATGTCAGTGAGGTGGCCTGAGGAGGGATCACCTGGTATGCCACAGAAACCTGAACCCCAATAAGAGTAGACAAATCAGAGGGAACTCTGGGGCCCATAGAAGCAGACAGACAGGAGAGTGGGATGGAGTGAGATAGATGGAAGAAGGGGAGGGAGTGAAAAGGAGAAGGAAAGGAGGGAGGCAAGGATAAGTACTTAATATGCTTATAAAATTAGGAAAAATTAAAAACCAGTTATTATGATAAAATAATTACTGTCAGATCCTTCTGATATTTTCTTGATTTCTATTCTATTTAGCCTAATGTTCAGTACTAAGCAAATGCTTAACTACAATATATGATTATTAAATCCAAATCTCTAAAGAAATAGCATAATCCTTTAATTTCTGTAAAAATAAACCCCAATTTCATAGACAATAATCTCAATGTTTTAATTTTGATACTAGCATAACAGGTTTAAAAAAAGGAACAAAAAGGGTCCTCATGTCCTAATGCACTTATCAGGCCACATAAATTAGTTCAACATTTTTGGAAAAAAGTTCAACAGTACATTTTTAAAAACCTCTCAAATATTAATACTGTTAGATCCAGTCCAATTCCACTCCTAAAAACTTATTTGTAAGGAAATAATCTTAAGAATAAGAATAGGAATGATTTGAGCAAGGATATTTATCATGCATTTGTTAAGAAAAGATAGAAGATACTTTCAAAATCTTGCTTTAAGAAAAATGGCATATAAAAGGAATAAAAAAATCATGAATAGGTTTTAATGCTACTTATAAAGACAGTAACACAATATAGTGCAAAACTGAGCTAAAGGCCCATTCAAAATATCTCTAGAATCAGTGAGGAAGATTTCTTTCCAAAGATAGAATGAAATTTTAGAAATCTTATTAAAGGTGCATTTATAAATTACTAGTGTGCCACAGATGTAAAACAATTTTACAGCTATAGTCAAAAATCAGTATTTAAAATAGCTTCTGAAAACTAGTTCTCAGAAGACTATAAACTGCATTTTTCAAAACCAAATATAAATTCTTGAAAAACACGAGGTAATTCAATAAGAAGATCTTGGGGTGGATGGAAGTCACCACAACTTATTTTATAGCAGTGCTAAATAGCTTCTGCATGTCTAGTTTGATAATGATGCATGAATGTTGTTACTCCAGGGGCCGAGGAAACCAATTATTTCAAAACACTGATATTTTGGGTCTATGCAGGATTCTCTTTTTTGAGAAAAAAGGGAACCATTTCCAGTAAATTAACTAGCACTTCCTATCATTTCTCAGTACAGGTTTGGAGCAAGTAGCTACACAAGTCTGCATTCAATTGGGTAAGAATAATAATCTGGTTGAAATCTATATTTATAAAACTCAGCTCTCCAAAAGCCCAAGTTACTTGCTCTTTGCAAGGGTCTTCCTGCCATTTCATTACACTGAAAATGCATTCCTCAAAGGTGGTCAAGTGCAATGCAGCAGAGATTAACCTATCACTTCTGGTAGTGGTTTTAGACTATTAAGCAAATAATCTATAGCAAACCCAGAGCAAATGGGAACATTAACGATCAATTTATGTTGTCTGAGCAAAGTTTATGGTTGAAATCCAATGACAAGTTATTGTGGCATTATTTAAATGAATCAAAATGGCTTAATGACCTACATCAAAACGAGTACCATTGTATAGCAATGATGGCATCTTCTGACAATACGGAAAATAAATAGCCCAAACTTTATGTGAAATGACTACGAAGAAATATTACCTACTTTGCAGTGTTTTAGAAAGCTTATCATTCTTCATTACTACTGACCATTTCAGTCAAACAAAAAGTACACAGCTCATTGTCTACGATGAAATGCTGACCCATGGATAACATTATGCTTGAGTTATTTGCCAGCGGATACAGTATTCCATTAATCGCTATCATCTTATCTTTTCATTCTGTGCAAAAACTATTTCAACTAATCAGATAAAAGACTTTTTTAACACTATCTTTGTAACAAAAATGTTATACTTCCAAAATATATATAAAAGCAAAACTGTAAGAGTGCATGTGCTTGGAAATCTCTATGAATAAATCTGTTTGCAACAGGACATTTTTGATTTGGTATTAATATTTACAAGTATAATAATTTTATAAGCATGTGAAAGATTGTTATTATTAATACTTATTCATACATAGTATAATTCAATTTATTATTTCATGAAGAGGTGCTAGTAAACCTGAAGATGGAAGTTAATTAGTCATGGCCTAATCTAAAACTATTTTTCATTACTATGTGTAAATTAACAAAAAAATACAGTAGAAATTTGGGACATGTTTAATTTCTTACTTATTAGAATTTTCACTCTTGACAATAAAGTCAACTTCCTTAGATTCAACCACAGAAAAACCTTAATTGGCCCCAAACTTGGTAGAAATGTGGGCACATATCATCTTGAGATGTCAGGTCCTTGGGGTAAAGGCAAAGGGGAAAAGAAAGCCGCACTGAAAATAAGACTAATGTCTGACATTCCAACAACTGCCAAGTTTCCATAGTAAGAGCTATTTCATTACAGAAATTAAAACATCTATATTCAAAAATTATGTGATGGCTTGTAAAACATCAAATTTTATTGGAAACATAATCAAATGCATTTGCTATCTTTCTTCAAGACTATAAAATTGAATATTTGACATTTGTATGTCCCTTAAAATGATTATTCTACCTAAGAAGATATTTGTTCAATTTTTTTCATAGAATTGCATATTTAACCAATTTCACACCAGTATCATATAATTGTGCAATCAATAATCTTTTTCCATGAATCAAGTCATATTTTAAAGGGGAGGATTGGGCTGGAGTGAAGGCTCAGGAGTTAAGCCTTTGCCTCACAAGCAGAAAATCCTGAGTTCAGAACCTGGATCCTACCTAAAAAATACCAGATAGAAATGGCATCGGCCTGTACTTCTGATCCTGGACGACAGAGCCAGAACAAAGCAAAGAGAAGGTAACGTGATCCAGGATGATTCCTGAAGTTGTCTCTGGGCCTTCACAGGCACACATACATATTCCAAGTATTAGAAATCATCGTGACGTGCAGATTAAACATTCTGAATAAATGTGTTAAATCTTTTATCGAGCCCCTGCCATTTTATAGCAAGTGTAACAAAACTCTGTGTAGAATTTAACATGATGATATAATATTATAAATATCTGTGCTCCATAAAAATTACAAGTAAGGAACAGGAAGATAGCTTAAAGGGTAAAAGTGTTTGCTATGCAAGCTTGATCACTTGATTCGGATCTCTGGGTACCTCCTTTAAAAGAAATAATAAGAAATAAACATGTCTGTAATCTCATTTCTCCTATGACAAGATGGGAATCAGAGACAGGAGAGTCAAAGTTCAAGATCCAGTTAGTTTTGAGTTCACAGCAAGCAACAAATGAAAAGGGAGACCCTTCTTCAAACACTAGAGAAGAGGAGAACCAACTGAAAGCCAACACAGAAGGATGTACTGTGATTCCCACATACAACATGCCCTCATGCATAAGACACACACACACACACTCACACACACATACATATACCATATGTATGAGTACATATATGTGTACACATGAGAGGGAAAATGAGAGTTGAACAAATCCTAGCATACTTCCACACAACTCAAGTCCATATCCCTAAAATGAGGATTTTTTTAAGTGCCTGCCAAAATAAGTTCAATGATGCCACAATTTGCCATTTTTCCATTAAAGCTGATGATAGATAGACTGGCCCATGAACTTCTCAGAACAGTAATAGAGAGTAGGCTGGTGAAAAGGTGAGGCAGTCATAGAAGAAGAAAGGTCCATTCTGAGGCAAAATGGAAGAATAAGAATATGTTTTCACCACTTGGTGGCCATGGCAAAGGTGACGAGAAGTAGAAAGTCTGTGCATTTGACTCTGAGGGAAAAACAGAAATAACATTGAGATTGTATTTTGTCCAGGAGATTTTAAAAAAAAAAAGGAGTTATCATTGCATAAATATCAAGCAAAGAATCAGCAAGAGAAATAAATGTAAAATCATTCGGGAGACCATGAATTTAGAAACAATGTTTAAGATTTTACAAAATCTCTAATTTGAAGTTTTGGGCAAAAAAGGTTTGTCCTAAACCCTGTGAAGACATTTGGAAGTTGTGTGTAATTTGTCTGAGTTCTACATTTGGAAGAGAAGTGTTTTGAACTCATCTGGTCAGAAGAAGTTTCCGTAGAGCTGTTTGTAATTGTCTCCACCTGTTCAGGAGTGCGTACCATCTTATGCCATCTGCAATATTTTATGCATTTTTGATGCTGTTGCCTAAAATCAATGTGTTGTGTACTGACCATAACTATGGCCCTCTTGACCCCAGTTGGACTAATTGCCATCATCTTGCTAATGGCTGAATGCACAAGTGCTTTTGGTACAAGTCAGGCATTTTAATTTTGCATTAGAGGTAACTTTGATGTGCAAGCTTTTGACCCACATGCAGAAAATAGTTCATAGTAAATATGCTAGTCTGTTCTACTTAACCTAAAAAATAAAAAGCATTTAGAACAGCTCAAAACCACAGGGAACATTGCTCTGATATAAATAAGCCAGATTTACCTGGCCCAATGATTTTGCTCACCTTCATTAGTCATCACAGATAATATCTCAAATACCAAAGGCTTATACAGTTCTAAAAGAATACAGCAAATATATCCAGAAGAGACCACTTAAAAGTGTTTCTCCAGCCAAGAATTTTCAAAAAACCTTTGGATTGAATTTAGGAAACAGAGTTTAGGAAAAGGATAAAAATGAGATCTTGGGTTCCAATACAATCCCCTTGTCTAAAATACCGTTCCAGGCAAACCATTTAAAAAGATATTGTCAGGGAGTCCATTTTAGGTCTGGGACAGTACATTTCATTTGACCACCTATACTGAGCCATGTGTTCATGTGTGAGGACATGTGCCAGCTAGTCCTATCCCGTGCCAGCATAAATTAGTGTGTTTCTGTAGGAGCTAACAGTATCACCTTACTGTTAAGAAAAATTGTAGCCGTTTAGCCAGGCAAAAACTGATCTGTTCGGTGTCTTTCTTTTCTTTTAAAAAATTTTATTTATTTTTATATATTTAGAGAAGAGACAGATGTTCATGTGGATGTCAGAGGAGAATTTTCAAAAACTGGTTCACTTCTTCCATGTGGGCTCCAGAGATTGAACCCAGATCACCAGGTTTGCACTTAACATTGATGTCTGTATCCACTGAGCCTTCCTCCTGGCCCAAAAGTTTTTTTTTTATTATTACATTTTTTTTTTAAATTTTATTATTATTATTATTATTTATTCAACTGTGTGCATGTGCGTGTGTATGTGCGCGCACGTGTGTGTCTGTGTGTGTGTGTGTGTGTGTGTGTGTGTGTGTGTGTGTGTGTGTGTGTGTAGAACCACGGACGAATTCGCGAACTACCATGGACGCCTCCATCTCCTTCTGCTCCAGGATTCACAGGCTCCGCCCTACCAGGACCAGAAGCGCAGGCCGCCCCCGCTTCCGCCTGGCGTCTATACGTGGGATCTGGGATCCGAACTCGGGATCTTCCGCCTGCAAGGCGGAGGCTTAACCCCTGAGCCACCTCTCCAGCCCCTATTATTACATTTTTAACCTAGTTATACAAGCTCAATAAGTACTCCCCTTCTTCTCCCTCCCCCTCCCTTCTCCTCCAGTGTCCACCATTGCACTCCCCCCCCTTCCCACTCTTACCCCTTTTCCTTCCCTCCTCCCCTCTTAGTATTTCCTGCTTTCTCCCTCCCATTCTTCAGAGCATATATTTATATGGGCGTCGAATTTCCCTCTGAGTCATCTACACTAGTGAGGGTTCAGGACTCGGTGATACAGCTTGGGACCCCTTCTTGGGCTTCCTGCTAGTATAGTATGGGAACTCTATTATGGTTGTTTAATCCCCCCCTGCCTCTAAGGATCCTACCGCCTGAAGCCTTCTCCTCTATGATCAGTGCTAGGTTGTGGGGGGGGAGTGTTGATATGTCAGCCATTGTGTAGGTCAAGTGAGGTCCAAGTACATTGTGGGTATATTCTGGCTGCTACAGCCCTGACTTATGTGGAGTATCTTGCATGTAGTTGGTCCTTCACATTTTTAGACTGTCACAATCTTGCCACCCTCTCTTCTACAAGGCTCACTCTCACTTCCCTTCCTGTTCACTTGGGACTGAACAGGATTGATCTCCCCAGTCAGGGAGGATATAGGAATTGGCAGTTAGATGGTACTAACAGGCAAACAGGAGACTGACCCCTCTCACTGCTGTGTCCTACTCCTAATTCTTCCATCTATCTTTGAGTCTCTTCTTATATTAAGATCTTCACTTAAGCAGTCTTTTGTGTTTGGTTAGCAGATGACTTCTACAACCAATCAGGGCAGTGTAGGAACAGCAAAGCTGAAAACAACAGCAAACTATAACTCAGAACCCCAAAGACCTTGCAATATTCTCCCGGAACCAGACCAGCCAAATCTTTCTCCATCCTAAACCTCAGATAGCTTTCTTTATGAAACTTATTTTTAGTTTTGAAATAATTTGCATGTCTTTTTATTCCCGACCCTGCCCTCGGGTCAGTTTTGGGAACCAACACATTCTTCATTACTCCTCTATAAAATGGATTGGAAAACATATGTCTAAGCCCTGCTGCTCCCATATTCCTCTCTCCCAGAATGCTAATATTTTAGCATTTTTAAATACCTTCCTGAAGTTCTCTGTATTGGCTCTGACTAACCAATTCAAAGATGGTATTCATTTACCAAAAATGTCTGGAGCAAAGGATATGTGATAACTATGCAGATGCCTCTCAGTGATTCATTTAAAAGTTGTAAAAATTTTAGAACACTAAATAACTATCAAGTAAATAAGGTTTTTTGCTTGTTTTATTCCTGTAAGGGTTTAAACTATTTTCAAAAGTTACGACTTCCATCCATAGAATTGTGGACAGACTACCCTAATACAGTGATACTCTAGGGGGTGTTGTTCTGATTGAGACAAGCTGGGGAATGACTCATTCACTTGGAAAAGTTCTGCTTTAGGGAAGTTTAGGATATATACATACTATTGATTCTCTTGCATATTATAAATTCAGAGTTATTTAATGTGAATGTTCAATGTAGAATTACTATTTCTACAAAAGAGAAGGAAAGGTCTGAATTTTAATCAGTTATTTAATTACAATCCTTTTGCTGCAACACAAGAATCTTTTCTTTTTAATTTCCTTTAAGATTTCTATATTGACAGCCATACTGCTTTATAAAGTTATCAGTAAAATCTAGAATGACAAGCAGTAAGATGTTCTTAGTAAAAATTTATCTTATATTTATTTCTCTGTCTTTCCTGTAGGGAACTCAAGGAATATCATTAAAATAATTTGTAATACTACTTTTGGTTATTTATGAAAGTTCGGATTTCTGATGTTAAACTTTAAATTGTGAGGAAATAAAATTATGATAACTTTGGTTCAGATTATTATTTTAAAAATTACAGCATATGTTATATTAACATTTAATATCTAAATAAACCACAATTACATAGCCAACTTTGTCACTGAAAGTTATACAAGAAGTATATTATCGTTTTCAAATCAAGAAACTTATTTAAAGAAAGTTACCATATGAGCTGGAGAGATGGCTCAGAGGTTAAGACTCTGTCTCACAAACAGAAGGTCCTGAGTTCAGATCCCTGGTTCCATGTAAAAACACCAGGCAGAAATGTCAGTGGTCTGCACTTCTGGCCATGGTGTGTGGGGCCTGAAAAATCCTAGAGAGAAGCAAGAAAGAGGTAGAAGCAATTCAGGATGATTCATAAAGTCACCTTGGTCCTCCACAGGGACATACAAAGCCCATTGATATACACACAAACACATAAAATAATTAATTAAAATTTAAAAATAAGAAGAAAAAAGTTACCACAGTTAATACTCATTCTTCTTTCTTTTGATAAGAGAAAAATGACATAATTACCTACAGAGTTTTCAAATCAGTCATTGATTAAACAAGTGTGAATTACTCCCAGGTCTGAAAACTAAAAGAACACCCTTCCTTGGAGAACTTAGCATTATCCAGATGCTCAAATTCTCTCTGTTTTTACATATGCAACAACCAGCATTATAAATTTCAGATGAAGGGATAACACAAGGAAGTAAAGAAGTAAATGAAGTTAAATGTATGACATGAGAGTTTTCATCCGTTTTGAACATTTTTATTTGCCAGCTGTTCTGGTTAATCTTCTTGCCTCTTTTTCAAAACTGATGAAAAACTTCAAATCAGGGCCTTAAGAAATACTACACATTACAAGCAAGACAAATGAGATATAGGAACATATTCAGTGGTGCCATGAGGAAATATGTTACTTTCAAAGGAATCTCACAACTAATATACCAATCCAGACATCAATAACCAATATATCTTCAAATAATAAACATCAGTCTAGAATTCTATACTATGCAAGAGTACATCTCTCATATGCAAAAATAAATACTCTAAAATCAAATAAAATTTTAAGTTCATGAACATTTCTGATCTTAAACATTTATGTATTTTTCCCACAACAATTTTAAAAAAAACCTTTTTTTATTGTTTTGACAGTCTCATTCATGTAGGCTGATAACTTCCATTCCCACTCTCTTCTTCCACCCCATTTTCCCCACTCTTCCCCCAAAATCTCTTTCCCACATTCATGACTACCTATTCTGATTTGTGAACCACTGAGTCCACAGGGTATTTGGGTGTGGCTGAGTTTAGATCTATCATTTGGAGCCTGGTAGGGTGGGCAGTGTGCACACAAACTGAAACTAATGACTTCCCATTTCCCAAAAGCCCCAGGGCACCTCTGCAACCAGTGACTGAATATTGACAAAGCCAGATTTAGTAATACACAGGGCAGGTTCAGGTAAGAAAAATTACTGTGAGCTCACAGATACAATAATTATTATGTTTAGAATCTTTTCTCTTCTATCTTCCTGCTCTTGCATACTTTCTGCCCTTGTTGCAGTTAGCCTGCATGTTTGCTAACAAATCACCATCAAAGGGAACAAGGGGTTTATTTTCTTAAGATAGTCCAGTTACAGTCTGTTCCAGCTTGACAGGGAAACATGCACCAACATCAGGGCTGAGGGAACTAGCCACACCATCTCTACGTAATCAAGAGAGGGACAATCCTTATTTACCAGACCAGCATATCTGGCCAGATATACACAGGGATGGCAACTCTTACAATCAGTTTTCTGTGTTTTATTTCAGGGCCTAATCCCACCCACCTGGGCCTGTCCCATCATCCAGACAATCTCCTGCAGGTTTGCTCTGGGCTTAACCCAACCCCACTAATTCTCTACAAATGTGCCCAGAGGATCAAATCCTCAACAGTCAAGTTGATACCTGTGCCTGTGACAGCCCTTCTTCATCATTGTTCCCTTTACATAAGCCATGAGCCACTGGTGTAGATTTTTTTAAGGAGTAACCCTCAACTGTTACTACTTTTCAACATCTTGAACAACTATACCTGTAGTCTTTGTTCTTAAATGTAACTTATCAGTTACATTTTTGAAAGTGGATACTGTGCAAAGGAAATGACCTTGGTACTGTTCTATCATTGAATTATTTTTGACTTTTCTTTCATCAGCAAATAATGAATTGTTATTTTTCCCATAATTGTATCTCATTTTTAATGACATTATTTATTGATTACATTGAGTGAAATATTGAGTAGAATCCAATATAGTTGTCATAATTGCTGCTTCTATATTGCAAATTGAATTCTATAATAAATTGGTTCAATTTTACACAAATTTTAGAGCTTACAACTATTAATGTATACATAATTCAACTTTGAATTCTTAGCAAAATAATACTATATGCTGATATATGTATTATTTCATATAATTTTCTAATAATTTGAAATGATTTTAACCCAATTAATTATAAATACCAATCAATTTCTTTTTCTTTCTGCTTTGATCCAGATTTGTAACAAAGTTCTAGTAGCTGTTCAGAATAGTATGGAAAATGTACTGTTCTCTGACCTATATATTAAATTGATATTGTCCTTTGTAAAGTTTTTGCAAAATGTCCTTGTAAGCCCTTCTAAGCCTGAGATTTTGAAAGGTGGAAAAAGAGAATAGCACATTGATTCAACTTACTCATTACAGTTCTTTTCAAGCTTTGTTTCTTCTTGAAACAATTGGGATATTTTGTGGTTTTCAGAAAAATTATCCATTGTATCTAACCTTTTCATCTTATTGACATAAAGTTGTTCATTTGTGTTGATATTTTTGAACACATGTAATCCAATCTTTATTTTTGTGTCTTGATTCTTAATAAATCTTGGTAGAGATTGGCCTATTTATTAATCTTTTAAAATCATTGGCTCTGGATTTAGTTTATCTTCATTTCTATCACTTTGTGAAAAAGATCATCTTTTTTCAAATTCACTACAATTGAATTTAATATGATTTGAAATTAAATTGTTCATTTAATTATATGCAATGGAAGATAAATCTGGCTATATTTCCAATATGAGTCATTTTTAATAGAATCAGCTCCCAGCAGAGAAGATCAATCATAAGATTGATGAATTAATGCAAAAATTTCTAAGGGAAGCTGTATAAGCATGGCTAAATGGATGATTGTTATGTCTCCAATTAATACATATTTCTATCCTAAGCATAAAATGTATTGCTCAGGAAACAACACGTTCTTTCTCTTCATTGTCTGTTATGTACAAGATTCAATCTAATATGCTGTGTTCACTAAAATAAGAAGGCAAATTACCAACTTCAAACCTGCTATCTTTCTTAGTTACACTTGTAAATTCTCATCTTCACTTACCCATTTGAGAACCAGATATCCACTGCTTTTCTGGATTATGATACACAGTGGTAAGTAACCCAGAAAACATGCCAATTCAAAAAGCTTATGTGTGTATTTCATGTGTGTGTAAACTGGAAAATATTCAAGAACTAAAGGCAATACCAAAATGACAAGAGGAAGCACCTTCAAAGGTCTCTCTCTTACATCTTTAATTCATGTGTTTCCTTTTCTTTGTCAAATTAGTATAAATTCATTGTGCATAAGAATGGGTTTTTATTGTGGCATTTCCCCACATGTACTAAAATACTTAGATTTTATTACTCCCATTACCTTCTCTTGTGCTCCTCTCTCTGCCGTTTACCATTCTTATACCCCATAGTCCAATTTTTTCTAACTTACATTTTGAAGCATGTGTGTGATTGCATGTATGTGTGTGGGTGGGTACATTTGCATGCTGAACCTTGAGGATAGTATAGGATTCGTCCTCATTTGTACTTGTAGTTTATTCTTTTGAGACAGGATCTCTGATCAAACCCAGAATCAACACAGGGCTAGTCTCACTACCAAGGATACTTGAGGGGATTCCCAGTATTCAATTTTTAGGGCTGGAATTGCAGTGTCCCACACACAAGACATTTCATACAGGAGTTAAAATTTGAATTCTGGTCCTTTCACTGATGTGACAAGTACTTTAAAGAACCAAGCCATTTCTCAGCTCCCTAAATAGTTGTCTTCTACTTGTCTATGATCTGATCTAATCCCAAACATTCTGCCTTATACTATGGTTTGTAAAAATTTCTAAATGTATAGCATAGTTGCATCATTGCTTAACCAGCAAGAAATCCTACATTAATCTAAGGAAGAAGGAAATAAAAATAAAAAAGATAGAAAAAGAAACAAATGAAAGAAGGAAGGGTACTGACATCTACAAATGCTGTATGTGGTGTTACAACTTTGTAATCCCAGCACTCAGGATTTTCTACTCATACAAACATAATAGGTACTCCTGTCCCCTCCCTCCCTCCACCCCTCCCTGGACTTCCCTGCTCCCTCCTCCCTTTTCCCCTTCCTTTCCCCCCTCCCTCCCTTTCTCCCAGTGCCCCCTCCCCCATCTCTGAAGCATCCTTTAATGTGTATATTAAACTTTCCTCTGTGTCCTCCTCTCTGATGAGATGTAAGGACTCAGTGGCATTTCCTAGAACTCTTTCTTGTGTTCCCCTTAAATATAGGAACACTATTGTGACTGTTAATCCCTTGCTTCTAAGGATCCTAGTGCCTTTAGCCCATGCTAGACTTTGAGGGGTCAATGATAAGTTGGTCATTGCACAAATAATGCAGAGTCCTATTACAATTGCTTCAGCCTTAACTTGTGTGGAGTATCTTGCATATCATGACTCCTCCCATCTTTGTGCTCTTACAATCCTACCACTCCCTCTTCCGCAAATTTCCCTGAGCTTCAGGATGGGGAGAGATAAGGCAGGCCTGATTTCAGGTGGTTGATATAGAGTCTCTGATGTTCTGAATTATGGTTTGTTGATTTTTTCTTTCAGTTTTGCTGCTCCTGCAATGCCCTTGGCTCCATCCTGATGAGTATTGGATGTCATCCCTGGCCAGAGATAAAAAGCTGTTAAAATAGAGTCTTATTATAAGGATAGAATCAAAGGTAGATGGAATAAGAGTAGGAGACTGTGGTGAGGGGTGGGTTAGTCTCCCAATTCAAAATGATTACCTTCTATGCCCTCCCTTTCTGGTAAGATCATATCCCATCAGTTGCAAGTGACCAGGAAGGACAGACTGTGAGCTTAACCAGATGTCTCATTACTTACTTGCAGTCCTTGATGGTGTCAAGATGAAGAACTTGAATATTTAACTTTGCTTTCACTATTATCTAAGAAATAGTAGTTTGCAATTAATTAAATTTTTATTTTATATTAAAAGTATTTTATTTATACTTTCTTCTAAACAAATCTTCAAGATATTTCTCAGGAATTTCACTTGAAATTCTTAGCTGTCTGTAGACTACTACAAAAGCTTTTTATTATAAGCTTGATGTTTTCAGAGTAATGACTGAGAAATTTAGCTAATGATAAAAAACGTGTTTTTTTAATTTTATTTATTTATTTATTTTTCTACTTTTACACACATGAGTATTCATCCCAGCATCCCTTCCTCCCCCCTCCCTCCCCATCCCCTCTCTTCTCTTCATCATTCCCTCCCTCTTCCCTCCTACCCTTTTGCCTGTATGCTTCTATGGACCCCAGGTTCACTCTGGCTTTACTACTTCTGTGGGGGGCTCAGCCTCTATGGTATATCAAGCTACCTCTCTTCAGGCCACCCCACTGATATATGCATTCCTTTTACTCATCCAGCTTTAGACCCAAAGATTTCCATTGTAAGTTCCTATTCTATGTGTATAATAGCAGCTACCTACAGAGCAGTTTGATGTATTGTCTTCCTCCAAAGTTGTGTTTATTCTGAAGCTGCTACCTAACAAGTCCTCTGTCCCAAGAAATTTGTTACTAAGCCAGCATCTGACTGCTTCATCACGCCTTCTCACCTTTCAAGTGTTCCAAGGATGAGCTGGGGGAAAGAAGTCACTATACTGAAGTGAGAGGTGAAACTATAATTCACCAAGAATCAGTGACTTAGGTGAGCAATCTCTATTTGATCCTTTGACTCTATATTCACATACATTACGCTGGACGCCTCTCTAGGCTGAGTCATTAGCAATAGCCAGAAAGGAAGAAAGTTAGGAACATTTAAAAAATTACCTATGTAGACTAAAAAATACTTCAGCAGCTGAGGCATCTGACAAGCCTGGAGTTTCATCTCATATACTAGGAAACAGCAATCCACAACATAGGAGATCACTATCGTCAAAAACAAATGGGGCCTTCTTAAAAGTCAGTAACATTCCTTTGTTAATAAAGTACTGATATGTGTTGCTTCTTTTTACAAACATAAAGAATATGAAATACCATCATAGTTTTTGGAGAAAATAAAAAGAGCCTAAATAGAGTAGGTTTGCCCAAGTTATCAAAAAGAGAAAAAGAAGAAAGAGAGGAGGAGAAAGAGGAGGAAAAAGAGGAAAAGGAAGAGGGAAGAAGGAAGAGGAGAGGAGAAGAAGGAGGGAAGAATTGCAAGAAGAAGAAGAAGAACAGGAAGAGGAAGAAGAAGAAGAAGAAGAAGAAGAGAAGAAGAGGAGGAGGAGGAGAAGAAGAAACAACAAAGCTAAACATTCTTACACTAGGCATGATGGTGCATGTCTATAATTCTGACTTTGGAACATGGAAGCAGGAGGATCAGGGTTTCAAGGTCAGCCTCTGTTCCACAGGGAATTTGGGGTCTGCCTGTTCTCCATGAGGTCTGGCCTCAAACTAAAAGCAAACAAGCACAAACTAAAGTGTCCTTCTGAATACACAAATACTTCTCTTTAATGTTGAGAGGTCTCAAAAATTTATTAGCAAATGTTCATAGCACAAAGTGGCGGATTTAATAATGATTTTTTATATGCATGAAAATCGTGAACTTGGTCATATCCATGTCCCAGTTGCCCTCCCCTCTCTTGTCCTCCTCCCCAGCTCGTGCAGTCATTGGCCCCTGGACACTGAAATTTGATTGCTGTCATAGTCCCTATGATTCCTGAATTCACAGAACTACTTTAAAGGTTCAGACTTCAAGCTATGAATCTCAGATAAAGTCAACTAGTGTTATTGAAAGTTGACCCTGCATGAGTCAAAGCAGAATCCTGACTGCTAACAAAGAAAATGAATAAAAATTAAATAAAACAAAATGAGACAAAAATGAAATAAAAACTCACAAAAAACACAAAAAAAATTGTTTGAGTTTTTGCACAACTAGCCTAATCTCCAGAAACAGTGAAAATGGTTCTCTTCATTAATGCATGCTTCATGCTCTTTCAAGAATGGTGGCTCAGGGGTTAAGCCTCTGCCTTGCAGGTGGAAGGTCCCGAGTTCGGATCCTAGACACCACGTATAGACGCCAGGTGGAAGCGGGGGCGGCCTGCGTTTCTGGTCCTGGTAGGGCGGAGCCTGTGAATCCTGGGGCAGAGTAAACAAGGAGGTGGAGGCGGTCCATGGCGATTCCCGAATTCTCCCCGGGTTCTACATACATGCACACACATACATACACGCGCACACATGCATACATGCACAATTGAATAAATAATAAAAAACAAACACACAAAAAAAGAATGGTATATTGATTTAGAGAGAAAAGGATTGTTTCAAGGTTATTGTTTCTTTCTTTATATACTTTTCTTTTGCCAGTATAACTACGTTTAAAACTTTGACTTTAAATTGGTCATTAATACAAACTTCTGTAAGCACTTTTCAAAGAAAATGTGTAAACATTAAAAATATAAAAAATCATGGCTTTATTTTGATTTTAACATTAAAAATATAAAAAATCATGGCTTTATTTTGATTTTAACATGCTACTGCCTTGCATGAATAATTTGATAATCTCTTAACCAGTTTTATGGATATTTTTTATCTAATTATTTTTTGAGAAAGTCATTGTCACTGATGGTCACATTTTGGTAAATGCTTTTTGTGTTTTTGTTCCTTATAGCAATGTAGTTGAAACATTAGGCAATTTAATATATGTTACTGTCTTGAGCAGAAGAACTATAAATTACAATGAAATAATTTTGTTCTTATTGGATATGTGTGTGTTGTGTGAGTGTGTGTGTGCATGTGCATTTGCTTGTGTGTTTACCAGTGTTACCATGTAAAACTGCTATTTTCCAAGAAGTTAATAGACAGGAATTGATCAGCTACAGTATATGTTATGTGAGTGTGCAATTAATTTAGTCTTCCTAACTTGAAAAACAATTGTAGACAATTTCCAGAATAACAAAAAAGGAGTCTGTGAAAAATGAACTTCCAAAGATGCAGAACTTGACACTCCTGGTGCAGAATACCATTTAGCTCTCCTGGGTAGACGAAAATATTGTTGTGCAGTGGACTGAAAGGAACTTGAATTAGTTCGGTCAATTAAGTCATGATTAACTGATGTTAGATCCTGCTCTCTTGTGTCTCTGAAAGTTAAGACTTTAGTTAACCAGAACTATTTAGCTTAATAAAAGTCAAGTCTTTAAAAATGAATTCTGTAGAGGAAAAAAAAATTACCACTGACAGGATCAATAGACAGGAAGAGTTCCTCTTTAATTTGTGTCAATGAAAGTTAAAATAGATTCAGAACTGATGACAACAGGGTTGCTACTTTCACATGCATCACCAAATTTCCCAGATAGCTGTTAGCACCATTTGTACAATGGTTCCTATCCTAATGTTTAGCAGTTTTTTAGTATGCACAAGAGCAAAGGCCTTAGAAGAAAGGTCTGCCACTAATGATAAGTTCACGTTCTTTCAAAGCCTAAATAGAAACAGTCAATTACTAGGACCTTAAGTCAAAATGCTTCTGCAGAAACTGTTAAGTAGATTGTGATTATTCTAATTATCCTCTGAACATAATGCATGAGCCTAATGGGTCTTTGTGTATGTAAGGCATTTTGAGAAAGCATGTGTCAGTAGGCTTAGCCGGGTTTCTCAATCTCACAGAAAATACTAGAGATTTACTCATTCCATTCAAGAGAAAGAGCAAAAATAAATCATGTGGAATATACCTGAACTGTTCAGAGTAGCTCAATAGTCTAAACATTGTGCATAGTGCTTGATGGAAGATGGGTGGTGCATGTAGGAGCAATCGTTCTTTAAAAGAAATCAGTAAAGTAGATACATGCCTTCATGATATCTTTTTGGTTGAACAGAAAAAAATATTCAACTTATATAGCTTCTTTAGAAGTGCTAACTATATCTCACTTGTATAATTCAAATTCTAGGAAATTAACAAATAATGCTGTCATACATGATTGACTTTGAAAGAGCAACTGTTTCACATCATGCAATAACAATGACCTAAATAAATTTAAATAAATGCTTCCACCAATACCATAATTCCTTCCTTCCTTCCTTCCTTCCTTCCTTCCTTCCTTCCTTCCTTCCTTCCTTCCTTCCTTCTTTTCTTCCTTCTTTCCATCTTTCTGTTCTTTCTTTATTTCCTTCCTTCACATTTTCTTCATACTTTCCTCCAACCTTTCCTTTTTTTCTACCTTTCCTTCATTTCCTTCTTTTTTCCTTCTTTTTTTCTTTTCTTCTTTCTTTCTCTTTCTCTTTCTTTTTTTTTCTTCTTCATTTCTTCCTTGATAAATTATCACATTGTGTTCTCCAGACTGGTTTTGAACTCACAGTCCTCTACTTTAATCTCTCCTATAGCTGGATTTACAGACTGACACTGTGCCAAGCTTAATTGCACAATCGTGACCCATTCATTTAATTTTCTTGCTTTCAGTTTCTTTTCTTTGTATGGTAGATACAACAAGTTTCACTATGCTGCAAACTGTCATTCAGATTTCATAGACTGCTAAGGATTCACTCAGATGTTCAAATAATGTTCTTAGCTGTTTGAAAGCTCAGGGAATAGTGATGGTCCTCTTCCTTTCTCTGAGACATAGTCTGTGGAAAACTGTAGTATGCCCTATATGAAAAATGGAAAGCAACAAATATTCTCTTATACTTCAACCAATTTTAATCTATTAGCTACAGTCATTATTCTTTTTTTTAATTTTTTTATTATTATTTATTCAACTGTGTGCATATGCGTGTGTATGTGCGTGCGCGCGTCTGTGTGTGTGTGTCTGTATACATGTAGAACCACGGACGAATTCAAGAACCACCATGGGCGCCTCCACCTCTTTCTGCCCCGGGACTCACAGGCTCCGCCCTACCAGGACCAGAAGCGCAGGCCGCCCCCCCCCACGCTTCCGCCTGGCGTCTATACGTGGGATCTGGGATCCGAAGTCAGGACCTTCCGCCTGCAAGGCGGAGGCTTAACCCCTGAGCCACCTCTCCAGCCCCAACAGTCATTATTCTTAAAACACACACATGTAATAATGATATATACACTTGAAACCACTGTTATTCTTTTCTCAAAATACCTGAGACTGTGTAACCCATGTTTTCCATTTTATTTATTGACACTTGATTTTTAAATATGTCCTTACAGAGGATGGGAGACCACATGTGAAGAGTTTTTCTAGCAGAATTTTCTATTTGTTCCTAAGAATTCAGACTGAGAGAATGAGTGCCGGATATGAAGTGTATGTCCAAAAACATGACAGTGAGAAAGACACTTTGTCCATGATTGTAAATGCCCAAGTGCTCACGTTATCACTCATGAACCAAACGCTTCAAGTAGCAATCAAGCA
Organism: Typhlomys cinereus; assembly: GCA_023101885.1. Taxonomy (NCBI): domain Eukaryota; kingdom Metazoa; phylum Chordata; class Mammalia; order Rodentia; family Platacanthomyidae; genus Typhlomys; species Typhlomys cinereus. The sequence goes on along the minus strand of JALPQD010000221.1, from coordinate 680,720 downwards.
CAACCATCCATTCAGCTCACAGGCAATGTGGTGTGAAGTAAGAAAGACCCATCTCTGTTACAGACCATGTTTCTTTGTCAGCACGAGAGATTATCTTCTATGTCAAAGACAGTCAGATAATGAGACAGTACTTCAAATGTGTGATTTTTTTCATCAGTTACTATTGTGATTTCTCTTGGTATAGTCATCAACAGTAGCTTGTTCCAGGGCTGAGGATTAACTACAGCATGAAAGTGAGTGTTCCTGGCAAAGGTGGCACCTGTTGTGGTATAGTCCTGTCAACAAAACCTTGGGAAGAGGGTAGGAAAACTGCTGTGCTTTTTATAATCATTGCAGCAATATCCTTGTGTAATGATAACCTCATATCTCTAAAACAGAATTAAACAATGAACTGGCAGGGTCAATGAGATAGCTCAATGAGTAAGGTGCCTTTTTGCAAGCCTGATGATATGAGCTCAATCCCTAGAAACCCACATGGTGGAAGGAGAGAACTAACTTCTCAGAGTTATCTGACTTCTACCCATGTGCCATGGCATTCAGGTACTTGACCCTCCCACTCTTTCTTCTCTCATAAATAAGATTCGTTTTAGAAATTAATCAATTTCTAAGTGTAGAAAAGGATAGAAAGCCAGAAATAGCTTTTTGAAAATATTTTATTTTTTGAAAATATGAAAAGAGAACTGGAAACTTGCAGCTGTTATGTAAATATGTAAAAGTCAGCCCTGGCAGGGAAAATGAAGGAGTACAGTAATTCAAGAACTTGTTGCAAAAAACATTTAGAAGCATAGTTAGATTTTTTAAAAGTTCATTTAAGAGAAATAATCTATCATCCTTATAACTGAATGGCATCAATTCAGTCTATTTTGTATGAGGTCTTCCTTCTTTCTCTTCGGAGTCTCCCCTCCCACACACACACCTCCCATGGCATGTTGCCTACCTGAAATCAAGCCTAAATAACTCTCCTGTTGACACAGCAAGTTACTTCACACTCATCCTCTTCCTCACTAGTTTCCCACTACACTAGCTCATCCTTCTCCAAACCAGAATTGAGTTGGGAATTCCAAAACTTCCTCACAGGACATCCCTCCCTGTTGTCTTGACTTGAGACACTTTTACCCAGGTATACTTCATTGGTACCTCCTGAAGTACCACCTTCTAGGAGAGGTCCTCCCTCATGTCCTGTTTAAACCTGTTTAAATCCTGCCATTTTCCCTCTCATTTGCCCTTCCATGTCATAAATTCTTACCACTGCATAATTTTAATTGTATGTCCCTCTGTTTGTCTAGATGCTGTACACATCCACTGGAATGGAAGTTCCTTGAGGATGGGAACTTGGACCGTATTCCCGGCATTGGCTGCCTCTTACTCTATAGTATGTCCTCAAAAAATAATTTGCTGAGTAACTAGATATATGATGCCACTGTTTTGGTGGTTAAAAGTTAAAAGTACAATGTTTTGTAATGCTTGTCTTGGGTTATTCCTTCAGCATTCTGTACTATATTATGAATCCAGAGTTTTTAACACTCTGTTCTGACAATGTTTAAATCTCTAATACAGAACAAACCATTAGGGACATATCATATTTCCCTAAGAGGAAAAGATTTGTAGAAACAAAGCAAGAAAGAATAAATTAACATTTTGCTAAGTATTATACAAGATATGGGCATGACTTCCTATATGTCTGGAGCTAGTAGAACCAAACAAAATGTAGAGTTATACTCAATTCTGCATCTTCTTCTAGCTGGCTAATGAGTGGTTAAAAAGCTCTGCCAGGTGGTAGCAGAAAAAGTGTCCATTCTTTATCATGGCATGGAGAACTCAGTAACAGTTCCTCAGTTGTATTGGGAGTTAATTTTTGCTAGACAATGTGCTAAGTGGTCCGTAGTTACATACGTACAAAAATAAACATTATTTATGTCTATATGTATACATTACAATCATAAATGCATTGATGAGTAAATACATAAATTTATCAGTCAATCACACAGCTATTTTTATTATTTAATGTCAAACATAGTTTCCAAATTATACTTCCTACTTCTGGTAGATATGCTTATAAATGGAGGGCATATTTAAATGTGTTTTGCCATTGTACAAAAGTAAATGAATAACTACAGCATATTCAGTGAAAATATTCTAGGCTAAGTGACTATTGAAGATACAGAGCTCTTTCAATCCCTAAAGATGGATTTCAACAAGGCAGGCACTAATAACCATCACTGGTCAGTAAAGCAAGCTGAGGAGAAATAAAGAATCAGACAACAAATCCAGAAGAGACATATACCAGAACCACACAGAAACTTCTGATAGCACCTTTTAAAGAAAGAGAACATTAGTTTCCTAGAAAAAGAGAAAAAGATCAATCTGAAACCTTCCATTGAGCATATGCATTTTTATTAGTGTGTTTGTGTTTGTGCTTGCGTGTGTGCGTGATACATGTGATGTGTGTGTGAGTGTGAGTACATGCATGCCATGATTTTCATGTCAGAGAAAAATTTTAAGAGTCAATTTTCTCCTTCCACCTTGTTTTTGAGACAGATCCTCTCTTCGTCCTGCTACATAGTCCTGGCTAGCTGACCCACAGGTTTATGAGTATTTCCCTTGTCTTTCCCTTTGTAGGAGTGCTGGATTATATATGTGAGATTATTTATGTGGGTGCATTTATATGCATATATATATATATATATATATCATCATTTGCACAGTAAGTGCTGTTACATACTGAATTAACTCTCTGGCCTTGGACATGTGCTTTTTAAAAATAACATTCCAATGGCTGGAGAGATGGCTCAAGGGTTAAGATTCTGCCTCACAAGCACCAGGCAGAAATGGCCTTGGCCTGCACTTTTGACCTTGGTGGGCAGAACCTGGAAAATCCCAGAGTGAAGCATAAAGGAGGAAGGAGCAATCCAAGATGATTTCCAAAGTCACCCTTGTTCCTTGCTCTCTCTCGCTCTCTCTCTCTCTCTCTCTCTCTCTCTCTCTCTCTCTCTCTCTCTCAAAGATAGGTAAATAAATAAATAAGTACATTTCAAGTTCAAGTTCTGGTTGCAAAGAAGTTTTCACTGGGAAAAGTAGGGGAAAAGATATAATTGGGTGGGAAGGAGCAAAAATGACATAAATTCATTGCATTCATGTATGAAACTGCCAACAAAAAATTTATAAAAGAAGCAAAAATATCACTAAATATAGGTAATATTTAAAAATATTTTGGCTCAATAATATGCTACTTTATTAAGCTCTGTATTGAAAGAATACCTATGCATTAACATAACTAATCCCAGTTAATGGTACAATAGACCACATGAGTGTGGGGTTAGCTATTCCAGGTGAGTTGCAGACCTCTCAAAATGTAGCAGAAGTTACCACCATCTCTGACCTGGAACAAAGTGTTCTTGCTATGAACACCCCAAGTATACACATGTTGCCTCCTATTTTTATTTTACACACAACAGCTGAATTTCAGAGAGGTAATTTTTCTATTCATTAGTAGAACTACAGTATGTTAGTTTACATATTGAAAACCCAGCACACTGACTTCTGGTACATTGAATATGCCTGTGCCTCTGAACAAACTATCCTTTCTATAGATATCAGCATGGCTACAGCAAGTAATCATCATTAGGATTCAGGGTATCATTAACACTCTTGGTTTTACTGACCTCTACTGATAATTCTGCTCTTTCCACCTTCAGAATAGTTAGGTCTGCATCTTGATTTTTTTCTTACTTGAAATTACACCAGGGTTGAACTCACCCATCCTTGTGATTTTGCATGGCATCTGTGTACTGATGTACTAAAACTGTGTATCTGGCTTTAGCTATTTCCTCGAGTTTCAGTTTATAAATGTAGCCAACCTTAGCAACTCCCTTCAAATATCTAATAATTAACTCATACTTAATAGATAACTCAAATTTAACATATCCATAACCCTTGAATCACCTTTCTTAATTGTTGTGAGACAATATAAACATATAACTTAAAGTAAAAGAAGCAATAATTCAGCTTACATTTCCAGAGGGAATAAAAATCCATTGTGGTAGGATTCATACAGTAGAAGGCTTGGCCAACTCCTGCAGAAGCAGGAAGCAGATTGAGTTCATGGCAGCCATCCAGAAACATCAGAACAAGAACAAACTGAGAGGAAGCAAGGCTGGGCTACCAAACCTTCTACAACCTTCCCAACATTTACATCACTCATGGATCCAAATGCATGAACCTATGCATGTCAGAATTGAGGGTCACATTCAAATTAAAACATCCCCTTTGTCCTGAATCTCCATTTCAGAAATGGGGGAACAATATCTTTGTCGTTCTATCCTAAAATTTTGCTGTCATCCCTAGGCAGTTTTAAAGTAGCCATGCTGGGATGGTCTCTGAAGGTTGTAGTAAGCCCCCACTGCTGGGATTGACCTGAAGGAACACACCTTACACACCTTTTGCTAACTTCTCTCAACCCTTTATTTATGAAAAGATATGGAGATTAGTTCTCCATTACAGATAAGCCCGACCTTGAGGTCCCTCCTTCAAGATCTCTGCACAATATCCACTGGGTTGGGCCTCAATAGGAGCTTACCAATTAGGAAAGCCATTTTTTCCTGGGCTTGCCTAAGTGTATAAATATACCTGACCTTGGCAGCCATCTTTGGCACCTGCCTCTCATGGAACTCCACATCCGGAGTCCATGAGGTCTTTTCCAGCTCCATGCCCCTCCCATGTTTCATGCCTGGAGTCATGAACCCCAGCCCCCATGATACTCCACATCTGGAGTTCTTGAGTTCCATTCTTTCTCTCCTCCAATAAAATCTATCTTAATCCTCTATACATATCTGGTTTCAATCTTTGACTCCAAACACAAGAATCTGGGTATATAGAGACTCCTACAGAGTGACCCCACAGCAATCCTTAACTCTTTCCATTTCCTTCTCTAACCACCATCATTAAATCTTCCAGCAGGTTCTTTAATCTTTACAATCAAAATACATTAAAATGTGGTCCAACCTCCAAGAAAAAGCCTCTTTGTCACCACAGAGGCCAAAACCTGCATGAGAACAGATGATACAGATGGAACCCTGGGACCCATAGAACCAAAAGACAGGAGATAGGAGGAGGAAGACTGGGCCCATGTAGGAATGGGTGGGAGGATGGGATGAGATACAATGTTAGGAAAGGGAGGGGAGAAGGGAGGGAGGAAAGAAAGAGACAAGGACATTTGCATACTGCACATAGATGGTATATTTAGTATAAAAAAATCTACTTCATTCTCCATCTTAAAGTCATATCAACTGTTATGAAAAAAAAAGTAAATCTTTTCCCATCCCTATCTCATGGTCTTTTGCTCCTGAGCCCAAGCTCTGACCACAGACATGGTCTTACTGCCCCTCTCATTTGTTCAGTACAAGTCTTACAGCTATTCATATAATTTCTCTAGTGGGTCAGGCAGACCCTCAACTTAAAGTCAGGACATTGACACTCAAAGATTCTCTCTTCAACACCTGCCAGCTTCCTAGCACATGTACTTTCAGTTGACCCATTAGTCACTGTCATGGGTTAAAATGAGTCCCCAACAGTCTCATATGTTTGGCAAGGTCATGGCACCTTGAGAGGTGGAGCCTTGCTGGAGGAAGGCAGTCACAAGAAGTGGGTCTTGAAGTGGATCAGTCCCACCCTACCTCCAGGAGAAGTCAGCCTTTGCAGCAAGCAGTCTTGCAGCTCTTGGCCTCCAAGATGTCTGCACTGACAGCCTCAACCAGCTTTGGCCGGCCAGCCATGTGCCTCCACTATGAGAAACTGTATCTCCCCTCTAGAGCTGTAAGCTGAATAAATCTCCCTTTCTCCCTTAAGTTGCTTGACTTTGAGTGTTCTCCCACAGCAACAGTTAAGAGTAACCATTACAGTTACTAATTTCACTCTATCAGAAAGGCTTTTATTCTTTGCACCATTCAAAGCAGCACATACCGCTCACTCTTCTAGGTCTGAAGTGCTGCTCCATGCTCATTATACATAAATTAATTCATTTGCATACTTTGTCCTCCTCAGTGGACTTGAGATCTGATACATGGTTGTCTTCATTTGCCCCTGTGTGCCACTGTTTAGCATACTAAAAGTACACAAAGTGGGCTTTACTTTATATGAATAGCTGTATTAGTATTATTAACTAGCTGTAAGTTTTATATACTTTGCTGTATCAATCTCATGGAGCTGATTAAAAATATGGTAATACTAACACCAAAATTTTCAAAATGACTCTTTAAAAATAAGTTGCTGAATATAAAAAAGAGATCTTACATCTGAATGTACTTAATCAGCTGAAATGGGAAGGATTTCTATGCCAAAAATCTTTTTTTTAAACATTTTTTATTATTATTTCCACTCATACAAACTTAGTAGATACACCGGTTCCCTCCTCCTCCCCCCGACCCCCCTGCTCTCCCTCCCCTCTCCCCTCCTCCCCATCCCCCAGTGCCTCCCCCCCAATTCCCGGAGAATCCTTTAATGTGCCTGCCAGTCTCTCCTCTGGGCTCTCCTCTGAGATGACGTACAAGGACCCAGTGGCATTTCCCTGAATCCTTTCCTGTGTTCCCCTTAAGCATAGGAACACTACTGTTCTATGCCAAAAATCTTAAGAAACCTGATTTCTTGATCCACCATGATTACTCCATCCAAAATATTTTTGGCCATAAAAATTACCATTTCTTTTGGAGATTATTGTCATTCTCTGTTTAAAAATATGAAAACAAATATGTTCCCCAAATAAAATTGGTTAAATCATATCTTAATATTTTTCTGTATTCATTTTCCCTCTTTATATAATACTGGTAGTAACTGATAATGACATGATATATGCCTGAAATATCCTGGTTTGTGGTCAGATTTTATTTGAGAGTTCTTTCCCTTTGTCTTGGTGACAAAACAAAATCTTTTAAATAAAAAATATTTTTGGCATAACTTACTCTTGGTCATTAAAAAAATTCCAAAGTTCCTTTACAATTCAAAGTTTGATAATAAATTTGAAAATTTCATTTAATGATTGAGAACATTCAAGAATGTTTTTAACAACTTAATTAAAGTGGTTTCAAATCATTTAATGATTTAGATGGGTTTTTCTTTCAGTATGTATGTGTCCATTGTCTACTTACTATCCATTTAGGGAAAGTCACAAGTTTCAAATATTGTAGTTGTAACCAGTCAAATATATTTTCCAGAATTACATATTTCAGCTTGAAGTTGCACTAAGATTTCTCTAAACTTATTGTGCTTTTTTTATACATAATTATCGTAACTGCATTTTGTGTTGAAATGAACTATTTTCAAAGAATACTTTCTATGGGATTATTTCTCTGAGATTGCTGTGTTAGCTTTTCCTGTGAATTCAAGGGACACATTATGTATCGAGAGACCAAAGATGTGTCAACCATTCTCCCCAAGCTGGAGCCTCTGTCATAACACAGAGCCAATCTAAATGAGATTTAAAAGCTCATGCCCAAGGGAAGTGCATGCTATTAACTGGCAATGTATACAATTAAACTTAAAGCACGGTCACAGTGTTTTAATCAGGAAAGCTGAGAGTCATTTCTGTCCTAGGGGGTAATAAATGAAGGCAAAAGCAATTGAACATGCTTTCTGATGTGCTAAATGATATATGGGCTCTCTTGAGTCACCAAATTGGAAGGGCCACACGCTTAGTTAATCAACACTGCACAGTCATATTGGGGGAGAGGTGATAAATTTAACAGATGTTGCACTAGCAGGGGTCGGGGTAAAATGGACTTGATCCACCACCTCAGTAATTAAAGTGACGTCTTTAAATACCTATTATGGCATGCCTGACTATAAAAGAGATTGAATTTTTTTATTCTCAGTTGCTCACTGAATGGACTTAGTAACAATATCACCACTATGGTCAAGCTGGTCTCTGACTAATATTCATTGGCTAACATGTTGATGATTAGAGCAGATAATCAGATCCAGGGAGACCCGTTAATGCATCTCTTTTCAGAATTTTCAGAGCTGATTGGAACAAAATCACAATCAAAGGAAACCATTAAGACCATAGTCCAATAGTAAATTGCTGTTCTTTCAAGCTTTTCTCCTTTAAGCATAAAGCTTATATTCTATTCTCTGACTAAAGGATTTGTGTCCTTTTTTTCCATCACTGTCTAAGGACAAAAAGACAAAAGGAATTTTTAGCCAAAATTTAGTCATCTTCCAACTCACACATCAAAATTACAACTTCTTGTGATAGCACATATATTAAAACGGAAAAGTTATATTCCTAGAATTAAAAGTTAGAATCCTATTTTTTGAGGATAAAATATCTTGCATTCTGATATTTTAGTGACTGTTTAAATACTAAGAATGAAATTGAATTAGGCAGTGCATGGAGAGAAAAGGATTTAAAGACTCTTTCTAGTTCACCAAATTTCAATTAATTTCTCTATCATCACTACTTATTATCATCACACCTTGGATTGTATTTGCTGCTATTTGGTTAGTTGGTTGGTTAATTGATGTCATGGTTTGAAATGTATTCCCACAGTCTCATGTATTTTGGAAAGTCATGGCACCTTTAGAAGGTGGAGCTTTGCTGGAGGAAGGGGGTGGGTCTTGAGATGGATTAGTCCCACTTCACTTCTGGAGAAGTCTGCTTTTGTAACAGACAGTCTAGCAGGCCTCGTCCAGCTTCTGCCTCTGACCATGCCACATCCACCATGATAAACTATTTCTCCCCTCTAGAATAAGCTGGATAAATCTCCCTTTATCCCTTAAATTGCTTGACTTTGGGTATTCTCTCAGAGCAACAGATAAGAGTAACTAGTACACTTGGTTTGGCTCTAGTGACAATAGATTTTAATAGTCTTGAAAGATGGCTGTTTTCCTTCTCCTCATAACTCAGCAGGGATGGATAAAAGGCACTGCATCTCTGTCTCCACCTGCTATATCTCTAGTATTGGATGAAGAAAACTATAATCTGAAGGAAATGGAAAGAGATATTTATATCTCCTTTCTTATCTCATGTGATACACACTCACCCAAAATCCAAAGGTTCAAACTCTAAATCCAAGAGTCACTGAAATTGAACATCTACCCTATGCTCCACTGACATACATTCTATTGTTGAGTAGTGCAATATTTTGCAACGATATTGGGAACATCATCTGCTTGTCTTCCCTGGTCTCTTTTTTGTCACCATCTCCTCAGCTTTAAGGAAGAGGATCTCCTACTCAATTCACATGATGAAATTTTGTCAACAATGTGATGGTATTAAGAGGTCAGACTTTTAATGAATAGTCAAGTCATAGGGAAAGAGTCTACATGCATGGAATTTAGAAACCCATAAGGCTTAGAAAAAAGAACTTCGTTCTAGTCACTTTCACTCAGAAGACAACACATTGCTTTCTTCCTTGGAGGCTGCAGCCAAAAGGCTGTGTGTTGGAAGTGGATACCATAGCTCCTTCGTCTTGGACCCACCAGATACAAGAACTGTAAGGAATGAATTCCTATCACTTTGTACTTTCCCTGTCTGTGGTGTCTTGTTACAGAAGTACCCATGGGCAAAAACATAACCTCATATGAATAAGCCAGTCTCTGACTCTGTTAGCTTAATTGTAAAATGAAAATGAAAGTAATACATATTCTCTTTATTTTCACACTAATAATACTAAAATATTGAATGAGTGATATTTAAATGAAAAGTGTCAGTATTTGAAACTTACATTACATATGTTATGTTACATTGGGAGAGTTCTCCACCCAAACTCATAATAGCAAAAAGCCACCCTTCCTGACAGCATCTGTAACTAATCCTCCTTTCTCTGAACATTTCTGTGATTTAGAAGGAAGAATGGAAGCCAGGAACAAGTCACGACTGAATCAGAAGCTACAGAAAGAATGCAGCTCACAAAGCTTCAGAGTTACATCCTAAGAGAGAGAAACTAAAAAGAAACTTATGAAGTGAATTGTGTTCACAAATACACTTTCTACAGCTTGGTCTGGTTGTTGTATATAGATTTATACTTTACAATGACCTATTTTAACATCTCAAGAAATGAAATAGCTGCAAAGTAAATTGCTACGTGAATGTATTAAATGTATTTAATTACATGTTGATCCAAATCATGGTACTTTTAAGAGGAAATTATTATATCTCACCTCATTTTTCCTACTATAAAAGAAAAATAGAATGGATAATTTAAAAGGGATCTAAAAGACTTAGAGGCTCAACATAAAGATCAGATATTTGCCTGACTTCTGTAGAGACCATGTACTGCTCCTCACATAACAGAGAAACTAAAAAGAGTTCATAGGGAAGTTCCCATACAAGTCTTTTGAAAACATACACAGCTGCCATGAAATCATGAATCACACAGCCCTGTCATATCCATGATATACTATCCATGTAACTCTGAAGCTTTGTGAGCTGAGCATGGAAGCAGGCCCAGTGGAAGCCAATAAAGATGCTCCAAGCGGCAAACTTATCCCAAAAGAAAAGCATAAATCCATTTCAAAGCAAAGCCCTCATGATTCTGAAAGCTTTTTAAACTATACACCACTCATCAATATCTTTACACTGGAAGTCAACTTTCCACATGAAGTTCATGTGGCAGATGCTATTTAAGCCATAGCAGATGTAAGTCACGAAAGACCTTCTATAAAGTTATTTATCTATAATTTTACTCTAATTTTAGCACAATTAGATCTGAGAAACAGTCTTCAACCCAATGTCTTTTTCCGCTCCACCCGTGGTATTGCCATCCCCATTCCCACCCTAAGGCTCAGAGACTATCATGGATGAGGGGACAGTAAGATTGTAAGAGCAGGGTGGAACCTGGGTGAACCAGGGTGGAACAGGGTGAAACCAGATAGTGTATCATGGATATGACAGGGCTGTGTGATCCATGATTTCATGGCAGCTGTGTATGTGTTCAAAAGACTTGTATGGGAACTTCCCTATGAACATTTCACCATGAAAAGTGAAAGATTTCAAGAGACTCCATGTCTCCCTGAGAAACTGATGAAGATTTATGGTGATAGGGAAGAAAATGAAGATGCTTTCCTCATGGCGTACCCACGGGTACATACATGACTCATGCTCCTGGGAGGATTCAAATTAGAAAACTTTTTACTTAAAGCTCCTGCTTTTAGTAAAGATTGCTTTATGCTGAGATGCCTATTCTTTTTAAATTCTACACTTTTTCATTCTAAAAGGTAATAAAGTCACAAAATGATTTAGAATTTATTTATGTCTCAGAAACTGCCAGTATACCTTATACTTTCTTTCCTCTTTCCTTGCTCAGCTTGGTTGCCTTCATTTGTGTTAGAACTTCAAGTTGCATTAGATAGTAATCCCATTATATAGCCTATGGAGCTCTACCTCATACCACTCCAATTCTGGATTAACTTGTAGCTCTAGTATACAGTTGTATGTGGGCTCAATATCTTTGACAACACTAACACTCCATTTGAAGTTTGGGCCTAGGGTCTTCTGCTTTCAAAATATCTGCCTGTCTAGGGACCTGCTCAATTGCCCACAAATAACAGGGACAGCATGGGTTAATAGAACTTCTGAAGCAATTTCAAGCAGTAAGAGATACAATTTGATGTTAAATGCCCTGTCCCTTAATAACACAAATTAGGTTTAGATGGCCTTAATATTAGGTGAATTAGGAGAAGGAAGCTCCCCCTCTGCTCTTCATTTCCTTGAGCTCTATAACTAGAGAGGACTGCATGATAAGCAACCCCCATGAAGAGGACAACCCGAACGTTAATAATCAGACTCAAACACCATTTTCATTTAATTTTAATTAGAACTTTAGACAAATAACATCAGCTGCAAATTTTTCTGCTTTCCTTGAAAACTCATTGTGATTGATAGCTTAAGTAACGTCTGAGTGGGAGAATGATAGCACAGGGATTTTTAACACATTATCAAGAGTTATTTAGCACATAGTATTCTGAAGTACCATTTTGTGTTAGGTGTTAATGTCACAAGATTCTCAGAATATTTAAATTTATGGCTATAAAAATTCTTAAAATTAAATAAATGATTCTATTTAATTCACTCACCAACATTAGAATTTACCTAGTATAATGGTTAATATTAATTGTCAACCTGGCATTTAGGAGACAGATCTCTGGTCCTCTCTTAGAGGTATTCTTTGGATCAAGGTTAGATTCCGAGCATACATATAAGATATTATCTTGATGGAACAATTGCCGTGTGAAGTCCTATTCCATTGTGGATAGAGCCATTACATAGGGGGTGGATCTAAATAAAGATAGACAGAGTCAATAGAGCACAGGCAAATAAGCAATCATATCCACAGTGGTCCTTGCTCTCTGCTCTTTCTAGGGTATGAGCAGAAAAATGGTTTCAGGTTCCTGAGGCTATAATTTCCCTGCTATGACAGACTGTAGTTGTGAGCCAATGAAAACCTCCTCCCCTCAAAGTTGTTCAGGTCAGGTAATTTTGTTGCAAGTAGACTAAAACACATGTATGATGTTTAAATGAATAAAAATTAGATTGTTATAATTCTAAATGGCTTGACACTTTGAATCTAACTATATAAAATTGTTACCTGTGCTGCCATGTTTGAAAGAAATTCATTCATTCAACAATACCATTAATTGAATATTTTATGTTTTCCAGACTATACTAGGAAGTAATGTGAAGGGAAATTCTTGACCACAAAATAATGAGTTCAAAAACAGTATCAATGTGTGAACAGGCCAGCCTAGTTAGAAAAAGCAAGGCCATGATGAGGAAGGACAGGAAGTTTTAAGACTACTGGACACAGAAGCATAATTCAGATTTATGGTGCAAAGACAATTTTCCCAAGATATCCCTAAGTAGTTTCTTGATAATGGAAATATAAAAGTTTTTCTATTACAAAATATCTTCCTTTAAGAGAAAATAAGGATATTTACCTGAAAAATTCCACGTAAAAAACAATTATTTTATCTTTCTATAATTTTAAGTAGGGAAAGAAAATGTAAATCTTTGAGCAAATTTCTTCTGAAAGTGATTTATTGACTATGATCAGCTCTTTGTAAACATCTTAAAGGAGCAAAGTTTTAATACTTGAAATTATTCAGGAGAAAATAACCCAAACACTTTCATTAAGTGCACTGCGATAAAGGCAGAGTACTGTTGCTAATCCTAATTAAAGCTCTGTATAATGTTCCAAAAGACAAAGAACAGAAAATAATGATCCAAGAGAGAGACACTGTGACTGTCTCCATGCATTATTCTTTCCTTGGAAGATAAATGTTATATGAAGGTCAATCAATATTGGGAAGAAGAGTTTTTATCCCACTTAACTGTACTAATATTGAATATTTATTGAGCATTAACAATACATGAGGAATTGTTTAAAATTTTGAGTTAGTCATGGTCTCTGGCTAAGAATGATTATATTATTCATAACTACATTTGGTATCTAGCCATAACTGTTACAATGCCATGCTTCCTTTATTAGGAATTGAAATCTTAATTGTCATAGAATTATTAGGTACTTCACAGGTAACATTAAGCAAAGAAACTACTGTATGATCATGGCCTCTAAACATCAAGCTAGTGACAAATGAAGCCTACAGAAAGTAATTGAAAACATAGAAAACCAATGTAATCATTTTTTTAAAAAATCTATTAGCAAGGATTCAGAATCGAAAATCAATGTGCCTACCACGGCAAGTAGGATGAGGGAGGGAATAATGGGGAAAAACATCTAAGCTGGCATGTGGGGATGGGATAAAGGAGGGGCAGAGAGACTTATAGAAAAACCCTAAGATTATGGGATATAACCCATAGGAAATCCTATTAATATGATGAGAACATTTCTTTTAAAAAAGGAACAAGGGGCTGAAGAGATGGTTCAGGGGTTAAGACTCTGTCTTGCAAGCAGAATGTCCTGAGTTCGGATCCCAAGTCCACATAAAAGCACTTTGCAGAAATAGAAGCAGACTATACTTCCCACCCTGGTGGGCAGAACCTGGGAAAATCCCACAGAAAAGCAAAAATGTAGAAGCAAGCCAGATACACACATACACACACACATAATACAATAAATAAATTTAAAATTTAAAACTGTTATTTTAAAAAAAAACAAAAATAAAAAAGGAATAAGAATGGACAGTCACTATGCAGGGGATTACACAGAGAGAGAGATAAACAAGACAAAACAAAAAATGCTGGTTCCCTTAGAAGCCAGTGACAATTAAAACTATATTAGAAGTAGGAGGAAGGCGACACTTCCTGATAAGCTGTTGATCAGAAAAGTCTCAAAGGCCCCCAAATATAAATTTTTGCAATTGTTCTTGGTTGCCCTCCAAAAAATAAATACCTGTTATTGTGTCCAAAGATTGGAGGGACACTCAGCACTCAACCTAGAAGCCTTCTACAGCAGGTGTTCATTACGTGCCAAAATGCAGACCCAAACTGTATGATCCTAAACCAGACATATAAGCTTAATTCTCCCCCACCCCAAGGTCCAGGGAACAATGTGGAAGAGGGGGCAGCAAGATTGTAAGAGCCTGAAGTGGGAGGGTAAGGAGTCATGCAGTATCTCCTGGACATCATCTAGTTGTGCTATGCAAGGTCTCATGGCAGATCTGTATACTTGCACAAGAATTGCATGGGAACTGTCTTATTAATATCTCACTGTAAGAGTAGAAAGATCTCAAGAAGCACCACACCTCTGTGAGAGACTGATGAGGACTAATGTTGATAGGGAAGTACAAGAGGATGTTTTCCTCTATGGTACATACTCTAATCTAGGATGCTTGCTGGAGAATCTAGAATGCTTGCGGGAGAATGAATCAGGTCAGGCATAAGCCATCATAGACTAGATAAAACACAAGGGATCACACAAAGGAAAAATTTGAAAATAGGAGTGAATCAGGGAGGGGAGATGAAGGATTATAAGGGGAAAAGGTGGGGGATGGGATTTTTAGATTAAGGATTGAAGATATTATAAAGTCCCTATATTCATGTATATAACATTAAAAATAATAAAGATAAAAATCAATATGCATAAAACCAACTCCATTTTAGGTATAATAGCAGCAAGCAACTAGAATTGAAAGTTCACAAATGTACCATTTGTCAATGTGTACAAAAGTATTACATACTCTGGTATAAATCTAGAAATAGCAGAACAAGATCTACCATTGCAAACTCATACCGAGAGAATGTATTAAAAGAAGGCTAAGTAAATGGAGAGATGGACTATATCAGTGAATCAGCCGATGCAGTATTAAGGTGTAAATTAGTCCAGATTGAGCTGGAGATTCAATATTTTCTCCGACCAAATAACGTTGAACATTTTGGTAGCAACAGCCAAACTAATTCTAAAAACTTGGAGATGTTAAGTCTAGGCCAAAACATCCAGAAAAGAACACAGTAGAAGGGTTCGCACTACCTTATTTCAAGTCTTCTGGTAATTCTAGAATCACTATGTTGGCCAGGTAGTACAAAGAAGTTATGGTAACTTGGCAAAATATACAGAGTCTAGACACATGCCTATATTGTCATGGACATCAGATTTCCAACAGTTATGAATATAATTCAGAAAAGAAATCATAGTCTTCCCAGGATGTTTCTATGTCAAAAATAAATGTTAATTTATACTGTACACATTATACAAAAATAAACTCAAAACGGATCACAGACATAAAATGTAACTTAGTGCACACAAAAATATATGACAACAATCTCCACAGCCTTTTCATAATTTTCAGTTGGTATTAAAAGTGCAGTCAATAAAATTTAAACTGAGCAACTGAACTTTATCATAATTAAAGTGTGTATTCTTTGAAAGGCAATGTTAAACAACTAAAAAGATGTCACAAATGCAAAATCAAATTCATATCATATATCTGATAAATGTACTGTACCTAGATATTTAATGTTTTAAAAATTTTCCCCCATGAACATGGGCAGTTTATTGTTATTTACATGATAATGAAAGTTTAAGCATTTATTGAACCTCTTCTACTTCAAAAGTTAAATGTCACCTTCAAATTTTCTAGGATAAAGAGTTTCCATTATTTCCCAGAATAAAATGGAAAGCAGCTTTCCAAAAAAAAAAAAAAAATCATCCTAAGCACTTTTCAGTCAGTTTTATGGAGTCTGAGAAACTTTTGCAACCAGGAATAAAAATGCACATTGCTTTTACAATAGCAACCTCACACTCACACTTATCCTTGAACAAGCATTAATGTGAAAGTACAATAATCATATGCAGTTTTTAACCAGGTTTTAGCCTAGTTCTCTTTAATACATTTTATTCACTCAAATTTTGTCCATCATGCTAGTAAGTGAAAATAACTTCCACATATTCAGTCCTTCTGTTATCAATGCTACATTTAAAGTAAGTTTTTCCTAGAGCATGAGGATAATGACCAGAGAATTTCATTACTAAGTGTATAAACTCTTCTTGTGTCAGCAAGGACGATCTGTAATATCAAAAAAGTCCATAGGATCGTAATCCATAACCTTATCTGAATTCCTGTGTCAGCAAAGATGCAAAGTTATAACACATGTAGAAAACTCTTCTTCACCCAGCAATGAGAACCATATAGTATCCACTGAGCACCAAGGAATTACAGAGCAAATATAATCACATGCAATGTATGAACATATTAGTTAATATAATAAGACCAAGCAACGAATCAGGAAAATTGAAACCCAAAGTAAGTGTGAACTGGCTTTTAGGATCAATAGACAAAACTGTGGGAAGAAAAAGTAACTATGTGAGTGTAAGATACAGATCTGAATTTGAGTTGGACATACAGCAAGAGAGAGAGAGAGAGAAAGAGAGACAGAGAGAGAGAAAGACAGAGAGAGACACACATAGAGAGAAAAAGAGACACAGAAAGGCAAAGAGAGGCACAAACTTTTTCTAAAATAAATGTGATTGAACATCATTCTAAACATGTAACTTAATTTCTGAATGTGTTTATGTAGTTCATCTTTCAGGACATTCTTCATATTAGTATTGTTGCCCAATACTTCTGTGCAGAAATAAGAAACAAAGAAAAAAAACAACAAAGAAAGGAATGTAATCAGCTTTCTTATATAAATGCTGTTCAGTTTCTTTTTTTTTTATTTCCATTCATACAAACTTAACAGGTACACCGGTCCCCTCCCTTCCTTCACTGCCCACCCCCCTGTGCCCCTCTCCTCTCCCCCTTCCCTCATCCCCCAGTGCCTCCCCCTCCCATCCCCAGAGCATCCTTTAATGTGTATGCCAAACTCTCCTCTGGGCCCTCCTCTCCGATGAGGTGCAAGGACCCAGTGGCATTTCCCAGAACCCTTTCCTGTGTTCCCCTTAAGCATAGGAACACTACTGTGGCTGTCAATCCCTTGCCTCCAAGGATCCTAGTGCCTTTAGCCCATGCTAGACTTTGTGGGGTCAATAATGTGTTGGACATTGCGCAGGGCATGCAAAGTCCAATTATGATTGCTTCGGCCCTAACTTGTGTGGAGTATCTTGCATGTCATTACTCCTCCCATCCTTGTGCTCTTACAATCTTACTGCCCCCTCTTCCGCAAATTTCCCTGAGCTTCAGGATGGGGAGAGATTAGGCTGGCCTAGTTCCAGGTGGTTGATATAGAGGCTCTGATGTTCTGTATTATGGTTTGTTGATTTTTTTTTCAGTTTTTGCTGCTCCTGCAATGCCCTTCACTCCATCCTGATGGGTATTGGATGTCACCCCCTGGCCAGAGATAAAATCCTGTTAAACTAGAGTCTTGTTATAAGATTATATTCAAAGGTAGATGGAATAAGAGTAGGATAAGGAAAATGTAGTACATCTATACAATGGAGTACTACTCAGCCATCAAAAATGATGAATTAATGGAATTTGCCAGGAAATGGATGGAATTAGAAACAATTGTATTGAGTGAAGTATCCCAGACACAGAAAATTAAGAGCCATATGTACTCCCTAATAGGTGGCTCCTAGTACCAAACCCACTTAGAGACACTCAAGGATAAATCTCTGTAATACCTAGAGTAATTGCAAAGATTTGAACAGGAGGGATGGGGAAGGAGAGCCCCCCAGAAACAAGGAGAGAGGGGACCATGTTACAGCAGAGAAAATAAGTCACCATCAAGGACCGCAAGTAAGTAATGAGACATCTGGTTAAGTTCACAGACTTTCCTCCCAGATCATTTGCAACTGATGGGGTATGAGCTTACCAGAAGGGGTGGGCATATAGTCTGGCAGATTGACCCCTCCCTCACCACGGTTTCCTACTGTTCAGCTTCTGTTCAAAATAAGAATACAGCAAGCTGCACACCTTGTTTTAAAAATTAGACATCAACACAACAGACAATAAGGTCACACATTTAACTCTTCAAAACATATGGGAGAAAGATAGTTTTCAGTTATTTTCAGGTGATTTTAAGATCCTGTAGAATATCAAGACCTGCTGTAATCTATTGAAATTGGCCAGCATTGTTAGCCTCAGGTCAGAGGGTTAGTGTCATCTCACAAAAAGCCCTAATAAGTCAAATATAATTTTTATGAGATATACTCAAAATATTATTGTAATGAGTGAAGCATTACCACACATACTAGAGGGCATTTGTAAATGAATAATGGTTGGACATGAAAACATAATTAGGGGGATGGGGAGGGACGGGGGTGGGGAGGGGGAGCCGGGGGTACGGGGGGGAGGAGGAGGGAGGGAGGGAACTGGTGTACCTATTAAGTTTGTATGAGCTGAAATAATAATAAAAATGTATTAATAATAAAAAAAGAAAACATAATTAAATCTCAGACAAAAAAATGAGTCAAAAATAATTTAACAGCTCTGCAAATATACAGATTTACTCATTCCATTCAATTTAACATAATTCATATTGCAAAAGTAAACAAACAAGTCTGATGCAATATCAGTCTTCGGGAGAAATAGTTCTCTCATCATCCTCAGCTCATATCCTTTCCCAGGGAGACAAGTCTCCTTAAGATATTTCCTATACCCCACACACCTTGTCTGCTTACAGGTAAATACAAAGATAAGGTATTCTGCATGCAAAGGGTTTTGAATTGAATTTAAAAGCTCAGACAGAAGTATAATTCAGATGAGCAAGAGATTCACTAATTTTTCTGAATGTAAGATGAGAAGAATCTTGGCTGCCAAAATAACAATGGAAATCCCACACAATTCCATACCCTTGCTTAGGAGGCACCAAGCAGAAAAGCATTGGTATAGAAAACAAGGCAGATGCAATTAACAGCTGATCATGACAGCAGTGATGACCACAGCCAGGCTCAGGAGTTGAGAGAACAGTCCACCCTACAGCTACAGGAATAGCTGAAAGACAAACTTTCTAGTTTGCCAGTTAGCCAGACTCCAATCAGCTCTCTGTCTTATCCACCTACCCAAGGAATGCCACATCCACCATGGGGAGTGACTGCATCCACCAGGGAATGAGTCTTCTGAGTTCAGTTAGATAATTTTCTACAGGCTTGCTCAGAGACTTGGCTTAACTCGATAATTCTTCATAAGTGTGCCTAAAAGCTCAATTTTCAGCTGTCAAGCTAACATTTAAAATTAATTGTAACAATCACCTAACAGACTCCAGATGATATTTCTAAATCAAATATGATCCTTCTAAATCTGCATTAGAAAATTCCATAGTGCTATTGTTGCTTATAAATAAATTACAAATGTCCTGCCTGCAAAGCCTTTTATGTGCTTATAATTCACTCCTCTCCTCGCTGGATCTCCCTCAGTTTCCTCAGCACATTTTGATTTGAACTTCAAAATACTTCCTCAAACAGACTATTTTTTCTTATGTACTTTGTAAGTTTGTCTTTGTACTCTGCTATAATTTTTTCTCTTTAGTAATGGCATCTCTGGATCTGAGCAATATATGTCGTTGCTTCCCTATTGCTTTTAATGTAACAAGATCAGAAAAGCTAGAGTCCAGCTATAATTGAAAATTTGCACCCTCCACTAATGGTAGTGCAACTAAGGGAGCTAGTCTTAGCTCCCTCACCTTAAAGTACATCAGTAAGAGATTGTCTTACTACATAATATCGGGGGCAAGTGTCCCCATGTATACAAAGTATGAGAACCTGCCAGAGGATGAATTTTGAGGGAAAGGTAACTATCATTAGAATTCTATACCACTAAATTTAAAGGTGCATGATCTTTCTTATGTTTATTTCTATACTAGATAATCAGAGGAAGTGACTGGGGACATTTAATCTTTTAATTCCTAGCTGTTAGCACAGTGCTTGACAACGAATGGTCATTGACTGAAGAATAGAAAGGCCGGCGAGTAAATGGAATCATAGAGCATAATTCCTTGTTTGAAGACATCAAAGCACAAGAATTGAAGTGATTTGCTACGTGCTACAAGCTATGGTATGGCAGACATGTTTTGGAATACAGGCAGAAAGGACATAGTTAGCAGAATCTTGCCCATGTCCATCAGTCACTGCTGTTCAAGTGAGGCTGTAATCAGGTGGGCTTGCTGCCCTTCAGCCCCCGAAGCCCTAAGACTTGGCTGTGACCGGTTAGAACACCCCATTCCACCTCAAGACAGGGTGATTGTTCTAGAGGTGAAGCTCAATCAACTCCATAATAGCTCTAGTTAAAATTCACTACCCTTTTGTGAGCACAAAGGGAATGATCAAACAGTAACTCTAAAAGTACACCAAAGGAAGAAGGAAACTGAGGTATTTCTTGTAGCAGTTCAGATATTTTAGGGCACACTTCACTTCAGCATTGATGGTAGCACTTTGCACTGCCTGAACTATGATGTCACACAACACCAGTGAACTTAAAACATCGCAACTTAGACTGGAGAATATTGCATTGATGTAACCTGAAGTGTTTTACTGCACATACAGTGATCTGCTTTTACACTAACATGATGGTTTAATATAGGAAACAAAGACCTTTAATACTTTCTGCTACCACTCATCATGTGATAAATTATTTTATCTTTGGATTGTGTCATGTGAAAAACTTTAATTTTAAAGTTTGCTTACTTGTTTCATTAAAAAATGAATTTGAGTTAGGACAAAATGTCAAGTTTCTGAAATGATTTTAAGCATACTTTTACCATTCTGTGCTATGTATTTATGTGAAATAGTATCTCAGTTCTGTAGAATCAGTCTGATTGTAGAATCAATCAAGACAGTGATCCATATGGAAAGATGTTGAAGATGCTCTTTGTTCTGTAGTATCAATCAAATATCCACCACAATTTAATTCTTTATGTAAGGGCAAACAAGCACATCCGTCTTACTGATATGCAAATTGGCTTTAGTTTTTAATAAATGGTAAAATTACAGATTCGTCAAAGAATCATCTTAACTTTCTTTATGATTTGTTGTCAGAAAAGTGTGGTTCATATACTTGCTTTAGCTCTCAACTATTTCAAATAGTTTCCCCTTTTCGGTTGCATATAAAAATTATATATGGCAAGGGAAACATTTTTAAAAATAGTTTATTATTTTCTTCTTAGTAGCTTTTGATTTTCATCCTGTCACCCTTGAACACTAGCCAATGCTCCCAGGACAGTGTTGTAAGAAAAAAAATAGAGAGCATATGAGGCTAATTATTGGCTTTAAAATTAATATGCCAAAGCTAAACATGAAACGAATGTACCTGAAAGAAGCCTGGCTATTTGAGTTTTTCCCATTGAAGGGTTATAAGATTTTTCTGGGAATATCTGAGAAGAATAAGCATGAACTTATGCATTAAAGGAAATCTCTCAAGAAGGAGTCTATAGCCCAACCTTCTTCTGAATAAAATACTTAGTATGAGACTTGGAGAGCAGAAAGCTAAAACTGAAGAACCACAAAGGTATCCAGAGCTCTTCTGGCAGAGAGGATGATTTCTACTCTTGCAATAGAGATCTAGCAGTTTTTCTAACCTTGAAGAGAATTTCTGTGCAAATACTGGTGGGGATTATAAATGTAAGTGCCTGTGTAAGGATTCCAGGGATGTCGTATTAAGGGCAGCCTCACGGACACCCTGAGGGGTCATCTTAGATAGAAAGAGGTGAAGACAGAAGGATCACAGAAGCAGCTATAAGCATGGACCAATAGAATTCACAGGAATGAAAATAGGCAGCAGAGGTCAATGTGGGAAGCACACTGGTGAGGACCACAGTGGATGATGCAGCACTGTGCTTCCAGCTAGGACCGATGATATCTGAGCACCTTATGTCATCTTCCGGCTTCCCTCTTGAAACCTATGTGGCACTACATTAGCCTCTTAGATTTACCTGCAATCTCAAAGAAAAGTGGACACATTCATATCTATTGCTGTGAAGTTCTCTCTCGCTCGCTCTCTCTCTCTCTCTCTCTCTCTCTCTCTCTCTCTCTCTCTCTCTCTCTTTCTCTGTGTGTGTGTGTGTGTGTGTGACTTTAAAATCTATTCATTCACACAATTCTGTGGACTAGTGATATTGAAGTCTCCATCCAAGATATCACAGGCTTGAAAAAGGTGTCTTCCAGACTCATGTCTTATTCTGAGGCTCAGGAAAGCATCTTCTTCCAACTTCTCTAAGGTTCATAGAGAATTCAGCACCTTGTACTTGTAAGAATGAAGTCCTTAATCTTTGCGGTCTATCAATCAGATGCTGCCCCCAACATCTGAACACTATCTATACCCTGTCACACATTCCTGTTCATCCTTAATGGAATCCATGAGGAATCCAGTCCCTCTCAAACTTCAAATCACCCTGATTATTTTCTAACTACTAGACCAAGATATAAAGGGCCCCTATAGCTCAGTCACATTGGATCCTTAAATCAACTACTTTGAGAGCTTTGTGACATCTTCCAAACTTACGCATAGCAACCCCTAGATTTATACTTCAGTGAGTAACTGGAAGATGTGGTGTGATTCCAGAAGCCAGAGATATTGAAAACGGGTCTATCACAGCACTCTGCCCACCCCAGACAGGGAGAAGATACTTGGGTGTTACACCCTAATTATATATATTAAGGCACTATTTTTAACCTAAAATTTCTTTTAGCTGAATCTGAGTTGTCAAATTTTCCTAATAATCTTTAGAACATGCTTAAATCTGTGAGATAGTAGTCAAGAACAGCAGGAATCATCCAAGCGTGCTCGTTAGAGGAAGAAGGGGTAGGGATATTACTTTTCTCTCTCTTTCCAAGTTCTTTACCACCTGGGTGATCTAACCCAGGTGAGACCCAAGTCCCAGTGTCAGAAGTACAACTTGGAAAAATTCAAAAAAGCAGCAGGATTCTGCACAGTCTTCAGAAGGTAAGGAGGCATAAGAAAGACAAGAAGGTGCTTTGAAGAGTACTCTTGAATTCCACTCACTGTAAGAGTACTCTGATCCATGTAGACCAAAAGGGTTTCACCGTGAAATTGCTGCCGTGTAAGAACCCTCCATCTGACAGGGGTTGAGAGCCAGATTCCTGAGAATTTTGATTCCTTCATGTAACAAAGAAGGAAAACATTGACGAGTTATACGGTGGAGCTCTGCTTTCCTCAAAACACACACACAAACACACACAGAAACACACACACATACATGTATACATACATACACAACTAATTAACATTACAACTTAATTTTTCAACATTAAAGTGCCTTTTGTAAATACAGCTAGTTTGGTATAGAACTTTTGCTTTTACCTTACAAATAATAAAATCAGATTTTTGATAGATTATTATTAAGCTTTAATTATGCAAAAATTTCACTGGTAATTAGTAAGGATTTATCCATGATGCTAAGTAACAACTCTTTCCATGGCCCAAAAGAAATGGTCAGTCTCCTTTAGGAATAGAGACTGAACAAATTGAAGAGATACTCTTTGATCAGTGTCAGGAGTACCAAACAGCTCCTGAATTTATTCAATTCATAGTTTGTTTTTGTGAAAGAAGACTGAGCTATTTATTTTTGTCCTATGGGCAAAACTCAGACTATAATGGTAAAAATGCCATGGTGAATGAAGAAAAATGATGATAACTCCCAGAAGAATAGATGAACCTTTTGCAAAAAGTAAATAAATATCAAGTCACCGAGTCACTAGAAGCCCCAAGCTGCTCTGAGGCATAGGGCTGAGTGGGAGGCCTGGCACAAAGAGTAAGTGAAGATTTATATTTAAAGTGAAGCAGTCTCAGTAAAGCCTGATTAGCTCTCCAGAACAGAAGTTCTGCCCTGAAATCCCTAGATGTGACCTCAA
Organism: Typhlomys cinereus; assembly: GCA_023101885.1. Taxonomy (NCBI): domain Eukaryota; kingdom Metazoa; phylum Chordata; class Mammalia; order Rodentia; family Platacanthomyidae; genus Typhlomys; species Typhlomys cinereus. The sequence continues at coordinate 656,526 of JALPQD010000221.1, read as the reverse complement.
TTTTCCTGAAGCTATTTAATATCTTTGGACCACATTCCACTCTTAAGGGCCTTAGAGACACCTTATTGAAAATGCATGCTTTGATATCCTAATACAGGGAAACAAATGGCCTTCTCAGTGTGCCTCAGGAGAAACTTTTGGGATACCCAATCTGCCACTACTACAACTGGAAGAGAATGGATAATTCCTGGAGAATGCTGCCTTGTATATTTAGTAATTTGTGTAAAGTCAGTTTAAAACAACTGATCTGCATTAATTATTTAGCAATTGAACAAAAAAGTGACTACCTGAAAATAATGGTGATCAGATTCTGACCTAAGGATTCTCTTCACTGTTCCGCAATTCATCTCTGCCTATTTGAGTCCCTGGTTCTTCTGACTTTTCTCATCAAAATCCTACACTGCCTTTCTTTTTTTTTTTTTTTTTTTTTTTTTGCATTACAAATTTTTTTTTATTAAAAATTTAATTATACATTTTAAAATTTTTTACCAGTTCCCTCCCTCCCCCCTCCTCCCCCTCCCCTTCCCCCAGTGCCTCCCCCCCAATTCCCAGAGAGTCCTTTATTGTATACGCCTAACTCTCCATTGGGTCCTCCTCTCCGATGACATATAAGGACCCAGTGGCATTTCCATAAGCCCTTTCTCTTGTTCCCCTTAAGCATAAGATCACTACTATGGCTGTCAATCCCTTGCCTCCAGGGGTCTCGGTGCCCTTAACAGATGCTAGACTTTATGAGGGCAACAGTGCGCTGGACATTGCGCAGGGCATGCAAAGTCCCATTACGATTGCTTTGGCCCCAACTATTGTTGAGAATCTTGCAAATCGTTGCTCCTCCCATCCTTTTGCTCTTACAATCTTACCGCCCCCTCTTCCGCAAATGTCCCTGAGCTCCAGGATGGGGAGAGATTAGGCTGTCCTAGTTCTATGTGATTGATATAGTCTCTGAAGTTCTGGATTGTGGTTTGTTGATTTTCTTTTGCAGTTTTGCTGCTCCTGCAATTCCCTTCACTCCATTCTGCTGGGCACTGTATGTCACCCCTTGCAGACCTTGATGGAGGCTTACTGCCTTTCTAAGGCACCTTGGAGCCCACCCAAAACTTGATTCAGAAGGATTGTTTTCTCAGTCATTTTACTGATTTTCATTCCTACAATTCAAATTGGTATGTCTATACTTCCCCTAGGAAGCCTGTAGTTCTCTCTTGCTAAGTCCAGGTAAAAAGCTGAATAATGGCCAAGCAAAGATAACAAGACCTAACCCCTGCAATCTCTGACACCCTATTTGGACAAGGAATTTTTCGGGGGGGTTATTTTTTATTTATTCTTCGTTCATACAAACGTAATAGATACCCCTGTCCCCTCCCTCCTTCCACCCCTCCCTGGACCTTCCTACTCTCCCCTTTTCTCCTCCTTTCCCCCCTCCCTCCCTTTCTCCCAGTGCTGCCTCCCCCATCTCTGAAGCATCCTTTAATGTGTATATCAAACTTTTCTCTGGGTCCTCCTCTCTGATGAGGTATAAGAACTCAGTAGCATTTCCTAGAACTCTTTCTTGTGTTCCCCTTAAGTATAGGAACACTATTGTGACTGTTAATCCCTTGCTTCTACGGATCCTAGTGCCTTTAGCCCATGCTAGACTTTGTGGGGTCAGTGATAAGTTGGTCATTGCGCAGATCATGCAGAGTCCTATTACAATTGCTTCGGTCCTAACTTGTGTGGAATATCTTGCATATCATGACTTCTTCCATCCTTGTGCTCTTACAATCTTATTGCCCTCTCTTCTGCTCTCTTACTTCCTCTCTTCCCTGAGCTTCAGGATGGGGACAGATTAGGCAGTCCTGATTTCAGGTGGTTGATATAGAGTCTCTGATGTTCTGAATTATGGTTTGTTGATTTTTTTTCAGTTTTGCTACTCCTGCAATGCCCTTGGCACCATCCTGATGGGTATTGGATGTCACCCCCTGGCCAGAGATAAAAAGCTGCTAAAATAGAGTCTTATTATAAGGATAGATTCAAAGGTAGATGGAATAAGAGTAGGAGACTGCGGTGAGGTGTGGGTCAGTCTCCCATTGCAAAATGGTTAACTTCTATCTGCCAGACTGTATGCCCTCCCTTTCTGGTAAGATCATACCCCATCAGTTGCAAGTGACCAGGAAGGACAGACTGTGAGCTTAACCAGATGTTGGACAAGGAATTTTGCAGTATAATTAAATCACATATTTTGTAATGAAGACACTGTCCTGAATTATTTTTAAAGACCCTAAATACCATTTCAGTGTTTGTTTATTAACTTCATTGAGAGAGTTTATGTGTTTTCATCCTATTACCTATCCCTACCTTGTATCTTTTCCCTTCCCTACTGCTCTCCATGTGGGAGCCAATAGTCTCCCCTAGGATGCTTGCACTAGTTAGTGTTTGGTTACCTGTTAGGGCACAAATTGCCCCCAGGTGGGTAAACTGTACAATATAGAAGTTTCCCTTCTCTTTTGTAAAGCACCAGTCTCATACAGTCTCTCAGGATATCATCACATCTGATGGGATTTTTTTCTGTGTGCCATTGCAAAGTGTTGTCAGGCAGCTATTGTAGAGGTCTAGTGGAATGAAACAGTGTTGTATTGAGTACAACAGTTCTGATAAGAACAGCGGCTACTGTCTGACATGGTCTCTTCCTGTCCTCTGGCTCTTACATTCATACCACCCCCTCTACCACAAGGTTCCTTGAGTCATAGAATAGGAGGTGGTTTAGACATAGTGTTTAGGGATAAATACCCTCCATCTGATGCTTTTACTCCATATTATACTCCTTTGTGGTTCTCTGCACTACCCATTTTCCACTGCACAGGTGTACAGTGCTTTTATAAGCAAGGAGCAAATATACACAAGCACATTACACGCACAGGAGAAAACACACAGAAATGGAGTTTCCACTAGAAATTTTAGATGGAGTGGAGACAAGGCAGCCATGATTGCAGACTTCCAGTCCCAAAACTCTGAGAAAATACATTTCTGTCTGTGTTAATCCACATGTTATGTATGGAATGCTAGTAAAACAGTACATCAGAGTGCCGGGACTTTCTTTTTCTATTCAGAATTTTTTTTTTTTGCTTCATTATGTTCATGGTTACTCTCCCCTCCCTTCTCTTTCTGCTCTTCTCCCATCTGTGATAGTTAAGCCTGAGTGTCAACTTGACACACCTGACATTAACTAAGATCAGCTGAGATCACACCTGGCAAGATCAGCTGAGACCACCTGAAGAGATTATCTGGATATTACAAAGATTAGCCCTAGATCTGAACAGAAACTCCCCAGATCTCATTGGAACTTCCCAATAGTGGACCAGATTTAAAAAAAAAAAAAAAACATAGAACAGAAGACTAAGAAAGGAAAGAGAGACTCCAGGAATTTTCCTTCCCAATAGCCTCTTGGATGAGTGTGACATAGCCTGTCTCCAGCTTCCACCAGCCAGTCATGCAGCTTCCACTGTCAGAGTCTTGTTTTCTCCTCTGAAACTGTAAGTTAAATAAATCTTCTTTTCTCCCTTAAGTTGTTTGACTTTGAATGATCTCTCACAGCAATAGTTAAGAGTAACTATTACACCATCTTCTCTCCATTTCCCAATCTCATCATTTCCCTCCCACACCCATGTCCTTCTGCATGTGTGGGTCACCAGACTTCCTTTGGGGTGCCTATGCCTGTAGAGGACCACACCTCTGTGGTAGTTTAAGTGAGCTTTCAGTGGGTCTAGCAAATACTACTCAGATGTCAAGAAAAATGGATTAATAAAAATGTGCTGGTAAATATATGGTGTTTGAAGAAATTATGCTGAGCAAAGAGTAGTGAACTTTCAGAATGCTATAAATAATGGAAAGTTCCATAACTACAAAAGAACATAATAAGTCATGGAGGTGGAAGCCAATGCCTGGTCTTTGATAGTTCCACAGTTACATTTGGTGAGACAATGTAATTGTAAGTAAAGTTGAAATTTCATGTTTAACTATTATAAACATGTAACCCTTCCTTCATAAAGTTATTTAGGTTCTGTTATTTCTAGGTAATTATTGATTTTAACCCATGGTTTATTTATGTGAAAAGAAACTATTTTATTAGCGAAAACAGAAATGGCCCTGAGAAGCTCTTATTAGAAGCTGTGGGTAATCAAATAAATGTCTTAGTACCAGGTATGTGAGACCTCCTACTGAACTGTTGAACAGAGAGGCATCGAAGGCCTCTACACAATATAGGCATTTCTTATTCCTCTAGGTTGCCTTCCAGAAACTGATAGTAAATCCTATTCTAAAGGCATCATCCATAAGGATCACAGGACACAGAAAACAAGCTGGAATGGAAATGGAAGCTTCTCTTTATCAGCCAGCCTTCAGAGTGACAGAGGTATGATGCAGGCTGCCAGGAGAGAAAAAATATCAGCAGCCTTTCCCACCTATGAATGCTGAAAGCTACAGTAACAACCACTCTGGGGAAAGGAGACCATTGGTGCAATAGTGGCACATAAGGTAAAGGGTACCCAACTCCTTCTGATGAATCTAAGATCTGCCTTTTGACAGGGAATACATGCCTGGTACTGTAAACCTAGTTAAATATACATGAAAAGGGTGACTACAGGCCCCAAGTGAAATCAAATGTAAATACTTGATAGCAAACTACCATCTAAATGCTTCTCATTGTACTGATAGATTAGAGAAACTCTCAGTACTCAAACAATAAATGCACTCTTCTGATGGAAGATCTGCAATGCACATCAACATGTAAATGGCAGACAATAAAGAAATGAAGTTGAGTATCATGCCTTGCAGTAGGATGTATTAGTAACAAAGAAGGTGTCATAGGCTCAGGTGTCAACTTGACAGTTGAAGGTTTGATCTCTGGGCACATTTGTAGAGAATTAGTTGTTGAGTTAAGCCTAGAGCAAATCTATAAGAGATTGTGTAGCTGATGGGGAAAGTCCAGCCTATGGTGGGTTGGACTAGGCCTTGAATAAGTGAATAAAATACTGAGAGCTTGTTGAGGAAGTTGGTATCCTTGTGTATACTTGGCCAGACTTGCTGGTCTGGCAAGTAAGGATCATCCCTCTCTCAGCTATTATGTAGAGATGGTGTGGCCAGTTCCCTCAGCCCTGGTGTTAGTGTGTGAGCTCTCCTGTCAAGCTGGACTGAGAACTGTAACCAGAAAATCCTAAGAGAATAAACCCCTTGTTCCCTTAAGCCATTTGATGGTCACTTATCAGCAACCATGCAGGCTAACTACTACAGAATGGAAGCTGGGAAGTGTTGTCTTCAGCCATGAAACAGTCCTGTACTGGCCTTTCACCTCCAAATCCATGCTTCTCCCATTACTAACAAAGTGTCATCAATATATTCCTTCAATGTTCCCACATCTCTATTGAGGGAATATCAATCAATTATATGTGTCTACATTATTCATCTAATTTTTAAAAAATGTATACGGAATGAAAAATTGGAATGGAAATTTGCTAAATTTGGTAATTGCCTTTCTAGTTTGTTTATAGCACTTACAATTTTATTCTCTGAAGGTAATGCAGAGTGCTATTAAAATTCATCAGTTTTACTCTCTAAAATGTCCATGTCACTCAGAAACTAGCAACTTTCTCTAACCAGCTCTGAGTTTTTTCCTCATGCCCTATAAGTTCTCTGAAGCAAGGAATAGGGGCAAAGGTGGAAACACTAACTACTATAACAAAGTATTATTTAGAGCTATTTTCTGTAATTGTAAAGTGCTTCCCAAATGTCTTATTCTTTCCTGTCCAAAAAGTGGGGTATTTTAATACAAATAATTTCAATTTTAAGGGTTTTTTAATAGGTGCTTACAGATCATATTTATTTATCAGAGTAAAGGAAAATGACTCAAGAAGAGAACTAAAAGACACTAAAAATGTGCACCACTTCAAGATCACCAAATCTCTTCATGGTTCATTTCACTCCATAGTCCCCAGAAAGAGGAAAGGCTTGGAATTAGCAAGCTCCCATCCACCCGCCACGGAGCAAGACAATAATTCTGCTGCATCTCCACTATGGTTGAGGATGAAGTTGAGGACCAGGTCTCAGAGGTTAATTAAAGCACCCACAGAAGGATGCAGAAGACAATTATAATGTGTCGCAGAGTGCCAGCTATACCCCAGGCTTTATGAGACCCTTTTTACAGCCAGTCTTTCTAAATGGGGAAGTCAGTTTTATGTCACTATAAATTGCATTTAATTGCAGTTTTCGTTACATGATTTACTGTATCCTTGTCTTCTTAAAATTTCTAATTTAACTCTGCTTCGTGATACCATGCTTTCTCCTATAACTTTTCTCTCGCTGGCATTGTATGGTTCTTCCTGTTTCTGCTAAGCAGGAGAGCTTTGATCTTCTAAGGCTAGAGGTCTGGGTCATTACAATTCAGCCCTGGCATCAGTATGAACCTGTCTAGACTCTAAATCTAAGTCTGGTCCTTGGGTCTATCCTGCATTAAGGCATTTCAAACAGTTTCAAAAGAAGACCTCATCTTTGCAAACCTACTATGATAAAAGCTTAAAACACTCGAAGAACTTAATTCAATACAGCTTTTTTCTTTCCTGCAAATTAGAATTCTAAATCCCAATGATAATGATTGGTAGCATGTTGGAAATACAGATTGTTAGAAATGCTAAGGCAAAATCGTCACAGGCTTTATCAAGTTGAATCATGGAGAGGATCAAAGCCATAGGATCACAGTGTGAGCACCAGAAGCCACTGGCTTTCATATGAGCACTATGCAAGTATAAATTAGCACAGAGTGGCAAATTCACAATATATTAACTCCCTGCTTTGGTGTTTTAAGGATGTTTGGTAACCTGAGTGATATTAGGCTAATGCTCTTGCAACGGTCAAAATTAATTATCCACTGACACCTAGCAGACACATGAGGAGTCTCTGGTTTAAGGTTGGCCTTTGCTGCATGGCTATGAGGAACTGTTTTGAATGCAAAATGGCTGTAGGTTGCATCCTTTCCCCTGAGTTTGGGATCTTGGATTGTATAAAGAATGGAGAAAGCCAGAAAAAAGGAAATACACATGCACTAGCTCTTGCCCTTTGCTATTACTGTTTGATGTTGCCAGCTACTTCAAGCTCTTACCATTAACTTGCTAGCAATGAGGGCTATCGCCTGGAACTGTGAATCAATAAACCCTTCATCCCTCTAAGTTGTTTGAGTCAGGCATGTTCTTGAAGCAATGTGTAATGAAGTGACAACACTATGTAGGGAAATACACACACATACACACACACACACACACAATTACATTACTACTCTCTTATGATAGAAAAATCTAAATAGGTCATATTTCCTAGTCAGGATTTCATGTGTCCCCACAGGTTAGTAAATGGCAGCTTGAATCTCCTTATGTGATCCATCCTGCACACAAATCAGTACATTTTAAATTTCAGCAAAAGGAAAAACTGAAATATCTTCATTCCTTTGTGAAATACTAAGCTGATTTAATAGAGAAAAACATATAATTAGTCAAGAAAGGACCAATACTACAATGGAGATGAAGACAATTAACTTTATTTTTAGCTGTATTTTGAACAAATTTCATTTAAATTTGCAAAGTAATGCATGTGATTCTCAGATGTCTTAAGTGTTATTTAATTACATATTCTTCTTTCCCTTTCTTTCTTTCCACCTCCTTCCACCCTTCTACATTTCCTTTGTCCTTCTCTTTCACTGTACATACTTTTTTACTAAACTGTTGTAAAGCAATTTGAAGATGTGATATACCACATTCTTAAATGCTTTGATTTGTATTTTCTAAACAGAAATGTATTCTTAAACAGGTTTATAGCCATGGTTATCAATATCTGTGCCAGTTAGAAACAGGTATCAACTTGACCACTGGGAGGTCAGCCTTGGGAATACTAAAAGTATTCTAATACTAAAAGAGAATGATTTAGTAAAGAGAACCCCCAAGCAAGTCTGTGGAAGATTATCACATTGATGCAGAAAGACTCTTAGTGAGTGGACAGGTGGATTAGATAGAGAGAGCTGGCTCAATACTGTGGCATATACGGAGATTTTCAAGTGATTAAGGTATGTCTTTCTCTTAGTTTTCTGTGGATATGGTGTGGCTGGATCTCTTAGTTCCTGAAGTTGCTAGGAATTCTCCTGCCACGTTGATGAAGTACGATCAAGAATTGTAAGCAAGAATAAACTTCTTGATCCCTGTTTATGTCCTGTATTCATATCTGCAGCATGAAGAGAAACTGCAACAATATCAGAAAATGAATTTTAATCTAGCCTAGAAATATATTTACTTTTACCAATATATTGCTTATTCTTTTTATAGCTATAGGAATGCTTTTTTTTTTTTTTTTTTTTTGCTGTCACATACCTCTATTGAACTGTCCCTCAGATTGACCAGGTGTTTCATGATTGACACATATCCAGGTGACAAGCCATTATTTGATCTTTTTAAATGACAGAATGCTCCTTCTGCCTTTGAAGGAGGATATAACCTGTGAATCAACATTCCCATCGTATCAAGATATGGAACATATTATATTTCTGGTAATAATAACATTCATTATTTGGCTGAGTTGACATCATCTGTTTTCTCCACATTTAAATTACCAATTCTCCTATGTAGTTCACATGTCTCTTTAGGGAGCTATTTTGAATGGTGTACACCTCCTGTTTTGTGTCTTTAGGGAGATATTCTGAGCAGTTCATTCTTCCTGTTTTTCATCATTTTTCCACCCACTAATGTGAGCATCCAGAAATGATTTTGACAAAGCTGTCTTTACTGGTGGTTTTGCCAAACGACATTTTGCTTGTTTCATCATTCTTCTACATCTCATTATGGAGGCTAGTAAAAGTTTTTTAAAATATTGGTAAATGTAGCACAAAAGTTAGTTTACAAAGTCAATCTGGAAAGATATGAGCATCTAAACATCTAAGTCTCTATAGGAGAGTGTGTCCCATGAAAAATGATGGGATTCAGGTGTCCAATATAGTCAATAGAGCAAAGAAACTTCCTGAAAGAAGAAAACCCACGTGTCCAAACACTTTACAGAACAAACATTAATAATAATAATAAATGAGAAATACAATGTCACTTGTAGCTAAATAAATTACAAATGAAAGGTACAGCAAGCTACCTGCAGGAGACTGTCTAGCTGATGGGAAAGGCCCAACTCAATGGTGAGTGGGATTAAGCCAGAGTAAAATACAGAGAGCTGATTGAGAGAGTTGGCATCTTTGTGTACACTTGCCCAAACATACTGGTCTGGCAAGTAAGGATTTTCCCTCTCTCAGACTTAGAGATAGTGTGGCAGTTCCCTCGGCCCTGGTGTTGGTGCATGCTCTCTTGTCAAGCTGAACTACGAACTGTAACTAGTAATTGTAAGGGAAAATAAACCCCTTGTTCCCTTAAGCCATTTCATAGTGATTTATCAACAACCATGCAGGCAAACTGCAACAAATGTACATATTTTATTATAGCATTGCTAATGAAAACAAATGTAGCAATCTTAATTAATAATGTACTGCTACTGAAATAATTCAGATACCAAAATATAGGACTATCCATATGCTTGTATTGTATATGTACATACCTAAAGCTGAGTCTGCAGCCACAGGCACACATAGCATAATATGTAACTACATAAATTTGTGTATGAATCCAATATAATTTTCGGTAAAATGGAACAATGTTCAGATCTTACAAATATGAAAACATATTTCTGCATAATTTCTGGTGTCTGTGTACCAAGTAAAAGTTTATTATTTTACTGATACTATTCCTTGAACAATATTTCTTTCATTCTTTCTATTATCTTAGTGTATGATGTGTCTAGGGAATCATATTTTATCTTCTTTCCTTGAAGCAAATCCCCCCTTGCCATACTAAATGTCAAATGGATTTTAATTTAAAATCTTCAGTGGCGAAATTAAGGAAAAATCAATCCTTTTTCCTGAATTCTCACCTTCACTTTGAAGAAAATCTTCATTTTTAGAGGTTATATGTTTTCTAGTGAATAAAATGATGCAAATGATGGTGTAGCATACCAAAGGGAACTAATTGGAAAGGTTGCTTAATGAGTACTTTCATTATTATCGGGTCTAAGATATATTAATATTTAATATTATATTATCAAACTTTTCAAAACTTACTTCTGGATATTTCCATTAACAATGTATCTCCATAAAAACTATATTGAAATGTAGTAATTATAGCACTAGTTTCTCTTTTTGTTTCTCTTATTTTACATTTTCATGATTTTCCCAAGTCAAATGGAATTATATCATCAAAATTCTATAGCCATAACACAAATCAAAAAATGTATTTCATTCATCTTCAAATTTAATTAGAAAAGTGTAACTGTGACCTTTCTATTGCAGTGCTGAATGTTTTTCTTAACAAATGTCCACAGGCAAGAAATAATTATCATAAAATGTGAGCAAGGCACACTAAGGTACACAGCCAGGAGGTTATTTATCAGCTAATAGGGTATCTCTCAGTTTGATATCGTGCAAATGTTTTATCATTATGGAAATTTAATTTGCACCTTTGATTCCTGTGTGCTTCCCTTCAGCCCAGCTCAGCTGTTCAGAGTTACCTTTTATCACAATAATTGTAGCTCTGATTGATTATTTTTCAGCCATTAAAATAGAAAGATATCTGCTATTTAATGATTGGAGAACACATGGCACTTCAAGTTTTCCTTAGCACTCAATAGCAACTTATTCGTTCTTTCAACTGAAGTCATAGTAATTTTCAGATACTTGGCATGGTACTCAGAGCAGGAACATTTTAAGGAGTAGTGGGAACTGCTCAGAAAGATTAAGTCTTCTTTCTTACATTTTCCCATACTTTCAATGTAACAGCACATGCAAATTATCACTTGAGATTTTGGCCATGCCATAAAATCAAGAACCACCATATCTGTTTAGTGGAGTTTAATTTAGAATCTGGTTCAAATGTCTACTCGGGTCATTCCTTGAGTTGGCCCACACTCTCAAAAATGCATTTTATTTTCTTTCTTATTAAACAATCAACATTATAAAACCTTCTCTATTTTGTTGCTAAAGAGATGTAGAGATACCTAAAATCTTAAAATAAATTGACATAATCCTACAACTTAAGTGCCAACAATAGTCAACCTATTGAAAAATATTAAAGCCATATTAGGTAGTGATTTATCAAGATCAAAAGGCAATGAATGCATGCACCTCATAAATATGTGGTACTGGTGAATGTCAATAGCATAGAATATTACCTTCTCAATTGATATCCTCAAACCAAAATCATTCTGAATGATTCTGGTAATTCCAGCCTCTTGCCAGATTATGAGTGCTACTGGTACGGTATCTGGCCTGTGAGATTCAGAAGGTCAGGCAATATCACAAATATCCAAAGAGTCAATGTACTTATTATGAAACATATACAAAAAGCAAATGAATCAAATTTAATATGAATTAAAATCTTAATGTATGCTGTCATTTTTATTGGATATATTTTTCATCATTTTATTAACAACTTTTGTTCCTTTAGAATTTCATATATACTGTTGCAGCTGACCCCCCCTTCCCTAATCACCCTTCCATCTCTGCCAGCCCTTCTACTTTCCTGCAAATCTCTCTGATATCCATGGATCTTGTTTTGTTTGGTGTCCCACTGTATTGAGACAGGGGAATCACTGAAGTCATGGGTTTGGGACTGACCATTTCAGTCTGGTTGGATTGCCTGGTAAGTACACATTTTTAATATATATTCTTACATCCCTGGAAAAAAATACCATTTAATCATACCAAATCGTGCACTATTTTTACTAGATGTAGAAAATATAGTAATGAATAAGCCAATGATGATTTCTGTGAGAAAGCTTCATTCTAGTAGAATTTGTACATTACTTAAGAAAGCACACAGGCTTGTACACAGGCAAGAGCAGATCAAAATAGAACAGGAAACCAGAAAATGAAGGTGGGTCTGCATCAGAGTCTTGGACAGGCTTTTTCGCTAAGTCCAACACAATGATACTAATGTGAACTTGTAATATCTGTGTAAGTGGCATAAGATTCAAACAAAATGACAGCATTGTTGATTGTGTTCTTGCACACAACTATGTTTAATGCCTCAGTGATTTTTCCCCCTATGGCCAAGTATTATTCAAAGTCATGAAGCACTAGCCTATTAGAATATTTTTTAGAAACTTCTTTTAACTAGTTTTGTCTAGTGATGGTAAATATTTCATATTGATGGAATTATTCATTAGGTTCTATTTTACCCTTGGAAGCATATACTATCCGAGAGAGAGCAACTGTCTGATCATGTGAAAGTGAAATCTATTTGTAGATTATTTGTTCATATTTTCTACTTTACAAAAACAGATATTTGAAGAGTGTAACTCTTTCCATGTCATAAGTACCAATTGACTTTCCTATTAATAATTCATAAAGATTTAGCTTTTAGTTGATCATTATTTCTGAAAATTCAATTTCCATCTTGCTTCAAATCAATTACTTAAGAAAGCATTTTTATGCCTGAGCTGAAATAAATGAAACAGACTTTTTTTCAAAAAAATGAAATTAAAGTCTGATTTTTGAATAATATAAATGAAATAAGCAAACTTTTAACTAGACTAAGAACTACGCCATGTGATTCAAAGACAGGGAATCATCATAAAAGACAATACAACATGTAAAGAATCACTACAGCTTATTATGAATTACTTTATTCTGACAAACCTGGAAATAAACACATTAAATCCTAAACATGTCATAAAGAGGTAGAAAATCTGATTAGATTCATAGTAAGTAAGTACAACTTGAAAAGTGAAAGCTGAGCTCTTGGCACACAAAGAATTATTTAATTAAGACAAAGCCTGTGGGAGATGATCTAATTGATATGAAAAACTCAACTCATGGTGAATGAGATCATTACCTGGGAAGGTGGATAAAATAGAGAGAAAATGGGTTGGAAATTGGTATAAAGGAAAACTGGCAAGTGAGAAAGTATGCCCCTCTCTCAGTTCTGTATTTGGATATGGCATGGCCAGTTTAATATTTCCTTAGGATTGTATGGACTCTCTTTCCATGCTAACGAAATGTAATCAAGAATCATAAGCTGAAATAACCCCCTCCCCTAAGCTTATTAGTCTACATTCAATCAACAATATAAAGAGTAACTATAACAGAAGTGGAATCAGAAATAAATTCCTAAATCATTTTAAACTTGAAAAAAAATGACTACATTCCTTTGAAACCCACTCAATGAGAAATGTAGTATTTTGATACTGAAACAAAGAAATAACTGAAAAAGAATCTACAGACCAGTAATAAGAACTTTCATAAAAAGCACTGGAATGACTCCTTCGTCTGGTACAGATATGGATGCAGCAAACCTCAGAGAAACATTCATGACACTGAAATACAAAGTCAGGGACAAAAATGATCTTATCCATGAAGAACTTGATAATCGATGCAGAGTGTTTCTAAAGAGGATCACTGCAAAAGAAGCAGCTTCATCTGCATCATTCTAAGCCACGACAATGAAGGAATAATTTTTGGAACGAATGGACCTATAGACCTGAAAAGATAAGCTACTTACTTCAGAGGAGATTATTGCCAACGTCTGGCTGGGAAACCTAAACTTGTCATTATTCAGGCCCACCGAGGTATACAGATTTGGACTGTGGCATTGAGACACACAGTGTCTATAAGGACATGACATGCCAGAAGATACCTGTGTAGGCCAACTCCCTGCATGCATACTCCACAGCACCCAGCTACTATTCCTGGAGAAACTCGAAAGATGGGTCCTGGTTCATCCAGTCACTCTGCACACTCAGGACAAATATCCCAAACCCATGACCTTTGATAAGTGATCTAAAAATGCTGTGGTTATTTCCATACATCACTTCTAAGATAAAGTTTTGGTGTATGGCCAAACCATCATTGAACATTCCCAATCTTGCTAAAATAAAGGTTCTAGATCACTGGCCATGTTCACGGATCCAAATTCGAAGACACATCATTCCATATGTTCCATCTCAATAGTTTAACAAAAACTAGAACACACCTACAATGTGCATGGGGAGATCATTAAAATGCATTACTTCAGTGTTCATCTTGTTAATTACTTGAAAATTCATAGCATCAGCAAATCTTAATAATTATGAAAAATGGACATGTACCATTTCTTCTCATAATGACAGCACCACTATCGACATTTATTTGTTCCCATTTAAATTAAATTTCAACTCTCTGATGTTGTGTTGGAGGTAGCTTCCTTGTGGTTCCATTGCTAAGGAGGTGGCATGGTTCCAAGTACCATCTGGAATTGTCTAGAACATCAAATTAGATTGGAAAGAGAGGAAAATTAAGTTGAAATGAGAAGAAAAGTCTTGTCACTGTTTTCTCATTTGGCTTATAAACTAAATTTTTAAAAGTGACCATTCCATTAGGGGTAATAATACAGTTATTTTGTGAGCATGGACACAATACATGGAATCTGCTTTTTTGCATGAAAAGTGGAGTTGAGAGAATAGGACTCAAACTCTGTGGCCACCTTGCGATTGACCTGAGTGAGAATATGCATGAACTCCAGCCGATGATGCATGTATAGTGTGGTCACTATGCACTTTGTTGTTAAAAAGTCTATTGTTTAGTTAAGCAGATAAAAAGTAATCATTTTGCAAATGGGTGATTGACCCCTCCCTCACTGAGGTTTCCTACTTTTATTACATCTACCCTTGGATGTGCTATTATAACAAGACTCCAGTTTAACAGCTTTTTATCTCCGGCCAGGGGGTGACATACAGTGTCCATCAGGATGGAGTGAAGGGCATTGCAAGGAGCAGCAAAACTGCAAAAGAAAATCAACAAACCACAATCCAGAACTTCAGAGACTCTATATCAACCACATAGAACCAGGCCAGCCTAATTTCTCCCCATCCTGAAGCTCAGGGACATTTGCGGAAGAGGGGGCAGTAAGATTGTAAGAGCAAAAGGATGGGAGGAGCAACGACTTGCAAGATTCTCTACACTAGTTAGGGCCGAAGCAATCATAATAGGACTTTGCATGCCTTGCGCAATGTCCAACACACTATTGACCTCACAAAGTCTAGCATCTGCTAAAGGCACCAAGATCCTTGGAGTCAAGGGATTGGCAGCCACAGTAGTGTTCCTATGCTTAAGGGGAACACGGGAAAGGGTTCAGGGAAATGCCACTGGGTCCTTGTCCGTCATCAGAGAGGAGGACCCAGAGGAGAGTCAGGAATACACAATAAAGGACTCTCTGGGGATTGGGAGGGAGGCACTGGGGGATGGGGAGGGAGGAGTGAGGGGAGGGGGAGCAGGGGGTACTGGGGGGAGGAGGAGGGAGGGAGGGAACTGGTCTACCTATTAAGTTTGTATGAGCGGAAATTAAAAAAAACTATTGTTATTGGAAAAGAAATTTTATTTGAGATAAAATATAAACAAACTTTGATTCTTGTAAGGCTCGCACAATATTACTAAGGAGACATGTGTAAGGTACTATAACGTATCAGCACATATTTATAACTTGTTCTCACACAAATCAGCTAAGATTTACAGACCAGAAAAGTTATCTAAAGAGCTGCTATGTAAAAAAAAAACTCAGACTGTTGATAGTTAGAATGAAATGAAGAAATTCTATAGGGATCTCCTAAAATACCATCATAAAAATAGACATAGAACCTAAGCAAGAAGAAGGGATGGGTCCTCTGAGTTCTTGAACTCAAGAGAAGATGGCTTGAGGCAGAGCTCAGCCTGTGCAGCCATGGTTACAACTCCAGTATACAAGTACTGGTCTGGGTGGAAGATATTCCTGGAGCACAGGTCCACTCAGGAGAAAGTGAACTTCTGAAACAGAGCTTTCCCAGAGGAGGTGCAAATCATAATAGAAGCCATAGTACTACTCTTGGTGATAACAGTTGTAAGCATCCTCACTTCTTTTCTGTGGACGTTTACAATCAAGGACTTTGGACATTACAATGGTGATATTTACATGGTCTCTGGAAGGTCACCCAAGGTTTGGGGAGCCTCCAGTGCACAAGGGGAAGCTGAGCCAGAGCTCAACCTCAGAGGACTGAGCCACCACTGATGTCCTAGAGTATCCAGCATTTCACATAAGCTTCCTTTAGGCTCAGAAAGAAAACTCACATATATGACTGACAGATAATCTGTTTTAACTAGATCTGTTAACTTTTTCTCAGTAAATGTAGCATGTTTTGATATTTTAAGGAATGTTCCCATGTGGTGATTTTATAGAAGTTTTTTAATCTTTTGTTTTTATTTCAAGACATAAATTCAAATGTAAAATTAAAAGAAGACCAGGAAACATCACAGAAGAGGGAACAGACTTGGTTGTTCTTCAAAAAACTGTCAATAAGACCATATTACTGAACATGCCGCAAAATTCCTCTTGTGGGGTGAATGTGGGCAAGATACATCAACTAGAGCTGGTCTCGGAAGTTGCTGGATAGCGTACACAATACCAAAGAATACTATAGAAGCTACTGGGAGAAGAGAAATAATCATAGACCTCATCAACTCATGAGACCTGCAAGTTGCAATAAAACCACCATGGCAACAGGTGAATACCAGTGTAATACTGGCATGAGTATCAAGGAGACAACCAACAGCTTTCTGACTGGACTCAAGACCTGCTTGTCAGAATGGAACACATTCCTGTTACTATTAACAATAACAAGAACCTAAAAAGGGGAAGGAAATAGATCAACTAGGGACAAGTAGCCAATGAACCTATAAATAAGAAGACAGTACACCAAACTGCTCTAAAATAACTGCTGTTATACCTATATATTGGAAGAATACTTAACATTCAGCCTAGAAATATTATTCTAAAACAGAGGTAGTAGATTGCAACACTCTGACAGGATGCAGCCTAGACCAGTAAAAGAGAGTAAGCAGGAAGCAGTGGCCAGCCATAATGCAGAGAAGTGGCAACCCAAAAAGTTCACCCAGTATCAAGTCTAACCCTAAAGCTTTGGAAACCTCGCAGAAGAGGAGGTCGTGAAATTGTAAGAACCAAAAGATGGGAAGGTTCACGTTGGACAAGACATTCCATTAAAGGCAGGACTGCTGCATCTAAGAACTCACTGCAGTGAGACTTGTCCTTACCAGATCTGCATAATGACTGACATACCAGCATGTTCTCATAGACTATAGAGGAACTCAAGAGAGATAAGAACATACAGTGGAAGTCTTGGGGACTAAAGTGAGATGAGTGAAGGGAAATGCTCTTATCAGTGGTGTGGTCTGAAGAGAGGCGACTCTGTATGACATAAGTGGCCTGATCCCCACAACTGTAGACAAGCCAGGGGCAACCTCAGGGCCCATAGAAGCAGACAAGCAGGAGGGTAGGAGGGAGTGGGATGGTTTGATGAAAGAAAGAGAGGGAGAATGGGAGGGAGGGGGATGGAGGGAAACAGGGTGAGTACTCAACATGCTTTTAAAACTAGAAAAATAATAATAAATATATTATTTTATATATAATATATAAATATATATAATAAATAAAAATAAAAAATAACAATAAAATTTTTCATTGGGTGCAGGATACTACTTAGTGGGTGTGAAGTTGCCCTTTGGAATTGTTAAAATGTTCAAAGGTAAATACAAGTAGACATTGTGCAACATCATGAATGTTTCTAAATTGCTCACTTTGAATTTCATGTCAGTATATATGTCAGTATATCAAATCAAGAATGTACATTCATCAGTTAGAAACAAAACAAAGATGTGTCAAGTGTCTGAAAGTCATTCCAGCCAACACCAGGAAATTTTTAGCTGGAATTTAACCCCAAAGTAAAGGACTAAAGACTGTCTCTAACTGCCAGTGAGTGCCAACTGGTAAAAGTAAATCCTAGCACCCATTCTAAGGACAGGAACTTTTTAACTGACAGCACTTTTCAAATTAACATAACACAGGGTACATAGCAAGTCCTTAATCAGAGAAGTTCAGCCATTCTCAGCCAGATGCTTTCATGTTAGACACTGAGCTTCTCACAGAGGAAGCTATGTTGCTTACCCTTGCAGAGTCCTATTATCTGAGAGAATGAACGCTGAATGAATGATAGTTTAATAAGACTAATGCCATAATAGGATGGTCTTCTAGTCAAAGGAATGTAGGGACCAGAGTTAGGATTTGAAAAGGGTGGTCCACAGATGACCTGCACCAAAGACCTAAGACACTAATTCAGCCAGAATATCTGGAGGTAAATTTTGTTTCCTTCCTCTTGTCAACAGCTTCCTATAAACCTGGTGGCCTGAGTTCCTTATCTGGGGCCCATATTGTAGAAATAGAAAACTGAGAGCTATTCTATTTCATGTGTATACCTTCTCTCTCTTTCTGTCTCTCCAAATAAATAACTAAAATGTCTAATGTTACTTCAAAAAAAAGAAGAGGGAGCAGAAGATACAAAGACTTAAGCAGTCTTAAGCAGAGGACCCTCTCAGCATCGAGACAGGAGGTGAATACAGTGAAGCACAGAGGCACAAAATGCTGAGAATATGTGAGGGTTGAAAATTCAGTCCTCAGCATGATACATACACTACCCCAATGGCAACCAACAGTTTTGAAGAGAGGATAAAAATATCCAATTGTATATCTGTGGAAGAGCCTACTAGGCTTCAAGAGAAGATCCCAATCCCAGAATCACACAGGGTGTCCTGAAGAAACCCAGTGTATATAAAACAAAAGGACAAAAAGCAAGGGAGGAAGGTTTAAAAGGAGAAGGAAATAGGAAAAATGGGAAGGACAGAGGAGAAAATAACTGAAATAATTTATACACATGTGTAAAATAATCAAAAGGCAAAATTCTCCAATAAAAAAGCAAAAAGAGAATGTGTGAAAATTAAAATTTTAAAAATGAAAGGCATTCACTGTTTATGGATTGGAGGATTCAATACTATTCAAATTTGCATAATCCTCAGAATTATTTCTACGGTCACTATAATTCCTATCAAAATATCACTGGAGTTCTGCACAGAGCTACAGAACACAATCATGAAATTTAGATAGACCCAAATAGCCCATGCCATCTTGCCCAACATGAATGAAACAGAAAACAATCCCTACCAAGACTGCAAGCTGTACTATGAAGTTTTAACAATCAGAGCAGCATGGTGTTAGCATGGACCACACACTTCCACAAATGAAATAGAATAGGAGCCTAGGAGAAAGAAAGGTTTGTGGAAATCAACTGATTTTCCACAAAGTTGACAAGAGTGTGCTTTAACAAAGAACAATACTTTTCATAAATGGCATGTGACAGCTGAACAAGCAAAATAAACTTAGAAGACTAACTCTCACCAATTTCAAGAAAAGCTAAAACAAAATAAAGACACAATTTAAGACCAAAAACTGTGAAATTATAAGAAAATGCAGGATACATAGGAATAGTAAAGGATTTTTTGGATAAAGTCTCAAAAGTAAAAGAAACAAGAGAAAAATATACAAATAGATAAGATCACTCCAAATGTTTCTGCACAGGAAAGGAAACAAGCAACACAATTCAAAGTACAATCTCACAAGGGGTTAACGTTCAGACTATATAGGGAACTCCAAATCTCAATAACAAAAGCTATATAAAATGAAATAAGCCTAATTTTAAAAATTTCTCAAAATATAACATAAAATGGTCCAGCAGGTACATGGAAAAGTAAGCAACATCACTAATCTTCAAGGAAAGGCAAGCCAAATCTATGATAAGGTATTAATTCACTCAAGTAGGAATGAATTAATATTAAAAAGACTAAAGATAACAGGTTATAGAAGAGATGAGAGAAGATAGGAGCCCTTGCAAACTATTGGTGGGAATGTAAATTAGTAGAATCATTATGGAAGCCATGAGGGAAGATTCTCAAAAGTAATAAACAGAACTACCATAAGGTCCAGCAGTGTGGTATTGTGCAATGGAGTGACTATAGATGACAGTAAAATACTACACATTTTCCAAAGCCTAAAATTTTGAGATTCTTCATGATAATGAAATGATAAATGTTGGAGGAAATGAATTTTTAAACCTTACTAACACACTACAGAATGCATGCATGTATTGAAATGTTGTATGTAAGTTTCATGCCTTTATATATCAACTAAAAAGTAATTTTAATTTTAGGTGTCGTGACTCCTATCTAAAACCCCAGGCTTAGGGGATTAAGATAAAAAAAATTGCCATGAGTTCAAATAAGTATATTGGCTATATAGTGAGTTTCAAGTAAATCTCACCTGTCTCCACTAAATAAGGAAAAGACCCTGTCTCCAGTAAATAAGCAAATAAAATTAATAAATGCAAATTTTAAAAACACACTTTAGTTAAAAAAAATTCTTTTTAAGGATTTGTGATTCTTTTGTTAAAAAATACTTTAGTACACAGTAGTACTCTGTATAAATTAATTTTAAAGGCTTGAAAACATAGAACAATTGTTTTCTTTTTAAACTTAAGTAGAAAGATTAAAGGACCAGAATCTTTGACATAAACAGCCATCAGGTCTGAATTTTATCATCTTAAATAACTTAGGCAACATGGAGTAGGAAATACCCACTCTGAATGTGGGGGTCTTCTTTAGGAAAGTCATCCTATTAATTAGCAACACTTACAAAAGTTTTATTAACAGAGTAAGTTGTCAGAAAGAAAGAATCATTGAGACATCTTTAAATTAAGAAATAATTTAGCACACAGTTAATATTATACAATTTAAAAGCCTCCATGTGGTTTTATGACAGCACATTCATAAAAATTACACATGGCAAGCTTACCATAACATTTCTTTTCATCAAAAATTTTGAACAACGGTAGGTAAAATAAGTATATTGGATGCTGAAAGAGCAAGTAAACTCTCTGTAAAGTGAATTGTCTGATTCCTTGAAAAATATGAACAGTGTAAATAATTTTGAATACAGATTGGAGAATATCTTTGGTAAGAAATAACAACAGAAGCAATGGCCTGCAAGTATTCATTGAATTAAAGTGCTCTTGTCATTCTCAGGAATTCAATACAATGACTAACGTACAACTCACCTGTCCCTGCAGATTGGTTAATATTTTTATATTGGAATTCACCCTTTATGTCTTTTGCCGTCCAATAGTACAATGTCACTAGACACATAATACATATTGTATTGTAGGATAACTTTGTCTCATATTTATACATAAACTTCTTGACCATCTCCAGGGCATTTTTCTCCAATAAAGTTTCCTGTATTGCATATAGAAGTGACCAAATGCATTAGTTTGAAGGAAAGGAATGTAGGAAGAAAGCTGCTGTGCTTGACAAAATCATAATTGTATTTGGTATCTGCCTTAAACTAGGAGTTTCTGAGTCTGCAGAATGGTCCTCTGAGCATTTCCAACACCTGAAAAAATATAAATTGACAAACTTGTGTTCCTAACTAGTTTCTGAAGTATGCTGAGATCAAACTCTGCAATCAAAATAGGATAATATTTCCCATAGCTATGTTATGTTAGATTGAACCGAGCATTGTTTGGTTTCAGTAATCTACCAAGGAAATGTTAAAATTGTCAGCAATCTAGTAGAATGAAGGAAAAGGGAAAATATACATCCTCTTCAGAGATCTTGGGGAGAGAAAGAAAAGATCCCTCTGAGAAAATAGCAAATTTGGAGGGGACAAGATAATATATTTTACTGCAGCATTCTAAAACATAGTAATATGCATTTCCAAATGAGGTTTTACATACAATCAGAAAAACCACAGTGAGTTTTTGTCATTTTTCATTCCCAAGTTTATATTCAATTTACCACAGATAACCTATCCTAGACCTACTCTAAATATGACACTATTTAAAATGTCAAGCCATCATGATCCACTAAATAACCCCACACTCATGTGCAAGCAACCATAATTAAACCGATTGTGCAACCAAAAAGAACTCAAAGTAGGAGGGGCAATTGTTAGAAAGAAGAAGATTTCAGTGGAGAAGGAGGAGATGACAGAGGGTTATGGGGTGAAATTCATTTCTAGATGAAAATGGAAAATGACAATAAACAAACAAACAAACAAACAAACAAACCAAGAACTTCCCTCCTTAGGTGGAAGAAAATGATTGCCTACAAAGTTTTATCTTCAAACTGCAGGCCAAAATTCAGAAACTTCCATCAATACTCAGGAGAATTTAAAGAGTAAAAAAAAAATTCTCAAAATACTAAAGAAGCCAAGGAATGTAAAAGTCTCCATTCACTATTTACTTTTCTAGAGACGAATAACAGGTATATGTTATTTCTCAATTAAAACTTACATTGCCAAAGATATTTACTGACTGATGGATCATCCATATCTCAGCACATGTTCAGGTAATTACCAGAGCAGACATAACAAGTAAAACCCAGTGAGTCACATACGAAAAAAAAAACTGAAAGCAGGAAGGAGACTGAAAGAATTACTTATGAACTAGAACAAAAGGAGGGATGGGAATGGGTTGTAAGGGATGAAAACACTCTGATTCATTGTATTTATTTAGAAAACATCAAAGAGTAAAACTATTTAAATCATTCAACTAGAAGATGTATTTATATACACACACACACACACACACACACACACACACACACACACACATATATGAAGACAGAGAGAATGTACAAGAGGGCACTTGAGTGTGTGTTTCTCTGGAACCAAAAGATGACCTCGGAAGCATTCTGGATTGCTCTACCTTCTTATTGTTTTGTTTTGTTCTGGGATTTCCCAGTCTCTGCCTTCCAGGTCTGGAATTGCAGGCCACCACCATCTCTTCCTGACATTTTTACACGAGACTTGGGGATCCAAACTCAGGTCCCTTTGTGTGAGAGGCAAAGACTAGCCTCTGAGCTATCTCTTCAGTACGAAGTTATATATAATTTATCCTTTAAATTTATCCTGTGAATTAAAATGTACTATCATCTCTATTTATGAAAAGAGTGACAGGGAAAAATCACTAAAAATTATTGTTTTATAGAACATGTAATGGACTCATGAAAATTTGGCTTTGAAAAGTAATGTTCAATGTAAACACATATTCAACTTTGGAGGAAAAGTGAAACATTAGAAAAAATGAAGATAAGGTACATGTTGGGTATGGCAGGAAATGCCTGTAATCTCAGCACTTGGGAAGTAGAGATGGGAAGACCACAAATTCAAAGTCATCCTCATACATACAGCATGTTTTTGGCCAACCTGACTCAAAAAGAAGGAATGGGGCGAGGAGCACAACTGGAAAGATGACTCAGGGGTTAAGGATCTGCCTCCCAAGCAGAAGGTCCTGAATTCAGATCCCAGGCCCCAAGTAAAAACACCAAGGGGAAACTGTGGCAGCCTGTACTTCCAACTCTAGTGGGTGGAGCCTGAGAAATCCCAGATAGAAGCAAGAAGGAAGTAGAAGCAATCCAGGATGATTCTTGAAGTCATCCTTGGTAGGAAAATGATGAGAAAGACTATAAGACTATGAGTAGGATGAAAAACAATGTATTTATACCTACAAAATTATTTCAAATCACCAGTAGTTATTATTGTTTTGATTCATAAAACTTGGAAATAAAGCATAATTCATCATACAATAAACACAAAATGGAACATTCTGAAAATGTAGAATTGGTGATGCAATGTGTCTTAATTTGTAAGGTAAATAACTAGATAATTACTTTATCATGAAAAATACATTTTAATTATTTCTTCTTATGAATTAGAATGCCTAAAAAGTATATTGAATCAGGCTGTTGAATGATGTCAATTAAATTAAACATTTTAGACTTTGAAATTGCTTGTTTACAGTCTCAGTTAGCTCGTGGTGTCCTTTTTTTAAAAAGGTAAAGACATTTTATTTCATTTGCAGTTAATTATGTGAGCTCTTCAGGGTAGTGGTGTACTTCTCTTGTCTAACAGCATCTCCCTAATCTTCACACAGCATCTGGTATGTGGTAGGCACTCAGAAAATATTTGCTTCATTTAATTTATTGAAAGTTAGATCCTAAAAAAAGTGCATAACAATGAACAATCAAAATGATAGTGTAGAGCAGAATCCAAGTAATCTAAGACAAATTTTGCTATGGTGTCTGGGCAAATAAATAGTATTTTACTTTGAAGAAAATTCAAAATGAGTCTTCGCAATCCCTCATAACCATCTTGAATTCCATGTATGAATATTCATAGTACTCCTTAAGTTTCTTCATCAAACTTTTTCACGTGCATGATTTGGGATTAAACACTGAGCCTTGTATATATTACAAGAGTGTTCCACCATTGAGCTACTACATTTCAAAGAAAATTTCATTATTCATTATAGTTACTTTTGAAATGAAGACATTCATGCTAATACACAGTTGTTGTGACGTTAAGGTGAGAGTGATATACATTGTAGAATACACACTTTGGAAGTTATCACAAACTCATGTTTTAAGAAAGAGTTCTGTTTATTTTACAATGTTTCATATTAATCCACAGATTCTTTCAGTTGCACACCTTAATGAAGTGTTTCTATTAGTCACTCCATCAGAACAGAGACATGTGAGCAAACACACATCCATCACTAGCCATCCTGTAGCTCTGCCAGATGCCCCTGACATACTGTTTCCAAAACAGCTTCAGTGTTACTATGGTGCCTTAATGAGGCATAAAATGCCCATCTTCATAATAAAGATCTACATACATCTTGATAAGGATACAAGAGAAAATGATATTCTAAGTGGCATCTGTCATCTTTCTAAGTCTTTTATATTTTTTCTTATTTGAAAAATAAAGAAAATACTGAATTTAAGACTGTGTGGTCATCACAGTGATCGTGGTTTTGAGTTCTTAGATTCTAATAAGAGAATAAGATTTATATACATGAAATGACATTTTGTCAAATTAGGAAAGATTAACATGAATGAACATTACAACTGAGTGTTCAGTGACCAACTTTCTTGTTTGAAGTTCACAAAAATGCAGTGAAGGGGATAGGAAGTTGACACAGGACTTGAAGTGCTTACTATGCAAGCAAAAAGATTAAAAATTCAATATAAAATGCAAGGAAAGCATGCCTAAAATCTGCACTTCCAGTCCTTGAAGATGAATCGTAGGGGTGCTAGACTTGTTTAGAGACCCTATCTTTGAAGAATAAAGTGGAAATAGTCCCCCTTTCATGGTGAAATGCTGATAGGACAAATATTGTGCCAATCTTGAAGAAGTGACATCACTGCAGTGAGTTTCTAAGTGCAGAAGCCACTCACCCACTGCAAACACTCACCTCAGGTACACACGTGCCCAAGAAAATGGGAAAAGGAAAGAATGAGGTGTAAGGGTGAACAAAGATGATTCCTTATATCAGCCTTGGGCTTCCACAACCAAGCACATATATATGTGTGTCTGTCCCTACATGTATGCAATCCATGTGCATATACATATGAAAATGGAAAAAGAAAAACACATGAAGTAGATTATATTATTAAATATCTCTTCTTTGTAGATGAAAAAAACTAAATTTCCTGGAATTAAATAATTTAGCTTAAAAAACACACATGTAGAAATGACAAAATTCAGGTACAGCTGTCACATTTCCATCTGTTTTGAAAGACAGTACTAGAAAATAAAATCCTTCCTAAAACCATGGATCAAAGTCATGAGAAAAGCATACAGAAAAAGAGACATGCAAAGAAGAGTCAATGCAAAATTTAACAGGTATGGAGGGAGCATTAATGTTATATTTAACAAACATTAATATTATATGTAATATTATATTATATGCAATATTAATACAATATGTAATAAATATATTAACAGGTTGCATGAGAATAAGAGTGGATCATACAGACAGACAAACCTGTCAATCCTGATAACAGATTCCAAATAAAAATGAGTTTGTCACAAAACACATGTGGCAAGAAGATGGAAAAGAGGCTCCTAAGGGTGAAGGATAAGAGAGCAACAAAGGGATAAGTGAAGAGGGAGGCGCTCAACAAAGATTATGTTCAAAAATGCCATAATTAAGCTCAATACTTTGTATGGAATTTAAAACTTTTTAAAAATGAAATTATAACTATGCTAAGCTAGATAATAATAGTGAAAGTTTAAAAGATGTTTGTGGAAATCAAAGGGCATAATGAGAAGAGAGTGAAATAAACCTGAATAATTTTATGGGGGATAGAGAGTGGGACATAGAATAAAAACTTAAAATCCAAAAAAAGGGGATGCAGCTCAGTAGTAAAGTATATGATTAACAAATGTATCAAGCACTGGGTTTGATCCCTAGTATAAAAAAAAACACAGAAAAATCAAGGAAATATTGCACGTGGTTTAGACCACCTTGCTGCCTGATTGACATGTGGAGATATTTGTACATTGTGCATTCCTGGAAAGTGAACATAATCAAGTATTAGTACTATTATTGTTGATGTTTCTATACAGGTCTTTGCAGAAGATTCATTATGACAAGTGGCATTGGAGTGATTAGAGTGAGCTCTGGTTACTAAATTAAGAAGAGAATTTTCTAGCAACATTATATGTAATATTAATGATTATATGTAATCATTAATGATGATCATTAATGATGATCATGCATCTTATTGCGTGTAATGATATTTCATTCCATTTTATTCCAGAATGCTAGTCCATGGTACATATGAAGCAAAATTTGTTTACTATTCCATTGATGGTAGATATTTGAATTATTTCTAGTTTTTAGTTTTTAAAACTAAAGAGATATGAACATTTATGTAAAACCATTTGTGTGCCTAGTCATTCTTACTTTGGAGGTAAATACCTAAAGTAAATGATACTCAATCATTTAACTACAGGGATTTTTAAGTTAAGAAATTTTCAAATTATTCTTCAAATTTGTTGGATCATTTTCATCCCTCCTAGCAATGTGTGAAAATTACCTTCTCTACTTCCTTATCAACATTTAGAATGGTCATTGCTATTAATTTCTTCCATTTTAATAAGTTCTTATTGCATCACACTGAAATTTATTTGAATCTGCATAGCAACTAATGAAGCTGAGTAATTTTTCATGCACTTATTTGAAGTTGTAAACCTTATTGCATAAATGTATGCTCAAATATTTGCCCATTTTAAGCTTTGGTTGACTTAATCATAATTTTGAGACTTTCTTAAATATTCTTGATACGAATTATTCATCATGAAAATGAATATTTGCAAATATTTTCTTTGGATTACTGGTTTTTCCCTTCAATTTATTTTTGATCCACTAATTCTTAAAAGTTATCTGCTTAAAGGAAAATGTGGTACAGCTATACAATGGAGTACTACTCAGCCATCAAAAATGATGAATTACTGGAATTTGCTGGGAAATGGATCTCATTAGAAACAATTATATTAAGTGAAGTATCCCAGACCCAGAAAATTAAGCACTGTATGTACTCCCTAACAGGTGGCCCATAGTACCAAATGCCACCCAGCCCACCTAGACACACTCAAAGATAAATCTCTGTAATATCTACAGTAATTGCAAGGATTATGAACAGGAGGGATGGGGTAGGAGGGCCACACCAGAAACAAGGAGAGAAAATAGGCCTCCATTAAGGACTTCAAGTAAGTAATGAGACACCTGGTTAAGTTCACAGACATTCGTTCCTGATCATTTACAACTGAGGGGGTATGATTTCACCAGAATGGGAGGGCATATAGTCTGGAAGATAAAAAGTAACTATTTTGCAAATGGGTGATTGACCCCTCCCTCACTGTGGTTTCCTACTTTCATTGCATCTGCCTTTGAATGTGCTCTTATAATAAGACTCCAGTTTAAAAACTTTTTGTCTCTGGCCAAGGGATGACATACAATGCCCATCAGGATGGAGTGAAGGGCATTGCAGGAGCAGCAACACTGCAAAAGAAAATCAACAAACCACAATCCAGAACTTCAGAGACTCTATATCAACCACCTAGAACTAGGCCAGACTAATCTCTCCCCATCCTGAAGCTCAGGGACATTTGCGGAAGAGGGGGCGGTAAGAGTGTAAAAGCACAAGGATGGGAGGAGTAATGATATGCAAGACACTCCACACAAGTTAGGGCTGAAGCAATCATAATTGGACTTTGCATGCCCTGCACAACGTCCAACACACTATTGACCCCACAATGTCTAGCATTTGCTAAAGGCACCAAGATCCTTGGAGGCAAGGGATTGACAGCCACAGTAGTGTTCCTATGCTTAAGGGGAACATGAAAGGGTTCAGGGAAATACCACTGGGTTCTTGTACGTCATCAGAGAGGAGGGCCCAGAGGAGAGTCTGGCATTCACATTAAAGGATTCTCCAGGGATTGGGGGGGAGGCACTGGGGGAGGGGGAGCAGGGGGTTTCGGGGGGAGGAGGAGGAAGGGAGGGAACCGGTGTACCTACTAAGTTTGTATGAGTGGAAATAATAATAAAAAAAATGTTAAAAATAAAAGTGTTCTGCTTAGTTCCAAATATTTGAGAATTTTCCAATTACTTTTCCGTTATTGATTTCCACTTTAATTTTAAAAATATTCAAAGACTACAGTTCATTGGTTTTGATATTTGTAA
This sequence comes from Typhlomys cinereus, assembly GCA_023101885.1. NCBI lineage: Eukaryota > Metazoa > Chordata > Mammalia > Rodentia > Platacanthomyidae > Typhlomys > Typhlomys cinereus. Next base: position 627,996 of record JALPQD010000221.1, on the reverse strand, counting down.
ATTTATTGAGATACATTTGTGACACAGATCATGGTCAGTTTTGGTAAAAATTTCATGCACATTTCATAAGAAAATGGATTCTGCTGCTGTAAGGGCTTGTATTTCTAAAAATGTCAATTATATCAAATTGTTCATGTTTTTCAATTCTAATTTCTAATTTTCTCTAATTGTTAAGATGCATTGACTATTTAAAAACATTTTAATCTCACACTGTAATTAAGTGTTTTCCTATTTCATCTTTAAATTCTAAGTTTTGCTTGACATTCTGAACTGTGCTATAAGGGGCATGACTCTCTAAGGTGGTTAAAGTTAGTTACTAAGAAATGATTTCCCCTATGTCTTCTAACATTCTTTGTTCTGAAACCATTGTTTCAGACTAATATAACCACTTTCTTCTGACTAGTACTAGTATGGAATATATTTTCCCACCTACTGCTCCCATCAGCAGGCAGCACATACTTTAATTGGAACAGTATAGAAAAGATCAGTTTATCATCTATTGGAGGGCATAAAAATTAACATTTTAACTCAACTGTTATTTGAGACTTTGTATATATGACCTTTTCTTACAAAATTAACTTCAAATTATATAGCTACTTTTTACATTTTTGTTTAAAACAACAATTATTTTAATTCTATTTTTTTACTTAAGACTCTTTAAGCCATATTTTTTTACATTTTTATTATTATTTCTGCTCATACAAACTTAATAGGTACACCATTTCCCTCCCTCCCTCCTCCTCCCCCGAACCCCCTGCTCCCTCTCCCCTCACCCTTCCCTCCCCATCTTCCAGTGGCTCCCCCCCAATCCCCAGAGAGTCCCTTAATGTGCATCCCTGACTTTCCTCTGGGTCCTCCTCTCCGATGACATACAAGGACCCAGTGGCATTTCCCTGAACCCTTTCCTGTCCTCCCCTTAAGCATAGGAACACTACTGTGGCTGCCAATCCCTTGACTCCAAGGATCTTGGTGCCTTTAGAAGATGATAGACTTTGTGTGTTGGACATTGTGCAGGGCATGCAAAGTCCAACTATGATTGCTTCGGCCCTAACTTGTGTGGAGTATCTTGCAAATCATTGCTCCTCCCATCCTTTTGCTCTTATACTCTTACCGCCTCATCTTCCGCAAATTTCCCTGAGCTTCAAGATGGGGAGAAATTAGGCTGGCCTAGTTCTAGGTGGTTGATATAGAGTCTCTGAAGGTCTGGATTGTGGTTTATTGATTTTCTTTTGCGGTTTGCTGCTCCTGTAATGCCCTTCACTCCATCCTGATGGGCATTGTATGTCACCCCCTGGACAGAGACAAAAAGCTGTTAAACTGGAGTCTTATTATAAGAGCACATTCAAGAGTAGATGTAATAAAAGTAGGAAACCACAGTGAGGGAGGGGTCAATCGCCCATTTGCAAAATGGTTACTTTTTATCTGCCAGACTATATGCCCTCCCTTTTTGGTGATATCATACCCCCTCAGTTGTAAATGATCAGGAACGAACGTCTAAGAACTTAACCAAGTGTCTCATTACTTACTTGAAGTCCTTGATGGAGGCCTATTTTCTCGTGCTGTAACATGGTCCCCTCTCTCCTTGTTTCTGGTGAGGCCCTCCAACCCCATCCCTCCTGTTCATAATCCTTGCAATTACTGTAGGTATTACATAGATTTATCTTTTTTTAATCTCTTTTTTTTATTTCCACTCATACAAACTTAACAGGTACACCGGTCCCCCCTCCCTCCAACCCCTATTCCCCTGTGCCCCCTCTCCTCCCTCTTCCCTCCCCATTCCCCAGTCCCTCCCCCTCCCATCCCAGGAGCATCCTCTAATGTGCATGCCAAACTCTCCTTGGGTCCTCCTCTCTGATGAGGTGCAAGGACCCAGTGGCATTTCCCAGAACGCCTTTCCTGTGTTCCCCTTAAGCATAGGAACACTACTGTGGCTGTCGATCCCTTGCCTCCCAGGATCCTAGTGCCTTTAGCAAATGCTAGACTTTGTGAGGTCAATAGTGTGTTGGACATTGCGCAGGGGATGTAAAGTCCAAATATGATTGCTTCAGCCCTAACTTGTGTGGAGTATCTTGCATATCATTACTCTTCCCATCCTTGTGCTCTTATAATCTTTTTTTATTGATACATTTTTATTATTATTTCAGCTCATACAAACTTAATAGGTACACCAGTTCCCTCCCTCCCTCCTCCCCCCCGTACCCCCTGCTCCCCCTCCCCAACCCCCTCCCTCCGCATCCCCCAGTGCCTCCCGCCCCAATTGCCAGAGAGTCCTTTCTTGTGCATGCCTGATTTTCTTCTGGACCCTCCTCTCCGATGACGTACAAGGACCCAGTGGCCTTTCCCTGAACCCTTTCCTGTGTTCCCCTTAGGTATAGGAACACTGCTGTTGGCTGCCAATCCTTTGCCTCCAAGGATCTTGGTGTCTTTAGCAGATGCTAGACTTTGTGAGGTCAACAGTGTGTTGGACAATGCGCAGGGAATGCAAAGTCCAATTATGATTGCTTCAGCCCTAACTAATATGGAGTATCTTACATATCATTACTCCTCCCATCCTTTTGCTCTTATACTCTTACCACCCCCTCTTCCGCAAATTTCCCTGAGCTTCAAGATGGGGAGAGATTAAGCTGGCCTAGTTCTAGGTGGTTGATATAGAGTCTCTGAAGTTCTGGATTGTAGTTTGTTGATTTTCTTTTGCAGTTTTGCTGCTCCTGCAATGCCCTTCACTCCATCCTGGTGGGCATTGTATGTTACCCCCTGGCCAGAGACAAAAAGCTGTTAATCTAGAGTCTTGTGATAAAAGCACATTCAAAGGTAGATGTAATAAAAGTGGGAAACCACAGTGAGGGAGGGGTCTATCACCCATTTGCAAAATGGTTACTTTTTATCTGCCAGACTATATGCCTTCCACTTCTGGTGAGATCATACCCCGTCAGTAGTAAATGATCAGGAACAAAGTCTGTGAACTTAATCAGATGTCTCATTACTTATTTGGGTCCTTGATGGAGGCCTATTTTCTCTGCTGTAACATGGTCCCTTCTCTCCTTGTTTCTGGTGTGGCCCTCCTACCCCATCCCTCCTGTTCATAATCCTTGCAATTACTGTCTCTAGGTGGGCTGGGTGAGTTTGGTACTAGGAGCCACCTATTAGGGAGTACATATGGCGATTAATTTTCTGGGTCTGGGATACTTCACTTAATATAATTGTTTTTAATGACATCCATTTCCCGGCAAATTCCAGTAATTCATCATTTTTGATGGCTGAGTAGTACTCCATTGTATAGATGTACCACTGTTTCCTTATCCACTCAACAACTGTTGGACATTTGGTTTGATTCCATCTCTTTGCTATTGTAAACAGTGCTGCTATGAACATAGTCATGCTTGTGCTATCGAGGTGAACCTCTGCTATATGGGGGGTTATTCCCAAAAGTGGAATAGCAGGGTCATATGGCATTTCAATCTTTAATTTCTTTAAGAATCTCCAGACGGCTCGCCAGAGTGGCTGTATGAGCCTGCATTCCAACCAGCAATGTAGGAGAGTTCCCCTCTCTCCACATCCTCTCCAACATTTGTAGTTGTTTGTATTGTGGATTTTTGCCATCCTGACCGGGGTGAGATGATATCTCAGGGAAGTTTTGATTTGCATTTCCCTGATGGCTAAAGAAGTGGAGCATTTTTGAAATATTTGTTAGACATTTTAATTTCATCCCTGGTAAAGTTTCTTTTAAGTTCCAGGGCCCATTTTTTAATTGTGCAGTTAGTTTCCTTGTTGTTTAATTTTCTAAGTTCTTTGTGCACTCTGGATAGTAGAGATCTATCAGATATGTGGTTAGTGAAGATTTTCTCCCATTCTGTGGGTTGCCTTTGAGCTCGTGTTACAATCTCTTTATCTGAACAGAAGCTCTTTAATTTCACAAGATCCCAACTGTTGAGAGTTGGTAACAGTGACTATGCCATCGGATGTCTGTTTAGGAAATGTTGGTTTAGCCCAATCAGCTCGAGGGAGTTCCCTATCATTTCAACTATGGTTTTTATAGTCTCTGGCCTGATATCAAGGTCCTTGATCCATTTGGAATTAAGTCTTGTACATGGTGACAAGTACGGGTCCAGCTTTAATCTTCTGCATGTGGAGATCCAGTTTTGCCAGCACCATTTGTTGAAGATACTATTCTTTTTCCATTGGATTTTGTGGGCCCCTTTGTCAAAGACCAAATGGCTGTAATTTTGTGGGCTTATATCTGGGTCTTCAACTCTTATCCATTGATCTGTGTGTCTATTTTGGAGCCAGTACCAGGCTGTTTTTATAACTATGTATTTGTAGTATAGACTAAGGTTTGATATGGTGATACCTCCATCAGTGTTTTTGTTACTCAGGATTGTCTTTGCTATCCTGGGTCTTTTGTGCCTCCATATGAACTTTGAGATTGTTTGGTCAACTTCTTTGAAGAATTGCTTTGGGATTTTAATTGGTATAGCATTGAGTTTGTATATTGCCTTTGGTAGGATGGTCATTTTTACGATGTTGACTCTGACAATCCAGGAACATGGGAGGTCTTTCCACCTTCTGGTGTCTTCTGCAATTTCTTTCTTTATGGTTTTAAAGTTTTCATTATAAAGCTCATTTACCTCCCTGGTTAGGTTTATACCAAGGTATTTCATTTTTTTAGGGGCTATTGTAAATGGGATTGAGTCTCTCAGGGCTTTTTCACTTCTTTCATTCTGGGCATATAGGAAGACCATTAATTTTTGTACATTTATTTTGTTTCCTGCCACCCTGCTGAACTTCCATATTAGTTCCAGGAGCTTCCTGGTGGGATCACTCAGGTATAGGATCATATCATCTGCAAACAGAGATAACTTGACTTCTTCCTTGCCGATTCGAATCCCTTTTATGTCCCTTTCTTGTCTTATGGCTTCAGCTAAGACTTCAAGTACAATTTTGAAAAGAAGTGGTGAAAGTGGACAGCCTTGTCTAGTTCCTGATCAAAGTGGGTATGCTTCAAGTTTTTCCCCATTGAGTATAATCCTTGCTGTGGGCTTGTTGTATACAGCTTTTATTATATTGATAAAGGTTCCTTCCATTCCAACCTTCTCTAGGGTTTTGATCATAAAGGGCTGTTGGATCTTGTCAAAAGCTTTTTCTGCATCTATCGAGAGTATCATGTGCTCTTGAACGTTGGACTGGTTTACATGGTGAATTACATTTATTGATTTGCGTATATTGAACCAACCTGGTGTGCCTGGGATAAAGCTTACTTGATCCCCGTGAATGATCTTTTTGATATGTTTTTGAAATTGATTTGCTAAGACTTTATTGAGAATCTTTGCATCTGTGTTCATCAGAGAGATTGACCTATAGTTTTCTTTTTTAAGTGTATCTTTTTAGGTTTTGGGATTAAGATGATATTAACTTCATAGAAGGAATTTGGTAGTGTTCCTTCCTTTGCTATTTGGTGGAACAGTTTAAGGAGTATTGGTGTTATTAACTCCTTAAATGTCCGGTAGAACTCTGTGCTGAATCCATCTGGTCCAGTACATTTTTTGGTGGGAAGATTCGAGATTACTTTCTCGATTTCCTCATATGTTATAGGACTATTTAAATAATTCACAACTTCCTGATCCAATTTAGGTAAGTTGTGTTTACTTAGGAATTCATCCATCTCTTTTGTGTTGTCAAATTTCTCAGAGTATAAGTTTTTGAAATATGAAGTTATAATTGTCTGGATTTCTTGGGTATCAATAGTGATAACTCCATTTTCATTCCTAATTTTGTTAATTTGGGTTTTCTCTCTCTTGCTTTTAGTTAATTTAGCTAGAAAATCTTATTGATTTTTTTCAAAAAACCAGCTTTTTGACTGGTTGATTTTCTCTATCGTTTTCCTAATCTTGATTTCAGATATTTCTCCCCTTATTTTGCTAATCTCATCCCTTCTACTACTTTTGGGATCAGATTGCTCTAGTGTCTCTAAATCTTTTAGCTGCATTGTTATTTTATTTATTTCTGATGTTTCCATTTTTTTGACGTAGGCATTAAGAGCTATGAACTTACCTCTTAGGACAGCTTTCATTTTGTCCCAGAGATTTTGGTAAGTTGTATTTTCATTATCGTTCACTTTCAGGAAATCTTGAATTTCCTTTTTAATTTCTCCCTGAATCCAATTCTCATTCAGCATCATAGTGTTAAGTTCCCAGGAGTTAGTATATTTTCTGTTGTTAAGCCATATTTTTGTATTTACTTTCATTTGTGTTTCTAATTTATTTGTATCACAGCTGAGTCCTTCAACCCTTTGTACATTGAGAAATTTTGTCAATTGTGACAGCAACATTAGGACAAAAATTTACAAGATAGTCCTTTATGTAACTGCATGTAGCAGAAGCTCATACATAAATAATAATTACTGGAAACTTATTAAATACCCAGAATAAATATCTATATCAAAATCAAAGAATATTTTCTTTTTTATTATTATTTTTATTAGTTATTCAGTTGTAAGTGTGTGTGTGTGTGTGTGTGTGTGTGTGTGTGTGTGTGTGTAGAACCACGGACGAATTCAGGAACCACCATGGACCGCCTCCACTTCCTCCTTGTTTACTCTGCCCCAGGATTCATAGGCTCCGCTCTACCAGAATCAGAAACGCAGTTCGTCCCCTCTTCCACCTGGCATCTATATGTGGGGTCTAGGATCACAAACTCAGGACCTTCTTCCTGCAAGGCAGAGGCTTAACCCCTGAGCCACCTCTCCAGCCCCTAAAATCAAAGAATATTTTAAAGAAGAGTTTATCAGGGTGTCTGGCAAAATATCTCATGGAATATTAATTTTTTCAAATTATTTGGTTTGTTTTATTCACTAGTCTTGTTTGAAAAGAAACTGAGCAAATAGGCTAATGTTCACATACAATTAACTTATTACATATAAATGTACTGCTGAATTGATTGTATATATAATTTTCTATTCTCTTACAACTTAAAATTTTAAGGATTTACCAATGTTTATGACTGATCAATATATTTGATCTAGAAATTTCAATTCTCAAGTTATAATTTAAGATAATATTCTTTAAGAATACTATTTTAGGGGCTGGAGAGGTGGCTCAGGGGTTACGCCTCTGCCTTGCAGGCGGAAGGTCCTGAGTTCGGATCCCAGATCCCACTTATAGACGCCAGGCGGAAAGCAGGGGCGGCCTGCACTTCTGGTTCTGGTAGGGCGGAGCCTGTGAATCCTCCCGGGGCAGAAGGAGTTGGGGGCGTCCATGGTGGTTCCCGAATTCGTCCGTGGTTCTACACACACACATACGCGGGCGCGCGTGCACATACATACACACGCACAATTGAATAAATAATAATAAAAAAAGAATATTATTTTAAAACCAAATAAATTAATAATAATTAAATATCCAAAATTAGATAAGCAGTTTAAGAAATTGTGCTACATTCACATAGAATACTGTGTTTCTCATAAATTAATTAATACTTAATGTCACTACATAATTATTCAGAGCATACTACCAACTGAATATAAAATGTATTACATTCGTATTATATGCATTTTTAAAGTGATTTTCTTTTTATATTATGTACACTAGAGCGTAGTGGATGGTTCAACAGTTAAAGTACTTGTCATGCAAATAAAACAACCTAGAGTTTAGATATGCAATGGTTAGATGTAAGTGGTGCCCACCTGTAATTCCAGTCTTTGGAGAAAGAATTAGGGGCGTTCCATAGCAAGCTGGCTATTCAAACCATCCATATTGATGTTCTCTGGATTTTATTAGAGATCTGTCTCAAAAAGAATGAAGTAGAACTGTAATCAAGGATGATTCTCAATATTAAACTCAGTCCTCCGCAAATGCATCCCATACTCATGCAAATACACATACAAACACATGCCCAATCACATTCACATGAAAATGAAAAGCTAAGGCTTATAAAATATGCCAATACAAATTTCAAAGTAACATAAGACAATAAAAATAAATTAGGGCATTATATTGTAAGAAGTAGTTGTCCTGGCCAGTGTAATTGTGGCTTCTTTGTATATACTCACAATATCCCTTTATTTTTCAAAATTAGTTGCAGCTAATATGCATTCCTTCTATAATCAAAGTGTGATTCAGATTTCACAAAACAACTCTATGATTTTTTATTTTATTGATGAAATGTTTATTTGGAAATGATATGAAGCATGAGTTATACAGATGTATACCTTCAAGACACTTACCAAAGATCAACTCTGACAGATTGTGGTACATGAAAAAAAAACCTCCATTTCAAGCTAAACTAAAATACTGACAACTAAAATCAAACTCACTTTATGCTTAATTCACATAAAGGCACACCTGGGTGCCTTGGAAATGTCAAAAATACTTCATCTATTAACAGCTAATGCAAAAAAAAAAAAGCTGCACCTCTATGCCTTTTAGAATTTTGAATCTCTTGTTAATATTTGTCAAACAGTACATAAAATATGAGCATGGTAATAACCATGAAACATCCTGGTTTTATTAGGGCAATGCACTGAACACATATTGTATAATCTTAAAGTCTGAAAAGCCAGACTTAAAATGCACATATATATGCATATGCACATAAATATGTATATGTAGGCATATGGGGTATGTGTGTGTGCGTGCGTGTGTGTGTGTGTGTGTGTGTGTGTGTATGCATGTGTGTGTGTGTATGTGTACAAAGAGAAACTAGGGATGAGAGTTGTGGTACTTGCAATGAATACTAAGAAATTAAGTGTTGTTTGGATAAATGTAGTCAGATCATGAGTAAAGTCTCAATGCATTCTAGATCTACAAAGGTGATAAAGTTTTACATGACACAATTAGAAGTCACGCTGCGTGCTAGATAAATCATTAAGTTATAAGTTGCCAAAATTTACGATTGGGAAAAGTTGAAGTGATAGAAATTTCTCAAGTCTGGTTTGATTGATCTAGAAAGGTTTTAAGACTAAAATGACATCTGAAACAACAGTAAACATCCACTCTCTGTGAAGTAAGCAAAAGTCCTTTGTTAAGGAATACTAAGCATACAGATACCTTTCCTTATAGAGAAAAGATGCAGTGCCCGCAGCCTTATACCTACCTTCCATCCACATGATTAACCAAATGTTTTCATAGACAACCTTCAAACTAACAAGAGGACACTTCCTTTGGCAGAGGACTATACTTAGTCCTCTTGGTCATCTTTGTGAGCATGCCTTGACTTTGGTCACAGTCTTACCTCACCTATTTTTAGCAAGAATTCTGACAAGTAAATTTACTAAAAAATTGCAGCCTTCAATGTGTGCTTATACTTAATGTTTGATCAAATTCCTCATTCCACCAATCCTTGATGTTTGTTTTAGTTCTTCCTTTAGGAAAAAAAATCTTGACAAGCCACTCAGGCAAACATTCCTCTACCTCGCTATTTTCTCTTATTATTTTTCCATCATTCTGTACAATGGCCGTAAGTCTCTTTCTGTCTTTGCTATATTTGAAATTAGGCCCTATCTCTCTCTCTCTCTTTACCATACTGTTCTATTCTTGATTATTGTCTTCCCTGCCATTTTAATGAGTATATCTGTGAATTCACTCAATATAAACACATAAAGCTTTTCCGGGAGCACTTTTAAAAACTGTTAGTCGGTTTCATGCAAGTTAAGCTTTACTCATTTACAGGTAAACTATTTTGTTTCTCAAGAGGTTTTACTTAAAACCTCTCTGTAAGAATAGTGAAGAATCCAAGGGTTTAGTTTAACGAGTTACCCCGCTAGTTTTGTGAATGCTGATGTAAGGCTTCTGATTTTAATAACTTACAACACAGAAAACAAGACTACCAGTATATTTGCAGCATCCACACATAAGCCCTACTGGCTCTAAGCCCCAATGAGGCACCATGCAGGGAGGTGTAATTGTAAAAAAAAAAAAAAAAAAAAAAAAAAAAAAACTTTCCATGGCTGGGAATATAAATATTTTATGATATGGGTGGTAAGCATACCTGCCCTTCTTCAGAAGGGAGACTGGTTTTCAAGACTGTTCACTGTTCAGCCATCCTTGCAAAAACAGCCTAGAAGAGTAATTCATACCTCACCAAAACACAATAGATATGTAAGAGATTCATTTAAGAGAACTGTCTTCCAATGTCTTGAACCTCCTATTATAGAAACCCTGTGTAGCATGTAAAAATAATGCCATTTATCAAGATATGAATTTTCAGAGATGTGCATTTGCAGAACTGCTCCCTTAGCATGTCGAGAATAACCAATATTATATCAAACAACATGGTTCTCTATGATTTTCAATCAGTCTCACAGCTGAAATTCTAGATGAAAAAAAAAATGAAAGTTATTTGTTCCTTTTCTCCCTCCTCCCTCTCCTGCACTCCCCATCTATCTCGCATCCATTTCTCCTCTCTTGCTCTTTTCTCATCCAATCTACTCCCTCCTTCATGTATTGTGAAAAATATGTCACTGGGACTCATAGAAATCTTCCAATTGTCATTTTCTTGAAATTCAGAAGCACACAATCTTTCCTAACACAGCTGAAACATCATGTTTTTAACCTCTGAATTGAGTCAAAAACCTGCCTAATAAATAGTCAAAACCATAAATTTTATAAGCAAATGAGGCCTACTAGCTGGAAGGCTATTGTAGATTTGTACACTCTGTATTCCTTCTGGTATTCCTTCATCCTAGTTTTGTATAAAATACATCTCTCAGCAGTGAACTATAGAGCCAAACTAACACTGCCAAAGGAATCATGTGAAAGGTAGATTACTTAGCCATCTCTTCACTTAACTTTTTAAAACCAAACTGAATTGTTTCATTTGTAGTTTAGTACCATTTAGACATATCTGCAAATCTTTAAGAGATTATGTAAATCTTTTTTTCAAGTGTATGTTTCTTGCCTGCCTTTAGTCATTGTAAAGAGATAATTTCTGTATAACATATCTGATCTTTCAAGTATTTCCTTCTGACATTGTGTTCCAGGAATTATAACGAGGTTGGCTGTCAGGTTTACAAGATTTTTAACAACTGCAGAAGCTCTTCATGCTGAACCAGAGATAAAAACTTATATTTTCTGCCTCAGGCATTATAGTGATGCTTTAAGATAAATTCCGACCACATAATTTCTGGATCATTCCTAAGGCAGCAAATGAAAGGGCATACAATACAGAGCCTTTTCCGGGAAGCATGAGTAGCATGAGGCGTGGGCATAACCCACTATAGTTTATGACTTCCAAAGGTCCCTGTCATATAGGACCAGAACTCAGGTGTTTATCAAGAACCCATGCCATCCTAAAGTAGAAATATAATTCTCAGGTGGGAGAAGCATCAAGGGGTGGTGAAACAAATGCCTCATTCAGAGAGATTGCAGTTACTAGCTGTAACCCTGAGACCTTGAAAGTGAAGAGAGGACATGAGGCACAGTGGATATAAAGGCCGATGTGTGCCAAGGACAGGCAACCCTGCCATGAAACACATCTCGCTCTGCCACTCACTGTGGGACTACCTGGGGACACCTATTGAAGTATTTTACAGCCACTATTGAATTATGAGTATTAATGACAATATGAGATAACATGCTTTCTGTCCTGGTTGGGTCTAGGAAGCCAAAAGCCTCATTTATGAAACACTGCACACACAGATCTCAACAAACACACACATGAAGAAAGAAAGAAAAAGAAGGAAGGAAGGAAGGAAGGAAGGAAGGAAGGAAGGAAGGAAGGAAGGAAGGAAGGAAGGAAGGAAGGAAGGAAGGAAGGAAGGAAGGAAGGAAGGAAGGAAGGAAGGAAGACAGAAGAGGGAGGAAGAGAGGAGGGAGGAAGGGAAGGAGGAGGAGGGAGGAGGGAGGGAGGGAGGGAGAGAAGGAAAATATTCACCCTAATGGTTTTAAATATTTTTTAAAATGCAAAATATTTGATTTTTAATAAATTAGAAAGCATACAAATATATGAACACGTATTCAAAGTTGTTAAAATCATGTAATTTTTCCAGTCTTGTGTATATTTTCTAGTCCATATAAATATGTATATGTAGATAAATATTCATCAAAATGTTTATAATGATGGTGTTACCTACATATTGCAGTAATATGAATTTTTACTTTGCCTCCTTATTTTCATATTTCCAAAATAAGAAAGCATTGCCTTAATTATAAAATTAATATTCTCATATTGACTGTTATGTCAATGTGTGTTCATATGTATGTTCTGGGATATAAAGAAAATGTTTTATTAAGAATTTTTCATATCCAACAAAATGAGTTTAGGTCCCATTTGTCTTCCCTCCCACATCCCTCCTTTCCTACTTTCCATTCACAACTCCAGCCATGTCCCTCCCACCCTAAGGTCCCTCTGCATGTGTTGCTCATAGACCAGGTCTCTGTAGTAGTATATGTGGCCCATCAGTGGGCAGTCACAAGTGTGAGTAGACATTTTGAAATTAGAGTTACTTTATTTGAAGAGCTCTCTCTTTTGGATGACCCTGTGCTGCATAGGAATGTGAATAAACTATTTATTTAAGTGAGAAATCACTTTATTAGTAAGACTATCCATTTTAGCTACCAATAGCTTGGCTCATGAGGCTCATGGGAGAAATCCATGCTTGTTATTCCAGGCAACAAGTCAACTGGACCTCAAGATTCTCATGTGCAGAATAAGGAGGGAAAAACAATGGCAAAGCTACTTTTGATATCTTCTGTAGGGGAATCTTATGATTTAAATGCTCCTGGGAGGTAATGATAATGATGATTACAGATCCTGATGAGACAGTCTTCATATACTGAAAACTTTCTGAAAACACAATAGTGTTTTAAGGTGTTTTGTTTTCAGATCTTTTTCTGTCTTCTCAACCCCATGAAGTACATATTTGTTATCATTATCCCTAGGGTGATGAGAACCCTAGGTTGCCAAGAGGTTAACAGACTGTATCCTGTAGAGATAATAAAGATCAGGAGCTGGATTAGGGGCTCAGGTTCTTCTATTGTTAAACCTCATTTTTAGAAAAGTTATATTGTTCCAAAACTGTTAGCTCATTCATTCAAATTATCCTTTAGTTCTACCATGTTTCTGAACAATCAATTCATAATGTATCTGCTACTCCAGTATAATGATACTATGAGAACTTAATCAGAATTTTTGACAAAGATTATTTTTCTTAGATCTCAAGAGACTCCACATCTCCCTGAGAGGCTGATGAGGGCTCATGCTGATGAGAGGAAATGCAAGATGCCTTTCTCAATGGTATATCCACTGATATATAATTCATATTCCAGCAAGTGCTAATGCACAAGCCATCAGAGGCAAACCACATGTGAGAAAAGACTTGAAAACAGAAGGGAGTCTGGCACCAAAGAATAAGGATTGTAATGGGAAGAGGGAGGGGGCACGGTTAGGGATTAAGATGGGAAACTTCCATAAATTCAGTACATTCATGTACTGAACATTAAAAAATAAAGATTATCTTTCTTACCCTATGATATTAATTTTTTGATTATTGGTTTTTTTAAGTCTGTGTACTTATTAGATATAAATGCTAATTTGATAATCAAAGACTGAGCTCTGGGCACATTAGTGAAGAATTAATAATTAAGGCAAGCCCTGAGCAAACTCATGGGAGATTATCTAATTGATGAAGAAAGATCTAACCATGATGGGTGAGACCACTTCCTGAACCCATGGATGGGATAAAGAGATTTGGTTCATTAGTTTGGCATACTTTGGCATATTTGGCAAATTCAGTCTGGCAAGTGAGGTGGTTTGTTCCTCTATCAGCAATTCCTGTGTATATGGTATTATCAGTTCCCTTGGCTCCTGGTGTTAATATGAACTATCTTGCCAAGCTGTTTCCTAAGTTGTTTGGTATGTGTTATCAGGAACACAACACAGCAAACTTCAATAGGTTGCCATAGCAAAACATGACAAACTTAGTGACTTGAACAGAAACACATCCCTCTATAGCCTGAAGACCAGATATCCAGGATAGAGAGCCAGCATGGCCATGTTCCCTGGTAGCTCTTAGTCTTGTGACAGTCTAATTCCCCATGTGTGTGCATTTTTTTTATAATCATGCTATCACCTTTCTCAAATATAATTGTATCCTTATTAATTACATCTGTAACACTCTTTCCAAATAATATCACCACTCATTCCAAATAATGTCACATGCTGAAACATTGGAAAATAGGATTCCAACATATCCACATTGAAGGAACATACTTCTCTTGCTCACTAAGACTGTCCCAACTGATGCTCTCTCAACCTTTTCTAGATTCTAATCATCAGTGCTTTTTCACTGGGACCCGTTAAGTGCTCCTTAATAGAAGTGTATTTCAATGCCACTGGTGTTCTTTGTAACACAATGTATCAAGTTTCACTAAAGAAACTACCTCAGGAACAGATAGGTCTTAAAGACTTCAATGCAAAAGGGACACATATTTCCCTCATAAAACTGTTGTATGAGGGGCTGGAGAGGTGGCTCAGTGGTTAAGCCTCCACCTTGCAGGTGGAAGGTCCTGAGTTCGGATCCCAGATCCCACGTATAGATGCGCACAGTTGAATAAATAATAGTAATAAAAAATTTACAAAAAAAAACTGTTGTATGATAAGATACACAATAAAAGTATGTTCATGATTGACGCCTCCAAGGTCCTCAAAATGTGGGAGGCTAAAATTTACCCAAGAAGATACACTTAATTATGGTGGACACTCAATGGAGGCAGGATGAAGCTGAGCTATAATTTGAGGATCTATTAAGCCTTGTTTCCCACATTATCAGTATAATGTAATACAAATGTAATAGACTAAGGCACTTAGTCCATTCACTCCTAAAGTGCTATTTTTTAGATAAAGACCATGGGGAGCAGGTTACATTTTACAGTATGTATTCTTCAGAGTGATGAGAGTGGAATTTACAGATGTTATATGAGAGTTTAATGACATTGATTAAATTAATGGATTGACATATATAATACTGAGCTTTTCATTACTACAATGAAATACCTGAGAGAATTAATCTATAAGGAAAAAGAAAAGGTTGGCTTTAAAGGTTCCAGCTGCTAGAGAGGATCAACACATTTGGGCCAGAGCTTAAGGTAAAGGAAATTATTTATACCATTAGCCAGGAAGCAGAAAGAAGAAGACAAACAGACAGTGACCCTGAAATACCTTCAAAAGGTCAGCGACCTCAAACAATACCATAAGGACCCTCCCCTAAAAATTCTACCTTTACTACTGCCACCATCTGTTCAAAACCTTTAGCACAAGGACCCTTAGGGAACATTCACTTTTCAAATTATAGTAACAGATGAATAGACATATGTTTAGAAATGTACCATTTGGTTTCATCTAACTGACACAGATTTAAAAAAAAATAAAAGAGATGAATACTCCGAAATTTTGAAGTAAAGCTCTTTCTAAAAAGTAATTAATGTGAAGCAACTCCATGATGGATATTAGACTTAGTTTTCCTAAAATATCAAGCATTATGTGTACATGCTGATACACATATTTGTTGGTATGACACCTATTTATCATGCAAGAATGTTTTTTCTTATAATCACAAATTCATTGTTACACTGAAAACCATCTGCCTTTCTTGAAAATGTAACAGTCTGGAATTCATAAAGAGTTAAGAATATGAATTTTTAAGCTAATTTTTGTGAATTCCTTTTAGAAATGTAGTGATATTGCCAACAGAATGCTGTTCTCCCCATCCCAAGAGAACAAAGGACAAATCAGACAAACCCTGTCAGAACAGTTAAAGTTCAGATGCATAAAGATAGACTTACAAGTCCTACAAACTTCTGTGATCAACACAGAATTATAAATTAGGGCTCACATGTATTTTTTTTCCCTGTCCAACTATTTTTGAAAACCCAGGAGAAAAAAACCCAGGAGAAACTGTGTGTGTGTGTGTGTGTGTGTGTGTGTGTGTGTGTGTGTGTATTAGAGAGCACGGTGTGTCCCTGTGGAGGGCCAAGAGTGACTTCAGTAACGATCCTGGTTTGCTTTCTACCTCCTTTTTGTGCTTTGTTCTGGGATTTCCCAGACTCTGTCCACTAGGGCTGGATGTGCAGGTGACAGCTCTTTCTACCTGGTGTTTTTACATTGGACCTGGGATCTGAACTCAGTACTTCTGCTTGTGAGACAGAGTCTTAATCCCTGAGCCATCTTTCCAGAATCTTAATCTTTGAGAATCTTCAATTCAATAAGCCAAATCAGCTTGTGCTAATTTATTCTAATTAAACACACAGTAAAACAAAAGGGTATTGCAACATACTCAAACAGATGCCTACTGGAGGCATTTAGTGCTATGAAAGAACCTAGGACAGTTGGCATCTAGCCCAGGTTTTGGTGGCCCAGGATCTGCTTTCTGAGGGAAGCTTTATTTGAACTGAGTCAGCTAGGAGTTAGGAAAGTTAAGCACAAGGCAGAAAGTTTAGACAGAGAGACTATTCCAACACAGTGTGTGGTAATTATAGGCCCAAACCTACACACAGGAGAGAAAGTTGCTTTAAAAGATTTCCAAGAATTTTAGTTTAAAGAAAGAAGTATAAAGAGATGAAAAGGGATAAGAAGGTCAGATTCAAGAAGAGCTTTGTAATCCATGTGAAAAATTATGAACTTTATCCTGAAGTAAATATGAAGTCATCAAGATATTTTACTAAATAAGTAAATCAGGATATAGCTAGAAAACAGGCATCTTATCCTCTCCTCAAAGTTGCTTTATAACTTTCAAACATTGGGAAGGCAGAGTAAAGCTACAATCTACTTCAATCTGATTCATGACTGTTTTCACTCAGGGTAAAAATAGCCTTCACAAATATTCAGCTAAGATACATGGTCACCTTAAGTTTAAAACTCCTCAGAAATGTCACAACTCCTTCTCTAACTTCTTTCCCATTACTACATAAAATACAAAAATAAAGGTTTTTAATAATCAACAACTGTGTTCCACTCATAGGCTGGAATATCATTGCCTTCATAATCAATCAATCAATCAATCATGTCCTATTTGTTTTTCTGAATATGACACTATGGCTAGTTGCTTTATAGTTTTACATCTTATTTCAGTTCCTAAGTACTTTTTAAGACACACTTGGGATTAGAAAAATTTTATTCACTTTGTAGTTACCCTACTTTAGAATTTTTCCGGCCATATATATGTATGATATATATATATATTTCAGTGGATCATTTCTGTGATGTACAAAGATCACTTTCAATTATTTGTCTTTGATCTATTAGTAACAGATTCATCCACCATTCTGTCAGAAAAGAGTGGAACTACGCCTCCTAGACATAATAAAGCACAATCAGAGACTTCTTAGATGAAAGAACAAAATTATAGTTTTTAATCTGTCTGACTGTCTGTCTGTCTGTCTGAGAAGACACTGTGTGTGTCTATGGAGGGCCAAGGATGATCTCAGGCATCTTCCTGAATTTGCTTCTACTTCCTTTTTGCTCTATTCTGAGATTTCCCAGGCTCTGCCTTCCACCTGGCCTTTTATGTGGAATCTGGGATCCAAACTCAGATTCTTTTGTTTTCAAGGCAGAGTCTTAACCCCTGAGCCAACTCTCCAGTCTGGTAGAATTTCATAATTTTTACTGTTGATTCTCTCAGTTCTATAACATGTAAATACTGTTATCACCACATTTTTTTACCCAAGAAGATGAGTATTGGATATTGTTAAGACTGGAATTTTGGTCATATTAAAATTGCACTTAATAAATTTGTTAGGCAAGCAAAATTAATAGGTAGAAGTAATTATTTCTTAGGAAAAGAAGTTCTGTACACTACATTCCCTGCATGGACTTAAATGTAAACAGGTTAGCCACAGTTTCTAAAGGCAGTCTGGTTTATATAATATTAAATTCTATATCAAACTTGAAATATAATATAGGTCATCAGAAAAGAACCAGGGCTGGCCAGATGGTTCAATAGGTAAAGGTGTCATATACTGATTTGAGTTTCTTCCCTGGGACCCACAGAACCGATATACAAAAGTTGTCCTCTGACATGCACATGTGCTTGCCACATGTATTACTGTTCTGTTTCTCTCTTTCTCCTCTGTCTGTCTCTCTCTCTCTTTCTCCTCTTTCACTCTCTCAAATATTTTAAAGTAACATTGTTATCACAAAAAGCATATATTAAAGATATGCACTATAAAATTATATTGGAATAAGCTACAATTCCCAATACTATTTTGAATAAGAAATGCAAAAGTGTCATCTACATCACAAATAAAAACATAGTAGATGTATTTGCCTTTATCAGCCCATAAATTAAATCCCTAAAAGCTTTTAATTTTTTTCATGATATATTTCTGGGTTCTGCCTAATTAATTGCATTTCTCTTAAATTTGTTGTAAAAATGAATACTGGAGAAATATTTTTATCTAGGTCTGAAAGCACATGCAAACATCCAGTTTATAATTAATTTGGGTTTCTGCTTAAAGCTACTACTAAGAGTCTATCCATTTTCTTAGAAAGTCTGTAATTTCCATGTTACTCTACTTCAGCTATCTACATCAATAGCCACAGACTGAAACCTAGCAACCCTGGTTTAGAATAATTAGTGCAGACATTTGTCTAAGTTCAGTATTTTCTCCTTCCAGCTGTTTGATCTAGTTATTTTCTCATTTGACCCTGTAGAGACCCCTGAGTCAGAGTCACAATTCGCTGATTGTATTATGGCCTAACAACGGTTGTGGGCTTCTTGTTTTCATTGCCCTTGTGTGTGCACCTGTCAGTTCATGCACAAATGGAATGGTAACATTTCTTATCATTTTTGTGGAGCACTGTAGACACAGGGAGAACAAATCCACTGTCATGAAGAATGTCTTCATTCATCCAGTTTATACAAAGACTCATAAAAGGCTTGAGCATGAATTATGCCCTGAAGTTGCAACATGAATGGAACTCAAGTCCAGGGATGAGTGATGAACTGTCCCTTGCCCTGGGTCCTGGGATAATCTTGTGTCCAATATGAGACTAGTTAACACCAACCCGATAGTCTAATGTCACATGATACTATGAACATTATAGAACTACTAGCAAACCTCCCCTTCAAATAACACCCTAAAATCTGGGCCCAGGCATCCCATGGAACATTGAATAGACATAAATCCTCTGTTGTCTGGTCAAACTCATGTGCTGAATTGAAGATTAGAGAAATAGGTATGAATTACTCCACAAGATTCATTGCAGCCCTTTCCTCACCTGCCCAGGATGAGCACAGTCCAGCGGGGACTCATGGCGACCCCCCCCCACCAAAGCCCAATCCTCAGGCCAAATAATTCAGTTCAGTGAAAAACGCACAGAAATTGAAAGGAGGACTTAAGGGTTAAAACGACAATGCCTAAGTCAAAGTGCAAATCCATGAGAAAAAACACCCAAGAAAACAAATCTCCCACTAAAGGAATTAATCCCATAATGATAGACTCCAACCAGAACAAACCCACGGAAAATAGCCAAGAAAGCCTGACCCAGGATAACAACTTTCAAAACATGATCATTACCATGTTCAATACTATGAAGGAGGAAATCTGGGAGGAATTAAATAACCACATCAATCACTTTGAAGAGGAATACAACAGACACTTGGAGGAGTTGAGAAAAACAGTAAAAGAAACAAAAGCAGGCATAGAGCAGTTAAAACAGACTCAAGCAGAGTTAAAAGCTATCTTCAACACAGAACTCAACTTATCAGCAGAACTAACGAAGCAGAAAACAGAATTTCAGATCTTGAAGATAAAGTGGGAGTATTAACCAGCTCAATGGAAAAGGTTGTTAAAGCTAAAAAGATACTTGAGAGAAATATCCAGGAGATATGGGACACCCTGAAGAAGCCCAACATGCCTATTCATGGAATACCAGAGCAAGAATCTCAAAATACCACCCCTGAGGAAATTTTTCAAATGATTATCAAGGAAAACTTTCCTCATATATAAAAAGAGAGGCCCATCCATATACAAGAGGCATTCCACACCCCAAACAGATATGAGCAAAACAGAAGCAGTCAAAACACTCCACATTCAAGATAAAGAACTGGTGCTGAGAGCTTCAAGGGAGAAAAAACAAGTCACTTTTAAAGGTAAACCTATTAAAATAACAAATGACTTCTCAATGGAAACACTAAAAGCAAGAAGAGCTTGGAGAGACATACTTCAAGTATTGAATGAGCAAAAATGCCAATCTAGGCTGATTTACCCTACAAAACTATCAGTCATGATCAAGGGAGAAAGAAAAATCTTCCAGCACAAAGACAACTTGAAGGGATACATGTCCACCAAACCAGGCCTTCAAAAAATGCTAGAAATGATACTCAAGCTTGAAGAAAAAAACAGGCATATCCGGGAGAACAGAAGGCAAGTATAACACCATTAAAAGTGAAGCAATATACTTATAAAAACTACTAAACATAATAAATGTCTGGAATCAAAAATAGTTTCACCATTATAATACTAAGTGTTAATGGAATTAACTCACCAATCAAGAGACACAGATTATAAATTTGGATTAAAAATCACAATCCATCAATCTGCTGCCTGCAGGAAACCCATGTCACCACAAAAGATAGGCATGCCCTAAAAATGAAAGGCTGGTCAACAATTCTACAAGCTAATGGAAGCAGAAACAGGCAGGGGTAGCCATTATGATATCAGACAAAGTGGACTTCAAACCAAAGAAAATTATAAGAGACACGGATGGATACTACATTTTAGTCACAGGTACAATTCACCAGGAAGACTTCACAATACTGAACATATATGCACCCAATACAGGCCCCTCCACATTCATTAAGAACACCCTACAGCGTCTAAAGCAAGAAATCGACCCCCAAACGATAATTCTTGGAGACTTCAACACCGCCCTCTCAACATGGGATAACAGGTCAAAAGCTTATTAGAGACACTTTGGACCTTAATCAAACCCTTAAAGAAATGGACCTTACAGATCTCTATCGAACTTTTCACCCACGCACCAAAGAATACACATTTTTCTCAGCAGCACATGGAACTTTCTCCAAAATAGATCACATACTGGGCCACAAAACGAATCTACACAGTACAAAAAAGTTGAAATTCTAACCTGTGCCCGGTCAGACCACCATGGCCTAAAGCTGGACATCCACAAAACAACAAACAAGAGAAAATACACTAACTCCTGGAAACCTAACAATATGATGCTGAATGAGAACTGGATTCAGGAAGAAATTAAAAAGGAAATTCAAGATTTCCTGAAAGTGAATGATAATGAAAATACAACTTACCAAAATCTCTGAGACACAATGAAAGCTGTTCTAAGAGGTAAGTTCATAGCTCTTAATGCCTACATCAAAAAAATGGAAACATCAGAAATAAACAACTTAACAATGCAGCTTAAAGCTTTAGAGAAACTAGAGCAATCTGATCCCAAAAGCAGTAGAAGAGAGGAGATTAGCAAAATAAGGGGAGAAATATCTGAAATCGAGATTAAGAAAACGACAGAAAAATCAACCAGTCAAAAAGCTGGTTCTTTGAAAAAATCAATAAGATTGATACACCCCTAGCTAAATTAACCAAAAGCAAGAGAGAGAAAACCCAAATTAACAAAATTAGAAATGAACATGGAGTTATCACTACGGATACCCAAGAAATCCAGAGAATTATAACATCATATTTCAAAAACTTAGTGAAGTTTGACAACACAAAAGAGATGGATGAATTTCTAAGTAAACACAACTTACCTAAATTGAATCAGGAAGTTGTGAATTATTTAAATAGTCCTATAACATATAAGGAAATTGAAGAAGTAATCTCAAATCTTCCCACCAAAAAATGTCCTGGACCAGATGGATTCAGCACAGAATTCTACCAGACATTTAAGGGTTAATAACACCAGTACTCCTTAAATTGTTCCATCAAATAGTAAAGGAAGGAACACTACCAAATTCCTTCTATGAAGCTAATATCGTTTTAATCCTAAAACCTAATAAAGATTCACTTTAAAAAAGGCTGGAGAGGTGGCTCAGGGGTTAAGCCTCCGCCTTGCAGGCAGAACGTCCTGAGTTCAGATCGCAGATCCCACGTATAGATGCCAGGCGGAAGCGGGGGCGGCCTGCGCTTCTGGTCCTGGTAAGGTGGAGCCTGTGAATCCCGTGGCAGAAATGAGGTGGAGGCGTCCATGGTGGTTCGGGAATTCGTCCGTGGTTCTATGCATACACATACACAGACACACACACACACAGACACACACACGCGCGGGCACATATACACGCACATGCGCACAGTTGAATAAATAATAATAATAATAAAAAAAAATTAAAAAAAAAAAGATTCCCTTAAAAAAGAAAACAATAGGCCAATCTCTCTGATGAACACAGATGCAAAGATTCTCAACAAAGTCTTAGCAAATCAGATTCAAAAACACATTAAAAAGATCATTCACGGGGACCAAGTAGGCTTCATCCCCGGCATACAAGGTTGGTTCAACATACGCAAATCAATAAATGTAATTCATCATGTAAACCAGTCCAAAGTCCAAGACCACATGATACTCTCAATAGATGCAGAAAAAGCTTTTGACAAGATCCAACAGCCTTTTATGATCAAAACGCTAGAGACAGTAGGAATGGAAGGAACCTTTATCAATATAATAAAAGCTATATACAACCAGCCCACAGCAAGGATTATGCTCAATGGGGAACAATTGGAAGCATTCCCACTTCGATCAGGAACTAGACAAGGCTGTCCTCTCTCACCACTTATATTCAATATTGTACTTGAAGTCTTAGCTGAAGCCATAAGACAAGAAAGAGACATAAGAGGGATTCAAATCGGCAAGGAAGAAGTCAAGCTATCCCTATTTGCAGATGACATGATCTTATACCTGAGGGATCCCAAAAACTCCACCAGGAAGCTCCTGGAAATAATTGAGAAGTTCAGCAGGGTGGCAGGATACAAAATAAATGTGCAAAAATCAGAGGCCTTCCTACATACCCAGAATGAAAGAAGTGAAAAAGCCTTGAGAGAAACAATCCCATTTACTATAGCGCCTAAAAAAATGAAATACCTTGGTATAAACCTAACCAAGGAGGTAATAGACCTTTACAATGAAAACTTTAAAACCCTAAAGAAAGAAATTGCAGAAGACACCAGAAGGTGGAAAGACCTCCCTTGTTCCTGGATTGGCAGAATCAACATCGTAAAAATGACCACCCTACCAAAGGTAATATACAAACTCAATGCTATACCAATTAAAATCCCAAAGCAATTTTTCAAAGAAGTTGACCAAACAATCCCAAAGTTCATATGGAGGCACAAAAGACCCAGGATAGTAAAGACAATCCAGAGTAATAAAAACACTGATGGAGGTATTACCATACCAAACCTAAGTCTATACTACAAATCCATAGTTATAAAAACAGCCTGGTACTGGCTCCAAAATAGACACACAGATCAATGGATAAGGATTGAAAACCCAGATATAAGCCCACAAAATTACAGCCATTTGGTCTTTGACAAAGGGGCCCAAACAATCCAATGGAAAAAGAACAGCATCTTCAACAAATGGTGCTGGTAAAACTGGATCTCCACATGCAGAAGATTAAAGCTGGACCCGTACTTGTCACCATGTACAAGACTTAATTCCAAATGGATCAAGGACCTTGATATCAGGCCAGAGACTATAAAAACCATAGTTGAAAGGATAGGGAACTCCCTCGAGCTGATTGGGCTAGGCCAACATTTCCTAAACAGACATCCAATGGCACAGTCACTGCTACCAACTCTCAACAGTTGGGATCTTGTGAAATTAAAGAGCTTCTGTTCAGATAAAGAGATATCAACTCTAGCACAAAGGCAACCCACAGAATGGGAGAAAATCTTCACTAACAACATATCTGACAGAGCTCTACTGTCCAGAGTGCACAAAGAACTTAGAAAATTAAACACCAAGGATACCAATGGCCCAATTAAGAAATGGGCCTTGGAACTTAAAAGAAACTTTACCAAGGATGAAATTAAAATGTCTAACAAGTATCCTAAAAATCCTTCACAACCTTAGCCATCAGGGAAATGCAAATCAAAACTTCCCTGAGATATCATCTCACCCCTGTCAGGATGGCAAAAATCCACAATACAAACAGTACCAAACAGGAGAGAAGGGAACTCTCCTACATTGCTGGTGGGAATGCAGGCTCATACAACCACTCTGGCAAGCTATCTGGCAATTCTTAAAGATGTTAAAGATTGAAATGCCATATGACCCTGCTATTCCACTTTTGGGAATAACCCCCCATACAGCAAAAATTGACCTCGATAGCCCAAGCACAACCATGGTCATATTAGTACTGTTTACAATAGCAAAGTCATAGAATCAACCCAAATGTCCAACAGTTGATGAGTGGATAAGGAAAAGTGGTACATTTATACAATGGAATACTACTCATCCATCAAAAATGATGAATTACTGAAATTTGCCGGGAAATGGATGGAATTAGAAACAATTATACTGAGTGAAGTATCCAGACATGGAAAATTAAGTACCGTATGTACTCCCTAATAGGTGGATCCTAGTACCAAACCCACTTAGAGACACTCAAAGACAAATCTCTGTAATACCTACAGTAATTGTATAGATTATAAACAGGAGGGATGGAGAAGGAAGGCCCCCCCAGAAACAAGGAGAGAGGGGACTATGTTACAGCAGAGAAAATAGGCCACCATCAAGGACTGCAAGTAAGTAATGAGACATCTTGCTTGGTTAAGTTCACAGACTTTCCTTCCTGATCATATGCAACTGATGGGGTATGATCTCACCAGAAGGCATGGGCATATAGGCTACCTGATAGAAAGTAACCATTTTGCAAATGGATGATTGACCCCTTTCTCACCGCAGTCTTCTACTTTTATTCCATCTATCTTTGAATATACTCTTATAACAAGACTCTAATTTAACAGTTTTTTGTTTCTGGCCAGGGGGTGAATTCCAATACCCATCAGGATGGAGCCAAGGGCATTGCAGGAACAGCAAAACCGAAAAAAAAAATCAACAAACCATAATTCAGAACATCAGGGACTCTATATCAACCACATGGAACTGGGCCAGCCTAGTCTCTCCCCATCCTGAAGCTCAGGGAAATTTGCAGAAGAGGGGGCAGTAAGATTTTAAGAGCACAAGGATGGGAAGAGTAATGATATGCAAGATACTCCACACAAGTTAGTGCCAAAGCAATCATAATAGGACTTTGGATGCCCTGCGCAATGTCCAACACATTATTGACCCCATAAAGTCTAGCATGGACTAAAGGCACTAGGATCCTTGGAGGCTAGGCACTGACAGTCACAGTAGTGTTCCTAAGCTTAAGGGGAACACAGGAAAGGGTTCTGGGATATGCCCCTGGGTCCTTGCATCTCTCAGAGAGGAGGACCTAGAGGAGAGTTTGGCATGCACAGTAAAGGATGCTCTGGGGATTGGGGGGGGAGGCACTGAAGGATGGGGAGGGAAGGGAAAAGGGAGGGGGAGCAGGGGGCTCAGGGAGAGGTGGAACGAGGGAGGGGACTGGTGTACCTGTTAAGTTTGTATGAGCAGAAATAATAATAATAAAAAAAGATTCAATGCAGACTAGGATATTGTTTTAGTTTGTATTATAACAAAATACTACAAATTATATGGCTTATAGAAAAATAAAAGCATTTCTCACAGTTCAGGAAAATAGAAAGTACAAGATTAAGGTTCCAGTGGGTTCCCTAAGTAGTGAGACTTGGATTCCTAGAAAGGTGTCTCTTTGCTGAACGGGAGAGCCTAACTTCTGTTAGACTCTCTTCTGATTACTGATCCTATCATGATCTCCACTTTCTTTATCTCATCATCCAAATTCCTCTTCTCTGAAAGTCATCCAACATATGATTTGGAAGATATGAACATTCAGATTATAGCAAGTATCTTATCAGTTACAAATCCCAGGCACTAGAGAGTCTTAGAAAATCTGAAGTCATTCCAAGTGATACCCAAGGCAAGGATTCTGCAAAGCGACCTTTGGTTGTCCAGGACAATGACAAATACAGGCTACAGAGTTCAGTGGCAACATTCTAAGAAGCATCCAGAAAGCAAGAAACAACTTCTCATTATTACCTAGCTTCAGGAATCTCACAATATTGCTTCAGTCAGATTTTGTTGAATATAACCAATCATTGCAACTAAGGCAGTTACAAGAATCCATCATAACATGAAGGTTAAGGTCCAAGTCAATACATTCCTATTTGGAGTTTGTCAGATTACCTTAACTATCCAAATTCTCCCCCATATGTTTCCACTTATTTTCTCCCATTACCTAACAGACTTTCATATGATCTCATGAGTAAACATCCTCACTTGTCCTTTCTGTGTTTTGTGTGAGAACATGCTACCTCCCCCATGTTTCTTAGAAACAATGGCGTCTTGTCACTAGTTAACAAACAGACTTCTCTAGACCTTGACTGGCTGGAGATTCAAGGTATGGAATGCCTGGTTCCTACACTGCTGAAATTCTGAAAAATGATCACCCTCCTCGCAGTCTGTGATTCCAGGGAATCTGTGTTTCTCAGTCATGAAGTAAGCCCAGCTGCCTCCTATCTGTGTTGATAGGGAATCCTTGAATTCTCTGCTTTGTGTTTGACACTGTATCCCATGTGTGTGATATTTGTGTTTCCTAATAAAAGCAGCCTCAGAGTACCACAAGGTGCTTCAGAATGGTGAATATCTGAAGTCCTCTAGTTATTCATATCAGATCTCGCAAAAGTCACCAGCACAACAGATAGCTATAGTGCCTCCTGAGAGTGATAAAAGAAGCAGTTGATATGACCAATATGATGGAAATATAAACAAAATGTTTAAACAACAAAAAGAGATGATGATAAGCAAATTCTACTGATTGGTATGCAAATTAATCACATATTTATGAGATAGTCCCAAAGTACAGAATAAAAGTAACTTCTATCTTGATGCAGAAAGTCATCCTCAGTAGAAAACAGTACAGAGTTCACATGCAGAAAGTCATCCTCAGTAAAAAACAGTACAGAGTTCACAAAGTAACAACTCAGTCCTTTGCTACAAAGTTTGTGTTTAATGTCTATCTTGTGCCTATTCAAGTCATCGCAATAAGAATACAGAGATAAGTCCTCTTAGAAAAGTAATAATTATGTTCCAGGGACATTGTTTCCTGTGTCAACTGAGGGTCTGAAGCCATTCTGAAAGTGAGGGATCGATCCTAACAGAGTGAAACTAAAAGCATTCCTGGGTTTTTCTGTTATTCTGGTCTATTCTAGCCAATGATGTCTGAGAGTTTTTGCCCTTAGAAGAAAAAGCAATAATTTATATGTCTGTCATTTTTTTACAGATGTGCAGATGCTGAAAATCATTTTAAATCCATTCCTGTCATTTTGGATTTGCATAAGTGTCTTGAAAGAAAAGTCTAAAAAGGCAAAGGCTGATTTAGTGTGAATGAACGTGCCATAAAACATTTCAAACCTTACATCATTCATGTAAATCTTTCATGATTTAAAATGTTTCAGCTTGCCAAAAACAAGTATTCCGGTGTGGGGCTAGATGCAGCCGCTAAAACTGGGAAGGCTCTTTCATTAAAACCCTCTTTCCCAAGGTGCTTATAAGTTTGCAGGAGAGTGGAAAGAAAACATCCTTCATTTCAGTCTGAAATTTGAAATCTTGGCCTAAACACGGTGTGCTAGTTAAAGGAATAGGAAACTTCTCTGGAGCTTCATTAAAAACACAAGGACATGAAGTGCTCGCCAGTGAGATGGGTGATATGTCCTTGATATTCATATCCTGTCTATTCCCCAATCATACAGCAAAACCAACTTAGTTAAGTGGTTTATCAGAATATCACACATATTTGTAATTTATTCTCATTAAATCAACACTTTATTATTCTTTAATGTCAATTCCTTTCATTCAGATATTAGCTTTCAGTAAAGAAGGAAAGGTTTCACAAAACTAACTTCAACTCCAAAGCAGCAATTTTGATAAAGCACAAGTTGCCTAGTCACGAAGTAACCTGATTCTGGCCCTAGGGATCTTCACTCTCATTTGTATCATGAAAGTTTTCAGGATTTCATGCTTGCAGGACTCAGAAGTATCTCTCTGTGACTGTCCTCTATTTTGTCCTCATCCATTTAATGCTAAACCCTTTAGAAAAACAACTTTAATGAAAAGAAAAAAGACTATGGCCCAAAAGTTTGACCAAGTAATCCTTAAAAATGGTTCTACCCACTATGAGCTGGATCTTCCCACACTAATTAGATGATCTCCTACAGGCTTGCATAGGGCTTGCTTACTAATTATTTATAAATGTACCCAAAGTTCAACCTTCAGTTGTCAAATACACACACACACACATACGCACACATAAATATATATACATACATGTATATATTTACAGACATGTATACGTAAAAGTGTGTGTGCATATATAATACATACATATATTTACACACATATATAAATGTGTATATGTGTGTATGTATATATGTGCTCTTGGAGATCTTATTAATGAAAGATGTCCCATGCCATTTAGCCAGTGTTCTATAGCTATCTATAGAGACAGTGGTTAGCAATTAAAACTGAATCTTAAGGAGGCCCACCATCCTCTCTGACCACACAGACACCCATCTTCTGCATTGCTTGGATTAAAGAACACAGGATAGAAACTGGACAGTGCCACTCTTCTACCTAAAAGCTACAGAGACCATCAAAGTGTTACATCAAATCGATCATTCTTTTTTCTAATACATGGTTCAGTATAAATGATACTGCATGGAGTGATGGTTCATCCTGTGCATTTGGAACACTACTCTTTCTCTGTCTGCTGGCAACCCCATTGTATGCTAGTTCCCAGGAGAGACATTAAAAAGGCATGTAGTCACACAGAATGTTTGTGTGAACATCTCAAACTCAACTGCCTTTATTTCTTTGACTTTCAGCTATTGTTTAGTCCTCCACATCTGTGATTTCCCCCATAGGATTTGCCTCAAACATTTCTTGGAAAATACAACTTTATGCCTCAAACATTTCTTGGAAAATACAACTTTATGAATATACTAAGGCCAGTCAATTGTACTTTAAAATGGTAAGCTTTGTGCTTGTGACTTACGTATTTATTTTAAAATACAGAAAAACAAAAAGATAAAACCAAGAGCCCTCAATGCATGGGGCATTGATACCTGAGGAATCATAAAATATTTCAACACTACATTCTAAGTGAGACTCTACAGCCTCTAGAACACCAGGTCCGGCTGCTGCTCCAGTGGTTTTAATGCTAACAAATACATAAGTATTCAAAAGGACTCTTGTAGAAAATTCTAGTAATCTTTTAGGAAAAAAGGCTTAAACATAATAGAGGAAAGAGGGAAGGAGAAGGTGAAGAGCATCACATTCATAAAGTCACATTTATTATCTACTACTGCTTATGAAATAACAGGGCTTTGCAACTGAAAACTGAGTGCATATATTAAGTCTACTCAAGGGGGAAGGGGCACTGGAAAATTAGCTGAGTGGTAAAGTGCTTGCCACACAAGCATGGTAACCAGAGTTCAGATGTCCAGTACACATGCTAAAAAAATCAGTGAAGGACAATGGATTTATAGCCCAGAGCAGGGGGTGGGGTTGGAAATAAGAAAGTCCCTGGTGCTTGCTGGACAGTCAATCTAACCAGCAGCAAGGTTTGGGTTCAGTGAGAAACCCTATGTCAAAAAAATAGGTTGGAAAACAATAAAAGAAGACACACAAGTCAGCCTGTGAACTGCACACATATATACACGTGTGAGTATACTCTCACATATACTACTTACTATACATTTGTGCATGTCATACACACAAAAAAAGAAAAAAGTCTTTTTAGAAAAATTATCTTAACCCAGGATATATAGTACTAAATGAAAACCTAAGAAGTATAGGAGGATGTGTATTTGGTTGGTGGTACATCTACCCCATGGTTTGTCATGGTTTGTCTCCCCCACAGTCTCATGTGTTTGGGAAGGTCATGACACCTTTGAGAGATGGAGCCTTGCTAGAGGAAGGTAGTCATGGGGGTGGGCCTTGAGGTGGATTAGTTCCACCTTACCTCCAGGAAAGTCCATGTTTGTAACAAGCAAACTTGCAGCTCTCAGCCTCCAAGATGTTTGCAGTAACTTTAGCCTGCCTCCAGCTTTGGCCAGCCAGCCATGCTACTTGTACCATGAAAGACTGTATCATCTCTCCTCTGAAACCATAAACTAAATAAATCTCCCTTTCTTCCATTAAGTTGTTTGACGTTGAATGCTCACAACAAAAGAAAAGAGTAATCAATACACCCATACAGGTGGCTAGTGAGATCTCAAAGACACCCTGATGTTCAAAGATTTATGAAATATTCACTTTAAAACATTTTCTGAGTAATTAAGATCTTTGTACACTAAACTTTGGTCATGTTACCTTTGTTCACCGAAGAAAGTATAAAACAGTCTGTACAGATTAATGAGCATCAGTCCTCTTGACTTAAGCCAATAACAATACTGTCACTGAAGACTTGGTAAGACTAAGTAGGAGCTATTTCTTAATGCCCACGTCAAAAAAATGGAAACATCAGAAATAAACAACTTAACAATGCAGCTTAAAGCTTTAGAGAAACTAGAGCAATCTGATCCTAAAAGCAGTAGAAGAGAAGAGATTAGCAAAATAAGGGGAGAAATATCTGAAATCGAGACTAAGAAAACGATAGAAAAAATCAACCAATCAAAAAGCTGGTTCTTTGAAAAAATCAACAAGATTGATACACCCCTAGCTAAACTAACCAAAAGCAAGAGAGAGAAAACCCAAATTAACAAAATTAGAAATGAACATGGAGTTATCACTACGGATACCCAAGAAATCCAGAGAATTATAACATCATATTTCAAAAATTTATACTCTGTGAAGTTTGACAACACAAAAGAGATGGATGAATTTCTAAGTAAACACAACTTACCTAAATTGAATCAGGAAGTTGTGAATTATTTAAATAGTCCTATAACATATAAGGAAATTGAGGAAGTAATCTCGAATCTTCCCACCAAAAAATGTCCTGGACCAGATGGATTCAGCACAGAGTTCTACAAGACATTTAAGGAGTTAATAACACCAATACTCCTTAAACTGTTCCATCAAATAGCAAAGGAAGGAACACTACCAAATTCCTTCTATGAAGCTAATATCGTTTTAATCCCAAAACCTAATAAAGATTCACTTAAAAAAGAAAACTATAGGCCGATCTCCCTGATGAACACAGACGCAAAGATTCTCAACAAAGTCTTAGCAAATCGGATTCAAAAACATATTAAAAAGATCATTCATGGGGACCAAGTAGGCTTCATCCCCGGCACACAAGGTTGGTTCAACATACGCAAATCAATAAATGTAATTCATCATGTAAACCAGTCCAAAGTCCAAGACCACATGATACTCTCGATAGATGCAGAAAAAGCTTTTGACAAGATCCAACAGCCTTTTATGATCAAAACGCTAGAGACAGTAGGAATGGAAGGAACCTTTATCAATATAATAAAAGCTGTATACAACAAGCCCACAGCAAGGATTATGCTCAATGGGGAACAATTGGAAGCATTCCCACTTCGATCAGGAACAAGACAAGGCTGTCCACTCTCACCACTTCTATTCAATATTGTACTTGAAGTCTTAGCCGAAGCCATAAGACAAGAAAGGGACATAAGAGGGATTCAAATTGGCAAGGAAGAAGTCAAGCTATCTCTATTTGCAGATGACATGATCTTATACCTGAGTGATCCCAAAAACTCCACCAGGAAGCTCCTGGAACTAATTGAGAAGTTCAGCAGGGTGGCAGGATACAAAATAAATGTGCAAAAATCAGAGGCCTTCCTATATGCCCAGAATGAAAGAAGTGAAAAAGCCTTGAGAGAAACCATGCCATTTACTATAACCCCTAAAAAAATGAAATACCTTGGTATAAACCTAACTAAGGAGGTAAAAGACCTTTACAATGAAAACTTTAAAACCCTAAAGAAAGAAATTGCAGAAGACACCAGAAGGTGGAAAGACCTCCCTTGTTCCTGGATTGGCAGAATCAACATTGTAAAAATGACCATCCTACCAAAGGCAATATACAGATTCAATGCTATATCAATCAAAATCCCAAAGCAATTCTTCAAAGAAGTTGACCAAACAATCTCAAAGTTCATTTGGAGGCACAAAAGACCCAGGATAGCAAAAACAATCCTGAGTAACAAAAACACAGCTGGAGGTATTACCATACCAAACCTAAGTCTATACTACAAATCCATAGTTATAAAGACAGCCTGGTACTGGCTCCAAAATAGACACACAGATCAATGGATAAGGATTGAAGACCCAGATATAAGCCCACAAAGTTACAGCCATTTGGTCTTTGACAAAGGGGCCCAAAGAATCCAATGGAAAAAGAACAGCATCTTCAACAAATGGTGCTGGCAAAACTGGATCTCCACATGCAGAAGATTAAAGCTGGACCCGTACTTGTCACCATGTACAAGACTTAATTCCAAATGGATCAAGGACCTTGATATCAGGCCAGAGACTTTAAAAAACCATAGTTGAAAGGATAGGGAACTCCCTCGAGCTGGTTGGGCTAGGCCAACAGTTCCTAAACAGACATCCAATGGCACAGTCACTGCTACCAACTCTCAACAGTTGGGATCTTGTGAAATTAAAGAGCTTCTGTTCAGATAAAGAGATTGTAACACGAGCTCAAAGGCAACCCACAGAATGGGAGAAAATCTTCACTAACCACATATCTGACAGAGCTCTACTGTCCAGAGTGCACAAAGAACTTAGAAAATTAAACTCCAAGGAAAACACTGACCCAATTAAAAAATGGGCCCTGGAACTTCAAAGAAACTTTACCAGGGATGAAATTAAAATGTCTAACAATTATCTTAAAAAATGCTCCACTTCCTTCACCATCAGGGAAATGCAAATCAAAACT
Source organism: Typhlomys cinereus (assembly GCA_023101885.1). NCBI lineage: Eukaryota > Metazoa > Chordata > Mammalia > Rodentia > Platacanthomyidae > Typhlomys > Typhlomys cinereus. The sequence continues at coordinate 595,019 of JALPQD010000221.1, read as the reverse complement.
TCCCTGAGATATCATCTCACCCCGGTCAGGATAGCAAAAATCCACAATACAAACAACGACAAATGCTGGAGAGGATGTGGAGAGAGGGGAACTCTCCTACATTGTTGGTGGGAATGCAGGCTCATACAGCCACTCTGGCGAGCCATCTGGAGATTCTTAAAGAAATTAAAGATTGAAATGCCATATGACCCTGCTATCCCACTTTTGGGAATAACCCCCCAAGCAGCAAAGGTTCGCCTCGATAGCACAAGCTCGACCATGTTCATAGCAGCACTGTTTACAATAGCAAAGTCATGGAATCAACCTAAATGTCCAACAGTTGACGAGTGGATAAGGAAAAGGTGGTACATCTATACAATGGAGTACTACTCAGCCATCAAAAATGATGAATTACTGGAATTTGCTGGGAAATGGATGTCATTAGAAAGAATTATATTAAGTGAAGTATCCCAAACCCAGAAAATTAAGCGCCGTATGTACTCCCTAATAGGTGGCTCCTAGTACCAAACTCACCCAGCCCACATTGGGACACTCAAAAGTAAACCTATGTAACACAGTAATTGCAAGGATTATGAACAAGAGAGATGGGTTAGGAGGGCCACACCAGAAACAAAGAGAGAAGAGACCATGTTACAGCAGAGAAAATAGGCCTCCATGAAGGTCTGCAAGTAAGTAATGAGAAACCTGGTTAAGTTCACAGACGTTCTTTCCTGATCTCACCAGAAGGGGAGGGCATATAGTCTAGCAGATAAAAAGTAATCATTTTGCAAATGGGTGATGGACCCCTCCCTCAGTGAGGTTTCCTACTCTTATTACATCTACCCTTGAATGTGCTATTACAACAAGACTCCAGTTTAACAGCTTTTTGTCTCTGGCCAGGGGGTGACATACAGTGCCCAGCAGAATGGAGTGAAGGGAATTGCAGGAGCAGCAAAACTGCAAAAGAAAATCAACAAACCACAATCCAGAACTTCAGAGACTCTATATCAATCACATAGAACTAGGACAGCCTAATCTCTCCCCATCCTGGAGCTCAGGGACATTTGCGGAAGAGGGGGCGGTAAGATTGTAAGAGCAAAAGGATGGGAGGAGCAACGATTTGCAAGATTCTCAACAATAGTTGGGGCCAAAGCAATCATAATGGAACTTTGCATGCCCTGCGCAATGTCCAGCGCACTGTTGCCCTCATAAAGTCTAGCATCTGATAAGGGCACCGAGACCCCTGGAGGCAAGGGATTGACAGCCATAGTAGTGATCTTATGCTTAAGGGGAACAAGAGAAAGGGCTTATGGAAATGCCACTGGGTCCTTATATGTCATCGGAGAGGAGGACACAGTGGAGAGTTAGGCACACACAATAAAGGACTCTCTGGGAATTGGAGGGGAGGCACTGGGGGAAGGGGAGGGGGAAGAGGGGGGAGGGAGGGAACTGGTAAAAAATTTTTAAAATGTATAATTAAATTTTTAATAAAAAAAAAACACACAAAAAAAAAGACTAAGTAGGAGCTATTTGAATTATATGTTATGTAAATTTGCCTTAGGAGATACTAAATAAGTAATAGAACTGCCTTCTTACTCTCTACCATGTAGGTGAATTTCAATTTACTGCTCTACCATCACTACAAAAGAAACAAAGACTGCTACATATTTCTGACAGTACCAGTGTTAAGGATATTGAGTTATTAATTGCATATATAAAATATATTTAATATATAGAATCCTGACTAAAATACTAATTCCACTTAATACATATAAAATTGAAAAGTGGAGCATAATTAGTTATCACCCTTGAAATATAACCTTTATACAACACTGTTCATCATGGTTTTGGGCAGGGGGGAATTGGTTTGTTTGTTTTTTATATTTGGTTTTGCAAATGCAAAAGCATTTACAAATATCTTTTATTTCTGAAAAATTGAATTAAACCCTACATACCTTGTAAAACACCATTTGATAACTTTTCAAAGAAGATATTACTTCAATAGTTAATGTTATTAAATGTTGTTCATTAAGCACCTTTCCAGTATCAAGTGATTCATTTACAACCAGCAAATAAATGTCTTCTTTCATTCATCCATTCATTCACTCATTCGGTGAATAACCAATGAACCCTTACCATCGAAACACTGTTTAAACACAGAGGTTACAACTGCGAACAAAGCAACCAAAATCCCTTCTTTTATGAAAATTTCATGAAAGGAAAACAGCCAAAAAGTTGCTAATATAAATTCAGTAATTAGTATTTATAAAGAAAAATAAAATAAATGACATACTTCTTTAACCTCTGTGCACACACAAGTATGAGCACCTGCATGCTCAAATATGGTGCTCAAATGTGCCATACACACACACACACACACACACACACACACACACACACACACATACACACACATACACACACATATACACATACACATACACACACACATATACACACACACGAGAGATAGAGAACACTTTTCCATCTATGTCACATTCTGGTAAAAACAAAATGAGAAAACCTGTCAACACAAGCTCATCAATTGCATTTAATATGCTAATGTGTTGGGAGATGATGAAAATAGATGAGGTTAACCATGCTGGGTTCAGCAAAGAGAGGCAGGAGAAATCACTGTATTTCTTGTGAGCTTAAAACTTGTTTTCTGCTCTACAAATAAATTCTACTACTATAAGCAAATTCTATGAGAACTTGAAATATATATGACCTAGATCACAAGACAGCTCAATTAAATTTATTAGGATTCAAGTAAGATATGCTAAATTATTAAGGTATCACCTATATGATAAGAACTGTTCCTGGTTAACCTGTAAGAAATAGAGTTTCTAAAATGAACTCATCTGCTGAGTGAACTTCAGCAGTATGCCTAAATTAGATGATTATCTTGAGAAAAATTGTGATTGCTATATTTTCAAGCTAGCAAACATGTTGAGGGAGGGATTAGAACAAGATGCACATGAAATACAAAGACCCAGAAGGCAGGTAATTAGAGGGTATTAAGCAATTGAAACTCATATGAGTGGAGTGAGAACCATTAAGCTAGTTCTGAATGTCACTGGTTACTATAGGAACTTGCATAATGGAACAGACAAACAGCTGGATTTATGAGTCCTATAAATGTGTTATGAGCTGCCGACTCACTGCCAGTCAAGACTGTTGGGACTGGCACACATGAGTCTTTCCAAACAAGCATGTAGCAAGGAAATGATTAATAAATCCACTTGACAACATTTTTGATGTAAGTTATAGGTGAAATGTTTTCATTACTTTTATTTTTAATCTATTTGTTTATTCTGAGAGTTGAATACCATAAAGCTATACAAAATGCAAAACAATTGTTGACTGAGTTGAATTTCCTTTTCCACAAACTTGCCAAATTTTATGGCTAACTGGCCACACTGAAAAGTCTCAAATAGCTATAAGAACTCAAAAGTTATTTTATTCAGTATTTTAGAAAAACCACAGGGTCCATCTTAAACAGTAATGTATCATATATGTCAGAAATCTTACAACAGGGGAATATTTACCTTGACTGCTTTCTTTTTTAATCTTTTTTTCTGTCTAATCCAAGAATTACTCTGTGAATGCAGGCTTTCATTTCCTGACATGTTCAGTACTGCAAAGCCACTTAAACTCTTTCAAGCATCCTCTTCCACTCCATTCTCCACAATGCTGCTGAAGTTTGCTCTCTGAAAGGTCAATTCCCAGTAGAGTTCAGGATTCCCAAATCTACTTAAGCTGCTTACTTGGGTACATATGTTTTTTGATAACTCAAATCCAGCCTTCCTTTTCAATTTCATCATTTAAAGGAAGAATGACAATATAATTATTTTCATATCCAAATATTTTTGGTGATAAAAGAAAGAGTTTTTAATGATTATCTTGTGGCAACAAGCATTTCCCAGGCTATGAAGGCAAGCAAATATAATTAGCTTATTTAAAAAGCAAAATCCTGGAGACTGAGATAATAGCAGAGTCAGTATAGTGCTTGTCTTCCAAATCTAGGACACAAATTCAATCCCCGGAATCCATATTGAAAAAAATTCAGACATGAACTAGGAGACAGTTCAGGGGTAGAGTGTTTCCATGTAAGTATGAAGACAAGTATGAAGCTCAGACACCGGACGCCATGTAAAGAGCAGGCACAATGGTGTAAGTATCTTTAATCCTGGTAGATACTAGAGACTAGAGATATGGAAACAGAGACTAGAAAATCTCTTGAAGCAACTGACCAACGTAATTGGTCCAAGCAGCAGCAATGAGGAGATCTAGTCTCCAATAGCATGGAAAGGCATGAAACACCCAAAAGTTGTCTTCTATGTCTACACGTGCATCATGGCACATATGCACAGAGAGAGAGAGAAAGAGAGAGGAGGAGGAGAGTAGGGGAGGAATAGTAGCATGAGCCTACAATCCCAGCACTGGGGATATACAGACAAGTAGATACCTGAATCTCTCTGGCCAGTCAATCTAACATACTTGACAAATTCCAAGCAAATAAGAATTCTTATCTCAAACAAAAGGTAGATGGTGCCTGAGAAGCAACTCTAGGTTGCCTTCTGGTCTCCACACACATTTACCCATGTGCATATGCATCTAAGAATGCATGCGTGCACTCCCACCCCAACCCCACAAACACATATGCCAAAGTAATGATAGAATAAAGTAAAATCCATGTCTTACTTTGTTCAGGTTGAATGAGTAATTCCCTCATTTGTATTCCATAGCTCTCTGGTGCTCCCCTGCTTGGAAATTTCATATATTATTCTAAATATACTTGTCATGTATACTTCTCTCTGTCACATGACTTTTCCTAAAGAGACATGAACAAATTCTCTTCAACTCAGATAGTGTATCTTGATAAAATAATAATTTCATCCAAGTTCAGTTTAGTTAACCAAGGAGTTCACTGGGCTTCCTTACAGGAACAGGAGAAAGGTCATTTACAGGAGCACAGATGACACACAAACGTCTCATAACATATGGAGAACAACCTCCCAAAAACTATATAGGTGGAATTCTACCTTGACTAACCATCCATTCCTGTGTGCTCCAGCCTCTCCAGACCACATGCAGGCAGGAGTAGAGATGAGGGCTATAATTCCAGCCAAAGGTTTGATGACCCTCCATACTTGAATCTTTTTTTAAAATTTTCTCCCACATTTTATTTTTTTTTCTGATCATACAAAGTCAATAGGTCCCCCGTCTTCTCCCTTCCCTCTCCCCAATCTCGTCCCCCATTGCACTTCCCCCTTCTCCCCTGCTTTTCACTTTCCCTCCCTTTCCCTTTCCCAGTGCCTCCCCCTTCCTCCCTCCCATCCTCTGGAGCATCCATTTGTGTGAATGCCCACTTGAATCTTAAGAGGACTGATCTTCTAAGGATTTTGTTTGTATAATCCTAGCTGCTCTGATTTCCAAGTGGCAGTGTCCATGTCATGCCCAGAAGACAGAGTTTCACAACATCTCCACTTCGTTCCCATCCAAAGGAAGTCAAAGCTGCATTTCTGCATTCTGGTTACTATCAGATACTTAAAAATATATATATATATATATTTTAATTATTAAAAAAACAAAAACTGTGAAATGAACAGCTTTTGATGGTGACAGAAAGTTGAGAGACTCAAGAGGAAGACTAAGTATCTAAGAAACAAGACAAAGATTAGATGTAATTCTCATCAACCAAACAAATCTATAAATTTTTATTGTGTTGGGATTATATTTATATTATTCCAAAAGGCAGAAATATCAGATTTTATACATATATAATATACATTATCTATGAAGATATATATCAAGGGGTTTTATCATTATATTTATTCAATGAGATGAAAGAGTAACTTTGTGTTCTCCTTTTGAATGTCAATAGCTAAGGTTAAAAGAAAAAAATTCCATTTAGAAGCTATAATTTTAAAATGCTCACAGTATATTATATGATGTTCAATAGGGTTCAAAAAGCATCTCTTCTTAGTCACTCCAGGACTATAGTATTCCACAAATTCTTATTAAGAAATGATACAGCAGTTATTTTGCTCATTTTTTTTAGGACCAAACACATATACTTTTAATCACAGGTTTTACATTGGGACCTGGGATTTGTATCTTTCACAAGCTTCCAGATAAAGCCAATTTGAATGCATTTGAATAACATTGATGTTTTAGTCTCAAATGAAATATTAGGAATATATAGGTAGTTTTTTACATATACCATAAATATTAAGTGGGTCTATGGTGTTTCAGCTTTCAGTGTTTCAAATAAAGAATTGAGGGCCCATCTTTAGCACTTCAATGTACTTTCACATTCTCTGATTGTTTACTGTTTTCAGATTTCTCAAACTGATTATAAACTATTCAAGAAGAAAATCATTTCTTGCATGGGAAGTATATATTGATCATGAACCACGTGCCAAATCAATAATCACAAGACTGAGTTTCTTGACACTAATACTAGATTAACATGATTCCATAGTATGAGACTCAAGAAAGAAAAATGAATTAAAATTTTTCAAGACTCTTAAATTTACTTGTAATCCCCTTAAACCCAAGTGCTTCTTTTTTTTATTTTTTCCACTCATACAAACTTGATAGATACCCCATTCTCCTCCCTCCCTCCACCCCTCCCTGGATTCCTTTGCTCCCTCCCCCTTTTCCCCTTCCTTTCCCCCTCCCTCCCAGAGGGAAATTTTACTCATTTAATTAAGATAATTCTTACTTTGTTTCTTACTAATTTTCTTTCGCATGATATTATTTATTTTTATGAAAAAGTAACATAAATCTCTATAGACAGGTTAGAAAATATAAAAAAATGCAGAAACAATGAAACTGAAACAATCCATGGCAATAGGATGTCTACTATTTGTCTGCCTCCTGCAGAACCAATTTCTCTAGAAACCTGCTGCCCGCCGCACCCAGCTTATGGGCAGAATAGGAAGTCTTGCTCCATTCACCTTAGGACTCCAGCCCACTTTTGATTGGATTGGAAAGATAATTCTTGACTTTCAAAAAAGATCTTTTTCATTCTCTTCAAATTCTGTGCCAAAAATCTGGTTGAAGACTCAGGGGAAGTGATTACAACAGGATATTGAATTGATATTATCTGTCACATGAGCAGATGAGATTGCATATGGAAGGGGTAGAGGAAACAGAAAGAAGAAATAAGAGCACCTAGAAAGTCCAGAGGGTGAGAAAAAGTTTAGCAAATCATAACTAGTGGTTGCTCATCCTTAGTTCCCATGAGTTAATGCAGATAATTTAGATGCTGCATTTATTTATTTTGGTATTTCAGTTATTTTCTTTCTTTAGTGGATCAATAGTCCACAATCTTAGCTATGAAGCTAAGTTAATTTTATAAAACAGTGTGAAAATCTGTTGCTTTAACTTTAGACATGTTTTTACATATTTTCTAATTATGCATAACCATATGAGCTGTGATCTAATAATTAAAAACAGATATGTAATATATAATGATCAAACTGGGAAAATTAACATTGCTACATCCTCAATCATATATTATATGGGCTAAAATGTAATGTTATGAGTATAAAATATGTATCGTGAAATCAGCATAATTAATGTTTAGATCTTTTTATCATTGTGCTTGTTCAGAGCCTTTGAGTTACTCTGTTCTGGCTATTCATAAAATATACAATAAGTTATGCACTGTACCACCCACCTACATACTGTTCTGTAGAACACTAAAACTTGTCATGCTTCTGTGTATGTGAGTAAGCCTTCTCCAACTTCTTGCTCTCTCCTCTCCCTTACACCTTTTACAGGCTCTAGTTATTGTTAGTATACAATCCAACACACCTTTTACAGGCTCTAGTTATTGTTATTATACAATCCAACTCATAAATACTCACATGAAGAGAGAATTATGAAATTTGCTTTCCTACACTTGGTTTTTTCACTTAATACTTCTCAGTTTCATCTAGTTTGCTGGAACTGTATGGTTTAATAGTATTCATCGCAAACATAAATGGTTATATACATATAATATTTTCTTTATACATTCATCTGCTCATGGGCATCTATGATAAACATACATCTTAATTAATATGAATTGCAAAGACACAAACTTTTTTTAAAAACTTTATCTATTTATTTATTGTGTTCATCCTGGATTGCTTCTACCTCTGTGTTGCTTTGCTTTAAGATTTCCTAGGCTCTGTCCACTAGAACCTGAAGCACAGGCCACTGCCATTTCCACAGACCAATGCCATTTCCATTTGGCGTTTCCATTTGTATGTGGGACCTGGGAACTGAACTCAGGATCTTCTGCTTGTAAGGTTGAGTCTTAACCCCTGAGCCATCTCTCCAGCCCACAAAGACACAAACTTTAAACTTTATTTAAACTTATTCAACTCTTCTTTTGCAAGGTTTCCTATTTTATTGAGTTCATTGTTTTTTAGGTTTTTAGTTCTCTTTGTTGATATATATATTTCAAAATTTTTTTCCACTCATACAAAGTTGGTAAGTAGCCCATTCCCCTTCCTCCCCTCCCTGAACCCCCCCTGCTCCTTTCTCCCCTTTCCCCCCTCCCTCCCCTTCTCCCAGTGCCCTCACCCCATTCCTGGAGCATCCTTTAGTGTCAAACTTCCCTCTGGGTCCTCCTCTCTGATGAGGTTTAAGGAATCAGTAGCATTGCCTAGAGCTCTTTTTTTGTGTTCCCTTTTAGTATAGGAACACTATTGTGGCTGTTAATCCTTTGCCTCTAAGTATCCTAGTGCCTGTGATCCATACTACACCTTAGGGGTTCAATGATACGTTGGTCATTGTGCAGGTCATGTAAAGTCCTATTTTGATTACTTTGGCCCTAACTTATATGGAGTATCTTGCATATCGTTGCTCCTCCCCATCTTTAGGCTCTTACATTCTTACTGCCCCCTCTTCCGCAAATTTCCCTGAGCTTTAGGATGCGAAGAGATTAGGCTGGTCTGGTTCCAAATGTTTGATGTAGAGTTTCTGATTTTCTGAATTATGGTTTGTTGATTTTTTTTTTTCAGTTTTGCTGCTCCTGCACCGCCCTTGGCTCCATCCTGATGGGTATTGGATGTCACCCCCTGGCCAGAGATAAAAGGCTGTTAAAATAGAGTCTTATTATAAGAGTACATTCAAAGGTAGATTGAATAAGAGTAGGAGACTGCAGTGAGGGGGGGTCAGTCTCCCATTTGCAGGATGGTTACCTTTTATCTGCCAGACTTTATGTCCTCCCTGTCTGGTGAGATCATACCCCATCTGATGCAAGTGACCAGGAAGGAAAGTCTGTGTGCTTAACCCGATGTTTCATTACTTACTTGCAGTCTTTGATGGTGGCCTATTTTCTCTGCTGTAGCATGATCCCCTCTGTCCTTGTTTCTGGTGGGGCCCTCCTTCCCCTTCCCTCCCTGCTTATAATCTTTGCAATAGGGAACTCCCTGGAGCTGATTGGACTAGGCCAATAGCTCCTAAACGGGAAATTCAATAGCACAGTCACTACAACCAACATTCAATAGATGGGATCTTATGAAATTAAAGAGCTTCTGTTCAGATAAAGAGATTGTAAATTGAGCACAAAGGCAACCTACAGAATGGGAGAAAATCTTTACTAACCACATATCTGATAGAGTTCTATTATCCAGAGTGCACAAAGAGCTCAGAAATCTAAACACCAAGGAAACAAATGAGCCAATTAAAAAATGGGTCTTGGGGGCTGGAGAAGTGGCTCAGGGGTTAAGCCTCTGCCTTGCAGGCAGAAGGTCCTGAGTTCGGATCCTAGACCCCATGTATAGACGCCAGGTGGAAGAGGGGCGTCCTGCGTTTCTGGTCCTGGTAAGGCAGAGCCTGTGAATCCCGGGGCAGAGTAAACAAGGAGAAGGTGGAGGCGGTCCATGGTGGTTCCCGAATTCGCCCATGGTTCTACACACACACACACACACACACACACACACACGCATACACGCACAACTGAATAAATAATAATTAAAATTTTTTTTTAAAAAATGGGCCTTGGAATTTAAAAGAAACTTTACCAGGGAAGAAATTGAAATGTGTAACAAATATTTTAAAAAATGCTCTGCATCCTTAGCCATCAGGGAAATGCAAATCAAACCTCCCTGAGATATCATCTCATCCCAGTCAGGATGGCAAAAGTCCACAATACAAACAATAACAAATGCTGGAGAGGATGTGGCAAGAAGGGAACTCTCCTACATTCTGTGGGAATGCAGGCTTATACAACCACTCTGGCGAGCCATCTGGAAATTCTTAAAGAAGTTAAAGATTGAAATGCCATATGACCTTGCGATTCCACTTTTGAGAATAATCCCCCATACAGCAAAAATTCACCTCGATAGCACAAGCACGACCATGTTCATAGCAGCACTGTTTACAATAGCAAAGTCATGGAATCAACCCAAATGCCCAACAGTTGACGAATGGATAAGGAAAAGTGGTACATTTATACAATGGAATACTATTCAGCCATCAAAAATGATGAATTAATGAAATTTGCCGGGAAACAGATGGAATTACAAAAAATTATATTGAGTGAAGTATCCCAGACACAGAAAATTAAGCGCTGTATGTACTCCTTAATAGATGAATACTAATAACAACACTTAGTAATGCACTCAAATATTTCAAATTTTTTATCAATTGCTTCATCAATATTTTTTGGAATCTATTGCTGAGGAGTTGACTTACAGTGTGATTTTTTGTACACATATCTTATGATCCTACAATGATATTTGTATATCTAGTAACTCAATTACCTCTACCAGTTTATAGCATTTTTGTTTCCTCCTGACAGCATGTCTTGTTAATGTTCAAAATGGAAAAGTTTGGAGCATGCAAATAGTTGCAGGCATGATTGAACTTCTCTAAAGTTCAGTCTGAGAGAAACTGGTCCAAAATGATTTCAGAAGTGTCTACATCACATTTATGCAGGAGAGAGTAAATGTAAAAGTTGATCTACTTTTTAAAGTTCATTAATGATTTTAGAGGACTTTATTAGTCTAGAGATGGACTTGTACTGACCTGGGAAAAATTTGATCTGCTCCTCAGAAAAAGTAATGATTTGTAAATGATTATTGAACCAAAATAGAGAATTGTGTCAGAAAAAACTCTGTCCTAATGCACAAGTTTGGTCTGCCCTGGTTAATGAAATTTTAATAAGATTGAAGAAAGAAGTTTTCTTCTTAGAGATTCTATCCAGTAATTAAGAGAACTTTGCAGTCTGCCTTTCACTTTGCTGAGAAAAGGAGACACAAAAGATTAGATGAATCTTGATTCTAGGCCTGATTTTAAGAATTCCTAATTTCCCTTAGATAACACTGCTTGGCAAGCCAAAAGAAATATTAAGAGAGTATTGTCCTCTGAGCCCAGTATAGGCAAGATTGTATTTATAATTTTGCAAAAAAGGACAGATATTGAACTGCACTCTCCTAAAACAAAAGGTAAGAATAATTTAAATGCTGATTAAGCTAGTGAAAAAGTACTGCAACTTGTTGGGTGGGGATAGTGGGTCACTGTGATCAAACCATGGGGGTCTGCTCTCATTGGTGCTTATGAAAATTAGGTTCAGATGCCTCACCATGAAGGAAGAATGAGATGCTATATTCTTAAGTAATTATGTGACAGCAGATTTACCTCTAAGTTTCTAAGAAATACATTCCCTGATAGGTGTATTTCTCAAATGAACAGAGAAAGAATTCACAATCAAAAGGTTTCTAAAGTAAACAGCTTAAGAAAAGGGATTCCTTAAGAAAAGAACCTCACGTCCTGAGTTCGGATCCTAGACCCCACGTATAGACGTCGGGCAGAAGCCGGGGTGGCCTGCGTTTCTGGTCCTGGTAGGGCCGAACCTGTGAATCCTGGGGCAGATTAAACAAGGAGGAGGTGGAGGCGGCCATGGTGGTTCCTGAATTCGTCCGTGGTTCTACATACACACACACACACACACACACACACACACACATACATACACACACTCATACACGCACAATTGAATAAATAATAAAAAAAAACTAAAAAAAAAAAAAAGAAAAGAAAAGAACCTCTCTAAAGTTCAGTTTGGCTAAGAAGAACCTCAGGATTCTTAGTTATTCTGAACTGTGCTTTCTCCTCTTGTTTTGTTCTCCTGATGACACATCTTAAAGCCAGGGGCCCTGGATATTATGCTGTTAACACCTGTTCATGTTATCCGGTATTTCTTCAATGGTGAAATTATTTCATGATTTCACTGGCCATTTAACAGAGATCCTTGATAACTTTCCTTATTCTTTTGTTGCCCACATCACAAATTTTATCTCTTAAGTACTTAACAAGTGAATCACACTCTACTGTAGGCTCCCTAATTCCTAATCTAGCTTGTTGCCTTAGTCATTGAAGCAGCTTCTTAAATTGATCCCCCCTATCAACCATCTTCACACAGCTGTCAGTCAACAAAACTGTGAATGTATCTTGTGACTCAATAGCTGAAACTGTCCTTCAAATTAATGTTCCACAAATTCCGAAGGTAATGGCCAGGATTCTTTAACAGGGACCTTCCATAGACCCCGATGGAGAGGCCCCAGCCCACCTCTATGACCTCATTTCTCAAAAGGTTATTCTGCACGTACCATGCTGTTTATCATTTCCAATCTCTTGTTCATGAGTTTTTTCTAACTGTTATATTCCCATTCCCTAAACAAACCAAATCCAACAGTTTGTTCTGATTAGATTAGCTGCAACTTTTCCCATAGGCTTTTGTTTTAGCTTCATTGCACATTGCTGCAGCAAAATAACTGACACAACCAACTTGGGGGAAGGGTTTAATTGGCTCACAATTCCACCTCAGGGAAATCACAACAGCAGAAGCCCAAAATAGCCAGTCTCATATCACATCCACAGTAGAGTGGAGCACAAGGAATCAACGTACAAATGCTTTCTACTTCACTCCATTGTCATACAGACCCAGACCATCATCTAAGGACAGTGTCCCACCCATTATTAAGTTAGGTCTTCTCAAACCAGTTAACTTAATCTAACCAAGATTATCATTCACAAGTAAGCTTAGACATCCTTTGTTGTGTGAACACTTTTTCTGGGGTGATGCTACACAACCATTTGTATATCCCAGATAAGAGTTTGACAACAGGTAATGATTAGGCCAAGGTCCAAATTGACAAACCAATAGTGTTACAGGAGCAGGAATGATTCAAAGGCAGCTACATCACCAGAAAGTCTCACCCAGCCTGAGTGAGACTCAGAAGTTGCACTCCTGGTGTTCTCTGTGGTATAACTTATTAGAAGAGTTTTCTCCAGGCTGGACTGTTCAGTCTCCTTTATACTGCTTGATTACTTTCTTGTCTCTTCCACACTTCTTGGCTGCCCCCCGGGGGGGAGGGGGGGAAGGGGGGGTCTGTCTCTTCCTGACTTCTTATCTGGACTGCATAGCAGACTCTTCCAGGTTTTTCCACTGCTCAGGAAGTCTCCTTCAGACAGTTCTTTGTATAATGCAGGTCTTATCACCCATGACAGGGGCCATGCAGCCACACCTCCCCTGAACCATCTTTGGTTCTATCAGTATTGAACAAATAAACTGTTGGGGTTTACTTAGGCTATAATAAGCTTTCCCCACAGCTCCCCCTCCTTCACTCAGCTGTGAGAGTGCAGGCAAGGCTTTCTTCAGATTGACAGGAACTGCTCAATAGCCCTCTTTTTAACTGTTTGGCTCGTCTGCAGAGGTGTTTCAGGGGTTAAGATAGTTGCCTGAAAAGCAGAAGGTCCTGAGTATGGATCCTACATAAAAACGATGGTGGCCTGCATGGGTAGAGTCTGGGAAATCTCAGAGTGAAGCAAAAAGGAGGTAGAACCAATCCAAGATGATTCCCATAGTGCCCTCTCTCTCTCTCTCTCTCTCTCTCTCTCTCTCTCTCTCTCTCTCTCTCTCTTTTACACACACACACACACACACACACACACACACACACACAAAATAAAGTAAAATACAATAACTGCTTGACTGGCAGGAAAGTCTCCTCCCCCCAGTTGTTATTTTTCCATATTCTGGAAGCAGCCCCCCTCCAAAAAAACTTGCTAGGTTTAGAAACTTCCTAAGTCTAACAGCTTTTCATTGCTGAAACTTCTTCCAACTTCTTGAGTGTAATAGCTGAGGTTTCTTCCAGGATGGGATGATTTAATTTTAAACATCCCCCTTAGTTTAGACTTGAGCATAGCCTAAAATGGCACCAGGCTGTGTCTAGAGGAAAATGACATATAACACCTTTCTCCCATGTGATTTTTAGATTGTGTCAGCTAACATCTGAGACTAAACCACCACATCCCTCATTCTTTTTAATTGGTTACAGGGTGTCATAGTTAGAACTCTGCATTTACACTACATATTACATTGTTTTCTACTAAACATGAACTCTTTGTGACAACTTTCATCTTTTATGGTTTTATGTCTTCATCTAAGAGCATAATGTTTAATACATAGATGTCTAGTAACAGTTTGTTGAAGTAGTCATAGCATGAATAAATTCGTGAAGCAGCATCATGATCTGTTTGGGCTGCTATAACAAAATACAATAACTAGGTTCTTTTCTATTTTATTTTTTACCTAGTTATATAAGCTCAATGGGTAGTACCCTAGCCCTCTCCATCTCCCTTCCCCTTCTTCTTCCCCTCCTCCTTCTATCACCCCATCCCACTCTGTCTCCCAAACTTTCCTCTCTCCATCCCCCTTTCCTCCTCCTCCCCTCTTGGTATGTCCCTCCTTCTCCCTCCCATCCTCCAAAACACCAGCTTATATGGGCTCTGAAGTTCCCTCTGAATCATCTATACTAGTGAGGGTTCAGGACGGTGTGGCATACCTTGGGGCCCCTTCTTGGACTGACCACTGATGTAGGAACTCCCTTATATGTGTCTAAATTTCTTGCCTTTAAGGATCCTACTGCCTGAAGCCCTCTCCTCTGAAATCTGCACTAGTCTATGGAGGCTTGTTGACATAATGCGGGTCAGGTAAGGTCTGGTCACATTTAAGTGAAATGCTGGCTTCCACAGCCCAGACTTGAGTGGCATATCTTGACCATTCCTGGGCCTCCCCAATAGCTGGGTTCTTTATAAGCAACAAAAATATACTCGTTACAGTTTTGAGAAGATGAAGAAAAATGTGCCAGAAAAATAAGTGTCTACTGATAGCCAGTCACCTAGTTCATAGTGTTTCCTTATAAGGTAGAAGTGTAAGTAAGCTCCTTGGAACTATTTGACAAACACAGAAGTTCTCCTCAAGAAAGCTCTGCCCTTGTGACATAATAATTTCCTAAATGTCCTCATCTAACTTCATTTTCTTGATATGATTAATTTCAACATATCAATCCAGTGGACAGTGTAAACATTTAGACCATAGCAATAGGTAAATATGAAAATTAGAAAGTAGATGACTTGAGAATTTCATGTACACAATCAGATCATAAAGCAAAATGTTCATAAATGTAGGTATATGGAAGCCAATATGTCCAAACAGACATTTATAGATTTCAATTAATTAATAAAAATAAGAGGATCTTGAAATCAATTCTGTAGACTTGCTCTGAGAGCTCTCATTTTTTTAAAATGCTTTAATCATATGTTGCTCCAGAATTTATTATGGTTATAAAACTGGTCTTGAGAAAATCAACTTGGTGTGGTAGTGACCACAGGCAATCAGAACCCTTCAAAGTTAACACAGCACACAAAGCCCTTTAGAAGGTTTGATTGGTGCCACTCTGCAAGGTGAAGGGTAAGAAACTGCTTACAATTTATATCCTGTTTAGGCAAGGAAAAACAATGAAATATTTTTAAAGAACTACTTTCAGTCCACAACTCATTTATGTTCTTTGTCACGATAACTGACAACTTATTTGTTATAACAATGAAAACTTGCCAGCATACTGATTAGTTTAACTTTAGTGCTATGGATAAAGGAAGCGAAAGCACATGTAACAGATTTTTAGAGTGTAGTCTCCCTTACAAATGCTGGTTGACACTCCCTGGAGTATTAACACTGAATTAGAGCAATTGACCACCCCTCAGAGAGAGATTAAGCTATCTATTACACATTTACATCACACTTTATGCTAACAAATTGTAAAGCAGATTATAGGCATATCAGTATTCACTCTATAATATGCATATAAACTGAGTTTTTTTTTTAAAAGAAGAGACGACAACCTGTCCAATTCTTGTTTTCCTCTTACATAAAATGTGGTATTATGGTTTTAGATTTATTTTACAACTGACTCTGTATCCACTTTATAAATGTGGTCTCTGCAATCAATATTTAGGAAGAGAGAAGAGAAAATACATTTGATGAGTCTGTCCAATGCTTAGCACTGCATCTCAGAGAAAACATTTCTTAGTGTCTTATTATGTCGTTAGCTTATGGCCTGAAGCATGAAGATAAATTTCTCCAAAGTGCTTCTTTCTATTAACGAGATAGAAAATAAATAAGAACTTTCAGTATTCTAAGATTCAATGCTTTCTTCTTTCATATGGCCAAATTAATCTTTACCTCTGCAATGTGGATGAAAAACATGAACATTATTGTTATTTAGTCTTCAGTAAGACATATTAGCAAAGTGAATCCAAGGTGGGTGTGCTGCATCATGTATCTGAAATCTCCTGTATTAATATAGTTCTCAAACCTGTAGGAGAAAGACAGAATTTCCTTTGGAAGACAAAACATCATAAGTCAATTCATGGTACAGTTAACCAAAATACATCTTTATCTATTCTCTTTCCTTTATCTCATATAAAAAGAGTAGGCACTTTCATATCTCAATATTGTTTTCTCTGTTGTAAGCTTGAAATACTTTATATGACAAGGAAAGACTCCTCAATGTTAAATACTATCTCTTTCTAGAATACTAAAAAAGAATGACCCAAAATGGGACTCAAGAACAAGAAAAATTGTCAAATATTCAATTACTTTTAAATTTTTTTATTATTTATTCAACCGTGCACATGTGCGTGTGTATGTGTGCATGCGCGTGTGTGTGTGTCTATGTGTGTGTGTGTGTGTCTGTGTGTGTAGAACCACGGACGAATTCGCGAACCACCATGGACGCCTCCACCTCTTTCTGCCCCGGGATTCACAGGCTCCACCCTACCAGGACCAGAAGCGCAGGCCGTCCCCGCTTCCGCCTGGCGTCTATACGTGGGGTCTAGGATCCGAACTCAGGACCTTCCGCCTGCAAGGCAGAGGCTTAACCCCTGAGCCACCTCTCCAGCCCCTATTCAATTACTTCTAATCCTCAAATCAATGAAACATTAGGAAACTCTCTCACTTGCTCTCACTCTTTCTCTGTTATCTAATTAGTAGACTTTTTTTATTAATACATTTTTATTATTATTTCAGCTCATACAAACTTAATGGATACACCAGTTCCCTCCCTCCCTCCTCCTCCCTCCGTATCCCCTGCTCCTCCTCCCCACCCCCCTCCCTTCCCATCCCCCAATGCCTCCCGCCCCAATTCCCAGAGAGTCCTTTCTTGTGCATGCCTGATTTTCCTCTGGGCCCTCCTCTCCGATGACGTACAAGGACCCAGTGACCTTTCCCTGAACCCTTTCCCGTGTTCCCCTTAGGTATAGGAACACTGCTGTGTTAATTAGTAGACTTTTATAAAATTTTTTATTATTTATTCAATTGTGCGTGTATGCGTGTGTGCATGCATGTCTATGTATGTGTTGTGTGTGTATGTGTGTATGTGTGTGTGTGTGTGTGTGTGTGTGTGTGTAGAACCACGGGCAAATTCTGGAACCACCATGGACAGCCTCTACCTCCTCCTTGTTTAATCTGCCCCGGGATTCACAGGCTCCGCCCTTACTAGGACCAGAAACGCAGGCCGCCTCCGCTTCCGCCCAGCATCTATATGTGGGGTCTAGGATCCAAACTCAGGACCTCTCCAGCCCCTAATTAGTAGACATTTTAATTGTGTTTCAGTTTTCATACTGTAACATGAGTGTTACGTACTGTAATAGTTAGAAACAGGTGTCAACCTGACAATCGAAGGCCTGAATTCTGGGTTCAGTTGTGAAGAATTAGTACTTGAGTTAATCTCTGAGCAAGTTTGATGGAGATTATCCAACTGAATGGGAAGGCC
This sequence comes from Typhlomys cinereus, assembly GCA_023101885.1. Lineage (NCBI taxonomy): Eukaryota > Metazoa > Chordata > Mammalia > Rodentia > Platacanthomyidae > Typhlomys > Typhlomys cinereus. Next base: position 576,915 of record JALPQD010000221.1, on the reverse strand, counting down.
CAGCCCATGGTGAGTAGGATTTTTCCCTGAATAGATGGATAAGACGGAAGGAGGTGAGGTTCATGTAGTTGGCATTCTTCAGCATATTTGGCCAGTCATGCTGGTCTGACAAGTCAGAATCAGCCATCTCTCAGCAATGGATATGGTGTGGCTGGTTCCTCTGGTGGCAAGCTCTCCTGGCAAACAAGACCAAGAGTTTTGGCCAGACAATCATAAGAAAAAATAAAGGACCCCTTAAATAGTTTTGTCATGAATTTATTGACAGCATAAAAATTAACCATGGCATTTACTGTAAATTAGTATTTCATCTCAACTTTATCTAAATTAAATTGGATTTGGTCAAAAACTGGTTGACTGGTCTGGTCAATAACAGTTAAGCTTTATTATTTTCACATTGCTTTGAGCTTTCTTTGCCATGTGGAATCAATTTACTCTGGTAGAAAATTTTATAATATCCATAAATTCATCAAGCTGATAAAATTTTGGGCTGTCATCAATAACCGCCTTCAGTACATGCCCACTCTGACAATGCCTAAAATATCTATTCACAATAAAACAGTGATGAAAGCAGTTATGGCATGTTATGGTAAGCAAATTTGTGGAGGAGAGACCCTTGAATTTGTTTTACAACAGGCTACTTCCCTGTTGCCACATTTCACAGCTATCCAAGTGCTACTCCTAGATTCCAACAAGGAAAACCTTCCCTTGATTTACTTATTTCCAAAACCTGATAATATGGAAATTTTCCTATGTGTCACTAAAATATCGTCTTTCCTCCACTTTAGATACTGATTAGAAATAAATTATTGTTAGTATATATCAGATAGCAGCAGTAAACAAAAAATCATCTGAGTTTTGGGCTAGAGAGATGGCTCAGTGTCTAAAAGTGCTTGATGAGAAAGCAAAAGGACTAGAGTCCAGACCCCACATAAAAAAATTCATTCCAGCCCCAGAAGGTGGAGACTGGTTATTCCCAGAGCAAGTTAACTTGCCACTCTAGCCATAATGCTATGCTATGGTTTTAATTAGAGACCAAGTTACTATGCAGTACCCTCGGGATTCCACAATCACATGTGCTTACATGAACTCACATGTACCCATACACATATATGTGCCCACCCACATACAAATGTGTTTGCACACACCCCATACAGACACATGAAAATAAAAAAAAAACTGTTACTAATATATCTGTTATTTGATCAGTCCTAATTGTGAGTTTCCAAAGCACTAAACAATATCCTATTCTGTTCCATTAGGGAAACATCAGTGAAGAATATTAGTAAAGAAATCAGAGAAGATTCTAGCCTTTATGTACATGCATTTTAGATGTAAAAAGAAAAACAAAAAACAAACAGCAAACAAGATAATATGGTGATTAATGCTGTGAAAGAAAGAAGACACAAGAACAAGATAAGGAGAGAGTAGCACAGAGACAAAGAAAGTTTATAACATTAAGGTGACATTATACTAGAAACTGGAACAAGGAAAGTAACAAACTATCTGGTTAGCAGGGGAGGTTGGGGGGACCATTCTGACAGAGCATTCACTGCAAGCATTATAAGACAGACACATGTAATCTAATGTACTTGAGATGATGCTGGTTAAGCAGCAAGCCAGAAACAGTAGCAAGCAGACCAAAAAATAGGAAACAGTAGAATAGGAAAGAAAAATAAAGATTACTCAGAGCCTGGCTAAAAAAAAGAAAACCGTTATAAATTCATTCTAGCCAAGCATTCTGTTGGAATCCCAATTAAACTGTGCGTTGATTTCCTTCATTCAGTCAACATTTTTTGAGTACCCAAATAAGTCAAATATTCTGGGAAGTGTGAGTGATTTGAAAATGGAGGTTGCCTTTAGAATGTTTCAAATTTAGCAGGAATAAAAGCGAGGCAATTATAGCATAAAATGGAAAGTTCTATATTGGTAGTATTTATAAGACATACTCAGGTTATAGAAGGGATGGTTCAATATGGAGAACAGCAGATAAGGAAAGAAGTGGAGAGTCAGGAAAGGGTACTTTAGCCAAGCTGAGCAGAGCAGAAATTCCAGTGTCTCTCAGACAGAGGGACATGCTACGCAAAAGGCACAGATAAGTGAATCAGAAAGTAATAAAAAAGTACACCACGTGCCAAGTGTTATAAATATTCCATTGCTTTCACAGCGTGACTGCTTTCATGAAAGTCTCAGACTGAACTTCATGTTCTGACAGTACCCAGTCCAGATAGGTAAATGAGGTGTTTCCTCAAACTGAGAAAAGGCAGGAGACGCCACTAACAAATTTGCTCATTACGCTCCACATCACGAGTCTACATGACTACTTCTGTGTTGCCGAATCCCCCGCCAGGCCATCGGGGGGAAGAGGGGAAACAGCGGGGCCTCCTCGTAGGTTGGAGACAAATGGGTAAGCCGGAGACGGGGTCACCACCCAGACCCCGGGAGTCAGGCCAGAAAGCAGCACGCAGACAACGAGTTGGCCACAGACTCAGCTTTAATCAGGAAGTGTTTGGGCTTATATAGGGGGGGTCCAATCAGGTGTGGCCACTCCTTTGCTCGGGGGAGGGGGACAGCAGCCACCAATCATTTAGCTGTTTACCAGGTTAGATGGCCGCTTCCCATTGGTTGTTCATCCCTCTGCCCATTAGTTGTCCATTCCTCTGCCTGTATGGTTCCTTATTCAGGCTTGTCTTTAGCCAGACCTCCTGCATTCGGGGAGGCTAGGGCCTACCCTCAATCGATAGTGCTACACTTCTGGTTTGGAATTACAAGTTCCAAGTGAATCTTACCTGGTTCTACAAGCAAAGACAGGACAGTTCATTAGCATAACTCAGGCAGCAACGTCATTTTCACTTCCATTATCCTCCTTAAGCCTCTGTGATTTATATAACCTTTAATCCTAGCAAGGATTCTGTCATCAAGATATTATCTTCTTTCACTTAATGTAACATCATGGAAATAGCCTTAAATTACTGTAACAGCTTATTTCTTTGTTTAGTCTATCCTTGACAACATTCATCTCAGGAGTAGATGAGATATGGTTTATGAAAGTACAGAAATGGGTCATTTTAGTATTCCTCAGAGAAAGCCATCAGAGATTCATCTAGGATGGGAACCTCTAGAAGTGCCAGCATGCTGGAGCCTATGGAGTAAAGATGCCCTTCTGAACAAATAATCAAAGATCTCTAAGGACTGGGATGTCTGATACTCAATTTTAGGCAGTAACCTGGAAATTACAGTAATTCTTTCCCTCCATTATGCTCCAGAAATGAAAAGCATAACATCCATTTATAGAGCAAAGTAAAGGAGAGAGCAAAGTTGACAAAAGTACAACAGCAATCAGAGTTTCAAAAATAGAGAAAAAAAGTGTGATATGTATATGTCTTCTGCTTATACACTTCTATCACATGTCACCTTCTGGCCCAAGTAGCTATTATCATGGTCATGTATTTACTTCCTTTTATTCAATTAAAACAAAAAACAGCTAAATAGTATTTTAATTTTTCTGTGACTATGATGCTTTTCCTCAAGTTCTAAACTGCTTGGTACACTAAGAACAAATAAACAAAAGAAGCAAAAAATACCTCTACCACTTTTTTCCAGTATTAATTAGGGATTGTGAAGGCAGCATTCTATTATTGTGGCACAGCAAAAAAAAAAAAAAAAAAAAAAAAAAAAAAAAAAAAACACTATATTTCTACTCCAATAAACTGCATTCAATGTAATACTAACATATTCTTCAGATAAAGCAAGCACATTCTACTCAAAGCTGTTTCCTCCAAAAATTTCTGACCCTTTCAGCTGGAGAGATGATGGATTAGGAGTTAAAGCCTTTGCCTCGCAAGTAAAAGGATCGGAGTTTAGACATCCAAATCCTGTTAAAAATGGCAAACAGATACGGCAGCACTCTGTAATGCTGGCTATGGAAAGCAAGGCAAAGCCTGGGAAATCCCAGAGCAACGCAACAAGGAGATAGAATAATTCAGGATGATTCCCTGTGTCCCATTTGGGCCTACACACACACGCACACACACACACACACACACACACACACACACACACATATAAATACACAGTCTTTCACACACACACACAAAAAAATTCTGTCTCCATTTTCTGGCCACTTTAAGTTAGCTTCAGGCTATGGGTAACTGGGGCAGGTATGGTTGATGCAGGGTTGTTGGTGTGGACCAGCTCCTTGAGTATCTAGAGTGATGGCTCTTGTTACCCTGATCCACTGATCACTGTTTAACCTGTTAGTTTGCATAACTATTAATAGACCTTATGGCCCAATCCCTCTAGTTTTGGTCAGGAACGTATAGTGCTTTCCCAGTTCTATTCCCAATTCTAAGTTTTCACAGGTTCCTCCAATTCAATGCCACAATAGGAGAGTTGCCACTCTACATGATCCCTGCATGACTTATTCCCTGATGCAGAGCAGACCCTATTTCCATAAGAAGGCAAACACCAATCAAACAAAACCTCTTGTCCTCTAAGGGATAAGAAAGAAATAGAAAATCTCTCTCTCTCTCTTTCTCCCCAATATTTTTGTTCTCCCTATCTCTTTTCCAGATAACATGCTTCAGATTTCTGGGTTGTTTTCTTTCTTCGTGACTGTCAGAGCTCACAATTAACTCTTTTATTTCCTTTCCTCCACATCATCATCTTACTATCTTAGGGAGTCAAGCAGACTACAGAGTTGCTGCATATGCAAACAAAAAACTTTTAATATATTATTTTTTATTTACAATATTTATCCTGTGAAAAACATGTAACTTTTTAAGTCAACACAAATGAAATATAGAGAATAGCAACAATTCTTCCACAATTAACTCTTCACATAGTAATAAAATTCTGGAAAACATAGATACATAGGCATTCTTACTAATGTATATTCATCTAGAAATAATGTCCATAAATATAATTTTAATTGGAAAATGCCTTAGAAGTTTATGATGAAAATTAATTTAGGTTAAATGTATTCCTATGTTATTCCTATTTTCTCCAGGATGAAAAGTCTTTTATAGATAAAGTAAAAATTGCTGAAAAATATTGAAAGCTGACAGGCTTTAAATTAAAATAATTTCACAGGCTTCACAGATTTTTTTTATCTATTCCAGGTTTATATATCTGGAATGACATCTCAGTTATGATTGAAAAATCTACTACCTATAATTTTGAAAGCTTTTGAGTAACAACATAGAAAAGGCTTGAGATCTTGTTAGAACTGTTCACTTTCATGGAAGTAAGTGAAAATGGTTTTCAACGGAAAAGAAGCAAAAGTTTCCCAAGGTTGGTAAAATGAAGAATAAAATTTAATCATAATTTTAGTCTGTGCAAGGAGGTAGTAGAAACCCAAATGGGGATGAGAATCTATCTAGGTAATGATGAATACCAGACTAAGTAAATTAGCTTGGATTTTTTTTCTTTCAGTCTTACAGACACAACTCAAAATTTATGTTCTCTTCATTGTTATCTTGTCAAAGACATGTAGTCTTCCATAGCATACGTTTTGAAGTTGCAGGCCTTCTGTGTATAATCAGTCACCATGGTTCCTTAAATAGAATAAACTATGTTATATGTACAGTACAGACTTTATTAACATTCTCCATATGATATCTGAAATAGTTAGATATAGTTAGATACAACTGAGAATATGATGATTGGAAGCTTCTGTTCTGGGCATATTTGTAAAAAAAAAAAAAAAAAAAAAAAACTAGCAGTTCTAAGCAAGTCTGTAGGAGATTGTCTAATTGATGGGGAAAGACCCAGTCTGTGGAGGGTGGGACCATTCTCCAAGCAGGTGAATAAAACGGAGGAAGCTGGAGGAGAGTTTGGCACCCTTCTGTATACTTGGTTAAACATGCTGGTCTGACAAGTAAGGATTGTCTTTCTCTCTCTCTCAGCAATTCTGGGATATGAATGGATATAATTTGGCCAGTTCCTTCAGCCCCTGATAACATGTGGATTTTTCTGCCAAACTCCATTAAGATAATAACAGGACAATCTCAAACCAAAATAAAATCCCTAGTTTCCCTGTAAGCCATTTGGTCATGAATTTATGGGCAAAATCCAGTCAAAACTGCAACAGAATTTCATAATGGGAAAACTAGAGCTGAGAAGGCACATCCAGTAAAGTATTTGGAGAATATATGGTCTCAATGATTTTCAAGATAAGTGCACAGACTTAAACTTCTGAAAAAAAGGAAGAAAAGAAGTGCCTGAAGATGGAAAATAGTGAGATTTTCCAAAGCAAATGGTCAAGAGACAGACAAGACTGGCTAGGCTAATAAAGAGAAATATGGAAGCATATTATAGAAGAAAGAATCATATTTTACATTACCCACTTCCATTAGGTATAAAGTGCCCAAGGACAAAAAGTCTGACTTATTACCTATGAAAAGATAATAGTTTCCAAAGATTTGATAGATTTTTCCAGTCATGCCAGCGCTCTTTACTTCTTTTGTGTGACTAGTGATGATTTCTGTGTTTTTTCCAAGGTAAGAAATCAGAAAGTGACTATTTGACAATATATCTTTTTCAGCACTTTCAAATTTTATAATCATAAATGAAAGTAGATTCTCCCATAGTTTATGATCACTTTTGTTCAGAGAGTAGAAATTTATACTCAATAATCACTTTTGCCATTTTCCTCTTCAAAGAAGAGAAGTGGTGCTCTTAAATATGAATAAAGAATCAATAAAATCGTAGGATGGATGTTTTGGATAACATGGAAAAAGAAGTCTGACTTTAGGTTTACTTCATCGAAACTGTTCAGAAGACCTTTTACAAACACATTAGGAATAAATACTATGTGCTTTAAACTCTCTGGATACTGTACCGGATATACTCTGGGCATTTACTATATATTCATTGAGAATTGAATGTATGCAAGTAGATAAATACTAAACAGAGAATTTCTTTGGTGTTTCCAACAGGGAAGAATAATTATAAAACTCTGCAGGTTCTACAATCAAAGATGAAAAAGGAACAAACATTAAAGTTAATTCATTTCACAGTATTAATAATCTAATAAAAATAATTTTTAATTTCTGATTCCAGTTATGACAGTGTGAAAAGCACAGAGTTTATAGTTTGAAAACCAGATAATAGGCAATATATAGCTGTGAACTCCAAAAGGGTTGGAAAGCAATAGGAGCTCCATGGCTGTATTAGCCTGCTTCCTAGGAAAATTTCCAGGACAATATGCAAGGAAACAGAATGTAATCAAATCCCAAAGTGCTAAAACGGTGAAGAAAGGAAGATTGAAGTATAAGGAGACACATACAAAAACGTTATTTGCATTTCTTTGAATATGGCAACCAAGAACCTGATGTTCACAATGACCTTCATCCAATGAAAGCATTAGGATTGATGTAGAGAAAAAAACATTCAGAGAGGATGACTAAGTGAAATATCGATAAACAAAATTTGACAAAAATACTAAACCACAGGATTAGAATTAAGTATACTTCCATGGCTGCTATGAATACTATCCATAGGTCCAAAAAAAGTAGAGAGGATAGAAATCAATAGTATAAAAAAATCAAGCTTATATTGATCAAATTAAATTACAGGAGAGTGCTAAATAAAGTTAATATGCAAAATAAACACCAAGTGAAAAGATGAGTGAACTCAAGCCTAGAAATAGAATGGAATAGTCCAAACTAAAAAAGGGAGAAGTACTAAAGGAAAAGGAGCAGATAATAAATAACTTCTTGAATAATGCAAACTAATTTTATATAGCTGTAATTGGTGTCACAGGAGGAAAAGTGAGGATCGAGAATAGAAAAAGTTGAGATATAATTAGCAAACAAAAGTAAATGAAAATCAAAAAGGCTAAAAAATTGTTTTTGAAAATGTTACTAAAATTGAAATAATTCTCTAATCAAGCTGATGAGGGAAATTATAGAGAGAAAAACACTAATTGTCAATAACAGAAATAAAAAGAGGAATATCATTAAGAATCAAGTGAGTGCTGGGGATGAAGTTCATCATCAAAGTGCAGTAATGTATAAGGTTAAAGTTTGAACTCAAGATTTGCTTGTACAATTTATAACACAGATGAAAAGTTTTCTGAAAAATGTAATTTATAAAAACTAATTCAAATGAAATACTTAATTTGCAAAACATTATATCTGACAAAGAAATAAAGTTTATCTAAAATGTTTTCCACAAAGAAAACATAGTTGACTTTAGAAGTGAGCCAAAGCAAACATTTTAGACATTAGTTATATTAATTTTACACAAAATTTTCCAGGAATTAAAAGAAAAGATAAATTCCTAATTTTATTTGATAAAACTGAACAAACAATGCCAATATTAGAAAATAGTATATAAAAGATAAAAATATCAATATTTCCTAATGAATATAAATATAAAAAACTTACCAGAGTTTAGCAAATTAAATACGATATTCAAAAATTAATGTTTCTTTGCCCAATGTATTTTATCCAAATAAGACAAGTGTGCTTTAATGTGTAAAAATCAGTGTCTTTAGGCATTCTAAAAAGACCTAACAAAAAAGATATGATCCCAATAAATGCATTTAAGCATCCAACAAAACTAAGCAATATCCATTCATGAATTTTTAACTTTTTTCAGCAAATATAAATAAGAGACAAAGTTCTCATTCTCTTCAAACCTATCTGCAAAAACATCTACAAAATATTTCCCTTAAAATCAAGAACAGGGCAAAAATATATACTGATAATCTTCATCTCTTTTGATTGTATCAGACACAATCACCTCTTCAGAAAAATCCCAATAACTCTATATAAAAGCAACTAATTTTAATAGAACTAATCACTGGCCTTAGAGTAGAGCTTTCACGATACAATAACAAGAAGGAAAAAATCTATATACTTATGATTGAAAAAATGGAAATTGACAAGATAAAATATTTTAGCACACAATAAAAACATGACTTACATAGAAGATAAGTCTTAATATTTAAAAACTGTGTCTAATGAAACCTGAAAAATACTGCTGAGAGACATGAAAGAGGAAATAAATAAAAGCAGACCTACATCATGTTCACAGCTTAGAAGACGTTTTTATGGTGTTAGTTCTCCCAAGCATGATCTATATATTCTATATATCCCAAATCAAAATCCAAGAAACCTATATTAAGGAAATCATCAAGCCAATGTAATTCTGTACATAGAAGTACAAAGAGCCTAAAATAACTAAACTCATTGGAAAAAGTAGAAAAAAATGAGTATCTAAGGGTTGATTATAACTCAACTATGATATTAACTTTGTCATTCTTTGCTTTTTGACAATCTTCATATATTTGTAATAGTTACCCTTTTAGTTTTCATCCACTTTTTAGAAAAGAATGATATTTATTTCTATTATATTTACAAATCCATTATTTAGTATTAAGTTAAGAATATATTCTGATGGACTGGAGTTTTTAAAATTTAAGGATGCCTTTTGCTGTTTTAAATTCTTGCTGTCTATTGAATTATTCTTCATAAATCCAGTATTGTTGTATCCTACTAAAATTGTTCTGAAAAAAAATCCCTTTCCATAAGGACATTTGTAAAAACAAATACAATATTAAAATTTTGCAAATAAATATAAATTAAAACATCTTAAATGGGCAAAAACTTATGTTGGATGTCTCATTGTGGAAAATACATAAATGTCCAATAAACTTTGAAAGAGAATCTCATCATCTATGGTTATTAACTAAATTCAGATGTAAACTGTATAACACCAGCAAACATCCACTGGAATAATTAACCTTTTTATATAATATGATATAATAAATATAATAATATATAATATAAAAATAAACCAAAATAGTGTTTATCTCAGCTGAAATGCTTGAGACAAAAAGTGTCGTACATTTGTATTCTTTCTGACTTTGGAGTACTTGCAGATACATACCCAGATACCTTGGGATGGTAACGAAACATAAATTTTTTTTTACATTCATATGCATCTTATAGATAGCATTTTGACTGACATATGAGAGCATATGTGGAACCTACCAGCTGTGGCATCCCATCACCACTCCAAAAGTGTAGAATTCTATAACATTTTCAACTTGTTGAACATTTCAGGTTAAGTGTATTGAAACTCTGTTGGGAATACCAAGCACCAGGCAACACATAAAGGAACTGTAATACCTATAAATTTTTAGTGTAAGTACAAACCTGATCACCCTTTTTGGTAATCAATTCTCTATTTTTTTTTACTTTTTAATATTTATATGTAACTTACCAATGCCGGTCCTACCAATCTACCCTGAAGAAATGAAAATGTTTGTTCACACAACACTTATACTTGAATATACAAAATATTTTGTAGTAGTGGAAACACTGAAAATTATATGCATATAAATTCCTGATGACTATGTGAGCAAATTGGGTGACATCCATCTGTGGAAAATAGCTCAGTAATGAAAAGCATCACTGATATTTGTAATATGGGTGAATCTTTTTTTAAAAAAAAGTTTATGCTAAGTAAAAACTCCAGACAGAAACAATTATTTTCTCTATTATCTCTAAAATAAATTTTAATTTCTAAATGGCAAAATTTTAAAAGGAGAAATGAGAAAGGGAATAAATAAATGTTATGGTTCCATTTTGGTGTCAACTTGATAGTTGCAGACTGTTTGGGGTGCAGCTGTGGAGGATTAATGGTTGGAATGGCCCCTGAACAAGTCTGCAGGTACTTGATTGATTACTGTGGAAAACCCAGCCCATAGTGGGTGGTACTTTATAATAGGAAGTACAAGGAGGAAGGACTTGCTCGTCCCTTATCTTGTGTCCTCTTGCGTGGAGTCCACGCTGCGAGCGTGTTCACTTTTAGAGAGTCTGGACTTCTTTGTTGCTACTGCTGATGCTTCGGTCCTTGGCTGACTTGGAGCCTCATCTTTTCCATTATGTTGTTGCTCTTCCCGCTGCCTTTGGAGGCCTTGCTGCTGTTCGCTGTTCATAGCTGAACAGAACCCAGCGTCTTCGACCCTCCAGAGAAGTAAAGGCTTGAGACCTTCTTGGGATCTTTCAGCTTTGCGGCTTTGCGGAACACTGATCAAGAGTGAGGTGGCTGGGGGCGGCTACTTTAAAGGATGCTATTTTTTTTATTGTGAGTTATTTATTTTAATAAACTTATTTATATTTATTACATTCTATAGATTCTGTTTCTTCAGAGAACCCTGGCTAATTTGGAAGAAATGTTATGTTTAACAGTTAGAGAAGCCAGTTAACTTTCTTTCATTGGAGGTGACCACATCCTATGTGGTCTGGACATTCCTGGCTTATTCCTATTGTCTTGGTGGCATAATTATGAATGACACCCTGTTTTACTTTCTTATAAATAAAAGCATGATACAAAGACAGATATCTCTAAGGAGAAGACAGTTACTGATGGATCTATCAGCCCAGCACTAGATAGAAGAGGCAAAGAACCTTCTCCTGAAAGGTTCAAGAGTTGCTACAGACTCCTTGCCTTTGGATTTATAATACCCAAAATCTTGCAGCAATGATCCGATCCGCCCTCCTTTTTCCTCTACAAAACTTTTTCCCTACCAGTCTCCCTCCTATTTTCATGTCTTTTTGCCTGTGTGGCTCAGTGAGTTTCATCTGGGTTGCTGCCTTTGATGAAAAGCGCCAGAACACTTGTTGGAGCATGAATCATGTATCAGTAGGAATAACTTTGAAGAAAGCAGCAGCTCTTGTTCCCCCACAACCAATATTAACCCTCAATAATCTCATGGGGAGGTGTGAAAATCGGAGATCTTTTTCCTTCAATGGTGGAACACTGATAAGCTAAATCTTAATCAGGTCTTGCAGATGTATTCTTAGCTTCAATGAGTTCATGGATGCAACAGCCCTGCCATGTATAGAAGATACAGTCTGATTACACCCATACTCTCAAAAAAATTACTTTAAAAAATGTTCAACCTTTATAACATTTTATGATAAGAACTTTAATATTACATAATAAACAAATTAATCATGATATTGGTGTTGTTACTCTCTGCTGCTGTGAGACAATATCCACATGGAACTTAAAGGGAACAAAGGGATTTATTTGGTTTACAATTCCAAAGGAAAGATCAGTTTGTTGTGGCAGAAAAGGCAAGGCTAGGGACAGAATACAGAGGCAGGTTGGCTTAGGTCACGGTGGTCATCATGGAGCCAGAGAGAGTAAGAGCAAAACTGCAAGAGCAGGCAGGACTGGGCTACCAAACTTTAAAGCTCCCCTCCTGTGACATGCCCGCCTCCAACAAGTTTCCATCTCTTAAAGGTGACACAACTTTCCCAAATATTAACATCAGCTAAGGGTTCAAACACATAAGAAACAGGCTCACATTCAAACTATGACAATTTCTATCAAACACTAGCATTTTTTCCCTTTATATTCCTTTTACTGTAGATTCAATTGTTTTTTAAATCAAAATGTTACTCTATAATAAATTAAATAAAATAAAATCACTTCAAACTTATCTGAACCCAATTTTAAAAGTACAAAGTAAAAACACATGAAGAAATATAACCACACACTTAACAACCCTGCCTTTGGAAAGATCTCCAAATGCAACACTGAAAAGACATATACAGGGGACAGAGACCAGAACAGAGCTGGAAGGAGGCTAAGAATCTGGGTGCAGGACTCCCTCAAGGTGTGCTCTCCGTTACTCACAGCCTGACACCATTTAACTGTGACTCATTTGGTTCTCCAAATAGTCTATCTCGGTTACCAGCACAGCGTAATAGATCCTACTCTTACTTATGGTTACTCCAAATATGAGGGTTGGATAGTTAGCAGTCATAGCTTACATCCTCCAGAGATGTCACTCTAGTATGTGTAAATGACTCCAACACTGTAAAATGCCTTGCTTTACATGCCAAGGTGTTGAACACATATATTTGATTCATCTGTGCTAAATTAAATTATGCTGTCTTATCCTTATCATGTAATTTCAAGACAATTCAGAAAGCACTGAATTATGTGTTGTCCTTACCCAGGGAAAACTATATATACCATCAAAATCTGATGTCTCAACATTTTGGGACCTGATGACTATTCAGTCTTTTTCAGTGACTAATCCAAACCACATTTGCATTAATAGCCTTAACCCCAGCCATGGGTTTAATTTGTTTGAAACTATATTTAGGCCTTTGGGAGCTTCTATAATGAGTTTCATTAAACAGAAAGATTATATAATGTACTCTTTTATGATTAATTAACTCCCTATAAAGATGATAATTATAATTAAACTCATAATTTGACTCATGCCATTATCATAATAATTGATCAAGTCACTTTACCCCACACACATTCAAAAGCCGCGATGCACAGGAAACGGAAGCAACGCTACATCATCGAAAGAAAACATGATCTGCCTTTGCAGTGCTGAGTCAGTGGTCTCTTCCTCACGCTAGCAATTTCTTTCCCCCAAAAGCACTTTTCATTACACAAAAGATAGCAATATTTTTTTACGTAGCATTTATATTTAAGATCTGAATGACTAGAGTTTAGGCATATCGGAAGTTTTTTGCTTTTAGAACACAAGTATGCCACTTCCCTCAATTCTTCTAGTTTGTGGGTGTAGCTTTTGGCCACAGTGTGAAGTAAACGGACACCTTTCCTCAAGAACTCCATGGAACACCCTTTCAGAATTAAGGCCTGATAACCTTTCTATGAATCTTTACTAAACAAAGCAGAATTGAAAAACTGAGAAAACTCTTCGGGCTCCTATATCCCACCCAAAACCCACTCAAATGCCTACTGGAGAGTGCAATTAACCTCGGTGCACTGTCCCCCCTCCCCCTCTCGTGCCAGCTTTCAAATGATTTTTCTTAAGCCATAGCTGCGCTTCGCAGCACACCCCTGTGTCTGGAGGCGGGTAGGGTGACAGCTGAGAGGAAATGCCACAGGCAAAATAAACAGCAGCATCATTATGGCTATTTTTAGTCCTTAGGATGGAGTCAGCCCACGGGCTGCTGCTCCGCTCACACCGGAGCTCAGAAGCATCAGCATTCACAGCCAGCGCATGGGACCAAGCCCACTGCAATAACAACTCAGAGCCTTCAGACATCCTGCCCCGGTGAGGAATTTTCCCTCTAACTGCTGTACTCGAGTAAAAGTTTTAAAGAAACAGTGGAAGAGTTAGGTGGAATGTGGTAGCTCTAACGTCCTAAAACTATCTGTCTGAGAACAGGGGACTTGCAGCAACTTCCACTAATTTATATGTGCTCCAGCCACAGATGTCTGCAGCCCTATGTATGCTGTCCCCTCTACCTGGGTAAGTCTAATCCTTCAACACTGCTCAAGCAGTCTTCTACAAGAAACTTTTCATTTTTCCCATGCCTAGCTGTGCTGTGCAAATCCCTTTTAAGCAGAACTCTTTGATGATCAACTTCTAGCACATCTGCTAATAGGATCAATAGTGAATATTGGACCAGTGGATGAATTCCACATTACACAACCAATTACCTTAAGTTTGAAGTTGAGTTAAGCCCTAAGCCAAGTCTTGGTGGATAGGACTTTTTTAGGACATGTAGATAAGGTGGAAGGAAGTTATTCAGTGAGTTGGCATACTTGGACAGACATGATATGTGACAAGTAAGTTTTGTCAGTCTCTTAGTAGTCCTACGTATATAGTGTGATCAGTTCCCCAAACCCTGTTGAAGATGCCATGATCATGTGATGTTCACTAAGGAAAACAGCAGGCACAGACTGGGCTGATTCAAGAGAGAGGCTGTATGTGCAACAGGTAGCAGAACTGAAAAAAGAGGGGTTTCCCTTACAATTGGAGCCAAATTTCTGCCACCATAAGCTAAAAATGGACTAAAGGATTTGGTATTCACTCAGCTGGATTTAAGTCTTGCTTTGCTATAATCTTTCTTTGTTGTCTCTCCCATTTCTATGTTTGGGATGCAGACATTTAATTCTGTCCCATTGTTTTGTAGAAATATGTACCACTGTTTTTGTACATAACAATGTATGTGCATATGCATGTTTTTATATGTAGTACATGTGTGGGTGCCAGGAGAAAATTATCTGATTTATTCCCATAAGAGTTTCTCACTGAACCTAGAGCTAGACTGGCAGTCAGAAAGCCCACAATATTCCTTCCTCCACTACCATGTAGCACTGGAGCTGCAGGAGCATATAACCACATCTGGCTATTTACCTGTTTTTGGGGATTTGAACAGAGGCACTCACGCTTGCACAGGGAATGCTCTTATCCACTGAACTGTTTCCCCAGCCAGAAATGAATTTGTTTGTTTATTTTATAAGGCTTTACAATTAAGAGATTGCTTTGAGACTCAAGAGACTTTGGGTTGGGGGTTTTTAAAACAATGTTATTACTCTTAAGTCTTTAGGGTATCTCACAAGTAAACTAAATGCATTTCATATCCTGAGATAGCCTGCAAATTTGAAGACAAGTGGAATGCTATGATTAAAATTGAAGTATTGGCAATGGCCAATTAATCAACATTCCTCTAAGGACCGGCGAAGATCTCAAGAGAAACAACTAAACTCAGAGAGTAACTCTGAGGCAAATATTGAGCAAAGAGAGAGAAACTTTCCTACTTATGACTTTCCCACTGAAAACTATGTGTATCACGACAGATACCTAACTCCCTTATCAACACAGTCACCCCAAAGACAGTCCTGTGATCCACACATGCAGAGAGGCAGAAGGGTAGAAGGGACATAGTTGCATTAAAGTGAGAGAAGAAAGGTTAAAAAAAGGGGTACAAGGGAATGTATAAACCCACTTTGTTTGTATATGAAAAATTCTCAATAAAAAAGTGAGGTGTTGCAGTGTCAAGTTGACAGGATGTAAACATATGATGGTTAATCTCCATTGTCAACCTGACTGGCTTTTTAATCACTTAGGGTACACACTTCTTGGCATATCTATGAAAACATTTATAGAGAAGAATAAGTTGGGAAGACCATCCTAAATGTGAATGGCACCATCCAAGAGACTAGGATCTCAGGCTGAATAAAATGTGGGGATGGGGGATGGGGGTGGAGAGGAGCCAGCTGAGTGCCAATACTTCATGTTCTCTTATTTGTCCAGGCGAAAATTCCTCACCACAGTTGTGACCTATTCCTGCCACTTGCCTTCGAACCAGACATGGAGATATATTTTTTTCTAGTGAGGTATTTTGGTCACAGCAATGAGAAAAGGAATGGATACTATGGCCTTGACAATTTTTAGAAGTGTTCTCCAGGCTCAGTAGAACTCCTCCCAGTGGTATTGTCAGTATTTTCCTCATAACTACTTTGGAGTTACAAGGTTTAAGAAAGAGCCACAGAGATAAAATAGATCAGAATAGCATTCTGATCACAACCTATTAGAGATACTTGGCAATACAAGGTGCTGTTGCTGGAATTCACCTTGTCATCACACTAACAAGGAAGTGTTCTGTGGACCTGCATCTTCCCCGCCAGCAATTAAAATTGTCATGATTTTTTTTTATTTTAACAATTCTAATACGTGTGAAATGGTCTCTTTGTCCTTTTTACATATGAATGATGTGGAATATCTATTAAAATGTTTGGCTGCCTCTGTGTAGATTTCTTTGGTGCATTCGTTCAGATCTTTTGTCAACTTTTAATTTGGCTTCCTGTTATTCTTTGAATGAGTTTTTAAAAGTATCTTGGGTACATTTTTAATCAAACATATTTTCTCCCAGCCATTGGCTTACCTTTTTATATTTTCTCAGCAGTATCCTTCACAGGGCAAAGTTTTAATTTTAATAATGTCTTACCAATATGTTCTCTACAGGTCTAACTTTTGAAGTTATCTTTAGAAATTCATCTTCAGCTGAAGGTCATGAATTTTTTCTTGTATTCTCCTCCTGGAAGTTTCGTAGTTTTGCATTCTATATGTAGGTCTATTGATCCATTTCAAGTTAAATTTTTGTGAGGTTTGCAGTTAGGTGTCCTGCTGTTTCATACTCTTCACTAGGTTGACTGCATGTGTTGGAGTGGACGAATGGTGACAGTAAGGATCTAAAGCCTTTGTCAGAGTTAAATGAATAAATGATGTGTCCCTACTGTGTTCACCATGAGGGTACTTTATTTCTCCTTTCATGGCCTCTCCAGGGAAGAAATGTAGCAGAGTGTACAAGCTTCAGAGTCACTTACCTCTGACCACAACAAACAAAAAAAAATACCTACCTAAACTATTTCACAGGGCTCTTTTAGAGGGCAAAAGAGATTATGAAAAATTAAGGCACTTGAAGCAATTCAAAGCCCAGTGCAAATGTAATTTAACAAGCACCACTTTCTAATGAACAATCTTCCTTTAAGTCCCTTCCTACTCCATGCCTGGAAGGTTGAATCAGTCCCTTGCTTATTGAAGAAGCTTTCATTGTACACTCATTCTAGAGAGCAACACTGCATCCACTTGCAGCTCAGTGCTCTGAAAACATACCCTACAAAGCACCTTGAAAGTGCTAAGCATCCCCCCACTTCCAGTCTTTCTCTCTCCCCTCTACCACCTGGCCTTTTCTGCAAAGGGCTATGGGAAGCCTTAGGAAAATGATATATTTGCAGGCCTGTTTAGCAAACAGTTTCTTCTGCCTGAGCTTAGTAATAGACAAGTCTTCTCTAAAACACCACATTCAGCCTGAAGAAAGCTGAAATCATCTGCAGCTTTCTCCTTCACATTGAATATTATTTCGGACGCGAGCTCAGATTATGCAACTACCTACAAAGTAGACATTATTCATGCATCATCCAAGTCTTCTGCCAAGACATGCACCTGGGGACTGCCAACATGAGATCACATTAGTCTTGAAGGCGACAGTTTGGCAACCATACCCACCACTAAATGGAAAGCTAGCCATTTCTTTTTCATTCTTTCTTTTAAGCTTCCCAGTTTTGGGGCTTTTGTCTTCTTCCTGGGTTTTGCTCAGCCTGAAATTCCTTTACAATAAAAACAGGAAAGAATAGTTTTTCGCCCACCTGTGTCCTCAGTAGATTGCCAAATCATTCTAGCTTTGAAATGAATTAGCTAATGCTCTCAAAATGTGAAATCTTTCTGTGCCTTCCCAAATTGAAATGGAAAGGAAAAAACTTCAAATTGAAGATTTCAAATGCGAGATCTGAATAATGACTTAGTTCTTTCCTTCCATCAGCAAACAGAAAGATTTTAAGCATAAAATATTCCCTGAGAAGTGAAAAGAAATGACTCTTCCCTGGAAAAGCAATACAGGTGAGTAATGGCACAGTCAATAGTGATATTTTCATTAGCCTGAAGTCACATAAAGACAAGTATAATTAATTGAAAATATATTTTGTACACAGAAGATTTGGCAAGAATACCATGTGCACATTGCATTCTAATTTTGTTGACCTGGGTCTTTCTCTTTTGAAAACAACTTATGTCATGAACACCTAACCTTTGCTATGTGAAATGAGGGGCTAAATGAAGCTCACATTTAAATGTAAGTGAAAATGTGTCAAGTGAGTTGTAAGTGAATAAAGCATGTCAGAATGATTATTTTCTAAAGGTGACAGACACTAGTGCTGCATTTCCAGGTATGTGGAGAAGCTATTAAAATTCTAGCGAGGTCTATCAGGTTCAGAGAATGACACTGGAAATTTATTACAGGTGCCAAATTCACTCGTATTCTGAAGCGTGCTAATGTTTCCACTGCAGACTGCTATAAAATTCATTTCAAGCTCTTTGGGGGGGAAATGTGTTTATGAAAATCATGGGGCCTCTGAAGGAAAAACGAGAGAGTGAATGAATGAGTCTATGTATATCTGTGTGTATGCAAATTGGCATATTATCACACAAGATGAACTATAAATTCCAAAATAGACCTGTATGCCTCACCTTCCAAAAAGGTCATACACACAACCTATGCATCGAAGAAAGACCCAGAATAATGAGCCTTTCAAACAAGCCCCTACTTATTTAACTTTAATCAAATACTCTTTCAATTCAAATATTCTAATTCACCAAAGCTACACAGAGACTGTAAGTAATTTTTTTGTTTTCTTAATTCTTTTCATTATTTAGTTAAATAAGTTGCTCCATGCTTTCTCACATGCTCATGGCAGGTCAAGCCGTTCATTTGTTTTATATGTTTTAATTTAAGATATTATATATTAAATCATGATTTAAAATGTCATTAACTCTACCAAGAGATGTTATAATTTAAGAAATATTCCTGACAGTGACACCATTGTTCCCTTTCATGTGGGTAACTGTTTCTACACTAACTTAAGAGAAACACGTCAGAAAGAATGCATTGAAGTTGAACTCATTTGCTAAAGGCTTCCATCACAGAAGGTGGCCTCAAAGGGAAAGACTTGAAGGGCAGAAGAAGTTATAAGACTCACAAGTCAGGCAAGGCAGTATAAGAATAGTGTTTTAGTTTCAAACTAATCTACTGCAGTAAATACCTTACCTCAACATCTTAAGGAAGAAAATGGTGTTTATTCTAGTTAATGAACCCAAGTTACAGTTCATTGTGGCAGGAGTCTTAGACCAACAGAAGTAAAGGGAACCAGTCACATCCTTCCACAGCAAGAGCAGGAGACAAGTATCTATTGGTAATTCTTGTTTTCTTGCCTGGCAGGTTGCCCAGTGGTTGGCTAGTTCTCACCAGCTTTATTCATCTGCACAAAGAATAGTCCCACCCACTATTTTTGTGTCACATATTCATTAGGACAATGAAAGTAAGACAGAACCAGTCTCGGGAAAAAAAAATTAAGAATGGAAAGAAAATTCCACTTTGCTTTTTACCCAATCACAATCTTATAGGATATCAAAATAAACTTTTGTGTTCTATCCATGCACGCAGATCATTTTGCAGCTATACCACAGCATAATTCAGCGAAGTGCTCTGCATCCATCTCAGGAGTTATCAACTGCAGAGCTGGTAGGCAGCATGTTTGTGCTGCTAGCACATTGTGTTCCTGACTCAGAAGAACTTTGTGCAGGGATCAGAGGTTTCTTTATCACTACTAATTTCCGAGATCATTAATTGTCCTTAAGATGGGGAAAAATACAGAATCCTGCATGTATGCCTTATTTCCAGCTCCCATTTTTTTGGCCAGGTTTGAGTGTGAGCTTGCCCTTAAAAAAGTTCAAATCTTTTATTTCCCCAGTGCACATGCCACCAATATTCAAATCTTCCCTTCTGCACACATGCATACCCCTTCATCCTGATTCTTGTCCTGGGTCCAGGACCTATGTTGAAAAATACATCAAGGCATCCATTGTTTATTTACCCCAGAAGGACTTTCACTTTCTCCTCCAACAATATTACTCTTGTGACCCTCATATTTAGTCTCATTCATATATATCAGTATATTGGCTCCATACATGTTTCTTCAAAGAAAGATATGTTTCTTCAAAACAGCTTAGAAAGCTGTTTGAAGGTGATGGTGCATTGTTGACAGATGATAAATCAAGAGCTGAACCACTCAACTCTTCTTGTTTGTCCTCATGGTAAAGGCAAAAATATTTAGACTGTAGTGTGTAGGCAAATACTAGTGATGTGGGAACTGAAGCTCAAAATGAAAGTTCTAAGTTGTAAGTATAAGCAAGCTCAGATCTCTTGACCTGAAGATTATATTTCAAGTTAACAGGTAAGCAAACTTTCACTTGAGGCTGACAAATTTCTGTGGATAATCATTACAAAATCGCACGGGAAGCAAAATTTGTTGCCTCACTGAACATAGTAAATGTGATTTTCACTTTACAGAAGGTAAGATCTACTTAATGCTGACTTAAATTCCAGACCAGAAAAGAGAGAGTATACCATTTATATATATCCTCCAAAAATATGTATTCATCCTCAAAAAATTGCATAAGGTCCCAAGAAATTGTATATTTCTTTAAATTCAGTCATAACTGAATTATTTCTTTTCTATTTCAATAATTAAAACAGCATCCTTTGAAAGTCATTCTTTTGAGTGGAGCCTGGTCATTCACACTTGAAATCTGAGCTGCAGGAAAACAGTCAGAAGACCACAAGTTCAAGTAGTCTGGACCACAATACTATTTCAAGGTCCATCTGGATAATTTAACAAGAATGTACCACAAAAAAAAATTAAGTTTAAGGATGTAGCTCAGTGAAAGAATGCTTTCTAAGCATGTGTGAGGCCCTAGAGAAAAACACTGATACTATAGCCAAAAAAAGTTTATTTATTTCCTAACGTAGTTTCTAGCTATTAGATCTGTAGTGCCAATAATAAACCTATATATAATTGAGCTCATTTATTAACAAATTGTTATTTCTGTGTCTAACATGGCAAAAAAGTGAAATTGTCAACTAATAAAGTTAGTATGATATAACTTCTTTAACAAAAGTTTGTGGTGAATAGCTGTCGTATCATTTGTTAAAGGTTCTAAGAGTAAATTGATTCCTCAAATAAGAAAGACCTCAACATTTCAACGCTTCATTGCCTAGATGATGATTCATATAGTAAATGACTAAACAAAATAATCTTAAACAATGATAAGTAAAATAAAGAAATTAAAAGAAGGAAAGAGATGAAGAGTGAGGTATATGTAGAAAGGTAGGTAAAAGATGGACTCTCTAAGGAAGCCATATTTAACCTGTGATTAAAGCTTCACAAGAATCCTATGGGTAGAACAGGGAAGGAAACATCATAGTGAGAATGAAAAGAAAGAATGAAGATGTGAAATGAAGCTTATTCAAGGCAAAAACATGGACGAAGGGTAAATCCCAAATTAAAGGTCAGATCATGAAGGCCTTCAAAGCATGGTGAGGGCCTAGGTTTTATTCTAAATGATGGAGACACAGGATTTGAGGAGATAAACCATGGTTCAACAGAGCATGAACATAAAGCTAGGTTAGGGGAGCAGGTCAGAAACAGCAAGTCACACCAGCTTTGGGAAGGGCAAAGGCTTTGATGATGGGGAAAACCCATCTAAGGCACAATATGTGTTGAATGATATAAACTAAGTGTGGAGGAGAAAAAAGTAATTATTGATCAGATCTCAACCGTGGTCTTGAGCAGCTACAAAGGATAGTAAGCCTTTTTCCTAAGTAAAGAAAATGGAGGGGCTGGAGAAGTGGCTCAGGGGTTAAGCCTCTGCCTTGCAGGCAGAAGGTCCTGAGTTCGGATCCTAGACCCCACATATAGATGCCCGGCAGAAGCGGGGGTGGCCTGCGTTTCTGGTCCTGGTAGGGCGGAGCTTGTGAATTCCGGGGCAGAGTAAATGAAGAGGTGGAAGTGGTCCATGGTGGTTCCCGAATTCGACCGTGGTTCTACACACACACACACACACACACACACACACACACACACACACACACAATTGAATAAAAATAATAAAAAATTTAAAAATAAAATTAAATTAAAATTAAATTAAAAATTAAAAAAAAAGAAAATGGAAAAAGAATATATTTGGCAGTACCAGGATGAAGTGAGATAAACTGCAGTTTAATCACTTTGACATTAAATGGTTTTATTAGGATTCATGTCACTATTAGAAAGTTTCAAGTGGCATAGTAAATGACTACACCTTTGTTCAATTTCTTTTATTAATAACATACTTTAAATGAATAGTTTTAAAATCTATAAATAACAGTAACTTGAAATAAAATCTAATACAATACAATAAAGTTAAGTACTAAGAGAAAATATAAAGCTCTTCTTTTCAGTCCAAAACCTGTATATTAATGTATAGGCTAGAAAAGATGTGGTTCACAATAGCATGCAAAACAGACAGTGGGTTTTGGTTAAACATAAATTCAAATTCCCAGTAGTAAAAGAATTATTTGCGATTTTTTTATATTTGAAATTATCAAAGGCAATGAACATGTATTCCAGTTTAATAATTAACCAAAACTATATGTGGAAATTATTCCTTATGATTAGAATTGTATGGGTATATAAGCCATGGTAATAGTGATATGTGTATAAACTATGGTAACAATTTTAGCCACATTGTCAACCCCTGCCAAGAAGTAACCAGTCAGTGATGCGGTCTTGTGTATATGCACAGCATAGTCCCTATCCCTACTTTTCTAGCTAGCAAACTATCACTATTATGATATAGCTGCAGTATTTTTCTTGATTCATGAAAAAAATATTAAGAAACCAAAGTCCTCCTTGAACTCATTATTGAAATAAAGAATGTACTTTGCTAGAACCACAAACATAAAACATTCATCAACTGCCCATTTACCAACAGAACATAAATTCTGTAATTGTGTGAATCGCCACCCCAATGCTTCAGTTTCCAAATAGAACATACCCCAAATCAGTTCTTGATTTGTATCTCTGTCTATTCATACCTCCAGAAGCCCCACTACATTCGAAAACTGCAGTTTCACTCATGAGTTACTTGAAACAAAACCCAAGAATTCATCCTTGAGACCTCTCTACCCCCCGCCACTTGTAAACCTGTTGGAAAAGTCCTGTATAATGGACACACCATATGTCTTAGTTTCATAACTTTATTACCGATACAAACATGAGAACTAGGGGATTTTCTTCAGATTCACATTTCCAAGTTTCAGTCCATCATGGAAGAAGAGCTATTAGGAGCTGAGGGGACTGAATATACCATATCCACAGCAAAAGCAGAAGACAAATACAACTGAATATCAGTTTATTGCCAAATTTGCAAAAATGCTATCCAGTTCTAACCACCTTCCCTCTATGAGATGGGTCTTCGCACCCCAACCATGCAATTAAAACAAGCCTGCTCAAGGCCTATCTTAACCTCATCTGTATGCCCTAAGGCCCATCTCAAAAGCCTCAAATTGACAGCTAAAAGTATCACACCACAACTTCATTTCTTATAGTCTGTTAGACATTCTCCTAGTGAAGTTCACTGTCATATCTTTCTCGCTTGCTGTCACAGCCTCCTACCAGCTTCCTAGATCCACTCTTAACACATTCCTATATATTCATTGTAGCAATCAGTCAGAAATGCAAACTTTAAATGTGAATCACTTTATGTCATTTCTCTGGTTAAATTCCTTCAACTTCTTCTGTGATCATTTAGAATATTGACTCCTTTCTACGGCTATTGACTTTAATTAGTTGGATTTATTTAAATTTTTCTTTTTTGCAGTGCTAGAATTTGAACCCAGGGTCTTGTCCATGGTAGGCAAGCTCTACCACTGACTTACGCCCTCTAACCAAGACCCCAATCCACCTCTGTCAAGCTGATGTGGCTTATAACCTGTTATTTTCTTTTTTTCTTATGCTTTTCATTCTTTCTCTTTTATCATGTTCTAGTCTTCTTTCAGGTCTTCCAAAGCAGCAAGTTCCAAGAAAAAAAGAAAAAAGAAAAGCACCAAGTTTTTTGCTATCCTAATTTATACAATGGATCTCCTGCTTTTTAATGCCTAGATTCTGTCTCCAGATTTTCACTTGTCTAGCACCCTCATTCGCAAGCTAAACCTTTGTACATTCCTCTCTGGAGTGGTTTCCTTTATAAACCTTTCTAATGCAGAAGCTTATTTAAACAGTTCTGTCTGGGCACATTATCTCTAGTTGACCACTCTGGCTGTTTCTTTTCTAGCACTCTCCACAATTTGAAATCACTTCACTTATGTTCATATTTTGCTTTTCATTCCAGAGTATAAGCTCCAATCAACAAGAGGAATAAATTTTGTTTACTGTCCCCTGAGCTGGGATAGAAGCACAAACATTAAGAGCAAAGGTTCATAGTCCACTGCCTGTCTTGCTAATTCATAGCTCACTCAGCTTGGCTTCTCTGGCTTCAATGACTTCTCATGAGAAATATAAAAAGAAAATTGCCCTTTCCTCAAAAGTTTTTGGACTAACAGCAGATATAAAGTGTTTGGAACATAGACATCATGCAATAAATCATAGCTATTTAGTCCCCAGCATACAGTAAGTGCTGAATAAGTATTTGTTAAAAGACAACTTCTTCAAAGAGTCGTCCATGGTAGAAATGTCAAAACAAACTGGAGATAATCTATCAGATTATGAAATGATCATTATCTGGAAGAGATTTATAACCCCAAGTACATTGTCATTACTATTCATAATCTATTCATCTATTTTTGGTTGACTTCCCAAATGGCTTTTCTGTCTATCCATCACTTTATAGAAGGCCTTGAAGAACCACCCATAGCCTTCACCTGATAATATACCAACATGATAAAAAAAATGTGATGGCTATCAGATTTCTTTCTCTCTTCCTCTGAATTTTATTCGACTTTTACCTCCTTTATAGCAATGTGTAGAGAGAAAGAACTACTCCTTTTATTCCAGGGTCAACTTTTCAGTTCTTACCCTCTTAAATCCACTGGATGCAACTCAAATATTTTTTCTCTCCTTACTCAGCATCTATCTTTATGCTGCCCCTGCTCTTAGTCCATAACAATATTCATGGCTTCTCCATCCATCAGACTTTCTAGCATTTTTACTTTTCTCTTCTCACCAAGTTTCTCACTGCCCATTCTTTTTACCTTGTTTTTTAGCAACATTTAGCACTCTCAATAAAGGAAAATTTCCCTTACAACAACAAAAGTATATTTGAAAATTTTTTTTCCATTTTCAAGTGTATGTGTCTGGAGTTCATGCCTGGTATAAACATGTTTGCACAAGTGTGTATAAATATGTGCATATAGATGCACATGTATGTGTATGCATGCATTCATGAAGAGGCTTGAGACTCCTCAATCACTCTTCCACCTTACTCTTTGGAGGTTGGGTCTTTAATCAAACCTCTTTCTCCTCTGTAGGGTTACTCTAGAGAATCATAACAAGTGTGAGGTCACAGAATCACCATATGAACAGCCAAAAAGATCATGACTAAATAATAACATCATGTAGCAAGATATTGTGAGTACAGTTTCAAAAATGAAAAGAATAATACCTAAACTGGGTGACATATTACATTAGATGATCTTTAAATTTTTTTTTAATTTTTTTATTATTATTATTTATTCAACTGTGTGCATGTGCGTGTGTATGCATGTGTCTGTGTATGTGTAGAACCGCGGACGAATTCGCAAACCACCATGGACGCCTCCACCTCCTTTTGCCCCGGGATTCACAGGCTCCGCCCTACCAGGACCAGCAGCGCAGGCCGCCCCCGCTTCCGCCTGGCGTCTATACGTGGGATCTGGGATCCGAACTCGGGACCTTCCGCCTGCAAGGCGGAGGCTTAACCCATGAGCTACCTCTCCAGCCCAGATGATCTTTAAGTAAGTTATTAAAGACCACTTGTCTGATTTTCTTTTTTAATTGAAGTAAGCTTAATCTAATGAGTGAAAGGGTGTTTTGACTGCCAGTCCCCATTGGTTCAGGGCAACATAGCTGGTAGTGGGTTCTGAATGAGGATGAGACAACGAGGGGCCATAATTCTGTCCATACATACAGCTTCCTGTAAGACAGAAAATGCCACATTTTGTTTTTTAACACTGCAGACAATTTGGTTGTTGGGTTTTAAAACTCTAGAAGTATAAGGAAATAACTTTTAAAATATTAGATCCCCATGAATGTATTACTTGGAGAAATTTAAATCCACTTTGTATTTTATAACAATACTTAGTTTTAATTCTATGCTAAAGTTTTGCTAAATGTTCACTTAAGGATGAACATTTAAGGATATTGGCTTATTTACAATTACCTGTAAATCTTTATTAAAATTAAGCAGTGGGTCCAAATAGATGACTCATCAGGTAAAAGATTTTGCCACACTAGCCTAACAACCTGAATTTCATGGCTGGAACCCACATAAAAGTGAATGGAGGGAACCAACTCCACAAAATTGCCCTCTGATCTCCACACATTCATTGTGACATTAATGTTCTCTCACTCGCTCGCTTTTGCTCTCTCTTACTCTCTGTCTCTCTCATACACACAAATGAACATACACACACACACACACACACACACAATCTTACATACAAACTATAATTATTGAAGTGCAAATTTAAAACACACACCAATCTCCAAGTCTTACTTTTTGTATATAAAATTTAGAAAATGGAACTTAACTTGTAAACCAAGTAGTTGATAGCTTGGCTTAAGGGTTATGAATGGTTTTGCCCCATGGATTGTTTTCCATCTGCTCTCAGTCCTACCAGCTTCTTGTCAGAGGCTTTTCAATAGAAAAATCATCAAGCAGAATTCTAAGGGCTAAGAAAAATTGCACTGTTGGCAGCTGTAAGACAACCCACCACAGGTCCTTTGAATAGAATTTCACTGAAGATTTGCCGGTGCTCTAATTTCTCTGAAGCACTCATTTTCTCTCATTGGTTCCTCATCGTGCATCTTCATTAACAGAAAAGTGATATTTTTTAACAGGCACTAAATAGTATCTCCAACTGTGTTTTTTCAACCACATTTACTTTTACAGTAAAATATTAATTTCCTTTGCTTCAGGAAAATCAATCTATGAAGTCTAAAAGTGTAATGGAGAAATATTTTTTTCTCCTTATCTGGTATCTCCAAGTTTCTGGGTTGGTTTTTCTTATGACATAATTACTAACTGTTCTTATTAGATGGGTGTGTTTTAGTGTGACATCTGTGAGCTTGCTAAAAATGATGACACCCTAACCTAAATAATTTAAACCCATTCTTCTCTTATGAACCTCCGTCCTACAGACAGTAGGAACTTAACAACAGTAATATCTTCCATTTGCCAACCAGCTTTGAATAGATGAAAGGAAATAGATGTCACAGGAAGTTGGAGAAAGGATTGTAGGACAACAGATTCTTTGTGTCTGAGATCAGAATGAGCCAACTTTTGATGTGAAAGTCCAGGGCCCAATTAAAGACATATTTTCTAAAAGAAAGTCAAGAGGCATTGGACCAATTTTTTCAGTACCAAATTAGAAGAAAAGTGAAGTTCATGTTCCTGATATAAAATTGACTACGGCAATGTCACTTTTAGGCAGGACTTCAAGCTAAAACTAAGCTCTCTTAACTAGTATATGAGTACATTCTGTTTGTACAGATGTGTCTTGCTGTGCACCTGAGATACAGAGGATGGATGGCCAAGCTGTTAAGCCCACATAAAGCATGTAAAAGACAAATGAGAGAGGGAGGTTTTTTGTTGGGTTTTTTTTTTTTCGCAGTCCTCAGAACTTATTATTTTTATTGAGAAATGGTGATGGACACTCAATAGCAATCATTGCTTTTCATGTTTATCAAGGGGAAAGTATGCTAAAAAGGGAGGTCAAGCAGGGATATCAGGTAGTGCTGCATGCCTCTTTCCTTGAAGCAAAAAGCAGGGCCAGCTGTTACTCCTATTCTGCTGCGATTAAGGGAGAAAAAAATGGATGTCCGTTTTCATAATTGCAGTGCAACTAAATCTGTTTGTAAAGGATTTATTTATATCCTACAGTCAATACATTTAGTAAACTGAGCAAAACCCTGATTTCAATGACAATGTCTTAAACTGTATTAAGCAGCTTTGGTTAGCTCCACTGAATAGAAAATCGTCTCACAACTCCCTGCAATTGCTGGCCTATTTGCCTTCAGTCATTAATTGACTTTGGAAGGTGCTGTTCCCTTGATTGAATTTTGATGCCCTGTAAAGAAAGAAATAAGAAGGTGTTATAGCAGAAAGAAACATTTGTTACAGTCTTCTGGAACAATCCTGATCTAACAATGACATACTTAGAATTGATACCAAAAAAAGAGGCAAAAAAGACCCACTAAAGATCTCACAGAAGAATAGATGAATGATAAACTAGCTTTCATTAAGGAAAATTAAATATATCATTGAAAAATAGTGACAAAATGTCAGGCTTTGTTGGAGCTAAAGTATTCAAAATCAGTAATCTGTCTTTATTTGCCAATGTGCAAATACCATTTCTGGTCAACAATACCATTTTCCCACCATATAAAAGGAAAAAAAAAGTCACAGGCAATAAAATTTTAAAAATGAAACAAATGCAACTACATTTAAATTCTACTCAACAAAGTAAAAGTAACCTTAAAAGCAGAGGAAAATATTTGTAAACCAGTAAGAACTCCTTATTCTGGACAAGTGAAGAATGCATACAACAAACAAACAAACAAAAAGCCTAAGTGGCCCAATTAGTAAATAGGCAAAGAACTTGAAAAGAAATTTCTCCAAAGATACCATATGAATAACCAACATAAACATATGAAAAATAAATAAACTTCATTAAATTGTTAAGAAAAAAACAAAACAAAACTACAATGAAATATCTCCCTGTGGCTATTATATTAAACTACCACATTGTTTAGGAAAAAAAGATAAGAAAAAAGGCATTTTTATAAATGTGCAGAAATTGAAAACACTGTGCATGTTTGTGGGAATGAAAATGGGAATGAAAACTTGTTTAGCAAATTGTTAAATGCAACATAGAGGTTCCTCAAAAATGAAAAATACAACTTGCATATGATCAGCCCAATAGTCCCATTTTTGAGCATGTATACAGAAGAACTGAAAGTAGAATCTCAAAGAGAAAGTTCCACATATCTACACTGTAGCAGTGTAGCATTGTTTACAAAATAGCCAAGAGCTAGGAGTAATTGATCAATGGATAAATGAATAAAGACAATGTGGCAAAACAGCGCATATACGAACTTTAGCTTTGTAAAAAGAAGGAAATTCAATTCTAAGCTGCAACATGAATGAATCTTGAGAACATTTTGCAAAGTGAAATAATTCAGCCACAAAACGATATATGCTTAGTGATTCACTTGTAGGAAAGGTTAATAGTCAAAAGCTTAGACATAAAAAGTAGAGAAGAACTGCCTAGTCGGAATCAATTTTTAGTTATGCAATTCATAATGTTCTAATCATGTGCTGTCCATCACTATACAGTGAACCCTAGCCATAGAATGCACATTTAAACAAGGTCAAGAAGCTAAATTTTATTACATGATGTTTACAAAGTACAGAAGGAAAAGCAATTCCATATGTAAGTTCCATATTTAAGCAAAGGTTTTTTACTGATAATCTGTAGCAACAACAGAACTTAAAGAATACTTGGATTATTGTTACTACTTATAGAGTTGAAAAAGAAGTGGACTGGTGAGATAGCTCAGTAGTTAAGGCATCTATCTACATAGTAGAAAGAAAGAACTGACTCCTTTATTTGTCCTCTGTCCTCTACCTATGTGCCATGCATATATGTCCTCTCTCTTTCCTTGTCTTTCTGCCTCTCTTTTGCTCACTCCGTCTCTCTCACTAAGATAAAATAAAATTAATTTTAGAAGTGGAAACAACATACAGACAACATTCATCATCTCCAGATTTAGAAGTTCTAAAAATAAGAATTAAGGACCCAAACCAATAAAATCAAAAATAGAAGTTAAGAAAGAACAATGTTCCTCCATGAATCAAACCAAATACAATACATTATTTAGCCTCTTCAGGAAGATGTTTTGCTTTTGTTTAACAATAAACAAGGCAGAGTTCATCACTCGACCCCTGCTATGATTTGAATGATTGCGCTCCTGCAAAATTCATGTGGAAATTTAATTCATATTTTGTGGTAGTAAAAGGTGAAGGTGCTATTTAACAAGAGAATAAGTCACAAGGATATAGCAAAGATATCCATGCCCAATGAAAGAAATTTCAGGGAGTTCACTGGACTTTCCATTTCTTCCACCACATGAAGACATTGTTTGTTTCTCTTCTTCCTCTTCTATTATAAGACGATGGAGCAGCAAATCCTTACTAGATACCAAATCAGTCAACAGCTTGAATTTAGACTTCAGGCCTCCAAAACTGTAAGAACTAAATTTCTGTCACTTACAACTTGTTCAGTCTATTACTTTTGAAATAGCTACACTGATAATAGACTAAGAAAATCCTAGTGATAAAATCAACATACCAAGAAAAACACACTTCCAGAAATTTGATGCAACCTCTCTTTCTTGAAATCATGTTTTCTGAGCAAAACATTTCTGCTTTAAAAGCTTGCCTCCATGAATTCTGAATCCTCTCATTTCCCTAGGAAATCTCATACACTCCCATAACCTTCTCTGTATAGACAACACCAACATCTTCATTTGTGTTTTTACAGGTTCTATTCTCCTAGACACCAGCATCTACGTCTGTACCACCGCCTTCTAACTCACTTTATAGTTAAACCTTAGAGTTTATACCTCCCTAAAGCCTATGTCCTCCCTTCTATCAGTCTTTGGCCTGGTGTCCAGTACCAGGAATGTGAACCCTGTTGAGAAGTAGACCTTAAATCCAGTCACCTGTTGGTTGCCATCTTGACATTCATGCCAATGTTGCTCTGATGATCACCTCTTGCCAAGGTTGTTATTTCAGCTTGCAGCTGTCAGGGATTTATGAGACTGTTGATTGCTTTTCTTTTCCAGTAGATTGCATGGTAATTTTAAGGTTGTGGGGTTCTTGTATTCAGAGTCAAAGAGGATTAAGATAGAGTTTATTAGAGAAGAGAAAGAACAGAACTCACAGACTCCAGATGTGGAGTACCAAGAGGGGCAGGCACCCAGAGAACTCATGGACTCTAGCCTTTTCCCCATTGGTTAGGCAAACCTGGGAAAAAATGGCTTTTCCTCATTGTTTAACTCACGTTGGGGTCCAACCAGTTGACCTTGTGCCCACCTTGAGGTGGGGCTGTTTCTGTAAAGAACTAATTTCCATAATCTTTCATAGGCAAAGGATTGTGGGAAGTTGGCCAAGGGTATGTTCCTCCAGGGTAATCCCAACAGTGGGGCATGACCTTCAAAGACCTTCCAAGACTATCCCAGCATGGCTGCTCTTAAACATGCCTTAAAAGCAGATCAAATGGGAGGAAGTTTCCAGACCAGTTCAAAGTTCTTTTTTTTTCCATGTCCTGTGATCAGCATATATAGTATCTTCACCAATGAGGCCTTACTGTCAGTTTCTAGAGGACAACCTAGAGCAATAACAAGAGCTACACTACTTGGAGGATGTTGAAACTACTCTGATCAACAACTTCTTAGGAGGTATCACATAGTTGGGATTTGGAATTTCACTTATGGCTTCTGATAGGAGTGTCATAGAGCATTTTCTATTATATACTATGTTTTTCTCTCTGTGTTCCTCTGTGTAAGGTATGCCTGTTCACACTCTATCTCACCCACCCTCCTCCTGTTCATCCCAATTAATGGGCCCCTTCAAGTTTTCTTTCTGTTACAGGATACTGCCAGAAAAATCTAGTATATATCTTGATGTTATACCCCCATTTTCATATTCAATAAATCCTCAAGCCTCGTAGATACTTTGCAATTTTTTAATGTTTTTAACGTGCCTTTTCTGTCTTTCATTAATCTAATCCAAACCTTATCAAGTCTTTTCTCCCCTAATCTTCCCAATAGAATCCTGTGCAATTTATCATATCAACCATTCTAACCCTAATGTTGGCTGTCTCCATCTTACTAGACTCTTATTAACACATGAAGGGCATTGCAGGAGCAGCAAAACTGCAAAAGAAAATCAACAAACCATAATCCAGAACTTCAGAGACTCTATATCAACCACCTAGAACTAGGCCAGCCTAACCTCTCCCCATCCTGAAGTTCAGGGAAATTCACAGAAGAGGGGGGCGGTAAGATTGTAAGAGCACAAGAATGGGAGGAGCAATGATATGCAAGATACTCCACATAAGTTAGGGCCAAAGCAATCATAATTAGACTTTGAATGCCCTGCGCAATGTCCAACACACTATTGACCTCACAAAGTCTAGCATTTGCTAAAGGCACCAAGATCTTTGGAGGCAAGAGATTGACAGCCACAATAGTGTTCCTATGCTTAAGGGGAACAAAGGAAAAGGTTCAGGGAAATGCCATGGGTCCTTGTACGTCATCAGAGAGGAGGGCCCAGAGGAGAGTCAGGCATGCACATTAAAGGATTCTCTTGGGAGGAGGAGGAGGAAGGGAGGGAACCGGTGTACCTATTAAGTTTGTATGAGTGGAAATAATAATAAAAAATGTTTAAAAAAATTGTTAAGCCTTGTCATTTGCTTATTTTGTTTTAAATATTTTTGTCAGTGAATTCTTCACTCTTGAAGAAGTGAATTCATGTTCTCTCTTTTTTGAAGGACCTCTACTAGTCCATTAGTAAATTAAGCTTAATTAATTTATGTTCCCATCTAGTTTTTATACGGAAATTATTTAAAGAATTAACCAACATTAAATTTTATTCAGAAAACCATGTTTTAAAAGAAAAGATCAATTATTAATATGAAATTAAATATGCTGAATATACCCACCAGCATCATGACATCATTTGAACATATTAGTTACTTCTCCAAGTATCTTACTCAGGGCTAATTTTTTTTTAGAAAATAAATGAAGTTATTTTAATCATTGCATATCGCCTTCATTCTCTTACTGTTGTGGTTTATTTGATTATATGTGTACATTTGACTTTGTATTATTTCCCAAATGCACACCAATCTATACACGAGCATGTATGCATATGCTAGATAATTAAGTGATGAGAAGATTAAGTCCAGTTTCAGAAAAGATGAGCAGATTCTTGATTCCTACAGTAGAAACTAGTTAAGTCAACTCATGTGAGTTGACATGTCATATCATTCAGTATGAAAACCAGTTGCCTATAAGTAATTGACTATGTGGTTCAAAGACTAATAAGCAGTATTATATAAATAACAATTATATAGTTATTGTAACATCAGTTAAATAAATACTGTTAAATATAAGTCTTACTAAGTTGGATAAATACATTCATTAATACTCACGAAAGTATATAGAATTACAGAGTTATATGGTATAGCTGTGTCAGTTCATTCACTTCATAGCCCTTGTATTTAAAAGGTTTTTTTTATTAAAATGCAATCAGTAAGGATTTGGTGAGCCAGAAGTGACCATTCTTTTATCTCCTCTCTTTAGTAATTGGAATCTTCACTTTTAACTGCTTATTAACTGAGGAAAATACTTTATTAGACTGCATGTCAATAAGGAGATCAGCTGGAGAAATAAGAATTTCAATCAACTTAATCTCAAAGAAGGTCATCTCTGCTGGTATTACTATTTCTATTCAGATGTAAAGAGTTTACTTGGACCTTGCTACATTCCTAACATCAGTGAGAGCTAAAACTGAAGCTATTTCATCATGTGCAATAAGATAAGGGATCACTGTGACTTTATCACTTGTAATATTTTTAAAATATACATCAAACATCTTAGTCAAGGTCTAATCATTCAAAGATTGTATTTCTACAAAACTGACAGAGGAGTGAGTCATACATTAATGGCTTTACTGAGAAACATTTTACCTTTCACAAGATACCATAATATCTGGAAGTAAATAATGGTAAGACCTATGATACGACTATTGATTAATTTTGAAGCAGGATAATGCAACCTAGATACCCAAATACATCCACAATCATAACATAATAGAATACTTTATTCTGATTCATATTGGACTACATCATGAATGTAGTGAAGAATTTAAGACACTTGGACAGAATATTAGGTATCCACTCATTTACAAAATATCCCTCAGGGTGGACTTCAATTCTCAACAGAGAGCAATGAATGATGGTCTCCATGTTAGTGTTCAAGATATGTGAAAGACCATACTTGGATCAGAAAAGGTGATGCTAGTACTTTCTTCAAAGCTTCATACTGATCCCAGGAAAATACCACTGCTAGCACTTGGTTAAAGTTACAAGCACATTCAGCCACCAATAAGATACTATAAAGAAATATAGATGGCAAATTAATTCAAGAAATTTGCTATAGTACTGTTTAGTTCTGTTTTAGAACAGAAAACAAAATTGTGCCTATTCCACATCCAATTTTCAGAACTGGCTAAGCTTCTGCCTCCTGAGAAACAGGAGCAGTCCCACAACCAGCAGAGCACATTCAACTTTACCTCCCACAGAAGTTGCTATGGACCCTTCCTGCCAAACCTTGCTGCCTGTCCAGCTCTGTGGAAACATATGTAGAACACAGAGAGTCACAAAGATACCTGAATTGTTTCTGTGGGTTATATCAGCACTTAATGAAGACAGGAACTCACTGGATATGGCCTTCAGTGCACCCTAAAATAGTGTCCCAAGAGAAAAGGGCCACATTTCCTTCGGAACAAATCAGAAGGTCAAGAGTAGACAGACACCACTGCTATACCAAGCAGGGAAGATCTTCCCTGGTTTGATAAATGATACCCTTAGCCAAAGAGTGAATTCTTTCTCTTTAAGACACAGCACCTCCCTTAATTTGGACCTCATTTTGCTTTGATGACTTACCATGGCCACAGAGGAGTTGCAGTTATTCATTATGGATTATGTGTACACATTTCTGCAAGGCAGTATCCATCTCTGTCCTCCCTATCAGACATCACAAGGTTAATGTGGAAAAGCTATCTGGGTGTTAATCATGTATGAAAACCACTGCAAAGCAGAAGAGGACTGAGAAGACTCTGAGTAACTGAGAAAGTGCATTCCAATCCTGGAATATGCATGCTCAGGGAATCAATAGACTGAGATTCATATCCTTACAGCTGCAGATGAAAAGGGCTGACAACCTCCCTCCTTTGGAGGACACAATCAGTATTCACACTACTTCACCTAGTCTATTACTGTGCTCTGGGCACTTTTAACCACTTGTGGTCTGAGAACTTTTCTATGCTTTAAAGACAAGAGTTTTCAGAATAATGTTCTTGGGCTTTTCCATGAAAGGAAGGATAGATTGCTAATAAAAAGGAATATGCCATGACATTATCATGTCATAAGTGGAGGACTTGATTTTGCTTTAATTCCTATTGTAAGTGACATGACAAGAACATAAAATACCCATCAGGATGGAGTGAAGGGCATTGCAGGAACAGCAAAACTGAAAAAAAATCAACAAACCATAATTCAGAACATCAGAGACTCTATATCAACCACCTAGAACTAGGCCAGCCTAATCTCTCCCCATCCTGAAGCTCAGGAAAATTTGCAGAAAAGGGGATGGTAAGATTGTAAGAGCACAAGGATGGGAGGAGTAATGATATGCAAGATACTCCACACAAGTTAGGGCCGAAGCAATCATAATTGGACTTTGCATGACCTGTGCAATGTCTAACACATTATTGACCCCACAAAGTCTAGTATGCGCTAAAGGCACTAGGATCCTTGGAGGCAAGGGATTGACAGCCATAGTAGTGTTCCTATGCTTAAGGGGAACACAGGAAAGGGCTCTGGGAAATGCCGGTGGGTCCTTGCACCTCATTGGAGAGGAGGACCCAGAGGAGAGTTTGGCATGTACATTAAAGGATGCTCCTGGGATGGGAGGGGAAGGCACTGGAAGATGGGGAGGGAGAAGAAAGGGACACAGGGGGTTGGGGGGGTAGAGGGAGGGAGGGAACTGGTGTACCTGTAAAGTTTCTATGAGTAGAAATTAAAAAAAAGTGAGTCCTTTTAACTGAAGCTTACATTTCCTTAATGTGCCAAAATACTTTTTATTTTAACCATTAAAAAACATTTTCACTGTGTACTCTATGTATATACTTTACTTCTCTGCAACTGAACATGCCTCATGGGCCAATGACTCCTCTTTTCTAGAATAAAGCTTCAGGTTACTCCATTCATTCAGGATCTGTTGTGCATACTTATTCTTCTTTTTCTTCTCCAAAGTGTGTGCCAGAAGGAAGTGCAGACAAGAAATACAAGTAATAGTTTGCTGTTAGTAACTTTTACTAGAAAATGATACTTGCCTGTATTTATGGAGTATCATGGGATGATATGAAACACCATTTAATTTTATCCAGCTAATTAACATATCCATTACCTCACATGTTCTCTTACTGCTTTTTCTTACATCATTTTCATGGCTTCTGCATGGAGCCTGTGATAGCCAAGAACACACATGTTGCCTCCTGACATGAAGAAGTGTGTTGGATGTGTCAACTCATACTGACTATTTAGCAGAGAACTTGGAATGAGGGTAAGGTGTAGTCACAGAAATTTTTCTGATGGATTCTTATACTTAACAACTCTGAGAGGCTTCCGTCAAAAAAAAAACCTGACAGTTGTTATTTTGCCATTCTAGTATCCTATGTCCCTGAGAGTCTCACAACATCTGTGTTCTACACTCAGGACAAAAGACATTTTTCTTAGATACCCTTAATCCACCTGAAATTTTAATCAATACCCTTTACTACCATTCATCAAAATTAGGAGAAACTAAAATAAACATTTTCCCTGAGTCTTGGGTATAATCTGAAGTCATATATTCCTCCAATTCTGTTATCTCCTCTGACCACAGTAATGGTGTTTATTTCATCAGGAATACATCACATTCTAAATAGTATGGTTCAAATGTTGTATTCTCAATCGCCCAAGCTTCAGGTCTTACTATATAAAGTCTAGCTTTTGTAAATTCATGAAGACCTGGGTCCCTGGCTCTTTCCATTGAAAGTTGAAATGTTTGAGACTTTTATATCTGATATAGAAATACAAAAAGTTATACAAAAAGCT
The DNA here is from genome assembly GCA_023101885.1 of Typhlomys cinereus. NCBI lineage: Eukaryota > Metazoa > Chordata > Mammalia > Rodentia > Platacanthomyidae > Typhlomys > Typhlomys cinereus. The sequence continues at coordinate 539,536 of JALPQD010000221.1, read as the reverse complement.
CAAAGACTAAGAATTTGGTTCTTTGATTTTTGTATTCTATCTAGCCTTCCTATCAGAGCAAAATAGATAACCTTATCTCTTATCTTATCGATGTTTCAGTGATAAGGCAAGAGGAATAAGGAAGTAGAGAATAAACATAAAGAATTATACTGTTACACATGACTTCTTCCTGGATAATGTAGGATCCTTTTTTGCCCTGAGTGGTACCTCTTTTCTACATGTGCCTTTTGATTCCTCTACCTCTCTCCCCTTTCAGAATGTCAGCCCTCAGTTTTGTTGATGGCCACCTCCAACAGATTATGTGCCTTTTTTTAGTTTGTCACTTCTTACCTGCTTTGAGCTGGGAATCCAGATAACCAAGCTTGTTAAAAATTGTGTGTTAAAGGAAAAGTCAATAAAACCCTGGCCCTAGGAGTTAAGTGCACGCCTTTGTAACTGTGATGTCAGCCTTGAAGGATTTTTTTTTTCTTGCTTCTGAGTTTGGAATGAGTTCCCAAGGGTAGTGGTTGTCAGAATTTTCACCTCTGAATAAGAGGTTATTACTATAATTCAAAGCATAGCATAGATCATTCTCCTTCATGGAAATGACACAATGAAAGCCTTGTAATTTATACCATGGGCATCGTATTTGAACTTAAGATGGGAGTCAAAGCCTAGTAGGTTATTTTTAGACATCTGTACAAAAGACAAGCCTCCAATTGGGAAACAGTGCTTTTTTCCTTTCTGTTTTCATTGACTAAAGTGTATTTTCATTTTTCTTTCCCATGAGAAGATTGACTTCTGTTACTCAGAGTTCAGAGTTTTGACCCAGCTGCCACTGCAAAGGCTTTAACCAAATATCTTAAATTGTGAAAGATCGGTAGACAAATTGGTCTGTAAAACCAAGCCATTTCTTTATAATTGCTTGGAAAATATGTCAGATTTAAAAGTCAAAGATAAGTTTATATCAGGCACTTGGGGGTCAATCTTCAGAAATTCATAATCATCAAAGCAAATACATTTTATCACAATTTCCTTCATTCATACCCTGGCCCTTGAAAGGAACAACTGCCCAACTTCAAACCTGTCTTCTTCAGCTTTGGAACTGTTCAATCCATCTCATGTCAGCAGCAAAAATGCTCCCCATGAGTAAGTATCAAGGATTAACCTTTGCTAATAAAAGGAAGGGTTTGCTCTTGTAGATAAAGCATTCAAACTTGCTCCTGCTCCACAAACAAATTCCTCATTGGCTTCAATCATTATACCTTACTAGACAACACAGACACATTTTGCTGTCTGCTTCCTGCACTAACTACATGGTTGATCTCCTGCTTTTTAGTTTAACTGTGTTGGATATCCAAAATAAGTCTCCAGACATAGTCGGTGCACAAAAAATATTGAAGGAAATCATTCAATTGCAAGACATATATTCATGCCAAATGCTAAACTAAAACAATCAACAGTCGTTCCCATATCAGTTGTCTATTGTTGTATAAAAGTATTGTCCAAAGTTAGCAGCCTGAATTAACAACCACTGATTATCTCATAGTTTTCTGTGAACCAGGATATTTAACATTCCCATATCAATTATAACTTGGTGAAGAACACTAGTTAAATAAATTCTCTCATTATACAATCATGAGTGGTACCCCAGCAGATGCAAGGAGAGGGGAGAGTGATGTGGGTTGGATGTGTGGGCTGTAGGATTTATACAAATGCCTAAGAGAGAATGGAGACTGCAAAAGGAATGTGGCAGGATGAAAGACAGTGTCCTCTCTATACCACCACATTCAAGTGGAAACTAGGAGAAATCAAAGAATTCAAAACTTTTCAGGTTATTCTCAGTATGCATTCATCAGCTAGCAATATATATGGATCATCATACATATTCTTACTTAAGACCCCAAAGATTTTAGTGTGGTAACCCTATGATAAAGGAAATTCTGAATTCAAAGAAGTAGCATCGAAGCCTACAAAGCTTTTCTTGATGAGAATGTTAGTTGTGGCAGTGATGAGCAAGAGCTGCTGAGATTCTGAGGGCAGAGAATATAGTCAATCAAGGGCACCAAAAGCTCTGCTATGTAATCCACCACCACATCTGCAGCAAGGCTCCTGCTCCCAGCAAGCCAAGGCAGTTACAATAACATTAGACAATGGAAATATTTCAGCTACATTATAATCTTAGATGATCACTAATGTATATGTTGCTTAAGAGAAACTTTATAATTAGTCTCAGTAGATGACAAAAGTTGAACTGCTTTGGGTTAGACACTGATCAGAAGAGAGAAAAAAATGTTTATGTTTACATCAGATTCACAACAAAAATTTCTAAGAGCATCAGTAGCAGGAACTATCACCCCTAGAATCTGGAAAGTCCATGGAATCAGTAGGAAGAGTAGAACATGTCTAGGGTTTAATTCAGCATCAGGAAATTTGAACCCAGGGGCCCCTGAGGTTGTCACTGGGAGAATAAAAAGACCTTAGTTTCCTTGGTTTCTGACAGTCAGTATCAGCAGGGACAGAGATGGGAAGAATCAAATCTTAACAAAGCAGACTATTGTATCCACATTTTAAAAATCCCCTATTTTCTCAAAAGAATCAGAATTGAGATAGAGGATGTGCTAGGGAAAACCTTACATGTAACTGCTTTGGTCCTTATGAATGAATTAGCTGAATAACAGTAGACATTTAATCTCACAACTATCCATTGCTACTGCATACTGCAGAGATATTCTAGTTCTCTGGAACACAGACTAGGTAAATGTGCAGATGTCACCGTTTGCTCTCACATCTGTTCCCAGTCCTTCCAATTTCATTCTTGAGCTCTCTTGCCACTGGCTTTGTGCCATCTTGGAAAGGGGAGGAAATGAAACGATAAGAGCTATTGCTTCTCTCTCCCTGCAACACCCCACATGGAGCATCACCTGCAATGCCCACACCACCATAGCTGCCACTCATACAGAAGCATCTCTGCCTTGGCAGTGCCTTCTGAGCACTTTAGGTCCCTTTATCATCCTTCCAGCCCTCTGCTGTTGCTAACCTCTTCCCTAGTAATGCTATACTCTGTATATCAAAGAACTCAGCATTAGATTTGTTGCCATATCTCCCGCCAGGCCAACCGGGGGAAAAGGGGAAAACAGCAGGGCCTTGGGGCTAGAGGCAAATGGATGAGCGGGCAACAGGGTCACCACCAGACCCCAGAATCAAGTGAGAAGCAGCAGTGGACGAGATGCTGCAGATTCAGAGTCATTAAGGGGTTTTGGGCTTATATAGGGTCAGGGTCCAATCAGGTGTTGCCATACCTCCTGGGGGGGGAACCACCAGTCATTTAACTGTTCACTAGGTGTCCTTTGTAGGTGCAGGTAAGATGGCCACTCCCCATTGGTTGTTCATCCCTCCACCTTCAGGTCCTCTGTTGGGACATGTCTGGGGCATGTCTGTATGTCCAGGCTTGTCCTGAATTCGGGAGCTGGACTAGGGCCTCCCTGAATCAGTAGTGCCACATTTTACCCTTTTATTTATAATTTTTTTCAGTGGGGACCATGAAAGCTGGGGTGACCCCAAGCCTCTTCAGCTGCATGGAATATAGCTGACTGTGCCTGTCTTGGATTGGTCACCACCCTTATGTGGAGCCTTACCTGTCATGAGACTACCTCAGCGATGGAATCATGGTCCCAAAGGGGAACTCGAGGTGACAGAGAAAAGCAGGTGTTCATCTTTGCAGGGGCAGGCGGAGAGGCTGTGGGCAGGGCAGGTGCAGAAAAGATCCAGAAGAGCTGGTGAGAAACAAATCAAAACCTAACAATTGTAAATTAATAAGGCATAGCTTCAATGGAGGACAGCCAGGCTTCCAAGTGGCCTTTGGTGGCCTTAGGAATGTCTGGAGCTTGAATGGATGCTCTGAGAACCTACAAAGCAAGCTTTTGTTGTGAATGCTGAGGAATGCCTGAGGCCTGAATGGATGCCCTGAGGACCTGGAAAGCAAGCTTGTGTTGTAAAAGCTGAGACCTTACCACTTTCTATTTGCATCTAAATAGGACAATTAGCACTAAAAGGGAAACTCCAAAAGTTAACCAAGTTACAAAATTTATGGGTGAAAAGAAAGCAGGTATCCTGTCCAATAATTGTTTGCCAAAGGATGCAGCAGTAACAATTTGAACTTTAGTCCCATTGATTTTTTGATATGTCAAAGGATAGTTTGAAACATTCCAGGTGCCATTAATATTAGCAAGCAGGAGGCATACGGCAGTCCCGGACTTCCCTCTTATGGGCCAGGAAGAGCAGTGCTCAGGACACATTTAAAGCATTTTTTTTCTTTCCCTGCTGGGAAGGGAATTTCAGGTTTGTCAGCTTGGGCATGCCTGCTAGTCTCCTTAGGCAGATGGACCCTCAGAGTAACTCCTTAAGTAACTTAGGCCAAAATCTTGCAAGAAAAAAGGAAACTTGAACCTGAGTTGACCCAAATGCACTTAGAATTTCCTGAAAACAGACTATGCTGGGTTGTGCATTTATCCTTCTTTGTTTCAAAGGAATCAGGTCTAGCTAAGGTGCAGACTTGAATTCCCATTCCACCTTAACAGGAGTTCACATGGGAGCATGGAATTAGAGAACAGATTTGTCCCCAAGAAAGAGAACTCATACCTACCAGGAGAAGGAAGAAATTCCAATGGACTTTTTAGAAGACAATTATATTTTACGGTCGCTAGATTTGATGGGATAAAATCCTATAAAAGAAGTCAGAAGAATGAGCAAGTTCAATAAAGCAATATTACAGTGGCTTTGTTATTTTGGGAACACATGGAAAAACCTTTAAGAACACAATGGCATTTTCAAAACTGGACTGGAGAGGTGGCTCAGGGATTAAGCCTCTGCCTTGCAGGCAGAAGATCCTGAGTTCAGATCCTAGACCCCACATATAGATGTCGGGTGGATGTGGGGGCAGCCTGCATTTCCCGTCCTGGTAGGGCAGAGCCTGTGAATCCCAGGGCAGAGTAAACAAGGAGGAGGTGGAGATGTCCATGGTAGTTCCTGAATTCATCCCTGGGTCTACACACCCACACATACATACACGCACACACACACACATACATACACAATTTAATAAATAATAAAAAATTTTTAAAAAATCAAAACTAAGAGAAAATTTTTCATGAAAGAAAACTTACAATTTATCAGAAAAACAATTATGATCAATATAAAACATAACTAGTTAAGGCCTTAGATGTTATTAAAATTATTTGTTCTCATTTTTAAGTATGCATACATGTATTTAAAAATGGCATGCCAAAATTTTTATATTAGTGTGCAATAGAAATAAAAAATTGAAGTGGCCACACACAAATGTAAACACAGAACATATAAACATACAAGAACATGACATTTTACTGGCAACAGTACAATTTACCAGCAACTGTCTTAAAATTACCCTTGAAAGCTTTACCAAAGATAGATTAACATTTAGGAAAACCTTATTTAGGGGCTGGAGAGGTGGTTCAGGGGTTAAGCCTTTGCCTTGCAGGTGGAAGGTCCTGAGTTCAGATCCTAGAGCCCACGTATAGACGCCAGGCAGAAGCGAGGGTGGCCTGCATTTCTGGTCCTGGTAGGGCAGAGCCTGTGAATCCCAGGGCAGCATAAACAAGAAGGAGGTGGAGGCGGTCCATGGTGGTTCCCGAATTCGTCCGTGGTTCTACACACACGCACATACACACACATACATGCACACATGCACACATGCACAATTTAATAAATAATAATAATAATAATAAAAAACCTTGTTTAAAACAAGACCTCATATTAGTTAAGTCCAGCAACTTAGCTTAATTATGAAAAACATCTAGCAAGGAAAACATTCTTATCCGTAGTCTGGTTCCCACATAGTCTCTGGGGGAATCCAAGGTGCTAAAACCACAGCCTCATTCCAGAATTCCTCTAGGCCAGCAGACCTAACCTCCAGGCCTCTAGTCTCTAGGAGAGGTTTTAAGATACATATCTGGGGCTCCTTACAGCGTGAGGGGAGGTTGCTCATTTTTCTAAAGAACAGAGATGAGACCAAAAAAGGCGCAAATGAGACAAGGAATGTATTAGACCCAAATGTCTTATGCTTGGTGGGGGACTTTCAGAGTTCGTTACTACACTCTGGTCTGTATGCACATATGGTGCCTCTGGGTCGGGCTGATTCAATGTAATCAAGCTTGGGTTCTGAGTTCTGAGGGCATCAATCTCTCATGTGAACTCATCCGGACAAGCCTCAGTTTAAGCGCATTCCTAATCTTAAGTGGGGCTCACTGAATGAGTGATTGTGTACCTAAACTAAAGAGGGGGCTCCTTGATCATCAGCAAATCAAGTGAGCGACTGTGTTCCTAAGGACAAACAGGGAAAGGGGAAGAGGAGGGGGCCATCTGCTCACCTTCAGGCGCCCTAAGCACACGGAAAAAAAAAACCAAAGGGACTGCTCACTAAACTTTACCAGAATGGGTGTCTCGTCTACACCGAAGGCAGCCCCATGTTGGAGCACCAATTGTTGCCATATCCCCTGCCTAGCCAGCCAGAGGGAAGAGGGGTAAACATCAGGGCCTTGGGGCTAGAGGCGAATGGGCGAACTGACAGGGTCACCACCAGACCCTGGGAATCAGGTGAGAAGCAGGCAGAGACTAGCTGCAGAAGATTCAGAGTCATTAAGGGTGTTTGGGCTTATATAGGGTCAGGGTCCAATCAGGTGTTGCCATCCCTCCTGGGGGTTGGAGGGGACAGCCACCAGTCATTTAACTGTTTACTAGGTGTCCATTGCAGGTACAGGTTAAATAGCCACTTCCCATTGATTGTTCATCCCTCCACCTGTGTGGTCCTCTGTTAGGACATGTCCAGGGCATGTCTGTATGTCCAGGCTTGTCCTGAATTTGGGAGCCGGGCTTGGGCCATCCTGAATTGGTAGTGCCACAAAATTCACTCTAATTAATTATTAAGGTTGGTTTCTACCTCCCCTAGTCAAGCCACATGATAAAGGCAATCTCATCTACTCTTTCAACACCAGAAAAATCCCAGTAACTGGCTATCAGTAATTTACATTATGGTATTATACTTATGTGGTTTTACATAATTACATGAGAGCTAACCAACCATATCAATGCAAATACTTCATCGTGTGCATTTTTTCAACTAACAGAAGTAGAAGCATCCTAAGTCAAAAAAACCAGATCAGTCCAGGAGCTGATAATACAAACATGAACAACACCATGAAGATATTATTTCAAGGCATTCAGAGTTTAATCAATGATTCTATTTTAGTTCCATTTAATGTACAACATGATCCCGGAGTTTTAAAGAAATGCTCTTTCTTTCTGCTTTTCCTGAGGAAGAGCACTTCCTTCCTCACTGGCTTTATTCCATTGCCTGTTCAGCAGATGTTACATTTGTCCCATCCTTTCTGCCTGAAGCTGAGACAGACATACATTTTCTTCAGGAACTTTAGTGGCTTCATGATACCTGGTATTTTAGGAGTTGAACTTCTTGTCTTTGTTTCTCTCCTCTCCATCCCACATATTCCCAAGCAATTTCACATGAGTGTGCCCAACCCTTCACAAGACAAGGGTGGCTTCTGGAGGGCTTCTCTCACCTCATGAACACATCATCTTAGTAGCACATTACATAGCAATGATAGAAAAAGGAAAAAAGAAGCAAATTTTGAGTCATTTAATGGGAATGACCCACATACAAAGACCACAAGGATTCCATACCTGGCTCATCGCATACCAGATGTCTGACAGACCAAATTTACCTAAGTCTCTCCCATTTTAAATGAAGAAAATAGTACATATCTTTTAAAACTGCAGAGAGACTCAAATGAGTTTATTCCTGTAAATCACTATGAATGTCACTTGGCTGTACAGAGAGCACTTAATAAAAGCGACATTTTAAGGAAACACAGGCAAATTCTCTATATGAACCATGAGCTTTTTTAACGAGCTTGAAAACCTTAGCAATTTAAACAAAGCTGATTTCACTTTTAATTTTCAGCATAGATGGTTCATAGAAGGTGAACAAGGGACTATAATTATTAAATAAATGTATTGTGTAATCACTTAAAAGTTATATTTCAGGGACTATGAAAATGAGTTTTCATTGAAGGATGTAAATAAAATCTTGCCATATTTAGAAGAGTTATAATCTTATCTGTTAATAGTTCTTTCTTTTTTTCTTTCATAGAAAATTATATTCAGGGTCGAGGCATCTGCAGACTCCTTGTTAAATGTCACATATCTGCAGCAATTATATTATTATAAGGTAGAATGCATGGTGTCAAATCCACTTGCTTCCTGAAGAGCTTGTTTAATCTACTTCAATAACCTTTTTAAAGATTAAGATTAAAATTGGTGTTTTAGTAAAAAGTCTGCTTCAGAAAATTTAGATAATTTAGAGCTGGTATATCCTTCTGTTAAAGGTTAAATTTCACCAAATGTTAAAAAAAATATTATCTGCAGTCTAGTAAACTCAAACATTCAAAGCCAGGTCTCTTAAATTTCTAAAAGTATTAAATTTTGTCTCTCTTGACTTGCAGCATCCCAAGCTGTGCTTTTCATAAAACATTTTTTCTGGTGATTGAAAGCACTTAACAAACACCATGGGCCAAGATGAAGTATCCCCTTTATATAGTGACTCCCTAGGATAGGGAAATCTTAGCCACTCTCCATGTTCCCAGTGTCTCTTGTTCCTAAAGAGTGAGTCAGGACAACACAAAACACAGATATGCATCAGAATGGCTCCAGTTATGTGTGTTTATACTGCTTTGCTATAACCTCTTGTGTTTTTACTTACTGCTTATAAGTATACTCAGCCTTACAGATATCAACTATGGCTTTGAGATTGCCAGAGTGAGCCAATATAATAAGATTTTAAAACATTTTACTGTTTCCCATATGTATGTGTATAAGGTGTGTTTGTTTATATGTTGTTCACATGTGTATGGACACACTTATGTGCATGCAAGTGAATGTGTACATGTCTGCAAGTATACATAAAGGACCCATTGCTACTCTTTCTCAATGTCCCCCATCTTATACACTGCAACAAGGTCTCTAAATGATCTCAAAGTTTGCTATTTTGGCTTGTCTGTCTAGTCAGCTTTCTCAGGAGATTCTTGTCTCTGCCTCACAGTCACTGAGATTGTCCACCTAACATACAATAATAAGGACTTACCCATTGAGTCACCTCCTCGGTCCCTGTTTTGGTTTGTGTCATGATCTGAATGTGTATTTTCCCAAAGACCCTATGTGCTTGTAACCTTAGATAGCATTAATGTTTGGGACCATTGTTGCACCTTTGAGAAGCAGAACATTGCTGGAGGAAGGCATGTCACAGGGGATGAGCCTTGGGCTTTGGTAGCCCACTCCTGCTTCCAGTTTGTTCTTATTCTTTCTGCCTCCATGATGGCTGCAGTGACCTTAAGTATTCTCCTGCTTCTATCTCCTTCTGATATGCTATTCCTGCTATAACGGACTATCTCCTCTGGAACCATAGCTAAGTAAATGTCTCTTTCTCCCATAAGCTTCTTGAGTTTGAGTGTTGTCTCATAGCAAAAGAAAAGTAACTGCAACAGTTTGTTTGGTTTTATTTGTTTGCTTTTGACTTTTTAATATAGGATCTCCTGTAGCCAAGGCTGACCTTAGACTCATTGTATTACCTATGTAACCAAGGACAATCTTGAATTTCTGACCCTCACATCTACCTCCCAAATGTGTGTGCTATCACACCCAATTAATACAATATTGAAGATCAAACCCAGGGCTTCATGCATGCTTAGAAGATACACTACCAACTAAGCTACATTGTCAGGCCCTTCTTTTTAATTTTATACAAAGATACTGTGATAGAATGTTTTATGACAAATAGCTCTTGAAAGTTTTGCAATCTTGAATAAATGATTTAGAATCACTGAGATTTAACTTCTTCCCCTACCAGAGGGAACAAAGTCAGAAAAATTATCTGAAATATAATTTGGAAAACTTTTGGAGGGCTTCCTGACTCATCAAACAGTATTTCCTTTCTGCTTCAAACAACTTGAATGTAATATGCCTCATACATGTATGGTAACCAAAGAACATTTCCTACTCTTAACAGCATCTTAACTACCTTTGCTTCATAGACAGTTCTCTCTCTCCTATATTACCACAACCCAATAAAATACTTCTGAGATAAATCATAAATGAAACTCATCACTACATTGATTTCTAGCAGAATCAAACCATAAGTTAATCTCCTTGGGATAATTTCAAGTATAAATACTGTCAAGAATTCATCTTGATCTCACCTTCTGTTTCATTGGTAATACTAAGATTAGTCTTAGTCTCCACCCTTAAGTTCCTGACCTGGGTCACCTGAGTAGGATTTCCATCTAGGAAGTTCAATCTATCTGGAAGCCCAGTGAAGAGATGAGAAGAGACTGCCCTGCCTTCTAAAAATCACTCTCACTTCCCCCCCCTCTCTCTCCTTCTCTTTCTTCCTCTTCCTCTCCTTCTCCTTCTCCCTTTTATATTCCCTCTCTTCCTTCTTCCCTTCCTTCTTCTCTCTTTCAGCTGGACATAGCATGGGGAGCTGTGAAATTTCCAGTATGTGAGCGACATGCTATTTAAGCTCGCAAAGAGTGAAACTTTCTGTTATGTTTTTATCTATACTTCTAAAATTTATATATGCTTTTCATTGATATTCAGGACTTTTTGCCATTTCTCTGAGGACTTTACCACCTGGCTAATCTCCAGGTATGCCTTTTCCCTGCATCAGCTTAGATGCCCTGCTGCTCAATCTCCAGTGTCCCTGGTTGTATTGTTTTCTGTTTTAAAATAAACTTAATATTCTCAACTCCCATACCCATAGATCCATACTAGTATTACCCAAGGAGAAGAATTTTTGTTGTGATCTATCAATATGTGAACAAATATACTAAATACAAGGTCACAAGGAAGAGAAATCTTTGCTCCAGTCATCACCTTTCAGGATTATGAAGGTTCTCATTATTCTGTTCAGTCCCCCATGGCCTAACCAAAATTCAAGTTAAATCCAAAGCCAGATATCTGCCAAACTTATGGAGGTCAAATTCAGAGATCCTCCAAAATGTAGCTTTACCTGTCTCCTAACTTCAGGAAAACAAGTGCCTTTATTCTATGTGTCTAATAAAAGTCTCTGAAAACTTTTGGGTAGGGAACTCAACTCATATTGAGACTGGATTTAAAACAAGAGTTGCTAAAAATCTCAACTATTGGTTGCTCAAGTGAGCTTCTTGAAGGCTGCTCAGATGTTTTGACACTGTTCATTTCACAAGGTTCGTGACAACATAGAAGTAGAAGCATATTCTTGATAATTATCCTCCTCATGCACTGGGGTCTAATCATTAGAATAATATGTGTAACAAAACTAGTTCTGCAAGAACAAAACAGCTATGTGACAAATGCCAAGAATGGAATGGAACCAAGAAAGCTTCCCAGAAAGATGATATTTTGGATTGCTATTTAAAAATGAAAATAAGGTCACCAAGTTGAAAAGTTAATTTCTAGACAAAAGAAAGAAAATAAGAATAAACTCTGAATATCCAAATATGTGTCTGTGCCCACAGACCAAGGCTATATTCAGTGTTAATCACAGAAACCTCTCTTTAAGAAATAATCAATGACTGCATAAGACACTGAGAATATCTGAATACTGAGAGCTCAGCTCTTGGCATGGCAATTATGCTGTACTCCTTAAGGCTCAGAGACCATTTCAAAAGAGGGAGTAGAAAGAATGTAAGGCCAGAAGACAGGGAAGACAGCTATGAAATTCCTTTTACTAAATATGATGTGGCTATGGCAGTCATGAACTGACCACAGTTGTAATTACTGACACTGAGCCCACATAAGCTTAGCCCATCCAGTGGTCAGCTATGGATGAGGGAGGGTGGCATGACATTTCCCTCTGAGAAAACAGCTGCCTTGCATGTTTGAGTCCATCAAGAGTGCATTTAGTCACTGCTGATGACCCCTGAGACAGAGACATTGCAGAAGGTCATGGAATCCCCACCTGACCTCACCTAGAACACCTCCCAGCCACTTCCCAAAATGCATGTAAGGAAGTTTAACTGAAAAGGGAATTCCATCTATGTAGCCACTGGTGAAACCATGAACTATGATGGGGATAAGAGGTCCCAGTGTCACTGCTTTGGGGTCAGTCAGGCTGCTGTATGTCATCACTACCCATAATCCTTTAAGTAACCCAAATAAACTTATTGGCTCATTGAGTTGAGCCTTAGCATAATCTTTACTTTGGTCTGTTACCAAATTCCTATCTGGGGTGGATAGATGACTATGTGGCCCTCAGGAAGTGTCAAACAATAACAGAGAGGGATCCATGGGGCTCTGCCTATGAACCTATGAACCTATGAACCTATGAACCATTCAACTGATATGTTCTGAGAGTGAGGAGGTAAAGCTGAGTACCCACCAGTGAGTCCACTAGTCATCAAAGACAGTCCCAAGCTTATGGTCATACAAACAACTCTGGTTAAACACAGTGGGACACAAACAAAACAGCAACAATAACAATAACAAAGATATATGAATATGGGAGGGAAATATATGGGAAAAGCTAGAGGGCTGGAAGAGTTGGGAGAAGGTTAGAGAAGGTAGAGGGAAAGTAATTGGAATTTATTACTTACACATAAAAATTGTCAAAGAATAAAATTTACTAATAAAAATGGAAAAAACGAGTAAAGCAAAGCACATTGAAGAATACTTAGTACATAGGTATCATGTTTAGTGATGGTCCCCTGAGTGCTGAGTAGTTTTGTAGAACATTTGTTCTTAACCATTCTCATTGGGCAGTGTGGGAGGACAGGAAGAATCAATATACCCAGTTATATATACCTTCTCACTGTTGTTGGGTGTATTTTTTAAATCATTGCAGCACTTGTCAACATTCTTTTCAATGAGGAATACCTAGTCAAGTGTTCTTTACACCTTCAACTAATGATATTAAAATTCCATCATGAAGTTGTTCCCAGTCTATATGAACTTTCACTGAATAACCCTTAAGCTAAGGATATTCTTCAAAATAATTATCTATGGCTGTGGATTCTCTTTCTGAAATTAGTATCGCATGATGACAACGGGTCTAGTCCATCACGACTGCCCAGGGATGATACTGCTAGATCTAAAGCTAAAAAGATTCAGGAAGGTACAGGGATACATCTGGCATCTCAGTATCAGTACCATCTGCACATCTAGCTTATGTTTGAGGAAGATGCTAGGGACTTTACAATTGTACCAATATAAGGAAATGGACATGAAGATAAGAGATTACTAGGTCATTATGAAAACTTAGTAGATATCAAAAGACTTAAAGAAATCAAAAGTGGGCCAGAGAGGTGGCTCAGTGGTTAAGCCACTGCCTTGCAGCCAGAAGGTCCCGAGTTCTGATCCTAGGCCCACATATAGACGCCGGGCGGAAGTGGGGGCAGCCTGCGCTTCTGGCCCTGGTAGGGCGGAGCCTGTGAATCCTGGGGCAGAGTAAACAAGGAGGAAGTGGAAGTGTCCATGGTGGTTCCCGATTCGTCCGTGGTTCTACACACACACACACACACACACACACCACACACACACATACACACACACATACATGCACAATTGAATAAATAATAAAAAAATTTAAAAAAATCAAAAGTTACGTGGTATAAATTAAAATCAAAGCTAATACACAGAAGTAAGACTATTTGAAGACAGAATAAGAATGAAGAGATGCTGCCAGGTGGAAAGGGACTTTAGCACTGATTTTTGTAGCATGAACTCAACTGTGGGGTCGGCTCCTGGCCTCCCAGAAGAAGAGAGGTGAGCTCGCTGCCTGCCCCTCTGCCTCCCAGATCCCGGGAGACAATCAGGCATGGCAGGGAGTTAAATCGAAGCATGAATTCACTTTGTTGTACGCACAGCAGAAATTTATAAAGGCAAAAACCGAGAAGCGCAAAATGGGCAGCCAATCATATTAAAGGTCAGCACAGCATGCAGGCTTCACAGGCTAGGGTGAGCATTACGGAACTCTTACGAACCAATCAGGGTTACCTGTGATGCAAACAGGATTTCGCCCCGCACACTAACTCCCAGCGCCACTTAGACCCCATGTGCTCAACTACACCTTGTTCACTTCCTCCCAGGCCATCTTGCTTGGGCTGGCCCAACACTCAACTATTAACCTGAAAAATTTCTGCATCATAGTGGCTGAGCATGAAGGGTGTTAAGACATGTAGTAAGAAAACAGCCAGGAATGTAAATAAAGGATTGGTAATAAGGGTCTTATGTTTCAGTCTAAAGAGTCTGGCCTTATTCTTTAGGGCAAACAATAAAAACATGAAATCTAGATGATTCATGAAGTATCTGCAATTCAGAAATGAAAATCAGTGGATAAAACTCAGTGAGCTACTTGTGGAAAGAAAGAGAAAGAAAAAGAAAGAGAGAAAGGAAGGAAGGAAAGAAGGAAAGAAGGAAGGAAGGAAGGAAGGAAGGAAGGAAGGAAGGAAGGAAGGAAGGAAGGAAGGAAGGAAGGAAGGAAGGAGAGAGGAAGTGAAGGAGGGAGGGAGGAAGAAAGAGAAAGAAAGAAAGAAAGAAAGAAAGAAAAAAAGAAAGAAAGAAAGAAAGAAGAAAGAAAGAAAAGAGAGAGAGAAAGAGAAAAAGAGAGAGAGAAAAGAAGAAAGAGAGAGAAAGAAAGAGAGAGAGAAAGAAAGAGAGAGAGAGGGAGGAAGAAAAGAGAGAGGGAGAAAGGAAGAAAAAAAGAAAGAAAGCTTAACTTTCAGTACAGCTTTATGGATTCCAGGAAAAATGAAAAAAGAAAGTAAAGTTTCTGTGTTAATTTAGATAGAGGTGTCAGCTTGACAACTAGAGGCTGAGCTCTCAGCACATCTGTGAAGAATTAGTAGTCCAGGTAAGCCCTGGGCAAGCCTGCAGGAGAATATATAATTGACATGGGAAGGCACATGATGAGTAAGACTATTCTTTAGGGAGCTGAATAAGATGGATAGAGTACTTTGGTTACTTCAGCATATTTCGGCAGACTTTCAGTCTGGCAAGTGAGGTATGCCCCTCTCTGCAAGCCCAGCAGATAAGGTATGGTCAGTTCCTTCAGCTCCTGATACTATTGTGAACTCTCTTGCCACCCTGAACTAACAACTGTGAGACTCATAAGCAACAATAAGACCCCTTTTTTCTCCTAAGATGTTTGGTGGTGAATTTATCAGGAGCATGCAGACAAACTGTAGCATTAGCTGCCACTTAACCCATCCATTCTCAGGACCTGTGTCCCATCCATGTCAGTACTTCATAACTGAATTCTACCACTACTCTGAAAATAGGCACAAACCCCATGAATGTCACAAGAGAATCTTAAAATATCAGGTCATATGGAAAGGTTACTCAGCAGGGAGATATCTGACTTCAGTGAGCCCCCATCTTGCTTGACAGAGGAATTGAAAAGGTTGCCAATGCTTGTTAGACAATCTTACTGGAAAGGTCCCTTTTATCTCTTTTAGCCACAAGATCACAGGAAACTGAAGGTCGGGCCCTTCAGCAGAACATGAAGGTCCACTTCATCTTGAGTTTCAGATGCAAAGATCATAGCACCACAACAGGAACAGGAGAATCTTGGAACTAAAGCAAACCGTTGTATTTCCCGTTGGGAATTTTCCAAGTATAATTGTTAGTGGAGGCTTTGAATGGCTCACTTACATTGTCTCCTCTGATATTGAAACCTTCAGTCTTTTATCACTGAAGGACAGGAGCACCAAATACAATTGTATAGCCAAAATAGTGGCATTCAGGGATTAGAGTTACTGATAAAAATCAGCTGAGTTTTCTGCAGCAATAGAGATCGCCCACCATGAATGTGGGAATACACCATAAAGATGGCACCACATGTAAGACTCAGCTGCAGCAAATGTCCTCCAAAAGGAACCCATGTCATCCTTTCTCAATAACCTTCCAAGAAGAATGATTTCAGTGGTTCCTCTAATGTGACTGCATTGCTAATGATAGTAACAAAAGTGTCCATTCAGAGCAGCCAGTGGATTTATGGGGTTTATCCAACTCTAAGTCCTTAGGATCTGCTGTCATTAGCTTGAGTAATGACTTTAGTATCTTTAAGTGAAAACAGTCTTATACATGAATAATCACTTCAGAGAACAAGGAAAGGTTAAGGGGAGATAGCAAAGATTACATTTCAATGTGAGAGTTATACATAGCTTCTGCTCACTTTAGCTAATGCATATTCAAGTGAATTTTACAACTCAAATGTGCTGCAAGTTGGAGTTGTCAAGCACGATTTATGAGTAAAAATTGGGAATTGTTTTAATGTTTATTTTAAGAATTGTTCATCATAATGAATACTGTGATTTTTATCGCTTTAAAATTAATGACTCTACAAATCATAAGGACAGAGATAATTAGAAAATTAATTTAGAGACTAAATTCAAGAAAGAGAGATGCCCATATAGACTTCTGAAATCTCAGGCAGATCTAAAAAACTTTGAAGTGTAACTAACATAAAGAAGTCAAATGTGGGAAAGAGTCATTTAATCTGAATATATTTCTTGGAAAATAGTTCCATTTGTCATGTATGTCCTTATTACGAGTCTGTAAATAAATGTCAGCTACCATATGGAAATTAGCCATAGCTTGTCTTATAGCACAGTGATCCAAGTTAAATGCAAAATACTTTCTATATAGATGCTGACTCACAAGTGGTATTAAATTATTTTAAAATGTGTTCAATACAGGAATATATGGGAAAGGCTCATGAAAAAAAAATCTCATTATAGATTGGCTTCACAGTTCTAGTGAGTTCAAAATTAGCAAATACTTTGGCTCGTAGCCCAAAACTTTATAATGATGAGAGATGTAAACACTGTCCTATAACAACAAAACCAAACGTTGAAGTTAGCCTGCATGGTTGCTGATAAAATCGCCATCAAACAGGTTAAGGGAACCAGGGGTTTACTCTCTTACAATAGTCCAGTTGCAGTCCTTAGTCCAGCTTGTTGGGAGAGCTCGCACCAACATCAGCGCCAAAGGAACTGGCAGCACCATCTCTACACAATCACTGAGAGAGGGATGATCATTACTTGCCAGACCAGCATGCCTGACCAGCACATACACAAGGATTACAACTTCCTCAACCAGCTCTTTGCATTTTATTCATCTGTCAAAGGCCTAATCCCACCCACCATGGGTTGGGCCTTCCCCATCAACTAGACAACCTCCTACAGGTTTGTTCTGGGCTTAACTCAACAACTAATTCTCTACAAATGTGCCCAGAGCTCAAACCCTCAACAATCAAGTTGACATTTGTGCCTATGACACCATAGATTCATGGGCCAACTTGACAAATGCAGTCTGTTTGGGGCACAGCTGTGAAGAATCAATGGTTGGAGCCAGTTCTGAATAAGCCTGCAGGTGCCTGCTTAACGGACGTAGAAAACCCCGCCTATGGTGGGTGGTGCTTTCCAGTGGTAGACTAGATAATAGAAAATGCAAGGAAGAGGGACTTATTCTTCCATTATCCTAACTTGCTGTTTGAGTCCATTCTTCAAGCATCTTTGTGCTGCCACTATTACCTCTGTCCTTGGCAGATTCAGAACTTGACCCTTCCCATCTTGCCCCTGTTCCTGTTTCCTTTGGAGCCTGGTCTCATAGGCCTGACACTGTTCATTTTCACCACTAACATTGGTGCCCAGGTGTTTCTTCTCTAACCTTGAAGTCCAGCATCTTTGACTCTCCAGAAAGACAGAGAATTGAGACATTCTCCAGATCCTTCGGCTTTATGAGACATTCTGGTGGATACAGGTGGCTATTTTGAAGGACACTACTTTTATTGTGAATTAATTAATAAAGTTTTATATGTATATATATAATGTTGATTATGAAATATGTCGAGAAGGCAACACATGCAAGAGGATTTGAGATCTGATGCTATTGTCCCACACAATGACTACACACAACTTTAAGGGCTTTGTGAAAATGATAAAAATTAATTTCTACTTAAATTTCCAGGTTTCCTTATGGAATAGTTTGAAGGTCCTGCGTTCAGATACCAGGTCCCATATAAAAATATCAGGTGGAAACTGAGGTGTCCCACACTTCCAGTCATGGTGGGCTGAGCCTAGGAAATCCCAGAGCCAAGCAAGAAGGAGGTAGAAGCAATCCAGGATGATTCCTAAAGTCACCCCTTGGTCCTCCACAGGGATATACCGTCCCCTTGAATACACGCACACACACTAAACAAACAAACAAATAAATGAATATGCAAATAAATGAATAAATATTAAGAAGGCAACTCATTTATGTTTACCCTTTAATCTATGGCATATAGCCAGTAAAAAGGGGAGAGGAAGTTTGGGGATCTGCAATAGCTCATCAGAGAAGGTGTCTTCACATAAACTTGGCCACCTGGGCATTTCCTGGGAAAACCACATGGTGACTGACTTCTAAAATTTGTCCTCTAATCCCCATTCTTGCATCAAAACATACATGAATATGCTTGTCTCTCTCTTTCTCCTCCCTCTCACTCAAATAAATAAAATATATAAAAGGAAAATTTGTCTTTAAGAAAAATATCTTAATAATTAGTAACCTAATAACTGAAACAACTAACACCAAGCATGTTTTCCAAAACCCCCAATGCACTGAAGCAGAATGGATTGGACAACAAAGATTGGAGAACTATAGTTCTGGAAAAATATTAAAAGGAGCAGTGTGAGCCCATTAACAGGGCTGTTTGCTTCATTTATGGGCCACTGTAAAAAAGAGGAACTTAAGCAGAATATAGCATCTTTTCTGATTTAAAGAGATAGACAAAGAGTTTAAAAACTGACGTGGTGAGAGAAATTGTACCTGCTAAAGCTAGTGACAAAATATCCAGGAAGTATATCCTTCAAAAAGTGTAAACTTCTTGTGTGTGTATATGTGTGGAGGGAGGGTGGGACATGCCAGGGCATACATGTGAAGGTAAGAGTTGCTTCTCTCTCCACTGTGTGGGCTCTAGGGACAAAACTCAAATCCTCAGACTTTTTGACAAGTGTGTTCATGGATAAACCCTATCTCTGGCCCAGGAAATTCTTTCATCTGAAAGAATAAATTAAATGAAAATTCGGATTTAAACTGATAAATAAAGAATGACAGAAATGGTAACTAATTATTGGGGCAAATATTAATGAAAGGTCTCTTTCTTTAACTCTAATGAATTGAGTAAAACAAAAATATTAACCATGTAGCAATAGAATAATGACTTTTCCCAAAGTCATCAATAACTTAATTTTGATTCTATGACTATTTTGCTTTGCATAACAAAAGGGACTTTCCAGGACAGACTAAGCTTTTGAAGCTCAAGGAAGAGTATGTGTCATGATTGTTCACATTGGGTTAATATAATTCCAAGAGTATTTCAAGGTTCAGACCTGTTCCCTGTGGTTAGAAACTGACAATGTTAGAGGAAATGTCTGAAAGATATGACATGAGGAATGGACCTGTCATGGTTCAGTAGCTGAAGAATACGGCATTGTTTGGAAGCTTGGGGTTTTGATCCATAATCTCAAAAAATGAATGTATAGACAATCCAAATAAGCAGGAACAATGTCACCTATAATCTTCAGAAAGGAAAGAAATCCACTGAAGCAATATGCTGAACCCAGTGAGACACATCCCAGTCATCCATACACATGAATAAATATATTGCACAGAGCACTGAACATGTAACAATTTTATAGCAGCTGTAGAAAACTAATACAACTATAATGATGATAACATATATATGTATGTAAAACAATGATAGAAGGAATAGGAAAATGAAACATTATAAAATTTTATATGTGGTAAAATATAATTTGGAGGTACAGAATAATGAATAAAAAGATGTATGTGGCAAATAAAGAACAGTCATTAAAAAGTAAGGAAGCTGTGGAAACTGCCAGACTGATTGAATTAAGAAATACGCAGAACTTTCATGAGGCACACCTGCACCTGTGTGTCTGTGATGGCTTTTACAGAGAAGATTAACTAAAGGTAACTAACTGGTAATATAAATGGCACTATCCCATAGATTGATATCCTGAACCTGATAAAGAAAAGAAAAAGCTAGTTGAGCGCAATCATTCATATTTTTTGTGACTAACAACACAGTGAGTCTAGCCTTCTCACATTCTTGGCAACATGCAGAGTAACTGTGACAAGATGGCACATGGAACAAATAAAAATATATATGGCATGCATAAGTACTGCTCTATGAATAATTTTGTTAGAGGTAAATGACCTAAACCCCCAATTAAGTTATTAAGAAGACTTAACTTAACTCAACTGTAGTTAAGAAGACTTAACTACAGACTGGCTATAACAAATACTCTTTAAATGTAAAAATATTCCTTACATTTAAAGAGTAGTTGAAAATAAAAGGGTCAAAAACAGTATATGGGCAAAAATCAAGAAAAGAAACCAGACCTGGCAGTATTAATATTAGATGAATTTATGTTTTAGAGGGGAAACTACTATCAGAAAAAAACATGTTTTTTAACAGAAAGAGGCAACTTGTCAATGAAATGTAAAAAAAAAAAAAAAGGAAGCATTAAAAGATTTTTAAAAGCAACAGACAAACCTTAATGCAAGATTTTAAAACAATTTACTGTAGAAGATGGATATAAATATTATTAAGAGGAAAAATCTGAAAAACATTAAGTGAAACTCATTGGTAGTCATGTACCACTGTTCCTCCACTGGCTGAGTGTAAATTGTTTTAAATGTGTGCACATTGTTGTTATAGTTTCAGTGTGAAATTTCACACACAAGACCATGTGCTTGAACACTTAGTCCCCAGCTGCTGGCTGGCAGTAATAATTTAGGAGGTCATGGAACTTGATGGACAGTGGCAGGGGGTGGGATATCTACCTGGGAATGCACCTCTATAGGGATGGATGGGGTTTATGGGTTTTAGAATCTCCCTCCTCCTATTCTAGCATAGGTTCCTCTTCTTCCTGAATAGTGATCAGATACAGCAATCAACCTCATGTTCCTACTGCCACAAAGAGAAGCCAGTCCTGTACTCCCTCTTCCATTGTTTCCCCACCATAAAGAACTGTAATCTTGCAAAAACCATGAGCCACAGTAAACTCTCCCTTAATTTCTTCTCCAAATTTTTCCTATACCAATGAGAAAATAACTATTATCAAACATTGGCAACAGGAATAGGACCACTGATGTGATAAACCTATGTAAATATTTGTTTTAGATACTTTTGGAACTAGCTTGTGGGGAAAAAAATGGGGAAAATTCTGATGCTGCATGCCAGAAAAAGCCTAGAGTTCTGTAAGCAAAGCTTAATGAATAATTTTGGTAACATGTGGAAGAGCAGAATACTGACAGAAATGTGGACAGTAAAGGATGTTTTCAGGAGGTTTCAGAGGGAAACATAAGCACATGTCCTGAAAGTTAGAGTAAGGGTATATTCAAAAGAAGTAAAGCTAATTAGTTTGATAGAAGAAAAGTCAAAACAACATAGCATCCAAAGTGTAGCATGGTTATTACTCCCTGCCTTTAGCTAGATTTATAATGAGAGAGAACCAACAGTAGATCAGAAAGTTGTTTTCTCCACATATTCTGTGTTCCATATCTTGGAGTTTTCTCATGTGTTCTACTCAGTGACAGACTGTATTCAAATAGAACTTACTTATTTTTTGTTTTGTTTCAAAAGAATTTTTTTTTCTGCTGTATTCAGGGCCTCAAGTAGAACATACACACACACACACACACACACACACACACACAGTCACTCCTCCACATCTATGGGTTCTCCAGCCATTTATTCAACCAAGCACAGATCAAAAATATTAAGAAAGAAAATTGCATCTACAATGAACATGTATAGTTTTTTCTTGGTATTATTCTTTATGCAATACTTTTTATATAGTATTTATTCTTTACTTATTACAAACAATGTACAGATGATTTGAAATTAATATATGGGAGGATTACAAAGGCAATGTTTAAATATTTTACCTTTGTATGTGAGACAGCAGCCACCAATTTTTTGTATCCATAGTCAATAATACAGGGAGATCTTGCAACTAATGTCTTCCTGATATAGAGGGGTGTGTGTGTGTGTGTGTGTGTGTGTGTGTGTGTGTGTGTGTGATTTTGTAGTGGGAATGATGAAAGTAGTCTATAACACGATGAGCAAAACAAATATTTATAAGAAATCTACCTATGCCATACCTCTATATTACTTTAATTAGTGTCATTTATCTGCTTGCCAAAAGACATATGACTAACTGGGAAAAATACTTGCAACAAAAACCACTAAAACTATTTTTTTCTAAAGTATTTAGTAGGTAAATAAGTAGAAGTGGTAAATCCCCTTGACTACAATAACACATGCAGATGTTGAATAAATCACAATAAACATGCTTTTAAAAGCATTTCTAAACTCAATCGAAAGTATGGAAATCTCTCATAGTCAAATAAAAGACCCAGAACTTTGCTAAATATGATGCAAACTATAACCTGGACCCTCAGTTTGTGAATAAACTACTCCAGGAATAGGAGGTCTGGTTTGTGCATCAAAAAGTGAGTTGCTAAATATCACTGCATAAAGAAACTAGGATTTTCAATTAGGCTTTACCCTCTATGTGTAATGTTAAGAAGTGTTAAGAAGTAAGCATTGTGTTTGCCCACCAAAAAATAGCCTTCCCCTGATTCCCTTCAAGGTCAAATGCAAGATCTATGCTTATTCCTTGTGTTTTATTTGATCACAATAAAACAAGGCTATACTTCAAAAGCAAGAGCAATCTTAGATTTATGCTTGAGAACCAAGTCTTTTTCCAGGAAGGTTTAGGCAGATACCATACAACTTATTTATAGTTTGGTAAGATGTCTCATCATCCATACTATGAAATTTTATTCATCTACCTAGACATTAAGATTTCCATTTAACAGCACATATTGTCTACAAATGCAGAGTTCTTGCACTCAAAAAATGCATTTTTGTAATTACAAAATAGTGGATTTCTTTAAAGTTTTTTTCCTACATCCTTATTTTTGATCTCATTCATCATTTATTAGTATGTCATTTAAACCATTGTGCTTGTGTATATTCTAAGATTGCTCTTGCTTCTGAAGTATAGCCTTGTTTTATTGTGATCAAATAAAACACAAGGAATAATCAATTTGTCTGTATTTATTAATACTTCCACCATGTCCTAATGCATGATCTAGTTAAAAGAAAATTCCATGGCCCACTGAGAAAAACATGTGTATTCATTGGTATTAAGACAGGATATTCTATAGATTTCTGTTATATCCCCTTGATCTATGATGTTACATAATTCAGGTATTTATTTTTTAAGGGATGACCTGTCAATTGATGAGGGTGGGGTATTTAAGGTATCCATTATTATTGTGCTAGGGTTACTCTGTGACTTCACATTTAGTAGTATTTGTTTCATGAATTTGGTTGCACCTGTGTTCAAGAAACATATTTTTAGGATCATAATGTCCTTAATCAATATCCAGTGATGTTTATCTTTTCTCCATAGTTCTGGTTTATATATATATATATATATCTCATATATATATGATATATATGTATATATCTCATATATATATGATATATATGTATATACCTGATATATATATATATTATAGGTATAGAAGTCTATTGTGAAGGCATAAAAATAATTTCAAAAGAATCAAAGTTTCAGTGCATATATACACACTGAAATTCCAGTATAGCATTTTTGTTTCTTATGTCCATTTGTGGAATATCTTTTCCCATCTTTTCACCGTAAGGCAGTATTTGTCATTCCTGGTGAGATGAGTTTCTTGGAAGCAATACATTAATGGTTCCTACCTTTTGATCTAATATGCTGTACTGGTCTGTGTCTTTTGGTTAGGGAGTTGAGACCATTAACATTTCAGTTAATATTGATAGGTATATACTAGTTACAGCAATTTTGTTGATTTGGCAGTGTTCAGTTTTCTTCCTTTGACTCTCTTGCTTAACTATTTTTCTAGCATGGTTTATTCTTTACTATTGCTTCATGGATAGTTTTGCTTATGTCCTCCATCTGAAAGAGAAAGAATATACTGGAAAGAACAGCATATTCTTTAGAGCTTAGTGGTCATAAATTCCTTTCATGGAAAGCATCTAATTTATTTTGTTCTCTTACAGTACATAACTTGACTGGATATGGTAGTCTGGGTTGTAAGTTGTTATCTTTAAACTTTGGAATACATCTTTCCAGACCTTCATGACTTCGCATTTCAGTTGATAAAGCTGCTGTGGGTTCAGTGTACCTGCCTTTATTATATATGATTTGCTGTTTCTCTCCTTCAATAAATTGTCTTTGTTGTGTATATTTAATATTTTAATTTCAATCTGACAAGAGAGGTTACTTCCTGATCTTATCTGTTTGGGTCTTAGATGCCTCCAGAATCAGAACTGTCATTGCTTTTCTTAACTCTGGAAAATTTTCTGTTTTGATTCTTTTGAAATTGTTTTTTATGCTTTCACAATAGACTTCTCCTCTTCTATATCTATAATCTGCAAATTTGGTCTTTGGTTTTTCAGAGTGTCAGTACATCACGGACTTCCTACTGGCACCTTGTTATTATTTTACCTCTGTCCTTGTACGATTGTTCCAATTCATCTACCTTGTCTTCCAGGTTAGATAATGTGTACTCACCTTGCTTTGTTGTATTAATGACACTTCCCACAGTTTTTCAGAAATCTGACTTACTGTGTTTTCTATTTCGAGCATCTGATACTGATTTTCTTCTTCATTTCTGTTTATTGACTTCCTCTCTCATATCATGCATCAATGTCACAGTTATTCTTTCTGCTATTGTGAGATAACACTCAGATACAAACAACATAAGGGGAGAAAGTATGATTTATTTGGTTTATAGTTCTAGAGGAAAGATGTAGCTCATTGTGGTAGAAAAGCCATGGAATAAGGCAGAAGCTGGCGGCAGCTTAGGTCACATCTATCATGGAGCCAAAGTTCCTGAGAGAAAGCAGCAAACTAAAAAAGCAGACTACTAGTGTAAGGATGGTAGGGCTACCATCTGATGCTGTGGTCCCTCTGGGGTCTGTATGTGTATAGGTTCTTGTGTTCTGAAGTCAAAGACTGAAACCAAAACATGTCCCCCACCCCGGAGCCGCCTGGCCAGCTGCACCCACGCGGCCGCCGGGTTTGCGCATGGGCCCCAGCCCCCTCCACGCCGACCACCAGCCAAGCTTCCCAGGTGAGCGAGAGAGCAAGAGAGCCCCTCCCAGCCCGGCCCAACCCAGCCCAGGCCTGCCCCCCACCCCGGAGCCGCCTGGCCAGCTGCACCCCCCCGGCCACCAGCTTAGCTCCCGGCGCCGTCCCGGACCCCAGCCCCTCATGCCCTTCCCCCCAGGTTGCAGGTGAAGAATTCTGCCATCAACATCAGACCCTCTGCCTCTCTGGCCCACCGGGGACCTACGCATGTGGTCAACGGAAGACACACTGCTACTCAGAATTCAATAGAGTCCAAAGGAAACTCAAGTAAAACTCTAAGGAACAAAGAGAACACAGGCCATACATCTGGACTCCACTACAACCATTATATCACATGGGCGAGATTCTTCACATCCAGCCCAAAGATAAGTAAACTTTTTTTTCTTCTTCTTCTTTTCTTTCACCTTACTGATCCTTTCTAGTATCAATGCTGTAGATCAACTTCCTCATACAGCCACCCAAAAAAAAACATACAACTCCAGGGAGTAAACCACTCCCTTTCACATTTCACCTAGACACTAAATCGTAAAAGTGCACTACCATACTAATATTCACCCCCTGGTTACTTAACTGACGTACTAACAGTCTAGTAGCCTCATCTAGGATATAACAATAACAATACACAAACATACCCAATCCAAGGCAAGCACTAGTAATAACTGGCGAGTGTAACAATACCAACTACATCGGTTCAGTGAAAAACACACAGAAACTGAAAGGTCCTAAAAAACAAAACAACAATGCCCAAGTCAAAGTGCAGATCCACTAGAAACAAAACCCAAGAAGACCAATCTCCCATCGAAAGAATCAATCCCATAATGATGGATTCTGACCAGAACAAATCCACAGAAAATAGCCATGAAAGCCAGACCCAACATAACGACTTACAGAGTATGATCATTACCATGATTAATACTATGAAAGAGGAAATCCGAGAAGAGTTAAACAACCCTATCAACCACTTTGAACAGGAACAAAACAGGCACCTGGAGGAGTTGAGAAAAACAGTTCAAGAAACAAAAATAGGTACAGAGCAGTTAAAACAGTCTCAGGCAGAGTTTAAAATTGAACTAAAAGACAAGTTATCTTCAACCCAAAACTCAATAGAGAGTCTTATCAGCAGAACAAATGAGGCAGAAAATAGAATTTCAGATCTTGAAGACAAAGTGGGAGAATTAACCAGCTCAATGGAAGAAATTGTTAAAGCCAAAAAGATACTGGAGAGGAACATTCAAGAAATATGGGACACCCTGAAGAAGCCAAACATGCATATTCATGGAATACCAAAACAAGAATCCCAACATACCACATCTGAGGTAAAAAAAACTTAACAGAGACACTTTGGAACTTAATCAAACCCTGAAAGAAATGGACCTTACAGATCTCTATTGAACTTTTCACCCATGCACCAAAGAATACACATTTTTCTCAGCAGCACATGGAACATTCTCCAAAATAGATCACATATTGGGCCACAAAATGAATCTACACATATACAAAAAAAGTTGAAATTCTAACCTGTGCCCTATCAGACCACCACGGCCTAAAGCTGGACATCCACAACACAACAAACAAGAGAAAATACACTAACTCCTGGAAACTTAACAATATGATACTGAATGAGAACTGGATTCAGGAAGAAATTAAAAAGGAAATTCAAGATTTCCTGAAAGTGAATGATAATGAAAATACAACTTACCAAAATCTCTGGGACACAATGAAAGCTGTCCTAAGAGGTAAGTTCATAGCTCTTAATGCATACATCAGAAAAATAGAAACATCGCAAATAAACGACTTAACAATGCAGCTTAAAGCTTTAGAGAAACTAGAGCAATCTGATCCCAAAAGTAGTAGAAGAGAGGAGATTAGCAAAATAAGGGGAGAAATATCTGAAATCGAGACTAAGAAAATGATAGAAAAAATCAATCAGTCAAAAAGCTGGCTCTTTGAAAAAAATCAATAAGATTGATACACCCCTAGTTAAATTAACCAAAAGCAAGAGACAGAAAACCCAAATTAACAAAATTAGGAATGAACATGGAGTTATCACTACTGATACACAAGAAATCCAGAAAATTATAACATCATATTTCAAAAACTTACACTCTGTGATGTTTGACAACACCAAAGAGATGGATGAATTTCTAAGTAAATACAACCTAACTAAATTGAATCAGGAAGTTGTGAATTAATTAAATAGTCCTATAACATATAAGGAAATTGAAGAAGTAATCTCAAATCTTCCCACCAAAAAATGTCCTGGACCAGATGGATTCAGCACAGAGTTCTACCAGACATTTAAGGAGTTAATAATACCAATACTCCTTAAACTGTTCCATCAAATAGCAAAGGAAAGAACACTACCAAATTCCTTCTACGAAGCTAATATTGTCTTAATCCCAAAACCTAATAAAGATTCACTTAAAAAAGAAAACTACAGGCCGATCTCTCTGATGAACACAGACGCAAAGATTCTCAACAAAGTCTTAGCAAATCGGATTCAAAAACATATCAAAAAGATCATTCACAGGGACGAAGTAGGCTTCATCCCCGGCACAAAAGGTTGGTTCAACATACACAAATCAATAAATGTAATTCATCATGTAAACCAGTCCAAAGTCCAAGACCGCATGATACTCTCGATAGATGCAGAAAAAGCTTTTGACAAGAAAGGGATATAAGAGGGATTCAAATCGGCAAGGAAGAAGTCAAGCTATCCCTATTTGCAGATGACATGATCTTATACCTGAGGGATCCCAAAAACTCCACCAGGAAGCTCCTGGAACTAATTGAGAAGTTCAGCAGGGTGGCAGGATACAAAATAAATGTACAAAAATCAGAGGCTTTCCTATATGCCCAGAATGAAAGAAGTGAAAAAACCTAGAGAGAAACAATTCCCATTTACTATAGCCCCTAAAAAAATGAAATACCTTGGTATAAACCTAACCAAGTAAGTAAGAGACCTTATAATGAATTCCTTAAAACCCTAAAGAAAGAAATTGCAGAAGACACCAGAAGGTGGAAAGACCTCCCTTGTTCCTGGATTGGCAGAATCAACATCGTAAAAATGACCATCCTACCAAAGGCAATATACAAATTCAATGCTATACCAATTAAAATCCTAAAGCAATTCTTCAAAGAAGTTGACCAAATAATCTCAAAATTCATATGGAGGCACAAAAGACCCAGGATAGCAAAGACAATCCTGAGTAACAAAAACACTGATGGAGGTATCACCATACCAAACCTTAGTCCATACTACAAATCCATAGTTATAAAGACAGCCTGGTACTGGCTCCAAAATAGACACACAGATCAATGAATAAGGGTTGAAGACCCAGATATAAGCCCACAAAAATACAGCCATTTGATCTTTGACAAAGGGGCCCAAAGAATCCAATGGAAAAAGGACAGCATCTTCAACAAATGGTGCTGGCAAAACTGGATCTCCACATGCAGAAGATTAAAACTGGACCCGTACTTGTCACCATGTACAAGACTTAATTCCAAATGGATCAAGGACCTTGATATAAGGCCAGAGACTATAAAAACCATAGTTGAAAGGATAGGGAACTCCCTCGAGCTGATTGGGCTAGGCCAACAGTTCCTAAACAGACATTCAATGGCACAGTCACTGCTACCAACTCTCAACAGTTGGGACCTTGTGAAATTAAAGAGCTTCTGTTCAGATAAAGAGATTGTAACACGAGCTCAAAGGCAACCCACAGAATGGGAGAAAATCTTCACTAACCACATATCTGATAGAGCTCTACTGTCCAGAGTGCACAAAGAACTTAGAAAACTAAACACCAAGGAAACCAATGGCCCAATTAAAAAATGGGCCCTGGAACTTAAAAGAAACTTTACCAGGGATGAAATTAAAATGTCTAACAAGAATCTTAAAAAATGCTCCACTTCCTTAGCCATCAGGGAAATGCAAATCAAAACTTCCGTGAGATATCATCTCACCCTGGTCAGAATGGCAAAAATGCACAATACAAACAACTACAAATGCTGGAGAATATGTGGAGAGAGGGAAACTCTCCTACATTGCTGGTGGGAATGCAGGCCCATACAGCCACTCTGGCGAGCCGTCTGGAGATTCTTAAAGAAATTAAAGATTGAAATGCCATATGACCCTGCTATCCCACTTTTGGGAATAACCCCTAATGCAGCAGAGATTTACCTTGATAGCACAAGCACGACCATGTTCATATCAGCACTGTTTACAATAGCAAAGTCATGGAATCAATCCAAATGTCCTACAGTTGACGAGTAGATAAGGAAACTGTGGTACATCTATACAATGGAGTACTACTCAGCCATCAAAAATGATGAATTACTGGAATTTGCTGGGAAATGGATGTCATTAGAAACAATTATATTAAGTGAAGTATCCCAAACCCAGAAAATTAAGCGCCATATGTACTCCCTAATTGGTGGTTCCTAGTACCAAAGTCACCCAGCCCACATTGAGACACACAAAGGTAAACCTATGAAATACAGTAATTGCAAGGATTATGAACAGGAGAGATGGAGTTGAAGGGCCACACCAGATACAAGGAAAGAGGGGACCATGTTACAGCAGAGAAAATAGGCCTCCATCAAGGAATTCAAGTAAGTAATGTGACAACTGGTTCAGTTCACACACGTTCATGCCTGATCATGTACAACTGAGGGGGTATGATCTCACCAGAAGGGGAGGGCATATAGTCTGGCAGATAAAAAGTAATCATTTTACAAATGGGTGATTGACACCTCCCTCTCTGAGGTTTCCTACTTTTATTACATCTACCCTTGAATGTGCTATTATAACAAGACTCCAGTTTAACAGCTTTTTGTCTCTAGCCAGGGGTTGCCATACAGTGCCCAGCAGGATGGAGTGAAGGGCATTGCAGGAGCAGCAAAACTGAAAAAGAAAATCAACAAACCACAATCCAGACCTTCAGAGACTCTATATCAACCACCTAGAACTAGGCCAGACTAATCTCTCCCCATCCTGAAGCTCAGGGACATTTGCGGAAGAGGGGGCAGTAAGATTGTAAGAGCAAAAGGATGGGAGGAGCAATGATTTGCAAGATTCTCCACACTAGTTAGGGCCGAAGCAATCATAATAGGACTTTGCATGCCCTGCGCAATGTCCAATACACTATTGACCTCTCAAAGTCTAGCATCAGCTAAAGGCACCAAGATCCTTGGAGGCAAGGGATTGACAGTCACAGTAGTGTTCCTATGCTTAAGGGGAACACAGGAAAGGGTTCAGGGAAATGCCACTGGGTCCTTGTGCGTCATCGGAGAGGAGGGCCCAGTGGAGAGTCTGGCATTCACATTAAAGGACTCTCTGGGAATTGGGGGAGAGGCACTGGGGGATGGGGAGGGGGGGAGGGGGAGCAGGGGATTCGGGGGGAGGAGGAGGGAGGGAGGAAGGGAACTGGTCTACCTATTAAGTTTGTATGAGCGGTAATAATAAAAAATGTATAAAAAAAAAAGAAACCAAAACATGTGTAGAGGATTAAGGCAAAGTTTATTAGAGGAGAGAAAGAACAGAATTCACGTAGGTGAATCCCTGACGGGCAAGAGACCCCTGGAGAACTCATGGATGCCAGGCATGGAATCTATGAGGGGTAAGAGAAAAGCCAGATAGGAACTCATGGACTCCAGATGGGAATCCCATGAGGGGCAAGGAGCTGGGAAAAAAACTCATGGACTACAGTCATGAAGTTCCAGGAAGAGCAGGCACCAAAGATGGCTGCCAGGGTCCAGAATATTTATACCCTTAGTCAGGCCTGTGAGAAATGGCTTTTCCTCATTGGTTAGCTCCAGTTTCTGCAAACCTAACTGGAGCTTTTGGTCCTCTACATCTCATTGGTCTGCTCATATTGGGGCCCAACCCAGTTGATCTTGTGCCCAACCTCATGGTAAGGCTTAGCTACAATGGAGAACTAATCTCCATACCCTTTCATGAAGAGAGAACTAGGGGAAGTTGGTGACTTGAGGATGTGTTCCTTCAGGGTAATCCCAGCATTGGGGGATGACCTTGGAAGACCTTCACAGACTCAGCAAGGCTGCTCTAAAACTGCCTAACACCTTCAAGGCCTGGCCCCTGCAGCATGCTGTCCTCCAGCAAGACTTCACCTCCTAAACGTGCCACAGCTGTCCCAAACATTAACATTAACAAAAGATGCAAACACACAAAACTGTGGGAGACAACTAACATTCAAACCATTTTAATCACCTTCCTTATTTCATTCAATACTGATAATAATTGTTCTGAGATCTCTGTCTTAGGTTCATATAACTCACTTTCATTAGATGCCATTGCTGGAGGGTTAATACTTTTTGAGGAATTTATATTGTCTTCTTTTTCTTTAATGTGTCTTATGTCACTACATAGGGATTTACATATCTGGTGCTATTTTGTAGCTTATCTTTTATAAGCTATTGTGTTCAAATTGTCCTTCTATGTGGTAAAGTGGAAGTGTGTAGTTCAGAGAAAATTTTTCAGTCCAGGAGCTCAAGGTGCCTCACAAAACACTATATTATTCCCAGAGTAGAATATTACCTGCAAAAGCAACTACAACTTCTGGCTCTTACCACTATGCAAATGTACTAATCAGTAGCCTCTTTGAATTCAATAACTGTTGGAGGATAAAAAAAAATCAAGCACAGTATAGTGTACACTCAAGCAGATATTCAAATAAGTGGAACTGAAACAGAGAAGTATTAGTTTAACTTTGAAAAGAAAAAATAATCAAAATGGGTAAAACTGCTGGAAGAGGAAAGTTAGGATACTGTTATTATCCACAGTTTTTAGAGCTAGCTAAAACAGTAGAATTTTATAATGTAGATGAAAAAGAACAGATAAAAATGAGAGAATAAATGTATAATGGGAATATATGAAATGTATAGTGTAGCTTATAGTATAGTGTATATGTATAGTGTATAATGTAGCTTATAGTAAACTGGGTGAGAAAACATAAACAATGATCCTAAAACCTAACTGAGCAATTGCGGTGTCCACTCACCCCCTGTGTGGCGTGTTTCAGCCCACTCACACATTCATTCACACGACTGCACAGCCTGCTGCGGTGATGAAGAAAGGTGAAGTCAGCTGTCCCCACCTCTGCCTCAGTTTCCCAGAGACTCAGCAGCAGGACAGGGAGTTTGTTTGAGGCAAATCTCAAGTTTATTGGGGAAACAAAGGACAAATATATAGACAAATAATTAGATGGCACCAAATGGGCAGCCAATTGTGTCAAAGGTCAAGGCAACCTTCAGGTGCTAATGGTCAAGTTCAATGCCACTCAGCACAGAGGGCAGGTCAGTACCTAAAAGCCCATTAGGGCTTTCTGTAATGTGATCACGTACGCCCAAGACACTAGCTCTCAGCACCATCTTTAGTCCCATGTGCTCGGCCATGCCCTGGGGCAAATCCTAGGTGGGGCCCAACAAGCAATATACAAAACCCATAATGAGATATATATTCAGTAATGGAAATTGAACAATAGAAAATATGACATAAAACAAATATTTACCAAGTGAATTGTTGATACCTCTATACTGATTTGGAAGGTGAAGGTCTCAAATCCCCATCTCTAGTAGGCTCCACATGGTGCTTTGTGGGAGACGGACAAGTAGGGGACTGTCTTCTGTGACTTCCTTGTTTTTCCTTGTTCTGTGAAAGAGGGAGGTTGCAATGCAAGTCCTTTCCTGATAGGTTCCAGAGACCTCTACATTCCATTGAGTCTGCAAGTCTTTCATATCTGGTACATGCAAGAACAGTAGTCCTTGCAGTTAACATGATTTTATTCAGAGTGCCAGAATGACAAAGGAGAGGACTTCCAACTGGGCTCATACCTTCAGTTTTCCTGCCTGCTTCCCTACAAAGATCTCCCCTGACTTAATAAATTCACTTACAGGTCTTATTTCTTACAGGATAAGAACTTACTCTGATAACAGTCACTGATTTCTTTCACTCAGTTTCAATAGTGAGGTTTCTCATCTGCCACGTTACTTTTAAGTCTGTCCTTTGTTGTGTTAATGCAGAGGAAACTATCTCTGAAAAGCATTGTCCTGCTTTTCCAGCTCATTATGTCATTTGTCAAGCTGTCTCACCACCTCCTTTCTTAAGTAACTCTCTGAGTTTAAGGATTCAAGCAGGAATTCAGTGAGAGTTGGTCCATAATTATACATCTTCACAATGACATTGTTCTGAAACTATGTCAAGTTTTTACTATATGTATTCACTATTAATTAAGATAGACTCTAATAATACTTCCATTTTCAGGCTAGATATAGCTAATTATATAGTTCTGTAAATATCTTGTATTATAAATTGCATCCTTTGTGTGTTTTCATTTTACAGAGAGTATTTTCCTTGTAACTGTAAAAATTGGCTATAACTGCTCATTAAATGGGACACTTATTTATATAGTCTGGCATAACTTGGAACATTAATTAAGGTAGTACATGTTTCAAAATATGCATGCCTTTCTAACAAATGCTGAATGAATCAGGAGGGGGGTGTTTATTTGATGTAATAAAAAATTTGATATTCTGTTGCTGTTTTGGTTA
Source organism: Typhlomys cinereus (assembly GCA_023101885.1). Classification (NCBI taxonomy): domain Eukaryota; kingdom Metazoa; phylum Chordata; class Mammalia; order Rodentia; family Platacanthomyidae; genus Typhlomys; species Typhlomys cinereus. The sequence goes on along the minus strand of JALPQD010000221.1, from coordinate 505,676 downwards.
TATGACATCACCTAAAGATGTGTCATTGTGCTTAATAAAGATATTTTATATATATATGTACACTTATTTACAATTTCAAAAATATTATGAAGATTCTATAAACTAAAATCCACGCTTTATAATTCATCTAACTACAAAACCTGACGTAACTAAAATTCTTTAGTGGCAAAACATGATTTAAATTAATGTGAAATGTTTAATCCACTTGTGTGATTTTTCACACATTTTACTGAGTACTTTCCCAAGCTCTGATATGTTGTTACATAGTAGCCAATACATAAATACCATGTTAACTAGCTGTTATGTCACTGATAAACTCCAAAAAGACTCTGAACTCTTGAAACATATTTGGACTAAGATTTTAAGCCTATAAAAGTTAATATTAACTTTTAGTTTTTAAGCCTATAAAAGTTAATATTTAAGGAATGACTATGATAGATATGAATTTGGTAGCCCTAAACACTGATTTAAGAATATGTCCATTATCCACAATTACCACACTGCATATAAAGTTGAATATTTTATGAGTATTATTATTTTTGAGCATACTTAATATCAAAGTAAAAATATAGCATTTCTAGACACTAAAAGGTAGCTGAAACTGGAAAAGTAAAACCATTAGAGTTACCTAAATGTTTAAGCTTTGACATTTTAGTCCATAGCTTCTCAAGAACAGCACCAGTGACACGTGGAACCAAGTGATTCTCGACACTGGGTGAGGTCCTGTTCAATGCAAGATATTGAACAATTGTCATATTATTTTACATATGACTTGATAGTGTATAATAGTCATTTCTCCATATAAGTCACTTGTATACACATACGCATATACATACACACACACTGAAAACCATACTTTTCGGAACCTATATTCAATATTTCTAACACAAGCAACAGGCAATGACATAGGAAAAGTCATCACTAAACCTGAGTCAAACATTGATCACAATCATGCCAATGGACCATTGTTCTCCTGCTTCTCAGCCTTGCTAGGCAATGACTTTTGTAAGCAAGGAAAACCAGCCACATGGAAATAAGCTGTGGTACAGAAATCACTTAGCAACTTCTTACTAATAATCCCTAGTTATAGAGTCATTTGAAGTAATTCTAGATTTCTGTTTTAAAATAAAATATTACAATGAAGTAAAGTGAGAATGATAGGGGAAATTAGCATTAAATCCAGGAAATTAGCTCCCAATAGCTCCAACTGTTTAAAATTCACTTTAGAGAACAGGTAGTATCACATTGCTTTAAATGCATAATAGGAATGCATTTTCAATTGGGTGCTTATCTCTAAGGCTTTAAATCTCCGTGAAGTTTATTTGACACCAAGCCAGATAAGGAGCAGCAGGCTAGTGAAGCAAGTGCACAGCCAGTCCTAGCTCCTCTCCAAATCACTCCCAGGGATTCCTGTGAAACCTGGAGGAGTCACAGCGCTATCAGTGCAATTTCATTTTCAGATGTCACTTTTGTGTCAAATTGTTTACTCCCAAGAGATTTAGCAATTCACAGTTTGGAAGCATAATTTCCTTATCCATCAAACTAAAAGGATTAACCAGAACTCTGTATGTCAGCTGTACTGGAAACTGTCTTTCTAAAACATATGCATAAATGCCCCCGCCCCCTCCTTTCTGTGATGGTCATAAAAATTAAAGGGCTTGGCTTGAAAAGAAAAGTTCAATTGATAGGATTCCCCATGTAATACATAGATCTTTATATAGAGAAGTACTCCTTTCTTCTATTTAAAACATGACTAAGCTTAATATCAATATACAAGTGTATTACTAAAACTACTTTGTGAGTCACCCTGAAATCTGCCATTTTCTTACATTCTGTCTTAACATGAATCAGAATAGCCAAAATATTCAACTTTGAAAGATGTCAGTGGCTTAAAGAGAAATGTGTCATCTCATGATTAAATGCCTGGCTTGAAGGATTAAGGCAGTTTTGGAGCCTTTGCTTCTGTCTGCTCATGTATATTTAGATGACAGACAAGCATATGAAGCATAAGAATGATTTTTATGTATTTATACAAACATAATGATATGTATTTACCAAAGTGAATTTTAAACAGCTGAAGCTATAGAAAATTTTAATTTTCTTTGAAGTTCTAACTTTACCTAAGCATTTTAATGGCATGTTTTATTGTAATGAAGTTAAAAAAAAAACTTGTAAAATTTGTAGTTTCCAGCTATAAAGCATATAATTATTTAATTATTTAATGACAATTATGTACAGCTTTATTGTTCTTTTATATTGTAGCAACTGCTGTTATAAATTTTTGAATTTATAAGCTTAAAAATATTTAATCAACCAAATAGTACAATTGTTGTGATAATCAGGTCAAAAATCATTATCATATTTCATACTCAAAAAATTCACCCTACCCTCTCACCCATCCATGTGGAATAGTAGGACTATATATGAACTGTGTACAGAAATGACTCACTCATTTGGCCTCCACCAGAATCACAGAGAGTGACTTTGAGCATGTTATACTCCGAAACAATGAACTTAACACTGTTAGGCCTAACTTTCTCACAACTTGTCATTGAGAGGATTTCATTGAAGTTTTGTCTAGAAACACATGCACACACCCAAGCACACGCAAATACTATTTTTATTTACCATTATTTATTTTATTTTTTGATAGAAAAGAGACAGGAGTGAGAGACAGACAGTGATAGACCAAAACAGAGACAGAGAGATAAACAGAGTGAAAAACAGAAACAGAGAGAAAGAGAAACAGAGACAGAGGGAACAGAGAAACAGACACAAAAACAGAGAGAAAAACACACAAGGAGAAAGACAGAGAGAGAGAGATAAAAAGAGACACACAAACAGAAAGAGACAGACAGAACAAATGCATACCATGGTACATGGGTAGAGGTTAGAGGACAATACACGTAAGTCAGTTCTCTCCTTCTACTATTTATGAGCCTCCTTAACCTGCTAAGCTATCTCACCATTCTATCTTTACTATTTTTAAAATTCCAAAATGAATATTTATTAAATTCTCCCCACTCCATAATACTAAATAATACTAATACCAATACTAAATACTCCAGAGTAACAAAATTTAAAAAAAAATATGTATTTGATATTGTATTGGCCAGGCATGCTGGTACACAGGCCAGGCATACTGGAACACAGATGAAATTCAGTAATTTGGAAAGCAGAAGCAGGAGGATTAGGAGTCTGAGGCCAGCCTGGGAAAATACATATAGTAAACAAAAAATTCAAAATGAAATGAAAATTAATACATAAGTGAAATACATAAGTAAAGAATCCAAGGCCATCCTGGGGAAACATATATAGTAAAATCAAAATGAAATGAAAAGGAATAGGTAAGTAGAAGGTTGTAGAGGTAGTTCACTAGTATAATATTTGTCAGCAATTGTAAGACATGATCTTCAATCCATAGCACCCCAAAACACACAAACAAACAAACAAATACACCACAACAATAACTTAAATCCAGCAAAGCGAGGAAATATTCATTGGTAAACTTAGTGAAAAATAAGAATATGGATGTCTATAAAACAAAATCTTAGAGATTATTTCTTGTAAAAAACCTGGATCACAACTGTCATCTCTTGTAATTACATTGCTCACATACTTATAAAGATATATGAAACCTGTCAACTTCTGTTATATAAACTGTTCACCAACTTCAAATGAATCAGGCGCTAAAAGTAAAGTTTTCACTTTTATCAGTAAGTAACTTCTCAAATAAGTTAACATTTCTTTATATTTGCTTATGGTGCTGGGGATCAAAGCCACAGCTTTACAAATGTTAGACAAATGGTCTACCTCTGGACCACACCCCAGCCCTAAAAACTTCCTTCCTGTTGGTATTTAGTCACTTAACAACTTATTAAGTCATTCAATAAATAAAGAATCATAGCAACAAGTAAAAATAACTTGCTTTTAATAGTTTTGATACTTTTTTACAAGAAATATTATACTTCACTTAATAAATATTATTATTAAATATATATAGTATTCCTTATAAGTCCACACACTGCAAAAAGTTCTATTTTAAAAAGTAACACCATATAATCTTGGCAAAGATAGTATTTATATTTTGTTCCTTGTTACCATAATTTGCAGGATTTAATGATTCTGTTCTAATGGTTACCAGGCACTGCTATGATATCGATATGGTTTGAGTGAAGCCTCCAAAGATTAATGTCCTGGATATGTTGGTTCTGCAGTGTGGTGATGCTTAGGTGGGGGAATCTTTAAAAGGTACAATCCAATACAAGGCAGTTAGATGACTGGAGAGCACTAGAGACAATCTTCTCAGAAAGAACTAATGAAGTTTTCATAGAATTCCATCTAATGCCTTAAAATGCATTCTTATTTTCTAAAGAATGGGAAAGGGAACTTCAATCCTGGCCTTTAAGTTTTTCTAGCTCCCTGCTTCACCTGTGATCTTTTCAGACATTGTGATTCCATGAAGATGTCACCAGGCATCAGGTGGGACCACCAGATCTTGAACTTTCCAGCCATGATCTAAATTAATGTCTTTTCTTTATAATGTACTGTGCCATTTAGATTCAGTTGACAATCAAAGGCTGAAGTTTTGGGCACATCTATGAAAAAGACTAAGAAAGACTGTGAGAGATTATCTAATTGAAGTAGGAGAACCCAGAAAATCATGGGTAGGACCAGATCACTTCTTGAATAGGTGGATTAGATGGAAAGAGTCCAGTCAGTAGTTGGGATATTTGAGCATGATTTGACAGATTCACAAACTGACAAGTGAGGTTTGCCCCTCTCTCAGTAATTCCTATGACTAAGTTGTGGGCAGTCTTTTCAGCTCCTGTTGGTGGTATGAACTGTCTTGCCAAGCTAAACTATAAACAACTAACCCGAATCATAAGTAAGAATAAAACGTCTTGTTCCCTTAAGTGGTTTGGTCCTATATTTTTCAGCAACATGAAGAGAAACTGCAGTAGTACCTAACCTTAAAAAAAGATGTCAAGAATGTAGTAAGTCCAAAACTAAATTTGTGTTTTTCCTCAGACCAAACTAGTCTCCTTGATTTTGTAGTAGTATTTATAATTGTTACCAATGTTAAAAAATGTTACCATAAGTATTCAACTTTATAAATTAGACATTATGATGATTTTTTATTTTGTTTTACATTTCATGTGTATGTGTGCATGCTTGTGTGTGTGTGTGTGTGTGTGTGTGTGTGTATAAATCTCATGGCACACAGAGCAAAGATCAGAGGACAACCTGCACACAGTCAATTCTCTCCACCCTGTGGGTTCCAGAGATTGAATGCAGGTAGATAGGCTTGGCAGCCTTCAACCATTGAGATATCTCACTGGCACAGAAATGAGAATCATTATTGCCCACCTCTGTGCTCTCACATTAATCTTTTCCTACTTCAGATTCCCCTTTCTAAATTCTCTCAGGTCACACAGACATAATATGATTCTGTGAAAAGACTTCGTATTCCACTAATATAGATTGTTTAGATTAACAGCATACTGTCTACTGAATGTGGAACCCCAAAGAACTTGCCCAAGTCATTAAATCCAAATCTCCTTTAGTCTGTCTGTGACAGAAAAGGATTATGGTGTCCTGCCTTGAAACTTCATAAACTTACAAAGAAAATCAGAGAATACAGAAATATTTTGTGACCATCCCATCTATCCCCCGTAAAATAATTCCAACTTTTAACTCTAATAGGTGGACTGGATTCTAATTTTAAACATGCCTGCAATTCTCATTTTAGCTAACACTCTTATATTCTCTTTGCCACATAACAAAAGACACTCCTCAACATAGCAGAAGATGACACTCAAATCTATACTTCAGCCATCTTATTCACTAAAATCAGTTTCACTGGCATAATTTATACATAATTGGTAAGAACTGGTGAAGAGAATAGAAAAATCTATAAAATGCAATGTCTCACTCAGATGAATGTTTTCCAGAAGCCAGTAAAATTATTTAAAAGATGTCAATTCTTAAATATAAAAATCTATACTTCTCTTTAATAATAATTTGTGTAAGCTTAATTTCTCTAATCTCCAATCACTTTCTGCCAGCTACTTATCATCTGAGGAGTCATTTTCTATAATAAATCTTATTGATGTGCTCTCGTGTTCTTTTCTCCCTCATTCCATCCTCAGGAATGATGTTTTCAAGCATATTGCTCTTTCACATGCCATTCAGGTCTAATCAGACTATTACTGTGAACCAGAGAAGGAGAAAGAGGAATCAATGTTTTAAATCCTAATTAATCAATCTAATTATTTGGATCTGCATGCAGATCCAAAATAAGCATATGGATTTTGTGATACAAAAAAGTTAGGAAAATGATAGCAAGATAACCCAGATGTAAAAAGATTTGCCACACAATCCTGAAAACTAGAAGGAGAGAAGTGACCCCATAAAAGTTACCCTCTGAGCTCTACACATGCATGCAGGTGTCCACACACATGCATCTCTCTCTCTCTTTCTCTCTCTCACACACACACACACACACACACGCACACACATGCACATATACACAATGATGATGATAAGGAGGAGGAAGAGGATAGCTTTTGAAAAAGAGAGAACAGGATCAGAGTCAGTCAACCTCAGGCTGGGGAAAGAATTCAAGAGAAGAAAATGTTCAGGCAAGTTGAAGAATAGGAGAGAAGTAAGTGAAAAGAAAACAGTTATATAAATAAGTGCAAGAACCCTCATGACTCTGAATTTTCTGGTATCAAATTAAAGTAGTGCAAGGACCAGCCAGATGCTGATATGAATTTGGGTTTGGGACTGAGCCCTTTAAACCGCACGAAGTAGAAGCAGTCACTCCAACAGAACCCAAAAGAAAGGACCTGTCCTGATAGGAGTGGGTTAGTGTGAGAGGAAGCCCAGGGACCCACGGAGCTCTCTGAGGGAAGTGATAAGCTAAAGGAAAGTAGAGGGTAAGAGCATCCATTTTGCTGTTAGCAATAATAAGCATGTACAGAGTGCTCCCATTACCGAAGGTTATGGTCTCAGCAGACTTCACGTGTTCATCTTTCCAACCTTCCTAACAAGCTAATGAAGGATAATCATTATCTGCATTTACAAAGGAAGAAACTGAGTAAAAGGCAGCTAAGCTACTTGTATAAAATCACAGAGTTACAATAAATAACAGCTCCAAAGTTCAAATCCAGCCAGTATGGCTTCTTGCTTTTGATGAGTATTTCATTGGCTGAAATCAAACAAATTAAATTCTCCTGAGTTATTTGTTCCTAATTTAACTTAAATTTCTTTCAATATTTTAAATTGGACTTATACATTTAATACATTTGATTTGTAAGCTTTTCACCTACTAAGTACTTTCTTAATCACTTAATCATTATAAATCTAATATATTACACTCTGAATATTCACTTTGGTGATACATTTATTTAAAAGTTACATTTTAAATAACTATCATAATGAGCATTCTGAATTAGACATAATGAATCTTGACATGTGTGTATTTTTCTTTGTATATATTTCCTGTGTTTCTAGGATTGTGCATCATTCCACTTGAACAAGGCCGAAGAAGGTACAAGTTATCATGATCCACCAAATAAGGCCTCTCAGTCAGAAGTTGAGTCAAGGAACAGAGAACTGTCAGCAGAATGGTGCAAAACTGCAGAGGAGAAAAACCTTTCACTTGACAAAGCAGAACCATGTTCTAAGGACTCAGCAGCAGCAAGCACAGCAGCAGCTACAGCTGCAGCCACCACCTCTGCCAGGTGGGCAACAGGCCAGCAGCCAGAAGGCTTGGCCATTAATTGAACTGAAGAAGTTTAAGAAACCAGAAGATTTTTCACCCAACATAGCTGTTTGTGGACAGTCTTCCCCATGATATCATTGAGGAGGAAATGAGAAAGCTATTAATATTTGAGAAATATGAGAGCGCAGGCCAAGTTTCATTCCTAAGGATAAAGGTTTTCACCATGGGGAACACAAATTCCAGGTGGTGTGCCACTAGAGGGCACAGTGCATTCTTGTGTACTACAACCTTTCTCAGTAGCTAGTGTTTTTGCAAGTCTTTGGCCAGGTAGAGAGAGGTGCATTGTCATGATCAAGGAATGTTTGGGGGAAGGTATCCCGGACTTCTCCTTGAAGCCAGCTGCTCAGAACGCTCTGGACAAATGCAGCGTAGACACCTTCCTGCTAATCAGATTTCCTTGGCAAGTCACAGTGGAACCCATGGATCAGCTAAATGATCAAGAAGAACTACTAGAGAGGCTGATTATAAAAGAAACACATTCCTTTACAAGGAATGAGAGCAACTGCCCAGATTTGCACAAATCGACTCCTCTAGTGTGACTATGCTATGCATGAAAGACACTCTTTGAGAAGCAGCAGCTGCCAAATCCAGCTGGACATAAGCAACTATGCTGCTATGGACATAAGCAACACAGAGACCAGGCCCAGGATCCTAAGCCAGTTCTCCCCCAGCTCTTCCAGCATCTAATACTGGGGTGCCAATGGGAATCTTAAGATTGACCCGGTGGAAAACTTTGATCAAACTGCTATGGTGCAAAGCATTGGGAGAGTTGATTAGCCTCCCCCCCATTCAACAGTGCAGTTCATGGAGCTGAATTTGCTCCAAACCAAAGATGCTGACACTAATAAATTGTCCTGTCTACTTTCCCACAACCTAGAAAGAAGGCATCTTTACAGAGAAGCCAGAATTCTGCCTTGGTAACGTGTCCAGGATTGTTCAATAGATAGTCTTCCCTGCCTGCACTGTTCTAGTGTATATAATTAGAGTTAGGAAGATTTTAACTAGAAGTTCTGCCTGAATATTGTGTAATCATTTCTGTGTAGTTTGCTCATGGAAATGCAATTGGTTAGGACCTTGAGAACCATATCAAATTGAATTCACTTGGATTCCTTTCAATCTTGATCATCTTGGGGTCTTTTGTTTGTTTATTTTGTTTATTGGCCACCATGTTTTAATTGTTTTCTCAGCCTTACACCCCTCCATCAAACCCAGAGACACTGATGTATATCCCACATAATCAAACATTCATCATCACCCTATCCTCTCTCACAATCAGATGAAATTCAGACAAATGTACATAGAACATAGAGTGTGCACATGGTTCTGTTATGCCCTGTATATGATCCCTTCATTTTTAAGAAAAGATGTCTTACAGATTTTTCACTTTATTGTAACTTTTAATTTGCCTCCATATTTTCCTTTGTCAGGAATGACCCTTTTATATCTGTGGTTTTCCTGTTCATGGCTTTTCTTAATGGTGACAGTACAATCTTAATTGTACTGGACCTGTGACAGTTGTTCACAGCCCTGCTGATCTAATTAATTATGCTATATATTTTTAGTGGTATACCATGTTTGATTTGTCCATGATACATTAAATTTGGAGTTCTTTCTGAGAAATGGAGCAATAATACTCCATCAATTATTAATATGTTTATATGTATGTGTAGATGAGTGTGCATGTATGTGCATATATATGCATTGCATATGTGTGTGTGTGTAAAATACACTGTGTGCCCCTATGGAGTATCAAGGGTGACTTCAGGAATCATCCTGGATTGCTTGCCTCCTTATTACTTTGCTGTGGGGATCCCAGGCTCTGTTTTCCAGAGCTAAAAATGTAGGTCATCACCATTTCACCCAGCATGTTTACGTGGCATTCAGGATCCTAACTAAGGTCCTTTTCCTGGTAAGGCAAAGGCTTTAACTCATAAGCCATCTCTCCAGCCCCTTAAGATAAGTTTTATAGCTTTAAAAAAATCCAGTCATGCATTATTATTGTTTAGTGGTTACAGATTTAAGATGGAATAAATTTCCTAAGGGAAAGCAGCTTCCAACATGATTTTGCCTAGATCTCCTTTTTTTAGTTGCTATATTAATAAAGGTCTCAGGTCTGTTTTTATCAGAGAAGATTGGATTCACTCTCTAGATACTAGGAATAAGCTGTTACATATATACACGACTCTTTACAAACACTTTCTCTTTTATTTTCTGATTGTACAGGCAGAATTGTCATTACAGTACAAGTTGCTTCTGATTTCCTTCACATCTACTTCCCTTCCTAAATTTTTTCCTAGGGATTTTGGCCTCAAGTCCATAAAATGTATCACACTGATAATTGTTGTCGAAGTTTCTACTCTTAATCTATTATAAATTTAGAGGGTGGTCAGAGATGAACAGATGATCAAAGGCACTGGATTCTGTCTCCAGATCATAGTCATTCTTGCTAGGTGAACCCCAGGGAAGTTATGACTACAGAGTAATAAGTAAATAAGGGAAATGAAGTCCCTCTGCCATTAGTTATGTGGGAAATCTTTTAAAAAGTGTGAATTATTCCCATCCCTGCCACACTTGTAACTGCTTGGAAAACTCCTCTTCCAGAAAGTAGACCTGAATCAGAGAACCATTTACAACAATTTGAAACTGCTTCTTATCTTGTATGAAGAAGTCCATGAAGAGAAACATTGAACTACCTTTCCTTGAGGCCTCAACTGGCCTCAGTTGAAGTCTTAATGTTCAAAATTTAAAAGAATAAAGTGAATGTCATGATCTTTTCCAATAACATTCTCTCCCAAATCAATCTCGCCCTATCCTTTGCAAAAGCACTGACTCACCTTCAAGACCCATGAACTTGCTCTTGAATCCCTGTTTTGAGTAGTTTCTACCTTTCTGGCTTTGGAAAAATTGCTTTTCTGAACTTCAAATTCACTCATTTTTAAAAGGAACTCAATCTTCCCTCCCTCCTAAAGTTATTGTGATGATAAAATGGAATTACAGAGTTAAAATATTGGATATAGAGCCTGCCTGGGGAGATAGTGTTTCTTCCATCCTGAAATGATACTTCATTCCTTCAGCTTAAGCACCTTGCTCCCTAGACTGTCTTAAGGAATCTGAATAATAAATAGACACACTATAGTCCTGCTTATCCAATTTATAAAATGGCACAATTGCATTTATCTGTAAATAAACATTCATTTCCAGCTATTCTACCTACAATGATGACTGTGTTACTATCAATTGCTTCTTTGAATTTGGAAGTCAAATCAATTATCTACTCATCGATTAGTTTGTTTTTAAGATAAAGAAAATTATGTTATCTATACTCCATGAGAACTGATGTCAGCCATTCTTACCAGAATTGAAAGTACCATAGCTGCTAGCTATGATATGTCCTTTATAGTCAAGTGACTGGTTCCACAAATCTTTGCTGAATGTCTTCTCCTGTTGACTAACTATAATTCACAGTAATTCTTTTGCAGTAATGTGTAGATCTACACATAAACAGCATTTTTCTAAAGTCCCTTACCAAAGTTAGATTAATGCAGCATTCTCACAAGAAAATAAATTTTTATATCCATCAGTTTTTTTTATTTCAAAGGATTAAAGAAGCAAAATTGGATCAGCCCAAGAGTAAGTTTATATACAACCAAAACATCGGAGTTAAGTCATGAATGTCTCAGAATTTTAAAATATAGCCCCCTCTTAATTTACTTCTATGTCCTGCTAAAGAAATTAGCCATTTACCATTGAGTAAGATAGATTTTTTCATTGCAAAACCAATCCACTGTAAGCATCCATCTGATGGTTTTACTTCTTGGCTGGTTGCCTTCAAAAAGAACAAAACTTACAGTGTTGCCCTCGTCTTTTAAATTGAAAGCTGAATGCTTCAAGAACCCAAAAAAACATCAATAAAGACAGAAAAAAGGTATTCTATATTAAATTTCAAGAGCTCCCAAATCCACAGCTTCTTTCTCCCACATACAGTCAACAATTTTTCTTAACTACAAATTTCCACAAAAACAATTGTCAGCCTATCTTTTTGGGCATCTGATTTCATTGCTGGAAACATTGGGTGTAAGTGCAGCTCATGCTACAGAGAAAGAAAGAATGAAGGGAGCTCACAGTGAGCTACAGAAACCAGTGTTTCTATGGTGACATGGCAAGGATAAAATGGTCTTCACACTTTTTCAGTACTGTGTGTCAAAGGCAAATTGGAGTTCTTTCATTCTTCCTAAGAAAGGAAAGATATTTTACCTCCAAAAGGATGTCTGTTTCTTTCCTTCTTACTGATCTTTACCATGTGAATTTGTCCTGTTGAAATGCAGGAATGTGGAGCAAAACAATGGCTGAAAGGAGTCAATAGTCTTAACACCACAGGGGAAAGTCATATAACCTTTTCAACACAGACCATCAGACTGACCCTGCCTCAGCAGGCAGACCTTCCTGTCACCAAATCATAATCATCCTGTGATTCATCTTGGAAATCATAAACTAAAGTTAGATAAATTCTAGTGATTCTTAAACTTTATGAGAACAAGGAAAGCCAAAAGAATATTGTTGTGAAACTATCCCAGCCTTAAACATGAAATCATAGGTCAAGAAACAACAACAAAAAAAATTTGCTATCTAACAAGACAGATGTATACACTAGCTAAAACCTTTGCACATCGATTTTAGATGTTAAAAATACCATGCAAATTAGTAAAGTAAGTGATCAATTAATATTATGATATAAATCACAGGGTATGCTTCAAATTAGAAATTATTAGAAACGTTCACCTAGAGTCAGCACTTACTATTTTTTTAAAAAACTGTTCATCTTGCTCTCTGGTCCCCTGCCCCTGGGTTGTGCTTGTCTTTGGATTGGGTGAGCCGCATGTTGCCCTGCCTGTCCAGAAGCTTTTCTCTGGTCCCATGACCTGGCACCCTTCTCCCTTCCACCCACTAATTACACACATATAGGAAATAAGTCAAAGTAGATGACTTCATACAACACGAACCTTCAAGAATATAAAGAGAAAAGATCTCTAAAACACAATATAATAGTCACCTCAGAAGACCCATCTGAGAAACTTCAACAAGATTCTACAGCCAGAGAATACTAGAATCACTAATTTTTTTTGGCAAGTGAATTCCCAAACACTTGTTACTTAACACAAAGAAAAATTCAGACACTATTAACAATATTGAAGTGCTGAAAAATAGCATCCAAGAGTGACTTCAAGTAAAACTACAATCAACCTCTTATCATAAAAATGCCAACATCTCACAGTGTTTTTTCTGTTTTAACTGTGAGAAAAAACACAAGAATCAAAGAAAACATGTCTCCCCTCATGATCTCCAAATATAAGGCTTCAGATCCTACAGAGGACAGCACATTGGAAGGTGTCCAAAAGAACAATAACCAAGACAATGAATTTCAAAGATCAATTATAAATATGTTCAAGCAGCTCCAAGAAGACATAGATAAATGCCTAAACACATTTTAAGAAGAACACAACAAACTTAGGAAAGAAATCCAAGAATATACAAATGAACAAGACAAAAATAGAATGAAAATAGAGAGCCTGAAAACAGATCTATAAACACTGGAAAAAATCAAAGTGATCTACAAACAAACATAGAAACACTGGGGAAAAAAAGAAACAAAAAAAAAACTGAACAGTGTAATAAAAATTTAATAGAGAGTCTTAAAAATAGGACTAATTCTATAGAAGAGAGAGTTTCAGAGCTGGAAGATAAGATAGAAGAGATTCATAAGTCAATGAGAGAAACTGATAAGCTGAAAAAATATCATGAATCATGGGTATCCCAGAAACAGACATACAAGAGGGAGGAAAATCCACCATGTGTATATAATCAATGAGCTAATACAGGAAATTTTCCCTCACCTAAAAAAAGAGATACTCATCCTGATTCAAGAGGCATACAGAACACCAAATACTCAGGACAAAAAACGAAATACCCTGTGACATATGGCAAGCCACACACTGAATATACATATAAAAACAAGATTCTAAGACCTGCAAGACAAAATGAACAAGTCACATACAGAAGTAAACCCATCAAAATAACAACAGATTTCACAATACAAATGGTAAAAACCAGAAGGGCCTGGAGAGACATAATACAAGTTCTGAATGAACACAAATGCCAACCCAGACTATTATATCCAGCAAAATTATTGGCCATAATAGAAGAGGAAAGAAAAATACTCCATGACAAAAACAAACTAAAAAACTATATGGCCATTAAGCCAGGGCTACAGAGAATAATAGAAGAAATGCACAATTGGAAGAAAAGGATAAACACATCAAAGAAGCTAAAGGAAATAAATAATATCAGCACAAAAGCTGAATAAGGGACAATCTCAACAAAATGTCAAGAACCATTAAACATCTCTTAATAATACCTTTAAATGTCAATGGGCTCAATTCCCCAATCAAGAGACACTTAGATGAAACATCATGATCCACCAATTCTCTGCCTCCAAGAAACACACCTCACCTTCAAAGAAGGTGTATGGCTTGTCAGTGTGTGGCTTTCTTAGGGTAAAAGTATGGTCAAAGGTACTCCAAGCAAATGGAAAGAGGAAACAAGCAGGAGTTTCCATCTTAATAATCTTAATAATCTGACAAAATAGACTTTAAACTAAAGCAAACCATGTGAGATACAAAAGGATACTACATCTTAGTAGAAGGAAAATTCCAGCAAGAAGATCTTATAATCTTAACATACATGTACTAAACATGGAAGCACCCAAATTCATCAAACAGGAGACAAAGAAACTAACCAACCCAAACACAATAGAAGGAGGAGACTTCAATACCCCACTTACACCACTGGGCAGGTCAATGGGCCAAAAACTAAGCAAAGACACATTGGAATAAATGAAACCAGAAATCAAATAGACCTTACAAATATCTACAGAACATTTCCTTCAAATACTAAGAATACGTATTCTATTTAGCAGCTCATGGGATATTCTTAAAAATAGACCACATATGATGACACAAATCAAAACTCCATATATAGAGAAAAATTGAAAGTGAATTCCCAAACACTTGTTACTTAACACAAAGAAAAATTATTCACTGCACACTATCTGACCATCATGGAATAAAGGTAGAAATCTACCAACAAAGGAAACAAATGAAACCACACAAACTCATGGGAAACACATTTTTGAATGAGGAATTGGTCAAAAATGAAATAAAACAGAAATTAAATACTTCATTGATGCCAAATGAAGATACAACCTACCAAAATCAAAGGAACACATTGAAAGCAGTTCTAAGAAGAAAGTTTATAGCACTGAACTGCCTACATCACAAAAAAGGAAAGATCCCGAGTAAATGGCTTAATGTTATACCTGAAAGCCTTAGAAAAAAAGGAACAAACCAATCCTAAATACAGCACATGGGAAGTAATATCTAAGCTCTGAACAGAAATCAATTGAATGGAACCAAAAAAGACAATTAAAAAAAAATGAAACAAAGAGTTGGTTTTTTGAAAAGATAAACATAATTGACAAGCTCTTAGCTTCACTAACCAAAAGAAGAGAGAACACTCAAATCCATAAAATCAGAAATTAAAAGGGGGGAATTGCAACAGATACTGGAGAAATCCAGAGAATCATAAGGACGTACTTTAAAATTTTATATTCTCTTAAACTGGACAATCTAAAGGAAATGGATGAACACATATGACCTAAAATTGACTCAAGATGAAATAAATACATTAAACAGGCCAATAAGAAGGGATGAAATTGATATAGTAATTACAAGTCTTCCCATTAATAAAAGCCCAGGACCAGATGGAATGCAGAATTCTACCAGGCCTTCAGAGGACAACAATTACCACTACTCACCAAATTATTCCACAAAAATAGAGAAAGAAGGAATTCTACCAAACTCTTTCCAAGAAACTGATATAACATTGATTCCAAAGCCAAACAAAGACACTTCAAATAAAGAGAAGTATAGGCCCATTTCACTAATGAATACAGATACAAAAATCCTCAATAAAATACTAGCAAACAGAATCCAAAAATATATCCAAAGAATCATACACCATGATCTAGTCAGGTTCATACTAGGAGTGCAAGGATGGTTTAAATAAAAAAACTGTGATTCACCATATTAATAGACTCAAAAACAAAAATCATATGCTCCTCTCTATAGACAAAGAAAAGGCCTTTGACAAAATACAGCATCCTTTCATGAAAAAAATCTTTGGAGAAAACAGGAATAGAGGGGACATATCTCAACTTGATAAAGTCTATAGTTGACAAGCCTAAAACAAGCATCATCCTAAATGAAAAAAAACTGAAACATTCCAACTTAGATCAAGAATGAGACAAGAACATGCTCTGTCACCACTCCACTCCTGTTCAATATTGTGCTTGAAGTCCTAGCTAGAGCAACAAGGCAAAAATATAAAATAAAAGGGATACAGATAGATAAGGAAGAAGTCAAAGTGTCCCTATTTGTAGATGATATGATCTATACTTGGGTGATCCATATGACTGCACCAAGAAACTACTCAATAAACAAGTTCAGTAAAGTGGAAGGCTACAAAATCAACATACAAAAATGAGTAGGCTTCCTATATACCAGAGACAAAAATAAGTAGTCTTCCTATATACCAGAGACAAATCTGAGAAAGAAATGTGAGAAACAATTTCATTCACCATAGCTACAAAGAGAATAAAATACCTAGGAATAAATTTAACCAAGGAAGTAGAAGACCTGTGTGATGGAAACTACAAAACATTGCTGAAAGAAATTAAAGATGATAATAGAAAGTAGAAGACCTTCCTTGCTCTTAAATCAGTAAGCTCAATATTGTGAAAATGACTGTCCTACCCAAGGCAATATACAGATTCAATGTAATTCTAGTCAAAACCCCAGCACAATTCTTCACAGAAATGGAAGAACAATCTTAAAATTCATATGGCAGAACAAAAGGCCACAATTAGTCAAATCAGTTTTGAACAATAAAAGACTGCTGGAGGATTATGATACATGATTTCAAACTATACCATAGAGCTAGTAATAAAAACACTTTGGTACTGGCACAAAAACAGATACATTGACCAAAGGATTAGAAAAGAGAATCCAGACATAAGCTCCCACACATATAACCACTTGATTTTTGACAAAGGTGTCCAACACTCACCCTGAAGAAAATACAGCATCTTCAACAAGTGGTGTCGGGAAAATTGGACATCTACATGTAGAAGAATAAAAATTGACTGTTGCCTCTCTCCTTGCAAAAAAATGGATCAGAGACCTCAAAATGGATCAGAGACCTTGATATTTAACCCAAACCTTGAAACTATTAGAAGAAAGAGTAGGGCATACACTTGAATTGATAAGCCTAGGTAAATGTTTCCTAAACAGAACAACAAATACCCAGGAACTAAGACCAGTAATCAATAAATGGGACTTAATAAGATTTTTTTTTCTTTTTGTTTTTTTAGTAAAAATTTAATTATACATTTTAAAATTTTTTTACCAGTTCCCTCCCTTCCCCCTCCTCCCCCCAAGGGGAGGTGGGTGGCGGGGGGGCAGCGGGGGGGGGGGAGCTGCATTTCTGGTCCTGGTAGGGCGGAGCCTGTGAATCCCTGGGCAGAGAAAACAAAGAGGAGGTGGAGGCATCCATGGTGGTTCCCGAATTCGTCCATAGTTCTACACACACGCACAATTGAATAAATAATAAAAAAATATTTTTAAAATGTCTTTTAAAGAAAGGAACAAAAGTGGGGAGTCCCTATGCAGAGAAGCACAGAGTGAGGAAGAAAATCAACCAAAAAACCCAGAGATGATCCACTTACTACCCAGAGACAATTAGAGACATACTAGAAGTAAAAAGAGTATGGTACTTCCTGAAAAAATGTTAGTCACAAAGGTCTCAACCCCCCCCCAAACAATATGGGCTTTTGCCATTGCTCTTGGTTGCTCTCCAAAAAAACCATCAGTAAGACCCTATTATTGAAGATGCAACACAAATGGATCAGAGAACATGGGCAAAATAAATCGAATGGAACTAGTCTGAGAACTTTCTCCTTCCTTACACAGTACCACGGAATACTGAGAAGCCCGTGGGGGAGAGAAATAACCACAGGTCTTATCAACTCAAGATCTACAAGATGCAATAAAACTCACCATGGCTACAGGTGACCAATAGTTTAATAGTGTCATGAGTATCAAGGAGACTACCAACAGCTTTCTGATTGAACACAAGACCTGCTTGTCAGAATGGACCACATCCTTGTTACTGTTAACAAGAACTTAAAAAATGAAGGAAATAATTAAATAGGGAAAACCATCCTATAAACATGCAGGTAGGAAGACAGCACAACAAACTGCTATGCAAATATTTGAAGAGTATTTAGCACTAGCCTAGAAATTCTCTTCTACAAGAGAGGTAGAGAATCTCAACATCCTGACAGGACAGAGCCTAGGCTAGTAGAAGAGCAGTGAAGTAGACAACAATGGCCAGCCACAATACAGATTACTGGCAACCTGGCAATGCTCTCCTAGAATCAGGCCATCTCAGTCTCTCCCCATCCCAAGGCTTGGGGCATCACTGAAATAACAATGTCCCCATAGACTACGAGGAATCGAAGACAGATAAGATCACACAGGAGAAACCTTAGGGAGCTGGATGACTGAAGGGTCTGAAGGATGACTGAAGCGGATTACCTTAGAGCTAGATGACTAAAGAGAAACATCCCTGTCAGTGGGGTGGCCCAAAGAACGTCAACTTGGTATGCCACAGAGGCCTGAATCTCCCCCTCCCCAAGAGTAGAAAAGTCAGAGGGAACAATGGGGTCCATAGAAGTGTCCAGGTAGGAGGGTGGGGGGGAATTGATGGATTGATGAGGGGAAAAGAGGAGAATGGGAGAGAGGGAGGATGGAGGGAAACAAGGATTAGTACTCAATAAGCTTATAAAACTAAAACATAAATAAAAAAATAAAAATAAACTGGTAATGAGTCTTTAAAAAAATATTTGTTGGACCATGGAAGTAGCTCAGGGGGTAAAGATACCTATACATAAATCTAGCAATTTGAGCTCAATTCCTAGAGGACACACTGGGGCCCCGTTTTGGGCTGCCCCCTCATATGGGAACTCTCCTGTACATGTCTAAACTTTTGCCTCTAAGGATCCTACTGCCTGAAACACTTTCCCCTGAGAGCCTAGCTAATGTATGTGGGTTTGTTGACATGTCAGCCATTGTTCAGGTCAGATAAGGTCAAAACTCCTTGCGATGAGTTCCTGGCTGTCGCAGCCCATTCTTTTTTTTTTTAATTTTTTTTTTTTTTTTATTCAACTGTGTGCATGTGTGTGTCTGTGTGTGTGTGTGTGTCTGTGTATGTGTAGAACCACGGACGAATTCGCGAACCACCATGGACGCCTCCACCTTCTGCCCAGGGATTCACAGGCTCCGCCCTACCAGGACCGGAAACACAGGCCATCCCCGCTTCCGCCTGGCGTCTATACGTGGGATCTGGGATCCGAACTCAGGACCTTCCGCCTGCAAGGCGGAGGCTTAACCCCTGAGCCACCTCTCCAGCCCTCGCAGCCATTCTTAAGTGGAAAGAATATCTTGTCCAGCAGTGGATCTCCCCATTTTTAGGCTCTTACAATCTTGCCACTCCCTCTTCTGCAAGGTTCCCTGAGCTTTAGAATGGGGAGAGATTTGGCTGGTCTCATTCAGGGTGAACATTGTAGGGTCATTGGTATTCTGTATTATAGTTGGCTGCTATTTTAAGTTTTGTTGTTCTTATGCTACATTAGGCTTTATCTTGTTTGGGTGTTGAGGTCTTCTCCTAACCAAAGATAAAAAGACTGTTTTAAAAATAAGGATCTAAATTCATTCTTTTTACATCTGGATATGTTATTTTTCCAATTGTATTTCTCCACTGTATGTGTGTAACACCTCTGACAAAAATTAAGTGGCTTGAGGTGCATGAGTTTATTTCTGGGTCCTTCATTTTGTTCCATGTCTTTAGTTTGTTGTTTGTTTTGCCAGTAACATATTTGTTTTGTCACTCTGTCTATATAACTTGAAATGAGTAAAATGAATACAATCAGCACGGCTTTGACCATGTTCAGCCTTTTATTTTCCATATGAATTCAGGATTTTTTTCTCTTTCTGTCAATAGTGCCACTGTGATTTTGATGGGGATTGCATTGAATTTGTAGATCATTTTTGATAATATAGTCAGTCATTTCTGATATTAACTCCTCTGATTCATAAGTAACTTCTAGTGAATTGTTCAATTATTTTTTTTAATCCTAAAATTGTTCTTGTAAAGTCCTTTACTTTCTTGGTTAGATTTTTTAAAATATTTTCAAGGCTATTATGACTATGAGTGTTTTTCTGATTTCTTTCTTAACATTTCATTATTGGAATATAGGCAAGCTAGCAATTATGTGGTTGATTTTATATCCTCCTAGTTTGTAGAAAGTGTTATCAAAAACTAAGAGTTTTCTGATGAAGACATGATCAAGTCCTGTATCCATTAGCAGGGATAATTTGGCATCTTCCCTTCATATTTATATCTCCTTTACTACTTTCTCTTTTGCTACAACTAAGACTTTGAAGACAATATAGAATAAGAATGGATACAATGGACACCTTTGATTCACTAAATTTTTAATGGAAATGCTTTTAATTTTTTTCTATTTCATATAATGTTGGATATAGAATTGTCATATATAACCTTTACTATGTGGGGGTAAATTTCTTCTACTCCTATTTTTTCAGAACTTTTATCATAAAAAGGTCTTGGAGTTTTTCGTAGGTCTTTAGTACACCTGTCATGATGATCATTATGATTTCTGTTCATGAATCTACATGATGCTTTAAATTTATTGATTTGATATATTGAACAATCCTTGAATATCTAGAATAAGCCCACTTAGTTATAGTAAATAATCTTTTAATGTGCTATGGAATTCAATTGGCAAATATTTTATTGAGATGTTTTGAATCAATTTTAATCAGAGAGACTGACCTATTATTATTTTCCTTCTTTGTTGTGCCCTTACTCCATTTTATCATCAGAGCAATGCTGACTTCATAAAATGAACTCATTAGTGTTCTTTCCATTTCTATTTTATGAAATAGTTTCAGAAACATTGGTGTTAGTTCTTCTTTAAGAGTCTTCTTTAAGAGAAGTGGAGGGGGGAGGGAGGGAGCAAGTACAACCACTTGTTTTGCTTGTATAAAAGGAAAATTCTTAATAATTTTTAAAAGTTGTTCTCTGACATCTATATGAATACTGTAGCTTGCATGTGACCACCCATAAATAAATCTTTTTAAAGTTTTTTTAAAGAGTCTGGAAGTATTCATCAATAAATCCATCCCTATCTGGGCTTGAAATTTGTAAAGTTGGGAGACTTTATAGTATTTCAACTTGAGTGCTTTATTAGAGATCTGTATGGTTGTTTGTATCCTCTTTGATTAATTTTGGTAGGTCTAGGTCATTGGTTGAATATTTAATTAAAAATACCTACTATTTACATGCATGCAAATTATGTTCTTTTAGTTGAAGTTTTTACTTCAGTTCATTTGGGACTAGATTGTAGCATGGTTGAGGTATCATTTCTGAATATTCCAGTACACTTGCTCAGAACACAAGACTTGATCTTGAGTAAAACACCAAAAATAGAAAACTGATTGATGAAGCAAATGATTAATAAGCCCACTATGAAAGTATAATAGTTACGAATCAAAAGTAACCATTGTTTCAATGCTAACAATTTTGGAAGAAAAAAAAGAACAAGGATAATAGAGTATATACTAAAATACTAGTAGCTATAGTAAGTTAGTTGCTAAATATAAATTACTTACTTAGTAACTGCCTGGTCAGCTCAGTCTTTACAGAATGAGACTCTTACTCACCTATAAGGTCAAATATAGGGAAATAACTATTATAATTGGGTACCTACCAATATTTCCCTTTCCTTTTATGCTCATGTTTGTATAACTGGAGAGATATGGGAAGAAATGATCACTCAATTATTATGTGATCTTACATTTATTTTTATAAATAATTGCAAATTATTATATTTACTTTAATACTCATGACATTTCATGATTATAAATTTACTTATCTCAAGTTCCTATATCAGCCTTTCCCAGTCTTTCTCTAAATACTGCATAATTTCATGAAATATCACTAAGATAGTCACAATGCCTGAAATGAAAACTAATATTAACATGTCACAAGTCTTGGAGCATTTATGATAGTTATGGACCATTTAAAGCTTAATTTAGATTGAATTACTCAGACTTCAACACATGATATAATCAGGGATCGTTTCATGAATTGAGATTCCTATAAAGAGTTTCAAAGATACTTCCTTCTCCCATGTATCTCCCTAACACTGAGAACAAAGACCTTAGACCACCTAGAGAAATGGAGGTCAACACTGTGTATCCTTTTGACTCTCTTTCAATATTTAATCACTCCCCTTCCTCCTGGCATACTGTGTGGTAACACATTCATGTTGACAGGACTTCAACATACCCCCATCTTCCTTAAGAGCTATTTTCTTAGGGACAGTCCTCTCCCTAAAAGGAGTATTGATGTCAGATGTAAATATAATATTAAATAAAACATAAAGGCAAGAACTATTTTCCAAGAAAAGAAGTAAGAGAATTTGGAGATGATTTTTTCAGTGTGTGTTCTAAGTACTCTCTTGCCTGAGTAGATGGTTGAAGATCTTAATAAATGTTGAAGATGTTGAAGCCTGTTAATGTTTTAAATGAGCATATACATAATTAGCTTGAAAAATTAATAATCTTTGCAATGCTTCACATTTAAGTAGAATTTTTGTATCTTTTCTTTTTATGTTCTCACTAGCTGCATAAATTAATGGGTTTCTCTGTATTATCTATACGCATGCAAATATATTGTTTTGTTTGTTTATCTGCCCTAATATTTCCTTCCCCATCCTCTTGATCCGCTTTCCCTTTTCCTTTTTCTTCTTTCATACCATCATCATTTCCCCTTTTTAAAAAGTTTCCCGGGGCTGGAGAGGTGGCTCAGGAGTTAAGCTTCCGCCTTGCAGGCGGAAGGTCCTGAGTTCGGATCCCAGATCCCACGTATAGACGCCAGGCGGAAGCGGGGGCGGCCTGCGTTTCCGGTCCTGGTAGGGCGGAGCCTGTGAATCCCTGGGCAGAAGGAGGTGGAGGCGTCCATGGTGGTTCGCGAATTCGTCCGTGGTTCTACACATACACAGACACACACACACACACACACACACACACACATGCACACAGTTGAATAAATAAAAAAGAAAATTTAAAAAAAAAATTTTTTAAAAGTTTCCCAAATGTGGGCTGGAGAGGTGGCTCAAGGGTTAAGCCTCTGCCTAGCAGGCGGAAGGTCCTGAGTTCGGATCCCATATCCCACGTATAGATGCCAGGCGGAAGCGGGGTCGGCCTGCGCTTCTGGTCCTGGTAGGGCGGAGCCTGTGAATCCTGGGGCAGAAGGAGGTGGAGGCGTCCATGGTGGTTCGCTGCATTCGTCCGTGGTTCTACACACACACTCATACACACACACACACAGACACACACACACGCGCACATATACACACGCACATGCGCACAGTTGAATAAATAATAATAATAATAATAAAAATGAAATTTCCCAAATGAAATAAAACATGTAGTATTTGACTTTGTGTTTATTTTATTTCACTTGATATGATTATCACCAGTTCCATTCGCTTTCCTACATTGACATGACTCCATTTTTCTTATGAATGATTATTCTTCATTATATAAACACATCACACTTTTTATCCATTCATCTGTTGACAAACACCTAAGGTGATTTTATAACTTTGGCCATTATGAATACTCTTCACTAAACATATACATGCCAATTTTTATGTTGTCTTCATTTCATTTCAGAATATACTCTAGAGTAGTATACCTGGATTATGTGGTAGTTCTATTTTTAGTTTTTAAACTAATCACCATACTATTTTCCACAGTTGCTGAACAAATTTATATTCCTAACATAAGGATTTCCTTTTCCACAAATCCTCATCAGCATTTGTAATTTTATTTTACTTTTTTTTAGTAATAACCATTCTAACCAGATGATATAGAATTTAACTGTAGTTTTGATGACTAAAGACCTTGAATATTTTCTCATAGGTCTATTAGCCATCATACTTCTTTTGATAAGTATCTGCTAAGATCATTTTCACTTTATTAACTAAATTAGCTATTTGTTGTTGGCATTTTAAATTCTTTAATTATTCTGGATATTTCAGGCAGCAAAAAATTTCTCCCAATCTATAGGTTCGTCTACCATGTTGATTAATTCCTTTGCTGTGTAGAGGCTTTTAACTATATTAATCTCAATTATTAATTGTTACATTATTTCCTAACACATTGGTTTTATTCAGAAATTTTCGATGTCTATTTCTTGAAGTGCTTCCTCTGTGTTTTCCTATAGTACTTTTAATGTTTCTAGTCTTACATGAAGGGATTTGATCATTAAGAGTTCATTTTTTATTCTTTTAAAATGTCATACATGAATAAAAAGAACTTATGATATTATGAGTTGATTTCAATGCAAGGCAAGAAAGATTTTCATTGTTCTATATGCAAATTTCCGGTTTTCTGGCAAATTTCCAGCATTTGTTGGAGAGCTTTGCTTTTCGTCAGCGTGTGTTTTTGAAAACTTTATTGAGAATCAGATGCTGTACCTTTGTGGGTCCGTTTTAGCATCCACTACTCTAGTCCATGGGTTGACACATCTTTTCATACTAATATCACAATGTTTTTGTTACACTGGTTTTGAAGTATATTTGGAAATCAACAATTGTGATGCCCCCAGCTTTGTTCTTTTGGGCTCAGGATTGTTTATGGAGTCTTTTGTGAGTCCATATTATTTTTAAAATAGTTTCTGATAGATCTGTAAAGAATATTATTATTTTTATTTTTTTAATTCAATTGTGTGTGTGTGTGTGTGTGTGTGTGTGTGTGTGTGTAGAACCACGGGCGAATTCGGGAACCACGATGGACCGCCTCCACCTCCTCCTTGTTTACTCTTTATTTAATCTTTAAGGCAAAGGTTTAAGCCCTGAGCCACCTCTCCAGCCCCTATTCAATATTTTTATTGAAATCACATTGCATTTGTATTTTGTCATGTAGTCATTTTAACAGTATTAATTTTGCCAATCCATGAATAGGGAAAGTCTTTCTAACATGTAGTATCTTCTTCAATTTCTTCTCTGCTACAATTTAGTTACAAACCTTAGTTTATCTTCCTAGTGTATTCATTTGTTTGTCAGCCATTGTGTAGAAAATGATTTTCTTAATTTATTTCTCCACAGGCTCATTTTTAGTGTTTAGGAAACTACTGATTTTTCTATGGTGATTTCTATGTCTTTCTACTTTGCTGAGTTTATCAAATCTCATATTCTTTTAGTGGAGTCTGTAGGACCTTCTAAATGTAGAATAATATCATCAGCACATATGGATGAGATTTTTTTCCTAGTCGTGTAAGTTTTACTTTTTATTTGATTTCTGTGGATAAAATTTGAAAATGTATTGCTAAAGATTAAATAAATATGTGTTAAGTATCTGCTATTATATTTTTAAACATTTTTTATTATTATTTCTGCTCATACAAACTTAATAGGTACACCACTTCCCTTCTCCCTTCTCCTCCCCCTGAACCCCCTGCTCCCCCTCCCCTCAACCCTCCTTCCCCATCCCCCAGTGCCCCCCCCCACGATCCCCAGAGAGTCCTTTAATGTGCATGCCAGACTCTCCTCTGGGCCCTCCTCTCCGATGACATACAGGGACCCAGTTGTATTTCCCTGAACCCTTTCCTGTGCTCCCCTTAAGCATAGGAACACTACTGTAGCTGTCAATTCCTTGTCTCCAAGGATCTTGGTGCCTTTAGCAGATGCTAGACTTTGTGAGGTCAATAGTGTGTTGGGACATTGCGCAGGGCATGCAAAGTCCAATTATGGTTGCTTCGGCCCTAACTTGTGTGGAGTAACTTGCAAATCATTGCTCCTCCCATCCTTTTGCTCTTACAATCTTACCGCCCCCTCTTCCGCAAATGTCCCTGAGCTTCAGGATGGGGAGAGATTAGTCTGGCCTAATTCTAAGTGGTTGATATAGAGTCTCTGAAATTCTGGATTATGGGTTGTTGATTTTCTTTTTCAGTTTTGCTGCTCCAGCAATGCCCTTCACTCCATCCTAATGGGCATTGTATGTCACCCCCTGGCCAGAGACAAAAATGTGTTAAACTGGAGTCTTGTTATAAGAGCACATTCAAAGGTAGATGTAATAAGTAGGAAACTACAGTGAGGTAGGGGCCAATCACCCATTTGCAAAATGGTTACTTTTTATCTGCCAGACTATATGCCCTCCCCTTCTGGAGAGATCATACCCACTCAGTTGTAGATGATCAAGAACAAAAGTCTCTGAACTTAACCAGGTGTCTAATTACTTACTTGTAGTCCTTGATGGAGGCTTATTTTCTCTGCTGTAATATGGTCCCCTCTCTCCTTGTGTCTGGTGTGGCCCTCCAACCCCATCCCTCCTGTTCATAATCCTTGGTATTATTGTAGGTATTACATAGATTTACCATTGAGTGTCTCAATGTGGGCTTGGCGGGTTTGATACTAGGATCCACCTATTAGGGAGTACATACGGTGCTTAATTTTCTGGGTCTGGGATACTTCACTTAATATAATTGTCTCTAGGGGGCTGGAGAGGTGGCTCAGGGGTTAAGCCTCTGCCTTGCAGGCGGAAGGTCCTGAGTTCGGATCCTAGACCCACGTATAGATGCCGGGTGGAAGCGGGTGCACCCTGTGTTTCTGGTCTTGGTAGGGCGGATCCCGGGGCAGAGCAAACAAGAAGGAGGTGGAGGCGGTCCATGGTGGTTCCCGAATTCCTCCGTGGTTCTACACACACACACACACATGCACACACACACATGCACAATTGAATAAATAATAAAAAAAAATTTAAAAAAAAAATATAATTGTCTCTAATGACATCCATTTCCTGGCAAATTCCAGTAATTCATCATTTTTGATGGCTGAGTAGTACTCCATTGTATAGATGTACCCCAGTTTCCTTATCCACTTGTCAACTGTTGGACATTTGGGCTGATTCCATGACTTTGCTATTGTAAACAGTGCTGCTATGAACATGGTCGTGCTTGTGCTATCGAGGTGAACCTCTGCTGTATGGGGGGTTATACTCAAAAGTGGAATAGCAGGGTCATATGGCATTTCAATCTTTAACTTCTTTAAGAATCTCCAGATGGCTCACCACAGTGGCTGTATGAGCCTGCATTCTCACCAGCAATGTAGGAGAATTCCCTTCTCGCCACATCCTCTCCAGCATTTGTTGTTGTTGTTTGTATTGTGGATTTTTGCCATCTTGACTGGGATGAGATAATATCTCAGGGAAGTTTTGATTTGCATTTTCCTGATGGCTAAAGAAGTGGAGCATTTTTTAAGATATTTATTGGACATTTTTATTTCATCCCTAGTAAAGTTTCTTTTAAGTTCCAGGGCCAATTTTTTAATTGGGCAATTAGTTTTCTTGGTGTTCAGTTTTCTAAGTTCTTTGTGCACTCTGGATAGTAGAGCTCTATCAAATATGTAGTTAGTGAAGATTTTCTCCCATTCTGTAGGTTGCCTTTGAGCTCGTGTTACAATCTCTTTATCTGAACAGAAGCTCTTTAATTTCATAAGATCCCAACTGTTGAGAGTTGGTAGCAGTGACTGTGCCATTGGATGTCTGTTTAGGAACTGTTGGCCCAGCCCAATCAGCTCGAGGGAGTTCCCTATCCTTTCAACTATGGTTTTTATAGTCTCTGGCCTTATATCAAGGTCCTTGATCCATTTGGAATTAAGTCTTGTACATGGTGACAAGTACGGGTCCAGTTTTAATCTTCTGCATGTGGAGATCCAGTTTTGCCAGCACCATTTGTTGAACATACTGTTCTTTTTCCATTGGATTTTTTGGGCCCCTTTCTCAAAGATCAAATGGCTGTAATTTTGTGGGCTTATATCTGGGTCTTCAACACTTATCCATTGATCTGTGTGTCTATTTTGGAGCCAGTACCAGGCTGTCTTTATAACTGTGGATTTGTAGTATAGACTAAGATTTGGTATGGTGATACCTCCAGCAGTGTTTTTGTTACTCAGGATCATCTTTGCTATTCTGGGTCTTTTGTGCCTCCATATGAACTTTGAGATTGTTTGGTCAACTTCGTTGAAGAAATGCTTTGAGATTTTAATTGGTATAGCGTTGAATTTTTATATTGCCTTTGGTAGGATGGTCATTTTTATGATGTTGATTCTGCCAATCCAGGAACATAGGAGGTCTTTCCACCTTCTGGTGTCTTCTGCAATTTCTTTCTTGAGGATTTTAAAGTTTTCATTGTAAAGGTCTCTTACTTACTTGGTTAGGTTTATACCAAGGTATTTCATTTTTTTAGGGGCTATTGTAAATGGGATTGAGTCTCTCAGGGCTTTTTCACTTCTTTCATTCTAGGCATATAGGAAGGCCACTGATTTTTGTACATTTATTTTGTATCCTGTCACCCTGCTGAACTTCTGTATTAGTTCCAGGAGCTTCCTGGTGAAGTTTTTGGTATCACTCAGGTATAGGATCATATCATCTGCAAATAGAGATAACTTGACTTCTTCCTTGCCGATTCGAATCCCTTTTATGCCCCTTTCTTGTCTTATGGCTTCAGCTAAGACTTCAAGTACATTATTGAAAAGAAGTGGTGAGAGTGGACAGCCTTGTCTAGTTCCTGATTGAAGTGGGAATGCTTCAACTTTTTCCCAACTGAGTATATAATCCTTGCTGTGGGCTTGTTGTATACAGCTTTTATTATATTGATAAAGGTGTCTTCCATTCCAACCTTCTCTAGGGTTTTGATCATAAAGGGCTGTTGGATCTTGTCAAAAGCTTTTTCTGCATCTATCGAAAGTATCATGTGGTCTTGAACGTTGGACTGGTTTATATGGTGAATTACATTTATTGATTTGTGTATGTTGAACCAACCTTGTGTGCCGGGGATGAAGCCTACTTGATCCCCGTGAATGATCTTTTTGATATGTTTTTGAATCCGATTTGCTAAGACTTTATTGAGAATCTTTGCATCTGTGTTCATCAGAGAGATTAGCCTTTAGTTTTCCTTTTTAGGTTTTGGGATTAAGACGATATTAGCTTCATAGAAGGAATTTGGTAGTTTTCCTTCCTTTGCTATTTGGTGGAACTGTTTAAGGAGTATTATTGTTATTAGCTCCTTAAATGTATGGTAGAACTCTGTGCTGACTCCATCTGGTCCAGGAAATTTTTTGGTGGGAAGATTTGAGATTACTTTCTCAATTTCCTCATATGTTATAGGACTATTTAAATAATTCACAACTTCCTGATTCCATTTAGGTAAGTTGTGTTTACTTAGAAATTCATCCATCTCTTTTGTGTTGTCAAACTTCACAGAGTATAAGTTTTTGAAATATGACGTTATACCTCTCTGGATTTCTTGGGTATCAGTAGTGATAAATCCATTTTCATTTCTAATTTTGTTAATTTGGGTTTTCTCTCTCTTGCTTTTAGTTAATTTAGCTAAGGTTGTATCAATCTTATTGATTTTTTTTCAAAAAACCAGCTTTTTGACTGGTTGATTTTTTTCTATCATTTTCCTAATCTCGATTTCAGATACTTCTCCCCTTATTTTGTTAATCTCCTCCCTTCTACTGCTTTTGGGATCAGATTGCTCTAGAGACTCTAAAGCTTAAAGCTACGTTGTTAAGTTATTTATTTCTGATGTTTCCATTTTTTTGATGTATGCATTAAGAGTTATGAACATACCTCTTAGGACAGTTTTCATTGTGTCCTAGAGATTTTGGTAAATTGTATTTTCATTATCGTTCACTTTCAGGAAATCTTGAATTTCCTTTTTAATTACTTCCTGAATCCAATTCTCATTCAGTATCATAGTGTTAAGTTTCCAGAAGTTAGTGTATTTTCTGTTGCTTGTTGTGTTTTGGATGTCAAGCTTTAAGCCGTGGTTGTCTGATAAGGTGCAGGCTAAAATTTCAATATTCCTGTATATGTGGAGATTTGTTTTGTGGCCCAATATGTGATCTATTTTGGAGAAAGTTCCATGTGCTGCTGAAAAAAATGTGTATTCTTTGCTGCGTGGATGAAAAGTACGATAGAGATCTGTAAGGTCCAGTTTCAGTACGGGTTTGGTTGAGCTCCAAAGTGTCTCTGTTAAGTTTTTTACCTGTAGATCTATCCCATGTTGAGAGGGCGGTATTTAAATCCCCAAGAATTATCGTTTTGGGATTGATTTCTCGCTTTAGACGTTGTAGGGTTTGCTTAATGAATGTGGGAGGGGCCGTGTTGGGTACATATATGTTCAGTATTGTGAAGGCTTCCTGGTGAATTGTACCTGTGACTAAAATGTAGTATCCATCCGTGTCTCTTATGATTTTCTTTGGTTTGAAGTCCACTTTGTCTGAAAGCATAATGGCTACCCCTGCCTGTTTTCTGCTTCCATTAGCTTGTTGAATTGTTGACCAGCCATTTATTTTTAGGGCATGCCTATCTTTTGTTGTGAGATGTGTTTCCTGCAGGCAGCAGATTGATGGATTGTGATTTTTAATCCAAGTTTGTAATGTGTCTCTTGATCGGTGAGTTAATTCCATTAACATTTAGTGTTATAATGGAGAAACTATTTTTAATTCCAGACAATTATTATATTTAGTAGTTTTTTAAGTATATTGCTTCGCTTTTAATGGTGTTATACTTCCCTTCTGTTCTCCCGGATATGCCTGTTTTTTTCTTCAAGCTTGAGTATCATTTCTAGCATTTTTTGAAGGCCTGGTTTGGTGGACATGTATCCCTTCAAGTTGTCTTTGTGCTGGAAAATTTTTCTTTCTCCCTGGATCATAACGGATAGTTTTGCAGGGTAAATTAGCCTGGGTTGACATTTTTGCTCATTCAATACTTGAAGTACGTCTCTCTAAGCTCTTTTTGCTTTTACTGTTTCGACTGAGAAATCATTTGTTATTTTAATAGGTTTACCTTTAAAAGTGACTTGTTTTTTCTCCCTTGAAGCTCTCAGCACCAGTTCTTTATCTTGAATGTGAAGTGTTTTAACCATTATTTGCCTTGGCGTGCTTCTGTTTTGGTTCTATCTGTTTGGGGTGCAGAATGCCTCTTGTATATATATGGCCTCTCTTTTTTTAGATGAGGAAAGTTTTCCTTGATAATCATTTGAAAAATTTCCTCAGGGGTGGTATTTTGAGATTCTTGCTCTGGTATTCCATGAATACGCATGTTTGGCTTCTTCAGGGTGTCCCATCACTCTTGAATATTTCTCTCAAGTATCTTTTTGGCTTTAACAACCTCTTCCATTGAGCTGGTTAATACTCCCATTTTATCTTCAAGGTCTGAAATTCTGTTTTCTGCTTCGTTAGTTCTGCTGATAAGACTCTCTGTGGAGTTCTGGGTTGAAGATAACTTGTCTTTTAGCTCAGTTTTAAACTCTGCTTGAATCTGCTTTAACTGCTCTATGCCAGTTTTTGTTTCTTGCACTGTTTTTCTCAACTCCTCCAAGTGTCTGTTGTGTTCCTCTTCAAAGCGATTGATTTGGTTATTCAATTCCTCCCGGATTTCCTCTTTCATAGTATTGAACATGGTAATGATCATATTTTGAAAGTCATTATCCTGGGTCAGGCTTTCTTGGCCATTTTCCCTGGGTTTGTTCTGGTTGGAGTTTAACATTATGGGATTAATTCCTCAGTGGGAGATTTGTTTATTTGAGTGTTGTTTCTCAGGGATTTGCACTTTGACTTGGCCATTGTCGTTTTAAGTCTTAAGATCTTCTTTCAATTTCTGTGCGTTTTTCACTGAACTGAATTATTTGGCCTGGGATTCTGGGGGTGGGCGGGGGCGGAGCTTACCTAGGTCGCGGTGCGACCAGGCTGGACCACGCCCGTGTCCCGGTGGTGGAGTGGGGAAAGGGGTGCTATTATATTTTCTAAGAAATTAGAATTTTTTAAAAAAACTTTGTTTCTAACTTTTAGAATTTTATTTTCTCAAAAAGTGTACTAGAAACAGATATATTAGTTAATAAAAAGCCAAAATACAGAACTATAAATTTGTGGTAAGAAAAAATTAAGACAAAGTCAAATGGTCAATAGAAGCTCAATAAAGGAAATTTAAACAATTGATATAAAACATAATAACATTATGTAATAACATTTCCATACCAAGAACTTTATTTGTAACATTAGTATTTGTCTTCATGGGTCAAGTCTTGTATCATCTTATTAACTTTGGGATTAGGCTTGGCATATGTGTTGATCCTGAATTCAACTTATTCCCTTGTGCTCTTCTTTTCACTCATAGCCACAATGGATTCAAAGATCTGTATGCAAAAATTTGACAATAAATTCATCATGCCATGTTAAGAAGTAGAATATGAAGCCAAACATATTTTCAGTACCTCACTACAGCTTCATTTTTAGTAGGAATTATTTCCTGTACAAGTAAAATACATGTGTGACAATTGAATTTGACTCTTTGAACTTACCGATGAAGAATTGTTAAGTTAAGGTGAGCCCTTGAGAAGGCTTGTGGGAGTTACCTAGCTGTTGTGGGAAGACTAAACCCATAATGAATAGGACCATCCTTTGGACAGGCAAATAAGGTAGAGAACTGGATGAAATGGAGAGAAAATGATAAGCTTTAGAAAACATCATGCTGCCTATGTTCTATATATGCAAATAAAAAATAAATAGGTCTTTCATTTTGTTTAAAAGATTGAAATATATTTTCACATTTTCTCTTCACTCGAAGTTCAGTTTTGTTAATTATACACACTTAGTCATTATGATTTCAAAATCATAATTATATCTAAGTGATTTGACAGTGGCATATCCCCATTATGAATGTGAATTCTGAGCTTGTTTTCTGAACTATTAACCATCATTAGACATGAAAAATTGCAGTCAATTTGCACTATGTTATCCAATGTGTCACTCAAGGATATAACAAATGCTTAGAAATGTGTTTAGATCAGCAAACAGCAATTTCTTTGTTAATTTTCATTACATCAAAGCAAATACAAACCTGTATAAAGTTCTTACATTCATAAGTATATAAGGTCTTGATGTTATAATTAATGTCTCTTTCACTACATATTTGACACACAATCTGCATTCATGAAAACTTATGTCTTTTAAGGAATTACTGATTTATTCACTAAGGAAAATAAATTTGCATGTTAGCTTGTAAGGCTAGTTGTTTCTTTTATGACTTGGCAATCACATATGGACCAACAATTAATATGAAAACTAATAGTTTAAAGTGGTGGTTATGTCCTTTTCTAATACTCTGTTCTTTTAAGATTATAAAGGTGTACTACTAATAAAGTACCATATGATCGTAGTATTCTGATTTATTACAGCAACATTTTTTGCTTACATGAAAGCACTGAAAGTTGTTTGGTTGGTTGAGATAACAGTAGTCACAATGACTCATTCTTCCATGCTCCTTCCTACCTTCCCCACTCAATGGAATCGAAGAGGGTTTACAGAGGCTCATTTAGAAAGCTTCCCCTGAAAAGCACTTCCTACTTTAAGTTGCTGACAGGATGATTTTTCTATAGCTACCCGAACACCAAGCTATGTGTATATACTAAAAACCACACATGAGTTGCAGGAAATGTATATGTGGTCACCTGAATGGACAATGGCACTCTGTCTAGATGTGGGTTTCTATATTGTATCCATTACATGTCTAAATGTTACTGGATTTTATTTCTCTTTCCATTTTTTTCAGTCCTTTGCCTTATTTGGGTTGCCAAGTAAACTTACTGAGAAAATCACAGCAATGGCAGGTGGCCGCTGTTCTCTAATAGGTTTAACAGGAATTCCAGGATGGAGCAGGACTTGTAGATTCTTTTTCATGAATGTAGTTGTCACTTAAATACTGGCCAATGGAATATAAATGGAAGTGCTGTGTGTAACTTACAGGCTATCTTCTGGAAGATACTTGTTGTAGACACAGAGTATTCCCATCCTTTCCCATTAAGCAAGATGTGGCCATGACAGGCACTTCAGAAGCTGATGATATTGATGACAGTGGGGATGGACCACTAGTTCTAGCTCACTTGCCTTTAACGTGTTTTGTCAGAGCACTAAACTTTTTCTTACGTCTGCTGCTGTATTTGGAGTTCCTTGTGCATAGCAATTTAACCTGCATTCTAATGAAAATGCAAATTAACCATGTTAGAAATGTATGTGACACATACAAACAGAAAAAAAAATGGAACTTGGAAGTTGTTAACCCTTTTATGTCATTGAAGCTACCTTAGATATTACTAAGTCTACAGATCTGGAAGCCTAGCTGAGGAAGGTCAGAATACCATCATGTGCTGCTTGCTTTTGTTGCTTTTATGTTATAGGAGAAAGCTGAGTCCAAGCAACGATTTTCTCATTGGCAAACAGTAACTGGAGAGGGAGATCTGCTAGAAGTTCTATATCTGCAGTCTATAATCAAACCTAAATGAGATACCAGAAATTTGAGAGTTTGTAGCATTTGGAAAATTGATTGCTTTTGTGTTCCCCAGAAAATAGTTAAAAAAAAAAATAAGACTGTCACCTAGAACAAACCCAGCTGCAAAAAATAAAATTTAGCTTATTCTTTCAGATAACTTCAGAATAGCTAACACTAAATTAGAAGAAAGAAAGGTAGCAAGAGTGAGCACAGAGATTAGTAAACAAATAGGAGATTTGACAGGTCTAAGAACCAGGACCAAAACAGATCTTTGTGTGTGGTTATTTTCACGTAGAATTGCTAGACACAAATAAGCCCAAAGCATACTATGGTTTCCAAGTAATTGTATTTCTAAATGAATACCAACACAGGAGTATAGGGGTTTTTTCTTGTCACAGCTGTAACAAGCCATAGTCATTCTTCAGTGTTCTTGATGAATTGGTTCCAAGAAACCCTGTGGATAGCAAAAATCCAAGATTACCAAAATCTGCATACATTCAAGTCATGCTTAAGTTCCTTCCATAAAATATATTTTCATATAACAAATGCACATCTGTTGTATATTTAAACTTTTTCTATATTATTTGTTGAGTCTAGCACAATGCAAATTCTGCATGAATAATTGTTACATTATTGTTTAGAGAATAGTAGAAAGAAAATCTGTACATGTTCCATATAGGCACAATTTTTTTTCTGATATCTTTTATCTTTGGTTGTTTGTACCCATGGATATTAAATGCTCCAATAACAAATTTCATAGCTTATAGTTACAGTTCTTCCCTTGGAATAAAAGTATAAAAGTCAGGGAGAGGTTTCCTCTGGCATCTCTGAAGAAAAGGACTTTCATTGCCTTTTTTTCACCTTCTTCTGATTACCCCAAATCCTTGTTACTCCTTGACTTTCGGCACATGATCTGCCTTCATCTTTACATTATCTACTTACTTCTTGTGTGTCATTTCCATTTGCCTCTCTCTCATATGGATATTTTTATTATATTTAGAAGTCACTCAAATAATCCCAGATAAGCAAAGTGTCAAAGTCTTTAGTCAAAGTTGTAAAGACACTTTTTCCTTGTAAGAGTAGCATTCAAGGTTTCAGCGATTAGGAGCTGTATCTTTAGAGGACAATTATTCAGCCTCTTTTATCAGGAATTTTGCATCACCATTGAAATAATCATCACATAATCCATGTGAGCAAGAAATTTATATAATACACATAGTGGAAAATGGTCCCCAGGAATACTTCCCCCAAGACCTTCTTCAGACATGATCAGAGAGTTTCCCAGAAAACAAAGCCAATGAGCAAAGGGTGAGTTGCAGAAGCAAGCAAACAGTCATCTTCCTACTAGGTCAGCAAACCCACATGATTTCTACTAAAAAGGATACACTAACTACACTGAAGCAATATCCACTGCATATTCTTATATATGCTGCTTAAATATGAAAGTTTCATGCTCCTATTGCTTCTCTGCACTGTATATTATGTACTAACGGCAGGTAGAAAGATAACCTTTCTTTCATGTTATAGTCAAATGAATTTCAAAGATCTACACTCTAACTTATAGAAGGGGTAAGTGTCACCCAATACCTTGAGTGAGGTGTGATAATTGAACTGAGCTTATGTTTTTTCTCTTATAAAAGGCAGGTATTTATGCAAGTCGGTATGGAAACAGAAATATATACGTATACCAGGGTGACATTTCCTATCACTCTTCAGAGAAATAAAGTCCTCAAAATTTGAAATGGACTCTGAGTATCAATTGCAGATATGTCTTCCAGTCTTTCTTGGGATGAGCTAAGAGGTTATCAGTAAATATAAATCAATAAATTATTAGTGGAACCAATATAACTCTATGTCTTCTGTTCCAGTCTTTCTGCCCACACATCTTTTCTCCTCCTTCCCACTGGCTTGAAATAGCATTAATAAGATTCACCTAAGAAATCATATTGAAGTGGCACAGCCAACCAATATCCAGATATCTAGACTTCTGTTCACTCTACTGTCTTACCTACTAGTAACTAAAATAACTTTCATCTAACTTTGAAAAATTTATCATGAAAAAATAATATTTAATGAACAAGAAAAGCATATAGAAGAACTCAAGAGAGAAAAGAACATACAATGGAAATCTTGGGGACGAAAATGAGATGAGTAAAGGGAAATGTTCCTATCAGTAGGCTGGCTCAAAGAGAGAGAGAGAACTGTGTCTGCCACAAAAGGCCTGAACCCCCACAGAGTAGAAAAGCCAGGGGAACCCTGGGGAAAGCAGGAAAGCATGAAGGTGGGAAGGAGTGGGAAAAATTGATAAAAGGAATGAAGGAGAATGGGAACAAGGGGAGACAGAAGGAGCAGGGTGAGTACTCAATATGTTTGTAAAACTTGGAAAATAAATAAAAAGTAGAAAAAAATAAAAATAGTGTGAAAGATGTACATATAGAAAATACTAACATTCTGAATGTTTGTGGATACTTTTAGAAACAGAGGATTCAGTCTTCTGAAAAAAAAAACACACTTACTCACTACTTTTTCATTCATTCTGTAAGCTGAAGTCTTATTTAAATAAAATATGTAACTATTGTATTATCTATATCACAAAAGAATACAGCTATTAGAATGATTGCATATTTCTAAAAATTAGAACAGTCTTCTGAAACTGTAGTATTGATGTTTGGTCGCCATTGCTGCTTGCTTGGCTGAGGAAACTGTGTGAGGAAGGATGGTGTGTGAAAAATGTGAAAAGAAACTTGGTACAGTTATCACTCCAGATACATGGAAAGATGGTGCAAGGAATGCCACATAAAATGGTGGAAGAAAACTGAATGAAAACAAAGCTCTGACTTCAAAAAAAAAAAAAGCAAGACTTGACCCATATGGAAAGAATAAGTTCTCCACTTGCAGACTTTGCAAAAGTTCTGTGCATCAACCCAGTTCTCATTACTGCCAGGGCTGTGCCTACAAAAATGACATCTGTGAAATATGTGGCAGAAAGGCTTTAGACACTAAAAACTACAAGCAAACTTCTGTCTAGATGTATCAAATGATGTTTAAAGCCTTTGCCTCACAAGCAGAGGAACCTAAGTTTGAATCCTCGATCCCCATGTCAGTATGCCAGGCAGAAATGGTGGCCTGGAAGGTGAAGCAAAGCAATAAGGAGGTGGAGAGGTCCGGGGTAGTTCCTGAAATCATCCTTGGGCCTCCACAGGCACACACACTTGTTTCCAGTTCTGCATACACATGTTCACACCCATATCTACACATGCAAAAAAGGTTAAATTATTGATATTTTGCTCTCTTGATATCTAGACTTATAATTCCTCCCTCATTCTTTACTGGTATCATGGTTCTTGAAATAAGTTGTCTCTTAAATAATGCCATTTCATTGATTATTTAAATGTTTGCTTGCAAAATCATCATTCTAGCCCCATACTTGAATATATATATGTTTGTTTGTAGAATCTTGAAGAGAAAAATGATCTGTTGTTATACACATTGACTTCCTTTTTGCTTTACAAACTTGTTTTATCATTTTCTATTTCTTGACTTATATTTATTCTTTGGCCCATTTGAGTATAATGCAGACATAATCTACTTTATTCTGATACTACATATGGACTTCCTATTAACAAGTAGTGTTACCTAATTACAGTTAGAAAGTTCAGAAGTTTGACATTTATATAATGCTTTCTTCTTGTTGGCAGTCTCTTCCCATTTTCATTGTCCTGTTGATCTTTTCAGCTGTAGGACCAATTCCTTGATTGCATGCTATACATCATGACTCTTCTCCTGAAACAGTTCTGCCTTTTTTGTGTGTGTGTGAAATTTTGATCCATTTGAATATTAGAATAAATCATTTCTTCTGCAAAAAATTGGAACAGTGAGACTATATGAAATGCACTGTGCACAATAGTTATTAATTTAGCTTTACATCTTTTTTATATTTTATTTTATTTTTTCCACTCAAATAAATTTGATAGGTACCCCATTCCCCTCCCTCCCTCCACTCCTCTCTGGATCCCCTTGCTCCCTCTCCCCTTTTCCCCTTCCTTTCCCCCTCCCTCCCTTTCTCCCAGTGCCCCCTTATTCCTGGAGCATCCTTTAATGTGCATGTCAAACTTCTCTCTGGGTCCTCCTCTCTGATGAGGTGTAAGGACTCAGTAGCATTGCCTAGAGCTCTTTTTTGTGTTTCCCTTTAGTGTAGGAATACTATTGTGGCTATTAATCCCTTGCCCCTAAGGATCTTAGAGCCTATGATCCATGCTAGACTTTGGGGAGGGGGGTGAATGACATGTTGGTCATTGCACAAGTCGTGCAAAGTCCAATTATGATTACTTCAGCCCTAACGTGTGGAGTATCTTGCATATCGTTGCTCCTCCCCATCTTTACAATCTTAGGCTCTTATTGTTATTTTTTCTTCTTCTTCCAGATTTGCTATTGCTGTACCGCCCTTAGCTCTATCCTAATGGGTATTGGATGTCACCTCTTGCAGTACTTGATGGTAGCCTGTTTTCTCTGCTGTTGCATGGTCCCCTCTCTCCTTGTTTCTGGCAGTGCCCTCCTTCCCCTTCCCTCCTGTTTATAATCTTTGCAATTACTGAAGGCATTACAGAGATTTAACTTTGAGTGTGTCACTAAGTGGGTTTGGTACTAGGATCCACCTATTAGGGAGTACATATGGTGCTTAATTATCTGTGTCTGGGATATTTTGCTCAATATAATTTTTTTAATTCCATCCATTTCCTGGAAAATCTCATTAATTAGTCATTTTTGATGGCTGAGTAGTATTCCATTGTATAAATGTACCACATTTTCCTTATCTACTCATCAACTGTTGGTCATTTGGGTTGATTCCATGACTTTGCTATTGTAAATAGTGCTGCTATGAATATGATCGTGCTTGTGCTATCAAGGTGAATTTTCACTATATGGGGGATTATTCCCCCAAAAGTGGAATAGCAGGGTCATATGGAATTTCAATCTTTAACTTTTTTAAGAATCGCCAGACAGCTCACCAGAGTGGTTGTATAAGCCTGAATTCCCACCAGCAATGTAGGAGAGTTCCCTTCTCGCCACATCCTCTCCAGCATTTAGTGTTGTTTGTATTGTGGATTTTTGCTATCCTGACTGGGGTGAGATGATGTCTCAGAGAGGTTTTGATTTGCATTTCCCTGATGGCTAAGGATGCGGAGCATTTTTTAGAATGAAAGAAGTGAAAAAGCCCTAAGAGAAACAATCCCATTTACAATAGCCCCTAAAAAATGCAATACCTTGGTATAAACCTAACCAAGGAAGTAAGAGACCTTTACAATGAAA
This sequence comes from Typhlomys cinereus, assembly GCA_023101885.1. Lineage (NCBI taxonomy): Eukaryota > Metazoa > Chordata > Mammalia > Rodentia > Platacanthomyidae > Typhlomys > Typhlomys cinereus. The sequence goes on along the minus strand of JALPQD010000221.1, from coordinate 465,977 downwards.
ACTTTAAAACCCTAAAGAAAGAAATTACAGAAGACACCACAAGGTGGAAAGACCTCCCATGTTCCTGGATTGGCAGAATCAACATCATAAAAATGACCATCTTACCAAAGACAATATACAAATTCAATGTTATACAATCAAAATTCCAAAGCAATTCTTTGAAGAAGTTGATCAAACAATCTCAAAATTCATATGGAGGCACAAAAGACCCAGGATAGCAAAAACAATCTTGAGTAAGAAAAACACTGCTGGAGGTATCACCATACCAAACCTTAGTCTATACCACAAATCCATAGTTATAAAAACAGCCTGGTACTGGCTTCAAAATAGACACATGGATCAATGGATAAGGATTGAAGACCTAGATATAAGTCCACACAATTACAGCCATTTGATCTTTGACAAAGGGGCCCAAAAAAATCCAATGAAAAAAAAAACAGTATCTTCAACAAATGGTGCTGGCAAAACTGGTTGTCCACATACAGAAGATTAAAACTGGATCCATACTTGTCACCATGTACAAAACTTAATTCCAAATGGATCAAGGACCTCAATATAAAGCCAGAGACTATAAAAACCTTAGTTGAAAGGGTAGGGAACTCCCTCGAGCTGATTGGACTAAACTTTACATTGAGCTGCCTCTGGTGTTGACTTATTGTTCTTCAACAAAGTAATACCCAATCACATAAATACAAATCCATGCATTTTTGACTCCTCTTTTAATATTTTAACTGTAAGAAACATTTGAAATAGAAACTGCATTTCTACTGAGCTTTGCAAAAGTACATAGCAGATAGACCTGTTGAATTTTGGCATTGCATTGTTTTTAATATGCAGCACCTAGTTTCTCTGTTGATTGTGAACATACATGAAAATATAAAATCAGATCTGTTGATATGATTCTTTTTCCTGTCTGGTACATGACATAATAAACCAAGATTTATAAATGATTCAATGGCAATACTGACAAAATACAGACAAATTTTCCTCTCTCTCTAGATAATTTCTTAAAGCAAATAAAAAACAGTTACTTTTATTATTATAACCTCCTTTCCAAAATATGGTGCATTATTTTAAATTTCCTGAGGGTATAGTTTTTCTTTCTTTTTTTATAGATTTTTTTTGTTTACAAATATTGAGTACTAATCCCTGCTTCTCTCCATCCCCATTCCATCCCATTCTCCTCCCTTCCTTTCATCAATCCATACCACTCCTTCCCAGCCTCCAGCCTTGCCGCTTCTATGGACCCCAGGGTTCCCTCTGGCTTGTCTACTCTTGTAAGGGTTCAGACTTCTGAGGCACACAATGTTGCCCTTTCTTGGTTTACCCCACTGATAGGGGCATTTCCCTTCACTCATCCAGCTCTAGTCCCTAAGGTTTCCACTTTGTGTTCTTATCTCTCTTGAGTTGCTCATAGTCTATGGGGGCATGTTGGTATGTCAATCATTACGCAGGTCTTGTAAGGACAAGTCTCACTGCAGTGAGTCCTTGGATGCAGCAGTCCTGAGTTGAATGGAATGTCTTTCCCAATGGTGGACCTTCCCATCTTTAGGTTTTTAAATCCTACTGCCCCCTTTTATGCAAGGTTCCCTAAGCCTTAGGATGGGAAGAGATTAAGTTGGTCTGATTGTGGGTGATCATTGCTGGGTCACCAATATTCTGAATCATGGCTAGCCATTGTTTTCCATTTCTCTGCTTTTCACTGGCCTAGGCTGTATCCTATCAGGGTGCTGAGGTACTCTACCGCTGGTGTAGAAGAAGACTTCTAAGCTGAGTGTTGAGTGTTCTTCAAATCTATGAGTATAATAGCTAATTATAGAGTAGTTTGGTGTAGTCTTCCTATATTTATAGGTTCATTGGTTGTTTGTTCTATTGATATATTTTCTTCCCTTTTTAAGTTTCTTGTTCTAGTTAACAATAACAGAAATGTGTTCCATTTTGACAAGTAGGTCTTAAGCTCAATCAGAAAGCTGTTGGTTGTCTCTTTGATACTCATGCCACTACTACAATAGTGATCACCTGTTTCCATGGTGTTTTTTATTGCAGCTTGCATATTTCATGAGTTGATGAGGTCTGTGATTATTTCTCTTCCCCAGTGGCTTCTACAGTATTCATTGATACTGTGTAAGCTATCCATCAAGGAGTAAGTTCTCAGACCAGTTCCAATTGATACATTTTGCCCATGTTCCATGAGCATCAATTTGTTTTTACATATCAGTAATGGAGTCTTACTGAGAGTTTTTTGGAAAGCAACCAAGAGCAATGGCAAAAGCCTATGTTGTTGGAGGCCTTTGAGACCTCTAACCAACAACATTTCATCAGGAAGTACCACATTCCTATTACTTCTAGTATACTTCTAATTGTCACTGGGTACTAAGTGGATCAGCTCTGAGTGTTTTGTTTGTTTTGTTCTATTTTCATCACTCCATGCTCTTCTGACTAGGGGCTGCCCATTCTTGTTCCTTTTTTTAAAAGACATTTTTTTTTACATATTATTATCATATGATAATTGATATTCCACTTTTAAATCACTCTCAATGATATTCTTTCTGCAATAATGTCATCTGGTTTTCATTGCCCTATTTACCTCATTGCCTGACATCTGTGAGCCACTCATCTCCTCCTCCCCTTTCTCCTTTTACTCTCATGTACTTTCATAGCATGGTCTTCCTGTCAACTACTTAAACCAGAAATTATAAAGTCATTTTTGACTTCTTCTTCCACATTTAGCAAATGTACTTTTCATGTTCAGCCCAGCCCACTGCCAAAGCATTCCTCAACATTTAATGAACCCCATGATTTCCCCCACCTGCTCCTTCTGCACTTTGTATTCTATTTCTTTTATTACTTGAAACAAAATACCCCATGTCTTAACTATTTTTCCACTGTCTTAGAAAGTTTGTTACTAAGTAGTGCAACATGTAGAAGAAGGGTTACTTGTACTGATTAATTCAGATACTCATGACCTCCTCTCCATAACATCATTAAAATGCTTTAAAAACATGATTAAAATCACATATTTAATAACAGTAGCCTCTCATAGCTAAACAGTTTCCAAATACAAAGTCATGATGTGTCAAGCCTCAAATGTATACTAGTCAGGATGCAGCCCATCTCGCAACACATTATCATATGCCCTTTCTTAATAACGTTACAGTGATACCAAATACAAACCTGCATAATAATCAGCTTCTCATTTGAATTTTAAAAAAGAATCCCCAAAATATCTAATACCTTATAATAGGTATATTTTATATCTATTTACATTATATACTGAGGCTACTGAAACAAAATGAATATAAAATTGTGTAATCATACCTAAAGGTCAACTTCTTATTGAAGATGCAGAAAATCATATCTTGTGGTCCACATGAAGATAGTCTATTTATCTTTAACGAAATACTTTGCTTCCAAGAGATGTTTATTTCTCATACAGTTGCAGAAACTCAGAAAGATTACCATTTTGTGTGTGGTCCTCATTGTTTACAGCAAGTTGATGGATATTCAGAGCTTTTCTCCTACATGTAGTTCATCTTCTGTCCCGCTAGCATCACTTATAACATCCAAATCGCATTTGAATGCAACAGACTTCCTGGAACCCCAGAAGGGATTCATTACATATCTTTTCCAAAGTTAATGTCTTTTTATTTGCATAAAAATATAATTCCATCACAGCTTCCAAATAGAGGATGGGAGAGAATTGTGGATGTCTAGTCTAAGGATTTTCATATCTGAGTGCATCATGAAGATGAAGTTACCCATTTATCGTTGGCCTTTTGCCTCTTATCATTGAATTATATAACAATACAAAAGTGTGTACAAGCTTATAAAACACATCCTTCACAGTGGTGCAGGTGTTTGTCTGTAGGACAGAACTCATTCTAGACAAATATCATCACCCTTTGCTTCGCTGCCAAGGAGGAAGCTTCCACACAGATCCCAATGAGACATGCTTCAGTATGTGACCTCTGTGATGTCTGTTCTACATAATTATACTAAAATTCCCCCTGTTAGATATTTATATGAAGGTAATGTTTACAATATCTCATTTTTGCTCTTGTTCTTGTAATGTAGAAAGATGCAGAATGAATAAACTACTGAGTTGGTAGGTGAACATTGCCCCCTTTCCCAAGTAGAATGTACTTACAGTTCCTCTACTTCAGACACAGAACATAAACAGGGACTGAAGGGTGGTGTTATTTTCATTTCTTCATTAAAGAGTCCTTTATTGATAGGGTGATCATATATCTTGGTTTACCTGAGACAGCCCCTCTTAGCACCAGTCATCCTTATATAATTATTAACAGTGTCCCCTCAAAGACAGTCCTTGGGAAAATACATCATAGCATAATCCTTTAAACAAAAGGTTTCAAAGCCCCTGCTAGACTTGTCAGAAAATAGACAAAAGTTTCCAAAGTAAAGATAAAATCCTTTCCCTGCCTCAAATCCTAGCCAACAGTTAACCCAGAAGGCCAATCTTCCTGGAAACTCAGACAGCACCTGGGGCAATGAGGCCACATCAGTAAGTAGAGTCTGTGAGCCACGAAACAGACCAATGGGGATTGAGAAGGAAACATGGATTGGAAGAAGTAAGGATGGGTCAAGATCACAGATGGGTAAACTGGGAGTTACTCAGAGATGGTTGTCTTGCTGCTACCTCCAGAGATAGCAGACTAAAAGAAGAATCACACTATTTTCATACTTAGTAGGCTTTTATATTGTGAATACATGTGTTTCTAAGAAAGGTGAACCACTTTGTAGTATGCTTAGTTCATCTACAGTGTTAATTTTATCCCCCAATCCTTCCTGTTGCTTGTTTTTCAATTAAAGTTATTAAGCTCTGAAATCCACAGGTAAGCTCTGAAATCCACAGGTAACCTCAAATAGACAAAAGAATCTACTCAGATGCAAAAGTGACATGTGGGAAAAATGAGAATGAGATCTGAGGAAACAGAAAAGTCTTGAACATGGGGATCAGGGCTATTCTTTGAGGGGATCAAAGAGAATGACTTTATCCCAGATGCCTGAAATTGAACTGCTCCCTAAAAGAAAATACATGGGATTTGCAATCACAAAATTTAGATTCAAGTCCTATGTACTATTAACCAAATGAGCTTAATTCCATTTCTTACTCCAGTAGTACATCACGTTCTCAGACAAAAAATGCAATGATAATCATACTGATTTCATGGGGTTATTTTTAGGATTAAATGGCCTAAAGTGTAATCAGAGAACAGATGCTGGCAATAACCATCGAAGTGCTAGCACACCTTCATTCTCATCATTATGTTTGTAAAACTGCCTACCAACTGGTCAGACTTCAACTGTACCAAAGATACTTTTTTCTTTCCTTGTTCATTTATTTTCTTTTTTTTAATTTTTTATTTATTATTTATTCAGTTGTGCATGTATGCACGTGTGTGTATGTATGTGTATGTGTGTATGTGTGTGTGTGTGTGTGTGTGTGTGTGTGTGTGTGTGTGTGTGTGTAGAACCACGGACAAATTCAGGAACCACCATGGACCCTTCCAGCTCCTTGTTTACTCTGCCCTGGGATTCAGAGGCTCCGCCCTATCAGGACCAGAAACTCAGGCTGCCTCCGCTTCCACCCGGCATCTATACATGGGGTCTAGGATCTGAACTCAGGACCTTCCGCCTCCAAGGCAGAGGCTTAATCCCTGAGCCATCTCTCCAGCCCCATCATTTATTTTCTTTATCACTGCTGGTATATAAGCAAAAAGAAAATAGGCATGTCAGGACAAACTTTTTTTTTCCTTTTGCTACATTTAATTCTTTTTTCCTGTTGGATCCCGTTAACTATGCTCATGGATTTATTAATAGTATAATTAATGGCAGTTGTCCAAATACTTTGCTTCTCTGTTTTTTGTTTTATTACCATAAATAAAGAACAGTACTTTATTTTTATATCCTTCCTAAGAAAAAAGACATTTCAAATAACCAAACAAAGCTCATAAAATTCTGCAGTCTAAGGAAATCGCATGTCTTTTCTGGGGAGTAGTAAGTAGTGACTACTTTCTAAGTAACTGGAAATGAATGCATTGATGCAGTACTGACAATTACCTGGCCTAATTTTATTTAAAATAATATCTGTACTTTTCCATGAGCCCTTTGTACTCAGCTCTAGAATCTTTTCTTTGTTTAACACAAGGAAACATTCACAGTTGAGAGTATGAACTTTCAATTGAAAAATTAAGATTAAGATTGGAATTTAAAGAATTTAAAAGTAAGTTCAGGAGTATCTGAGTAAAAGAAAATAATTTCAAGTCACTAATAATTTAAAAACAACTCTTTCACTAACTTCCTTTCTATTTTTTAACAAATTGGTGGAATTCAGTGCCTGAATTCCTACAGTTGATAATCTGTGTTCAACCATTCTTATGCCAACCTCTCCAGATTAATTCTTGACTGTTTCCAGTTATCTCCAGTGTCAATCTGACACTTGATAGGTGGGCCTCTGAGAACAACTATTCAGAATTGCTTAGGTAAGATTAGCTTCTGGGCAAACCTGTAGGAGATTATTTACTTTCCTCAATTTAAGTAGCAAAATCTTCCCATTGTATGTGGGATCATTTTCTGGAAAGTGAGTAAGGTAAGGAGAACTAGTGAGCATTCCACCAAGGTGGCAAGCTAGAAAGCAAGAATGAAGCGTTGGTCTTTAATCCTTTGCTCTTGACTCAATTTGGTGCAGCCAATTCCCTGGGTTCTTACTAGTAATTCTCCTGTCACAGTGGACTGCAACCTGAAATTGTGAGTCAGTAATATCCACTTTCTCTCTAAATTGTGTGAGGTATTTATTATAGTGACAAAATATTAAATTATTGCTACCATAAAAAGACCTCCTGAAAAGGTTCAAGTCTTCAATATTTACAGTTCAGTTTGTCCTGTTCATTCCTTAGGAATCTAGAAATAGGTGTGCAAGCTGTAATGACTGGATCCCAAATAACCCATGGGAAATTACAGATATTTGTTCCTCAGCCACCATGTATAGAATTAGAAAATACCTTAATTTTAAAATTAATAACGATTAGTACTAATAAGCGGAAAGTATCTAGTAGTGATCTTAAAATACAAGATCATAAGTGACCATAAAGAGAGTTAAAGATAAATATGAGGCAAGAGTTAATCAAAAAATGCATACTATATATGTAATATAATTGTTTTTATATTTTTCAGTCAATTATTTAACTAATATTTACAACAATAACTTAAAAACATAGGTTATTAGCATATATAAATTAATAAGATTTCTGACCCAAAAGAACTCAAACTTAAGTGGAGCTATACAGCAAATCACTCATATTATAAATAAAAACATTATAAGTACAACAAAAATAAAAATAAAGATCAAGCTTATGCCTCAAAGAAGCAAAGACTGATTTTCTCATCTTAAAGTATATTTGTTAATAAGAAAACAAGAGTTAACATTCTAAAAATATCACTAGAATAAGCACCATTTGTTTCTTTTAAATATCTATGATCAGCTAAGGTCAAAGTTTTCTATTTTTATTGACATTACTTAAGTGTCTTCATAGTTGTAATTAATAAAATATACAGCTAAAAAGGAGGGAGAACAAAAACATGCATATCTGAAATCCGATTAATAATTCTAAAGGTGATAACATCCATCCTATCAACAAAACTGTGTTCTGATACTGTACACTAAAAGCAATATCTGTAATTACTTGAGAAAACCAGCTGCTGCCTCCGAATAGCTGTCAGTCTAGCATACAGCCAATTTATTCCCTCTGAAGCCATAACTGTGATGGGTTCACTGATGTTGCAACATAGCTATACAACCATGTTTATTTGTTAGTTGCTATTGTTTACATTGCAGAGGCACAGTATGTATGGAGTTTCTAATGCCTCCATTGTTACAAAAAAATTTTACAATGTCATCAATAGTCAAAACATATTAGCTACTAATGCAGTATTCAAATCATCAATGATATGTCCTCAAATTCTCAGAAAAACTGCATTTGTTTCTCATTTATATCCAATTTAAGAATTATGAGTTGCACAACTTCTGAATTCCAGGTTTTTTGCAATGAATGTGTTTTGAACAAATCATGTTCCCTATTTTCAAAACACTATGACCTTGAAGGGATGAAAAATTAGGGAAAATTTGAAAGATGGTTATAATTGATATTTGTTTACTTATCTATTTTTTGCATGTGTGTGTGCCCCTGTAGAGGCTTAAGGGTGATTTCAGGAATCGTCCTGGATTGCTTCTACCTCCTTCTTTGTATTGCTCTTGGATTTCCCAGACTCTGCCTTTCAGAGCTGGAAATGCAAAGCCACCACCATTTCTGCCTGGCACATTTTTTTTTAATTTTTTTCTACTTTTACAAGCATATTGAGTATTCATTTCAGCTTCCCTCCCTCCCTTCTCTCTTCCATCCCCTTCCTTCCCTTCACTATTCTCTCCCGCTCCCTTCCACCCTCCCTGCCCGTATACCTCAATGGACCTCAGAGTTGACTCTGGCTTGTCTACTCCTGTGAGGAGTTCAAACCTCTGTAGTGTAACAAGTTACCTTTCTTCAGACCACCCCACTGATGTGTGCACTTCCCTTCACTCATCCAGCTTTAGACCCAAAGATTTCCACTGTGAGTTCCCATTCTATGGGTATAATAACAGCTGCCTACAGAGCAGTTTGATGCACTATCTTCCTACCTAAAGGTTTATTGGCTGTCTTCCCTATTGATCTATTTCCTTCCCTATTTTAGGTTCTTGTTCTAATTTACAGTAATGGAAATGGGTACCATTTTGACAAGCGGGTCTTGAGTCCAATCAGAAAGCTGTTGGTTGTCTCCTTGATACTCATGCCACTATTCCACTGGTAGTCACCTGTTGCCATAATGATCTATATTACAACTTGCAGATCTTATGCCATGGATGGGGCTTGTGATTATTTTTCTCCCCAAGCAGCTTCAACAGTATTCCTTGATACTGGATAAGTTACGTAGCAAGAAGAAAGTCCTTTGACCAGTTCCAGCTGATACTTTTTGCCCATGTATTATAATCAATTTGTGTTGCATCTTCAGTAATAGGGTCTTACCGACAGTTTTTGGAGAGCAACCAAGAGCCATGGCAAAAGCCTATAATGTTTGGGGGTCTCTAAGACCTCTCTGAATAACATTTTATCAAGAAGTGCCACATTCCTGTTACTGCTAGTATAATTTTGTCCTTGGTTTCTAAGTGGATTGCCTAAAGGCTTTTATTTTATTTTATTTTATTGTTCCCTGTTTTCCTCACTCTGTGTTCCTCTGCATAGGGACTTCTTATTCTTGTTCCTTTCTTTAAAAGACATTTTTATTACTAACATAGGATGTTCCTTTGGAGTTGTTTCCCATCATTTTTGGGGTTTTCTATAAGTCTCTCTGTCCTTCCTATCTCACATGTCCCTCCCTCCTGTCTCCCATCCCCTCATTTCATGCTTTGTATTTTTCTCAATTGATCCCTCCCTCACTCTTGTCTTGAGATTCTAAATCTGCCCTTTAAAAGATTTCGCCCTAATCATCCTTTCCCATTTTTTCACTCTTAGTGAGAAGTCTTAGTCTTTTCCAATTTTCAGGGCTCTTACGGTGCTTCCAAGTCAAATACATTGACAAGTGTATCAGTTCAATCATCCACATATTAAAGAGAACATGCCCATTTGGCATTTTAAGTGGGATCTAGAATCTGAACTTGGGTCCTTTTGCTTGTGAGTCAAAGTCTTAACACCTAAGCCATCTCTCCAACCCTTGATATTTTGAACGGTATCATAATTTCACAATTGTCACTTAGAATTTTCTGGATCCCAAAAAGTTTGTCACTAAGTTTTTTGAACCTACATCTTCTATTTGTTTATTTGTTTTATTTTCAATCACATTTGCAGATTTGCAATTTGAAAGGTGATCAGAACTTCAAATGATCTTGACCTCCACATACAGTGCCGGCAGGAAAGATACACCTTTATAAGGTACATACAGAAAGTCAAGAAGAGAAAGAGGTAAAATCTGAGTGAGTCTGGCAGAACCAGAGCAGCTATGAAAAGATACAAAGCTTCCCTGACAAAGACCTTCTCTACAAAGAATGCTTTGAAAAGCATGAAATACCTAGTATTCTCAAGAAAAGCAATGCCATGCAATAGTGAAATCTTCATTATCATTAAGTAGTACTGTGTTGCTCTTTAAGCATGCTCCATCCTAAAAGTGGACAGTATGTCTATTGATCAGCATCTATGATTTTAAAGTAGTGCTGAGTAAAGTGAAATTTGAAATATCTGCAACAATTGAGATAATTGGTATAAAGAGCATATGATTTCTATTATGCCATAGTCACAGGTGCCATCCACACAGTTTACTTTCATTCATAACTGAAGGATATACTAAATTTCATATTCATACCATGTACTACACCTTGATGTTTATGAAAGGCACTGCTTATGCTTCTGCCTTCAGGTACCAGCCTGCAAAACAGACCTGAGTCCTAATGTCCCAGTGCTATTCAGCAATTTAATTTCCCAATGCTTCTCAAAAACAACATGTTATCAGCCTCACACATTTTGCAAAGAAGCCCAAACCTCATTATGCCCTTCAGACTTCCCTGTCATTGGTACTACTGGGCTTGTGATAATGTACACCTGGATAAATAGTTCTATTTACCCAGTCTTGGGTCTGATAAATGCAACACCATTAACTGTCATTTTCAAAAACTACAAACATCTTATAGTACTGCAACCTGCCTGAAACACAAAAATATACAGGGCCCAGCATCATAACAACTCTATTAAGACATGCAAAGCTTACCTGGTTTATAAAGTCAGGATACTGAGGGATCAATTGTCTAACAACTGACAACAACAACAAAAACACTTAAGCAACAAGAAGCTCCCCGAATTCTATTAGTCCAGAAGTAAGCTGTCAAAAGAGAAAGAATCAGGAAAACCATCGACAGAGGCAGAAGTTCTGTCGGAATGCTGACAGACAGGCTCGCTTCATCAGCCCTAAGACATGCTGTTTCATTCATGCATTGGTGCAGAATCATGTGGCATTCAATTTCTAAAATAGTTTCATCTAAACAACTACAAGAAATATATATAAAATGCCAGAGTTCCTAGTTGAAAAGGAGAAAAATCATACACTTGACGTACATTGGAGACATCCTAGCTGCACTCAGCATGCTAGCAAGGCACAGAGCACACAAACATCAGTTTCAGTACCAACAGCGTAATTTCCTTTCAACAATAGTGACCGTGATTTACAGGAGACAAAGAGGAAGGAAGTGTGAGAGATGGGAGGAAGAAAGGAGTGGAAAGGAGTGGGATGCATACGCTCAGAGAAACCCACCAAAAGGAGGGCAAAACAGGCTGCTCAATGTACGTAGACCCATAGTCACGATCCCAAGCGGCACCCTAGAAGGAAAAGCTGTAAAACTTAAGAACCCCAAAATGTTATCTTCCCTCACTATATACAAAATAATTAGAATCATGAATTCTGGAGCGGCTTCACAAGTGAGGATTCAGAAACAGAATTTTATAATTAAACAAGATATGACAACAAATTATTTTTCATCCAATTCTTTTGCTTTTATTATTCTTTGACAGTTTCATATATATATACCATGTTGTCACCCTGAATTTTCTTCTCCCATCTCCCTTCCTTCTCCCTTTGAAAACATTCTTCCCAATCAGTTTTCCTTTGTGTGTGTGTGTGAGTGTGTGTGTGTGTGTGTGTGTGTGTGTGTGTGTGTGTTCTATGGAGTGTCAGCAAGGCTGCCTGCATTAGCATGTGTCTGGGTATTTGCTGGAACATGTGTCTGGGTATTTGCTGGAACATGAGTGATATATCTCCATACACCACTAAAGAAAGTGGCTCACCTTCTTACAGCCAACATTAGTTGTCAACAGTCCCTCATGGAGGGGTGGTGTCTCATGAGGTCTTTCCCCTTCCATGATGAAAGTTAACAGGCCTAATCTTATGCAGGTCTTGTGGATGCTAACATAGCTGCTGTCAGTTCCTGAGTGTAACCATCCTGCCATCACCAGAAGATACTAAAAGCATTCTTCAGCTACTTGATTCAGATCAAAGCGTCATTTCATTGGAAAGAACACATTGAAAGTTATGCAACTTGTGACTAGTGAAACCTGAATATTAAAAGATAACAGTAAGGGGACTTCAAATAATCCTCAAATGATTCCCTTAACTCATTGTATGATAATTTTTAACATGTGATTTTCCTTTGGCTCGTCATTCACTATTGTCTCAGAACTGAACTCATTCCTTTCTGAGACAAACTTCTTCCCAACATGTGCAGAGTTATTATGTATCTCAAGATTTCTGGGTTGAAATTAATTTTTAATGTATGTGCAATTATGTGAATCATTAAGATTTCAAAGATAATATAAACAGAGTAAAACAAAAAGAATGAAGAAGTTATGAGCTCATTAACCTCGACAGGGATGAATGAACTCTGTCTTATTTAGACTCTCACAGAGTCTAAGTTCGTGCTGCTTACTTAATAAGCTATAAATGCAGATAGACATGCAGCACAGCGTGCCCACCCCGTCCCCAAGCCACTGCACTCTGAATCAGCACCAGAGTTCTGATCTAGCCAGCACCAGGCTCACTGACATCATCCCAAAAATGAGAGCATCCAGGAATGTTCTGGAGAGAGAAATGACCACAATCCAGAAATACCCAATTTCTTGATGTATTTGTAAAATACTTATGCGTTTGCAAATTCTTCTAAATAGTAAAACAAAAAAAAAATACAAAATACAAACATGGATTTCATGATTTGAAAACATAAGGAAGAAAAATAAATGTAACTGCTTCAATTTTGTATATATAAATCACTGCAGATCATACATTAGGAATGCAAATTAGTACTTTTAAGGGACATATAGCACACTATATTTTTTAACACATTTTTTATTATTATTTCCACTCATATAAACTTAACAGGTACACTAGTTCCCTCCCTCCCTCCACCACCCTGGACCTCCCTGCTCTTCCTCCTCCGCTCCTTCCCTCTCTCCCCATCCCCCAGTGCCTCCCCTTCTCATCCCCGGAGTATCCTTTAATGTGCATGCCAAACTCTCCTCTGGGTCCTCCTCTCCAATGAGGTGTGAGGACCCAGCGGCATTTCCCAGAACCCTTTCCTGTGTTCCCCTTAAGCATAGGAACACTACTGTGGCTGTCAATCCCTTGCCTCCAAGGATCCTAGTGCCTTTAGCCCATGCTAGACTTTGTGGGGTCAATAATGTGTTGGACATTGCGCAGGGCATGCAAAGTCCAATTATGATTGCTTCGGCCCTAACTTGTGTGGAGTACTTGCATATCATTACTCCTCCCATCCTTGTGCTCTTACAATCTTACTGCCCCCTCTTCCGCAAATTTCCCTGAGCTTCAGGATGGGGAGAGATTAGGCTGGCCTAGTTCTAGGTGGTTGATATAGAGTCTCTGATGTTCTGAATTATGGCTTGTTGATTTTTTTTTTCAGTTTTGCTGCTCCTGATGGGTATTGGATGTCACCCCCTGGCCAGAAATAAAAACCTGTTAAATTAGAGTCTTGTTACAAGAGTATATTCAAAAGTAGATGTCATTGTTTATTATGTGTCATCTTTGTACACTAAAGTGGAAGTAGTGAGATGTTACACCTCCAATGAGAAGCTTTACTTGTCTCAGTCTCTGGTGCACCTTCATGAAATCAGCATGTCTCAAATAGCATCGACTTCAATCCAGGTCCCACACTGAAGCCCGTGAGCCCAAGAGTCACAGCTGGTTAAGGAGAAAAGGATAGTATGAACAAGAATTTAATTTGTAAAGTTGAGGATATAGCTGTGTGGTAGTTATGCTTTGCCTGTATAAGGTCCTAGATTCTATCCCTAACATAAAAATGAGGGAAAGGTGAGGGATGGAAGGAGAGAAAAAAGGAAAGGAGAAAGGGAAGGAAGATAGAAGGAAAAGGAGGAGGGAAGGGAAAAATAGTATTGCATGATATAGTCAATGATTTGTGAATATATAAACTTTTCTTGAGCCCAAAATAAATGCCTTTTATCTCATTATCTTTGATACCTCTAGTTGACAAACTATCTGGTTTGCAAACACTGTTGGATCTACTAGCATCTGGTGTCTTGATGCTTTTGTCCAGTAGGTCTTCTGTCGCCCACCTGGGAGACCCTTCATCAAGCTATCGACTTGTTTGTTCAGGGCTTTTGCAGCAGTTGCAACTCAAGGATCTCTCCAGCTCCCCAGCATCACTTCCTAGAAACAAGACCCAGCTACCGTCATTCTCTCATATGGAGAGAGATGATGCTACATTGCGTATGAGAATAAACTACTTTTTATTGCTGTTAACTTCTATCTTCCTTATGCTACATTCTCTAAGAAAATGCCAGGAAGATTCACAGATGATGTCTGCTTTTTATCTATCCACAACTCTGCTCTCAGACAAAGGAAAAAAGGCAATCCAAAAAGAAAAAAAAGCAGAGAGTCAAAGACAGGAGGTAAATTGTAAACTAATCTTTTGTCACTCACATACCTACACAAACATTACAAAAACATTGTAATTGTCAAAATTTCTATGATTACATCCAAGGTAATCACTCTCATCACCAGCATCTGTGAATATGGTATCATTTCTGAGTTGAGCTGCAAAGCATAATTTGCCTTAAAAATGAAATATCATCCAAGTGGGCCTCATTTTAAAATTATGAGCCTTGAAAGGTAGATATTTGTCTGCTGATGGCAAGGAAGAAGGTAGGAAAGGAAGTCAGAGGTAGTTAATGTATAAGAAGGTCTTCAATAGCTTCAGTTTTGGAAGTAAAAGGCCCTCAAGCTGCTGAGCGTAAGACTCACCAACAGACAGAAGGAAACAGAGGTCTTAGACCTGCAATCACAACTGAATGGTGTCAATACCTGAGTCAACATGGAGGCAACTCCCCCGTTGGTGCATCTGGACAGTAGCCCAGAGATCTGAGACTTTTTTTTTAATCTAATAAGCCAAGTATCCAGATGGAAACCACATGGGTATACTACCTGTGAACTATGAACCAACAACTCTGCAGCACTTTAATCAACAACTTTTGCAGTAACTTGAATACAGCAACAGAAAATTAACATAACCGTTCACACTTGGCTCCTCAAAATAAAGTTCAGAAGCTTCCTATATCTGCTTTTCATCTATCCACCATTTTCAAGGACCATTTTCCCTTAGACTGTTTAGTTGACTTGTAAAGACTGCCTCCTGGTCCTTCTTAGAATTTAAGTTGCACTCATTAGCACATATGCTGATTTGTGTTTTCCTTTTTAAGCTCTGCATATGTGCTCACACTCACACCCTCATTTAGTCTGAAAATAATAGCAATTTACATTGTTTAACCTCATAGCCCTTCTACAAAGGGTAATCTGACTTCTCTGATGCTAGGAAATATTCTAACTCTGTGATGAGATGTCTAAAAACCTGCTTCCCATTAATAGTTAACAAGGTAAGGATTATTTATATTAAAAAATTTATCAAGCTAGGGAGATGGTTCAGTGGTTAATGTCCTTGTTGCACAAGCAAAAGGACCAGAGTCTAAATCTCAGAATCTACATAAATTCCAGGCGAACATGGCAGCTACCTGTAATTCCAACTTTGGAAGGCAAAAAATGGGGCTACACAAAACAAGCTGGCTCCCAGACTAGCTAAACTCTGGGTTTGACTGAAAGACCATCCACATGGAATAAGGTAGGAAATGATCAAAGAAGGCTCCCAGCATTAAACTCGGGCCTCTATGAGCAAACACACACACACATACACATACATTCACACTCACACTCACATGTATACTACACACATATAAATATGAAGATGAAAATAAAATAAAAGGAGTATTCCACAGCTGGACAGGTACCTTTCCACCCGAGGGCATGGAGCCATAAAGCTGTACAGTCTCAGCATCCTTTACAAAAAATGATCCCAAACCAGTGCTGCTCAAAGCCATGTACCGCGTGCCTTCCTTCAGCTTTTCCAGAGGTATGGTGTTCAGGAATTTATAACCTTCACAAGGCAACCAATTGTGAAGCACTCAGCAAAAGGCTTGAGAGCTTCTGTTAAAGAATAAGAGTACATGTGCTATGTCTATGTCCAGAATGGCAATCTTGAAGGTGTGGTCATTACTGACAGTGAGTACCTGTCTCCCGTGGCTTTCACCTTGCTGGAGAAAGTACTAGAGGAATTCTTCAAGCAGGTAGACAGGATAGAGGATCACTTGATACAATCTGGTATACAGCCCTGGAGACCCACCTTAGTAGATACCAGAACCCCCAGAAGCTGATCCCATGAGTAAAGTGCTGGCTGAACTAGATGAGGCCAGTATCATTCTGCACAACACCACGGAGTCTTTGTCAGAGTGAAGTGAGAAGCTTGGTGAATTATGTACAAATCAGAAGTACTGGGAACACAGTCGAAAGTCTTCTATAAAACTGCCTGGAAACTGTGCAATCATGTGACACAGCCCACAGGGGCAGGCGCTGGACCATCGGGTCACATTAGAACTGCAGCCCTGGAGAAGACACCCTGGAGAGTGACCTGGAGCAGGGCATACCGGACATTTTGAATTTCCCAAGAGGAGCTGAGGGATGTTTTTTAGGGTGGGGAGCATTCAGGTTCATATGTGTGGTTACGACTTTTGGAAAGAATTTGAGATCCACAAAGGAAAAATGAGACAAACTCTTGAGTGGCTCCTGTAGGTGCTAAAGGGCTCATTTCAGCTAACTCCAGAAGGTTCAGTGTGTATGGGAGGAAGGGGGATTTCTCGACCCTCAATATGTCATCAGGTTTCACTTGTGCTTTAATAATAGTAACACTCCAGTTATTAGGGTTAGGGTAGAGTGTGGCACTATCAATTCAGGGAAGCCCTAGCCCGGGCTCCCGGATCCAGGAGGTCTGGCTACAGATAAGCCTGAGAAGAAACCATACAGGCAGTGAGATGGACAACCAAATGGCGAACGGATGAACAACCAATGGGAAGGAGGAATGAACAACCAATGGGAAGCGGCCATCTAACCTGAACACCCAGTAAATAGCTAAATGATTGGTGGCTGCTCTTCCCCCCTCCCCTGAGTAGAGGAGTGGCCACACCTGATTGGACCACGGCCCTATATAAGCCCAAACACTTCCTGAGTAAAGTTGAGTCTGCAGCCAACTCCTTATCTGTGTGCTGCTTCTCGTCTGACTCCTGGGGTTCTGGGTGGTGACCCGTCGCCGGCTCGCCTATTCGCCTCGCGACCACGAGGCCCGCTGTTTCCCCTCTTCCGCCGGCTGGGGATTTGGCAACAGTAGAGGACCTAGGTGATAGACTTGGAACAGAGTTTGAATACTCCAGATACCTCTCCCTTGTATTACAGGGGATGATGAGCTCACCACACTGGTCAGAACCATGCTTTCGAAGGGCAGGGGTCATGGGCCTCATATACAAACCTGTTTTGCATCTGCTGAAGGCAGGGTCCATCCTGAACATCTTTAATCCAGTACCATGAAGGTGACTTGTAGGAGGCACTTACAATGGGCTGAGAGAACAGGAAGTCTGAGTCGTAGTCTTATCAACGAGCGAACTAAGGATCGACCCAGGGAAGGGGGCTGTTTGAGTGTTCAGATAGTCAGTTGGGAGTGTCCATCTTCCAGAGAAGAACCAGACACTGTTGCTTTCAGCTGCCCAATGTAGAGGCACACCCACCATGACTCGCAGTTGGACCATGAACATCAAGATCAAAGTAGTGGAAACAAAACTCTTCTCTCAAGGCCAGTTTTTATTTGCCTCTGTGAATGACACTGTCTTGACAACCGCCTGGGACCTACACATCTGAATGAACCATTCCCGTTGGTAGCAGAAGAGGTTCTAGCAGCCCAGAGATTCCCAGCACCCTCCTGTGGTGTATCTTGTCCTAGTCAGAGACAGCTGCAGGGTAAAGGAGGCTAAGTTGGTGGGTCAGCTGGTGTCCACTGCCAACAGGTGTCAGAACAGCTGGGGAGTAGCCCAGGATGCATGAGATTCCAAACCATCTCTCCATGCCCTTCTGTGCTCAAGGTGCATCTGTGAGAAGTCTTGGCTAAGACAATGTCACCTGAGTTTTGAGCCAGAGTTGAATCACCTGACGGACCCTGTCCTGAGCTCTGCTGCCTCAGAGCTCCCATGTGGGCAGGAGTGGTGGCTGCCCTTGGTTCTGAGGTCCTCACCTGGTTGGTGTGTCATTTTTCCTATTGCCACAGATATGCCCAACCTGGTCCCTGGAAGTCATAAGTCTAGGTTATTTGCTGGTACTTGAAGTAGAATAAAGTGGACCCCATGAGATAGGGGGAGTGGTACCTCTTTTCTTCCTTTCTAGAGGATGTTGGGAAAGAACAGAACAAAGGTGGGAGTGGAAGTTAAGTTTGTTGGCCAAAGGACACCTTCGCCCACATCAGACTACCTGGGCAAGAGTTGTGTTTCCGTCCCTGTAGTGAATGGCTCACTGTGAGATTATCTGCTTCCTGTTGTATTTAATGTCAAATCATTTGGCCAAGGGTGCATCTTAATAGCCCCAGAACTTCTCTGTTTTCTTCAAGAAGTTCCTTCAAGAAGTTGTCTTTTCGGAAAAATAAAATAAAATAAACCAATATTTGCCAAAGGATGCACAAGATGTACTGTGATCTGAATTGCCATTGGTTCTGAAAATTCAAGTTAGAAAATTGATTATTTTCATAATAGTTTAATTTTATAAACCAAAAATATCAAGCATGCATATAAATAAGTATGTATGCTTCAACTTTGAATATAATTAAAGTCACCTTATTTCGTGTTTTGTGCACTCATTTCTTTTTATTTCCACTCATACAAACTTAATAGGTACACCAGTCCCCTCCCTCCCTCCACCCCTTCCTGGACCCTCTTGCTCTCTCACCCCTTTTCCCCTTCCTTTCCCCCCTCCCTCCCTATCTCCCAGTTCCTCCTCCTCCCCCCCATCCCTGGAGCATCCTTTAATGTGTATGTCAAGCTTTCCTCTGAGTCCTCCTCTCTGATGAGGTGCAAGGACTCAGTGGCATTTCCTAGAACTCTTTCTTGTGTTCCCCTTAAGTATAGGAACACTATTGTGGCTGTTAATCCCTACCTTCTAAGGAGCCTAGTGCCTTTAGTCCATGCTAGACTTTGAGGGGTCAATAATGTGTTCGTCATTGCATAGGTCATGCAAAGTCCTATTATGATTTGTGCACTCATTTCTTTTGTCCTCAAATGGACCTGGAGAGACAACAATTTTTCATTGTAAAAAAAATTACTGTTGATGTTTCCAGTTCAAGCCAAGGGAAAAAAAAAATAGCCAAAATAGTCATTTCTATCTTTTTTTTTTATTTCAGCTCATACAAACTTATTAGGTACACCAGTTCCCTCCCTCCCTCCTCCTCCCCCCCGTACCCCCTCCTCCCCCTCCCCATCCCTCTCCCTCCCCATCCCCCAGTGCCTCCCACCCCAGTGCCTCCCACCCCAATTCCCAGAGAGTCCTTTCTTGTGCATGTCTGATTTTCCTCTGGGTCCTCCTCTCCGATGACGTACAAGGACCCAGTGGCCTTTCCCGAACCCTTTCCCGTATTCCCCTTAGGTATAGGAACACTGCTGTGGCTGCCAATCCTTTGCCTCCAAGGCTCTTGGTGCCTTTAGCAAATGCTAGACTTTGTGAGGTCAACAGTGTGTTGGACAATGCGCAGGGCATGCAAAGTCCAATTATGATTGCTTCAGCCCTAACTAGTATAGAGTATCTTACATATCATTGCTCCTCCCATCCTTATGGTCTTACACTCTTACCGCCCCCTCTTCCGCAAATTTCCCTGAGCTTCAAGATGGGGAGAGACTAAGCTGGCCTAGTTCTAGGTGGTTGATATAGAGTCTCTGAAGTTCTGGATTGTGGTTTGTTGATTTTCTTTTTCAGTTTTGCTGCTCCTGCAATGCCCTTCACTCCATCCTGGTGGGCATTGGATGTTACCCCCAGCTAGGGCACTAGGGTAAGTTACCACTGTCCACTTAAGAGTTGTGAAGCACAAAGCTTTCAACTTTTACTTCCTGAAAATGATTGGAATTTGGAAAGAAACACCTCATTCAAAGAAGCTTGCAAAGCTTCAAAACTATGTTCTATAACTCAGGAACATATCAAAGCCCTAATGTGCTATACAAATTTTTTTATCCTTGAAATGTTGCTTCTGCAAAATTCTGAGTCTCTCCTGTCAGTTTTTCAGCAATAAAAGCAGTACCAGGCTGTGTTCACTGAAGTTTTGCTCTTTAAGAGCTGTCTTCTTGAGGTTCAGGCAGTGTTCCATTACATGATTTGCCACCCGGGCCCTAGATAACATTCTCTGAAGGCAGCTGCAATTGTCCTTGCTGGACGTCTAGAAATGCATGTGGTTCCTACACAATAAAGTGTGTTTGACTCTGTGAATTATGGTAAACAAGGCCAGATTTTTTTTTTTGCTTACCGGATTACCAAGGAATCTGAAAGTCGCTGCCTTTGTTCCCTCTTCTATACAACAGTATGTGGCCAAAGTTAACATGTCAATATTCTTTTTGGAACTATAATTCCTAGGAAACAGGAATAAGCAAAGGAAAATATTTAAGAATGAAAGGAAAAAAGAGCAAATAGTGTGGAAAATGTTCCCAAGTCAGTCTCATCTTTCCCCCAAATACAGTTGAGAACCACTCACATGAGCATATTTCAGATAGAAAATATGAGTTACTGGTTATACATAGGGGGATTCCAGTGCAAACATTAGGACATGAGTTCAGATTCCAGCACCACATAAAAAGTCAGACATACTGAAAATCACTGTGACAATACATGCCTGTAACATCAGTGCTATGGGGTCTGAGACAAGCAGATCCCGAGTCCACTATCCAACCAATGTCCAGTCTGGTCAAAATAGTGAGTTCTAGGTTTAGAGGTGGATAGGAGGATGCTTAGGGTAAGCTTCTGGCCTCCACTTACTCACACATGAGCAAACACAGGTAAGCGCATCTGCACACACGTTAATAATAAAAGAAAAAAGGAGGAGGAGGAGTAACAGAAAGAGGAGACGACTTTCAAATAACTGAAAAAAATATTAAAGGTTTTATGCATTCAGTCTAACTAGGTGGAATCTGAAGTATAACTTTCATATAATACAGTTGGTTAAACATAGCAGCATTGCTCTAATAGTTAATATAAACTCTTTATAGAAAAAATATTACTTGAGGTATTAACAGCCAAGATATCCTGAGGTTGCCAAACATAATTCCTTGCATACCTGCTGTTACAACAAACTCTACTAGTATATCATAACACAGAAAATGATTCCAAATTTGTGTAAATCCAAGCTACTCACACATAAATCACAGTGAGAATGCACAGGTCTCAATTTTTTTTTGCATTTCATCAAGTGGAAGAATAAAGTTATGGTCTTATTATAAACAAATTTCTGAATTTGTTTGCACCCACTTGTTCTCTAGGAAATGGCTGAAATAGACTTTGATACCCTGGTGAGTTTGACCTGTAAAAGGTGCACAGAAGTGAGGGGGGGAGTAATATTTCAGAAAATCAAATTAAATTGTTTAAAAGTCACTAAGAAACATGGTACTGACTACTAAAATCCTTATTTAGAGATATCATCCCAAGCCATCATGCTGCTCTTCCTCAACCCCAAGAAGTAAATCCTCCAGTCACTGAAGTTATTCAGCCAAGTTCCATCCAACAAGTCAATTTTTTCTATGGAACAATTCTCCAATGCAAGTGTAGTTGTTATTGTTTGGGAGAGGAGTTAAACTGGTTTATTTAATCAACTTGAGCTTAACACCAAACATCCAAAAAGACAAAAATCACCTGAGAAAAATAATCCCAGAGGCAACCATTACCAACAGCAGCATGCTGTGGCTTCTCCCAGATGCACAAATTTTTATTTGTGATGGGAATGCTTGATAGACCATTTGAGAAAAAGGGAAAAATAACTGGAATGGCTAAAACAATTACACAGTGTAATGGTTTCATCATCATCGTTTCACTGACTCACATCTGCGACTATATTGAATCTGGTACTAATTAAATAGGGGCATCATAGGAAATAAAACATCTGGACCAAAATCATGGCTGAGATGCTCACCATGAACATTATCTGCCCCTCACACTTTGTTTTCCCTTGATAAGACTTTACAAAGGGATATGCTTATCTCCTAAATATAAAGTCCAAAATGATGTCCATAAATATTTCCTATCTCCTTCTACAATATAATGTAATAATACAAGTAAATGTCCTCGAGTTAGTTCTGCTGAAATATTTTTCCTCTGATAATTTAGAAAGTAAACTCATTTCAAATCTACCTCTGGAGACATTTAGTATGTTTTCATGTTTGTAATTTCTTCAGCTCTAATCCCTAAAATTTTCCCCCAGTCCATTTTTTTCTGGCAACCTGATGATACAAATACATTAGAGCATTATCTTTAACAGGTCTGCAATTATCTTTAGCACCCATAATTTAGAATGTTGTCTAAGTCTAAATTCCTATTCAAGAATAAGCCACACAAAAGGCATAAATCATTCCATATAAAAATACATATAAGAAAAAAGTAAGTACACACTTGGGAAAATGGGAGATGGAAACCCAAGAATCTGCAAAACTCTGGGATCAGCCAGCCCAGTTTACACAGCAGCAATAAAACTAGAAGGAAAAGCAAGGAACAACATCCAGAAGGTTATCCTCTACCTCCACATGGACACTGTAACATGCATGCACCTATACACAAACATAGACACAGACACACACACACACACACACACACACACACACACACACACAAGCACACACGTCTTCAAGGAAGAAAGAAGTGG
The DNA here is from genome assembly GCA_023101885.1 of Typhlomys cinereus. Taxonomy (NCBI): domain Eukaryota; kingdom Metazoa; phylum Chordata; class Mammalia; order Rodentia; family Platacanthomyidae; genus Typhlomys; species Typhlomys cinereus. The sequence goes on along the minus strand of JALPQD010000221.1, from coordinate 443,110 downwards.
AGGGAGGAATGGGGAAAAGATGGCTGATGGGTACAGGATACAGCTGAACAGGAGTTACACAGTAGGATGCCTATGGTTGACAAACATTAATTGAATAGATTGTGAATGTTCCCTATACACAGATGTAATATATATGTGGGATAACAAACATGGCAATTATCCTGCCTGGATCATTCCACAGAGTAGACATGCATTGAAATGGTCCACTGTACCACATTGCCACATAAATAAGCACAGTGCAAATCAATCAAAAATGAAGCCATGATATTTCTAAGGAACAAGAAGACAGAGACACCTGAAGAGAAGGTTGCTAATCAGTGAGAACAAGCCTCACAGTGAGTCAAGATCTGTTTGGTCAGCACCAGTGTGCTCAGCTTAATTACAGCAGAGGCAGCTGCAAGCTTTTCATGCAGATTTGCCATTTGGAATTTCAGGGTCTTGCCACCACCTGTTTCCCATCCTGTTTCTGAAATGGCTGTTTTCTCAGAGTTCTTCCAGCTTCCTGGATTCTTTTCCATAGTGCTTATGGCCTGCCCTACTGGAAGTCACCTGCCATCACTTTCCCAATGAAGTATAACTGCTCACCTCTCTTGGCTATGCCTTTGCCCGCCACCTATTGGCTGGACATAACCTGCTCCTTAGTTAAAGTCTGCTTCCTTTAATAACTTAAGCTTCCATAAGTCAAGGAGCACTATATTTTCTAAACTTTGATATCTAATTGAATTTTCTATGACTTTGTAACGGAAAAATCTACATCTACATTCCATTTACTAGCACTGAAAAAAATAGAAACAGAAAGCTTTGTTTTTATCCTTTCTTTCCTACAACTGCTGTTTTCAAGTGGACTTTTTATTTAGCACAATTCGTGAGAGCCAAATTAGTTCTTGCTGGATGTATGGGCATAAATGTCCATGGAGACACTGAAATTTTAGGAGACAATAAGTTTATTAATGATTAGGGCCATGCATCAGCTTCCTAAGAAAACAGTTGCACTCACTCAGCCTCAATCAGAACTCAAACGAGCCTAGGAGCACACCCAAGACTTAACATACTCAGTAAAAACCTTTGGTTCTAAGAAATCCACAAAATTTATCTTATCCTTAATAAGCAAATAATTTTGTATATTCATAATGGATTTAAAAGGCTCAATGTCATTGTTTTCATATTCCTTCACCATCATGCACACAGTGCCTTGTTATGATCTACAGTTTTTTCCACAGCACAGAACTAACCCTGTCTCAGCAATTGAGGCCGTCCTATGCAATATAACACAGAACTTCCTGCTGCCCACAAAGTTCATTTCCTTCTCCACTTAAAAAATGAACATTGTTAATCTAATTATATCATCCAAAGAAAGACTGAGAGTTAAAAGAAAGAAATCAAGTGGAAAAATATGGAAAGCTTTTAAGAAAATCACATAATCGAGTAGCTTTAAAGAAAATAATGTCTTCCAGCAAGGTGAACCTTTATCATACTATTAATCATATCTGCATGGACCTAAGTGCGTAAACTCAAATGTGTAAAAAGTAATAATTCTCTTTGTTTTGAATAGATTAATGTAATTTTTCTTCCCACCAGGAAGGCAGCGAGTCAGTCTCAGCATCTCAGGGTGCCCTGCCTTCTTCCAGGTTCCTGAGGAGTACCCAAGTTATAGAAAGGATGGCTTTTGAGCTATTCAGCCAGGAAATATCTGCTGAAGGCACATATCAGGTCTTGTCTTTCTGCAGATCTTCTGCCATCCTGTTCAAATGACCTTCCTCAGTCCTGTGGATTTTCCTCTATGTATCTGTGTTGCTTTGGGAATGGAATATCTCTAGTCTTTTCCAGCCATGTCATCTTAATAGTAAATCTTTATTGTCATTTAGTTTATATATCTGTCATTAAATATCATTTAGTATCACCATGAATAAACTTCTAGGCATTTCTGTGGAGGAATTTCTAAATTGGGTCAATCGAAATAGGAAATCCCATCCTAAATGTAGATGGAACCATGCCATGGGCTGGTGTGCTGGGATTTGAGAGAAAGAGAGAGAGAGAGAGAGAGAGAGAGAGAGAAAGGTGCCTAGCACCAACATTCTTTGCTCTCTACTTCCTGAGCACAGATATAAGGTGACTAACTGGCATGAGGTCCCGTCACCATGACTTCTCTGCTATGATGGACTATACCTTCAGGCTGTAAGCTAAAATAAACCCTTTGTTTGTTTCTTAAATTGCTCTTGTTAGGCATTTTGCCACAGCAATGAGAAGAGTAACTAATATAGCCATCTAAGACAGCTGGGACTTTGTCTACTCAGAACATGGAAGGCAAAGATACCTGTTCCCTTTGAATTATATAGTTCTTTCTGCTCTGCCATTTCATTCAGAGCAGAATGAAAAATGAAGAAGAAAAAGAAAGAAAATCTGAAATATTGTCCACTTCTTTTATCTTTTTTTAAACTATTTTTTGTGTGGTGTGTGTGTGTGTGTGTGTGTGTGTGAGAGAGAGAGAGAGAGAGAGAGAGAGAGAGAGAGAGAGAAAGAGAGAGAGAGAGAGAGAGAGAGAGGACACTGTGTGTCCCTGTGGAGGACCAAGAATGACTTCGGGAATCATCCTGGATTGATTCTACCTCTTTTTGGCTTGTCTCTGGTATTTCTCAGGCACCGCCCACTAGGGCCAGAAATGCAGGTCACCATCATTTCTGCCTGATGTTTTTACGTGGGACCTGGGATCCAACCTCAGGACCTTCTGCTTACAAGGCAGAGGCTTACTCCTGAGCCATCTCTCCAGCCCAATGTTGTCCATGTCTATTCTTACCATGGTAGTGGTTCAGATTTCACAGTACAGGTTAATATAAAAACTGTCTAATTTGAAAACTACATTGCATCCCAGTAATTTGGGAGAGATCTACTATACACAGTAAAGCTCCATGCAAGACAACTAGACTTATGTATATACTGAGGAACTTCATCAAAACAACAGGTTGTTGAACCTAATGCTTAGAAAGAATGAACAGCAGCAGACAATCATTAAGGAGAGAGTTGCCAGCTCACAGGGACTAGTAGATTCACTCCAAGTCACATATGGAACTAGTGGTAGAGATCAAACTATCTTAATTTTTTTTACCTCAAATTCCTTTTTCTACTTTTCCTATTTATGCAGCCTTTGGTTGTATTTTTATTTTGTTGTATTCAATATAGACCCTTTTTATGAATGTGCCGTTTCTAAACTTTGGTCATGAATTCCCCAAGAGTAAAAATCTGTATATTTTATAGCCACTGAAAAGGAAAAAAAGAAAAGAATGACATAACAGAGTTTTACTGGAAAGAAAAAGAGTCATTCTCCAGCAAATACAAAGTGGCTAAAATTATATACAGAAGTCTGGCCCGTAAACCTGAGCTGTTTTCTGGGTTGCTAAGGCCTAGTAGTTAGTACACAATTTTTATTTCCCTTTCTCCTCGTAAGTCCTACCAAGAAAAAAAGAAAAATAAACAACCACATTGACTAAGCATATCAGAAGCAATGATTTACTGACTCATAAAATCTTTTTGGAGACATATTGAGAAAGTAGAGTAGTACTTTCCCCAGAATATGTCCAACTGCTTTATGCTCACTGAAAGCTTAAAAAGGAGCTGAATACAGTAACACAGGCGTCAATCACATAAGTTTCAAGATAAGAGCACACAATGAATAGTTCTCTTAACATAAACTTGTATTAAGCCCCAGTAATTTGGGAGAGGTAGGAGACCCATTCTGCCAAGTGTATTTTTGGTTGGTTTTGGTCTTCTTTTATTTGTGTGTGTGTGTGTGTGTGTGTGTGTGTGTGTGTGTGTATGTGTGTGTGTGTGTGTGTGTGTGTGTTCTACCTCCTTTTGGCTTTTAGTCTGGGGTTTCCCAGGCTCTGCCTTCTGGGGCCAGAAATGTAGGCTGTCATCATTTTTGCCTGGCTGTCTTACACAGGATCTGAACTCAGGTCCTTTGATAGTGAGGAAAAGACTTAACCTCTGAGCCATCTCTGCAGCCCCTCTGCCAAGCATTTGTCCCCATGCATGATTGCCAGTCCACCACGTCCTCTGACCATCTGCACACACACAATTCCAGATGAACCAGATAAAAGATGGTCAGTGGCTGAGAGGTCTTGCTTTGCCACTACTTAAATAATGACTTCTCTTTATTCATCAAACATTTCAGAGTTTGAGCTCTTTAAGGAAGTGACAATGCCCATCTAAGACTAGCAGGAGATAGTCTGCTCCACAAAGGCCACACAGGTCTTCAATTCTTTGAAATTTTGGAGTATCTAGTTAAATACTCAGAAAGTACCTTCAGAGGAAGGCTGTGCATGTATCAGGAGCCTCCCTGTAGCTTTGATCAGCTCATTGTTGCTCTGGACTTGGTGTGGAGGTTTTTTTTATCTTCTGTACAATGCTTAAGGCCTACATTTGTGCACAGTTCATTTGCATTTTTATGGGGATAAACCCATTTTGTATGCCAGGGAGTCATCTGTAGATGTGCACAGGATACTTTTTTTTTAAATGCATTTAACATAATGAAGGATAGATTGCTGGATATTAAAGTATAGAAGTTAGGACAAAAATATTTGAAAATGTGTTTCATCCAGACATATTAAAATGAGAAATATTATAACTTTCTCCTTGAAGGCTGAGATATATGCATTTTGGGCAAAATATTTATTTATGTAAGTGTGTGTGTACGTGTGCGTGTGTGTGTGGTGTGTGTGTGTGTGTGTGTGTGTGTGTGTGTAGGGAACACATATTTGATTAGCTTTTTTATAAGAGTGGCTGCTTTGTAAAATCCCATAAAAAATAATGGAGTTATACAGAATATAAAAAAAGAAATATTCAAGTTGCCAGATTTCTGCTAGTGCTGTAGAAACCCACTAAATGGAAGATATTTAAAACTAACCCCAAAACATCAGATTTAACAGAGGGAATCAGAGTAAATCCTTTTCCAGAGGAACACAGAAGAAATGAACAGTATGGTAGAAAGTGCTTGAAGGAAGTAGAATGTTTCTTTTAGGTATTAGCAGTATTAATTGCAAGGAACAACACATTCATTTAGTAAATGTGTATGAAGGCTGCCCCCAGAAGAAGCACAGTCTACTCATTGTTGTAGCTGAAGGATAAATAAGACAGTCTCCATTATAGGTATTTCAAAGTCTGTAGTAATCAAGAATTCTCAATTTGTTTTCAGTTTGTGTTGCTTTAGCTCAAGTTGCTCATACTGAGTAGCAGCATCTTGTCACTGAAACAGTAGCCTGTGGGTCCTACACCCTCAATAACAACTAGAAGTCTGTTAGAAATTAAGAATATCAGCTTGCACAAGAACTGCACTAGAACTTCCCTGTAGACATCTCACCATGAAAGAGGAATGATGTCAAGAAGCTCCATGCCTCCCTAAGAAACTGATGAGGAATAGTGATTGAGAAGAAAAGGAGGCTGCTTTCCTCGATGGTATACCCACTGATCTAGAATACGCATTAGAGCATGAATCATGCCATGCATGTGTCATCAAAGGCAAGCTAGATGAAACAGAGTGGGTCACACAAGTAAAGAGACTTGTATAGGAGGGAGTTTGACAGGGGAGTTGAGGGGTTGTAAGCAGAAAGGAGGGGGGATGGGACTGGGGATTGAGCAGTGAAAGTGTCATAAATTCACTAAATTCATGTATGCAACATTAAAAATTAAATTTTAAAATAAAAATATTGAGTTCAATCAGAAGGCTGTTGGTTGTCTCCTTGATACTCATGCCATGATTACACTGGTGGTCACCTGCTAGCATGGTCATATTTATTGTAACTTACAGATCTCATGAGTTGATGAGGCCTGTGATTATCTCTTCCAGTAGCTTTTATAATGTACCTTGGTATTGTGCAAACTATCCAGTAAGGAGGAAGTTCTCAGACCAGTTATAATTGATGTATTTTGCTTATCTTCTGTGATCCTTATGTGCTGCATCTTTAGTAATAGGGTCTTACTGATAGTGTTTTGGAGATCAATCAAGAGCAATGGCAAAAACATAGAGTATTTGGGGGTCTTTGAGACCTCTATGACCAACATTTTATTCAGGAAGTGTCATAATCCTGTTACTTCTAGTATATTTTTGTCACTGGGTCCTAAGTGGATCAGCTCAGGGCTTTATTTGACAAGTTATTAGCATAGGAGGTTTCTTTGAGGTTACATCCCACAATCTTAGGGTCTTTTAATGTGTCCTTTGCCTCTCCTGTCTCTTATCCCCTCATTCCCTGCTATGTATCTTTCCCAATTATTCCCTTCCTCACCCTACTTGTCATAATATTCTAAATCTCCCCTTTAAAAGGTTTCACCCTAGTCATCTCTTCCCATCTTCCCACTCTTTGTTCCCTTTTGAATTTTCTGGCTCTTACAGTGATTTCAATCCAAATACATTGATGAGGATATCCACATATGAGAGAGAACAAATACTCCATACAAGTTAGGGCTGCAGCAGCCAGGATTGGACTTTGCCTGATCTGCACAATGGTTGACATGTCAATGATTCCCAAAGTCTAGCACAGATCACAGGGGAGAAGGCTCCAGGCAGTAGGATCCTTAGAGACAAGGGATTAAAAAGTCATAATAGAATTCCCATGCTAATGGGGAGCACAAAAGGGGGCCCCAGGCTATGCCACTGAGTCCTGAACCATCATTAGAGTGGAGGACTCAGAGGGAAGTCTGACACCCACATAAATAAATGCTCCAGAGGATGGAAGGGAGGAATGGGGAGGCACCAGGAGAGGGGGAGATAAAGAGAGGGGTGAAAGGAAAGGGAAAGGGGGGAGACCACAATTGGGCATGATAGGGAAGTGGAGGGGGGAGGGAGAGGACAGGGGTACCTATTGAGATTGTATGATTAGGAAAAAATTAAGCACAGGCAGTGCTTAATTTTCTGTTTCTGAGATACCTCACTTAATGTTAAATTTTCCAGTTCCATCCATTTACCAATAAATTCCATAAATTCATCCTGATGGCTAAGTAATATTCCATTGTGTGTATATGTACCACATTTTCATTATTCATTCCTCCGTTGATGGGTATGTTGGCTGATTCCATTTTTATTTTTGCTATTGTGAATAGAGCTGCAATGAACAAGCTGAACAAGTGCTTAGAGACTTTTGGGGATATTCCTAAGAGTGGTATATCCAGGTCATATGGCAGATCCATTTTTAACTTTTTGAAGAAACTCCACACTGATGTCTAAAGAGGCTGTACTAGTTTACCCTCCCACCAGCAGTGAATAAGTGTCACTTTTTCTCCATCACTACTGTTAGCTAGAACAAGAATCTTAAAAAGAGAAGGAAATAGATCAATAGGGAAAAGCAGCCAATAAACTTATAGGTAGGAAGACAGTACACCAAACTGCTCTGTAAATAGCTGTTATTATACCCATAGATTGGAAAAACACTTAACACTCAACTAGAAATCTTCAACAACAGAGATAGAGGATCTCAACCCACTGACAGGGTGAAGCCTAGGGCAGTAGAAGAACAATGAAAGTGAAGAACAACTGCTAGCCATAATGCAGTGTACTGGCGACTTCGCAACATTCAACCAGAATCATGCCAACCTAATCTCTTCTCGTTCTAAGGCTTTGGGAACCTCCTGGTAGAGGAGACAGTGAGATTGTAAGAACCTAAAGATAGGAAGGTTCACTATTGGACAAGACATTCCATTCAAGGCAGGACTGCTGCATCTAGGAACTCACTGCAGTGAGACTGTCCTTAACAGACATGCATAATGACTGACATACCAACATGCCTCCATAGACTATAGAGGAACTCAAAAGAGATAATAGCATACAGTAGAAATCTTGGAGATAAAAGTTGATGAGTGAAGGGAAATGTTTCTATCATTGGGGTGGCTTAAAGGGAGGCAACTTGGTATGCACAAGAGACTTGAACTCCTATAAGAGTAGACAAATCAGAGTAAACCCTAGGGTCCATAGAAGTAGATAGACAGGAGGGTGGGAGAGAGTGGGATGGATTGATAAAGGGAAGGAAGGAGCATGTGAGAGAGGGAGAATGGAAAGAAGTAAGGATGAGAACTCAGTGTGCTTGTAAAACTAGAAAAAATTGAATTAAAATGTATTTCAATACTTGCAAAAAAACATGAAAGTAGTAGAGTGATCTGGTGGATTGGAGTTATTTGATGAGAGAGCAGAAGAGTAAATGTGGACAAAATTCTTTAAAATGTGTATGAAATTGTCAAAAATATATTAATTTTGAAATAAGAAAATTATAATAAAAGTATGAAACAAAACAAAACAAAAAATGGGGAAAAAAAGAATGAACAGTATCAGGCCCAGAGTTGCTGAATTAAAATCTGCATTTTATCAAGATTATCGGATAAGTCATATACACATCAATATCTGAGGCACACCAGTCTAGGGCTCTGTTTGCTCACATTTTTAATTCTGTCAAAGTTCTGTTTAAAGCCAATTAATTCCTAAATGATGTTACAACTCTTTGAAAAGCAGACTTTTATCTTCTTCCTTGTCAAAATCTTTCAGTGATTTCCCAGAGTTTCAAATTTGTCCATTCCTTATGCTATATAGCACAGAAAAGTGCACACACACACACACACACACACACACACACACACGTGCAAACACACACATACACCCTTTTGGAGTCTGGTGTCACCAATCCCAAATAGTCTTGCTTTTTTCTCTCAGATACTTCGCTGATTATATCAAACAATTCTTCTTATTTTTCGACACCCTTTAGAAATCCTTGAGCTGTTTCTCAGAACTGTAATGACTAGGCTTCACCCCAAATTAAGTCGGTCAAAATCTACAGAGGTACAATCTACTCATTAGCAATTTCCACAGTTTCCTGCATGATTCTAACAGGCAACAAATTGTCAACCATTGGTCCATAAGATCTTTCCACTTCCAACTCATGTTCTGGACTCTTACCCCTAATCCAAAACAGAGGAAATGTTCAATGTTCAAGTGCATACACATAGACACACACACACACGCTTCACCCCAAATTAAGTCGGTCAAAATCTACAGAGGTACAATCTACTCATTAGCAATTTCCACAGTTTCCTGCATGATTCTAATAGGCAACAAATTGTCAACCATTGGTCCATAAGATCTTTCCACTTCCAACTCATGTTCTGGACTCTTACCCCTAATCCAAAACAGAGGAAATGTTCAATGTTCAAGTGCATACACATAGACACACACACACACACACACACGCATGCACACACACATGCACGCATGCATACATGCAAGCACATGTAAACACACCTGTCCCAGTGACTCCAGCCTGCTGTGGTCTCTTTAATCAGGAAACTGAAATGTTGCCATTATCATAGATATGCTTGCACTTAGTGATACCCAATATTCCAATAAGGACACTTCAAGATCCGAACTGTTTTCATTGAAGACAAAGAGTACAATACAATATCTCTGAAGAACACACAAAAATATGAGGAGAGAGAAGGAAGAAAGAAGAAGGAGGTCTCCCTCTATATCCCTGTTCTTTCATTGTCACCATCAAGTCCAGCTGTCAAAATCAAGAAGAACCCTTGATCCTCTTAATCACTTGACTTTCTCTATTAAAATAGAAGGTTGAAAGAGGCCAATGAAATATTCAATGGGAAAAGGGTCTGTTTGCAGACCTGGTGACCTGAATTCATTATCGGGAAGTCAACATGGTGGAAGAAGAGAAACAACTTCTGAATATTGGCTCTGACCTCCATTCATTATCCATATCGTGCATGCTGTCCTTTCTCTCTCTCTCTCTCTCTCTCTCTCTCTCTCTCTCTCTCTCCTCTCTCTCTCTCTCTCTCTCTCTTTCTCTCTCGCATTCCCTTGCTCTCCATGTCTCTTTTAAAAAGCACAAAGATCTTAGGGTATAAAATTTTGTCAGATTTATTTGTTGATGTAATCTTCCTCATCTAAAGGAGTGTTTGACACAGACAAAATGTGATTATAAACATGAAATCTCAACACTTCATCAGGCCACAGGGCAACTGGATATTTGGCTAAACGTACTTCTGGGTATATCAATGGGGGTTCTTCAACAACTTATAAAGATCTTCAATAGATTGGAAAAGACTCAGAAAGAATGAATCCATTCTTTGCCCAACTTGCTTTGGGATGGGACATTGGTCTCCTGTCTTTGTCCTCCAACTGGAACTTCCACCCTCAGCTTCCCTGCTTCTTGAACCTTCAGCCTTGTTCAGAACTAAGCCATTGGCATTTTTATGTCTTGAGTTTGTGACCTCAGATACTGAACTTACTCTCCTCCCATCCATTTTTGTGTGTGCCTGGTGGTTACACTTTACTGAAAAAAACTAATATGGATAGTATTCAAAAATAAGTGTTGACTAATGATTCAATGAGTGATTTCTTGCTATTCCTTAGTTTAAGCTTTCATTCTGTCCTCTCTGAATGATTCTGTAACTCACAACTCATTCTAGCACACACACACACACACACACACACACACACACACACACACACACTATCATTGGTGCTTGGAAGAATGAGTATTTCTAAATCTAAACATAATCATTATAACAACAAATTCTTTCTAAGTTACTGTTTTCATCATCTGCCCCCACAGAATAAAGTTTCTCAGCACATTAAATAATGTCCTGAGATCTAACCTCCATAAAATACAAATTTGACTTCACCTGCAATGCTTCTGAACTTAACTTAGAACACCAACAATTTGGACCCAAGGACCTTGGCCATTTCTGGCCTTATATATAATATCCTTATTATCTAGAGTTATTTACTGGCCTTTGCTCAGGGTGAACAAGAATCAAAAGAGGTCTCCTTTACATCCTTCAAGGTCAAGTTTGGAGACAATCCCTTTAAATATTTTTGTTTGCTTTCAAAATAGAATTAACTACTATCTTCTTAAGATTGATCCCAAAAATTTAACTTGCTTTGGAATTCTTTTAAATTCTACATAATTACATTTCTGTTGCTTATATGACTTAGATGTTTTGAACTCCACAAATGAAAATATCTGAGTAGTTTGTTTTTAAGGTGATATTTAACTATCTCATATTAAAAAGAGCAGTTGGTTTTAGGCATGGTGAGATAGATTTGCAATGCCACAATGGGTCCAGGCTATTTCACCACTATCAACATCACCATGCCCATAATAGTTCTCCTTATATGCAAGATGCCCCAATGCTCTAAGCACTATATCACATCTCAGGATCCCATCTCAGACTTTCTTTGCTGTCTAAAACTGGAACATATGCCCATTCTTTGACCAATCTTTGTAAACAGGAACAAGGTCACCAAGATTATCGTACAAATTACAATTTATCACTCAGACCTGAGAAATTCAGAACAAAAATCCAGTTGAAAATCTGCAAACTGAGGAGGAAGGTGTTCTGACCAAGTATTGAGTAACAAATAGTGATACTGTACATATTTTTTCCTAGTAAAATGTAGTAGATATATGGACAGGGCTCACATGATTTCATGTTCTACATATAATCATAGGACTATTCCAATATTAATTGTATGAAGTTTTAATAATCAGATACAGGTGTCAGCTTGAGGGTTCAAGCTCTGAGCACATTTGTAGAGAATTAGTAGTTGAGCTAAGCCCCAAGCAAACCTACAGCAGATTGTCTAGTTCATGGAGAAGGCCCAATCCATAGTGGATGGGCTTAGCCTCTGGACAGGAGAATAAGATGGAGGGAACTGGTTAAGAAAGATGGATTCCTTCTGTATATTTGGCCAGACATGCTAGTCTAGAAAGTAAAAATTGTCCCTCTCTCCTCTATTATGTGGGTATGGTATGACCAGTTCCCTTGCCCGATAGTGTGAGCTTCATGACAAGCTGAAAAGGAATTATAACTGGGTTATCATAAAAGAAAGTAAAACCCCTTTTTTTCTATTAGCTGTTTGGTCATGAGTTCATCAGCAACCTTGCATGCAAACCGCAACAAAAACTGATTTTGGAAACTCATCTAGATAAAGCCTGGGTTAAAATAACAGCATAAAAAGGTCTGAGAAAATGGGCTGGAGAGATGGCTCAGGGTTTAAGGTTCTACCTCTCAAGCAGAAGGTCCTGAGTTCAGATCCCAAGACCCACATAAAATTGTCAGGCAGAGGGGCTGGAGAGGTGGCTCAGGGGTTAAGCCTCCACCTTGCAAGTGGAAGGTCCTGAGTTTGGATCCTAGACCCCATGTATAGACTCTGGGCAGAAGTGGGGGTTGGCCTGCGTTTTTGGTCCTGGTAGGGTGGAACCTGTGAATCCCGGGACAGAGTAAACAAGGAGGAGGTGGAGGCGTCCATGGTGGTTCCCAAATTAGTCCGTGGTTCTACATGCACACACATGCATACACATGCCCACACACGCATACATGCACAATTGAATAAAAAAAAAAAAAAAATGTCAGGCAGAAACAGCTGTGGCCTGAACTTCCAGCCCTGGTAAATGGAGCCTGGGAAATCCCAGAGTGAAGCACAAAGGAGGTAGAAGCAATCCAGGATAATTCCACAAGTCACCCTTGGTCCTCCACAGGGACACACAGTGCTCTCTCTCTCTCTCTCTCTCTCTCTCTCTCTCTCTCTCTCTCTCTCTCTCACACACACACACACACACACACACACAAATAAATAAAATATTTAAAAAAAGAAATCCAAGAAAAGGCTCATAGTTTCCTAAATTTCCCCAAATATAAAAGGATAATTCCAGAGTGGGTAGATGATTCAGTTGTTAAAGCCTTTGTCTCTCAAATGAAAGGACTTGAGTTTGAATACCCATATCCCATTTTAAAAGGGGCCTGCAATTCTGACCCTGGAAAGCAGAGTCTGGGAAATCCCAGAGCAAAGCAACAAGAAAGAGTGATCTAGGATGATTTTTGATATTACTTTGTGTCTCCACAGACACACACATTTAAGTGCCCTCTAGTATACAGAGAGAAAGAAATAGAGAGACAGAGAGAGAGAAAGGAAAAAAGATTATTACTTTTCTATATCTAACATTTGCAAAAAAGTATATAAACTAAACTTGTGTCTGTTATATATAAGAAAAGAGAACATGAAGAACACTTAAGAAATACAAACCAATATTTTTTAATAACAAGAATGCTATGATTCATGGAGCCTGGGAAATCCCAGAATGAAGCAAAAAGGAGGTAGAAGGCAAGATTTATATGCTCGATTATTTGTCTATGGCTACCATAATGAGTGGTAACTTAAACAACATGAATTTGTCATTTTACAGTTCTGGAGGTTAGAAATTCAAACTCAAGTTATTAGCTCCCTTTGATGTTTAGGAAGGATAGATCTCTTCCAGGTATGTCTCCTTGATTTGGTGATGGCCACTTTCTCTATGTATCTTGTCAGGTCATGCAAACTTTTCACAGGACAACAATCATTCAGATTAGTGCCCATCCTAAATATCTTATTATAATTTGATTTACTTTGTAATGTTATCACTTCAAATGGTATGACTCTCAAGGACAAGAAATTAGTATTTAACACATAGATTTTAGGGTGGCATAATCTAACCTGTAATTCATCTATCATCTCATTCTATCCTCATAATAGTCCTCTGCAGTCTATTATGGCCTGATTGCACAGAAGTTATAGCTATAAATTATGAGCTAAAGTTAAAGTCCCTAAAGACACAGGGCTTCGTAAGGAAAACCCATGTTATCTTACATATGAAGCCACTAAAACTCAAAGTTACAGGATTAATTATAAAGTACATAGTATAGTTTTAAATTACACAGTAAAATCACCTAAAACATGCATTAGTTACCTTTTGAGATAGTATTATGCCAAATAATTATAAAACCAGAACTGATCTTTTTAAAGGTCCAATCCACAAAAAAAAACTTATGAATGCATAAGTAAATTAAGAAACAGATACATAAATGTAAACATTGCCTGTTGAGGACAACATTTAACCAGAATGCAAATCTCCCAGACCAATGGACTTCTTGTACTGAGACTCTGGCTCATAAAGCAAAGTGCAGGCCAGTGTTCAAGCTCCCTGCACCAAAAATACAGATTCCAAGACTTTTCTAGTTTAGCTCCTGAATTCATAACTCTGATCAATTACATAATCATTTACCAATTAAATATTTCTGAGAATCTACATAAAAAGGCACATCACAGCTCAAAGCATGAGTCTTGGGGTCACGCTACACAGAACCTGAGAGTCACTTGTTAAGTGACATTGTTAATACATTAAACTTACCATTCTCTCTCTCTGTATAGTGGAGACCATGGAAACTCTCAACTCAGAGGATCATAATGAAAATGATATGTTAATGGTGGAGAAGACTTGGTGCCTGCATATGGTAACTCTCAGCACCTATTAGCTCACCTTTGCTCTGTTCGGAGAATCGGTAGTGAAAGACAAATAAAGAGAGAAAGGTGTGTACAATGTAGAAGTGCACACAGTGTTGCAACAGTCATTCACTCAGCCAAAACAGAGTCCAGTGCATCACATTTTACTCTTGCTTAATTTGATGTGGTATTCAAATTTTTGTATATTTCAGTTAATTTTTCAATGATCATCAGAAAATAACATCCAAGGGGATTGTCACTTGGGTTCTGGCTAAAAGTTAGGTTTAAAAAAACATTCAAATAGCTTTTTGCTGCAAGAAATCTGCAGCTCTCAGCTTCCAAGATGTCTGTGGTGACTTAGCCTCCTCCAGCTTTGGTTATCCAGCCATGCCACCTCTGCTTTGAAAAACTGTACCTTCCCTCTGGAACCGTAAGCTGAATAAACCTTCCTTTCTCCCTTAAGTTGATTGACTTTGAGTGTTCTCTCACAGCAATAGTTAAGAGTAAATGTTACAGAAATTGGTACCGGGTAGTGGGGTATTGCTGTGAGAGATTAAGAACAGCTGGTACCACAACGTGAAGTTGTTTGTGAAGCTGAGACTTTGTGAAGCTGAGAGAAGTTGGTACCCAGCAGTATGGCAATGCTGTGATGTGGCTAGTGTGCCTTTGGAACTGTTTGTTGGAACAAATATGGAGAACTTTGGGACTTTGTGCTGGGAAAGTCTTTGCCTTTTGGTGAGGGGACCAAATGGGCCTTTCTCGTGAGAACTCAGCAAAGCTGTGAGAGATGGGGGCAGTGGAACCCCAGCTTGTGATCCTCCAGAGGGGAACAGAGACTGTGTTTGCAACTGAAGGAGTGACACATGGAGCCATTTGTTGGCCGAGAGTTTAGTGAAGTTTTGCCCTTGTCCTGAAAGCTTGCCTGAAGTTAAACTGGAGTGCTTGGTGGAGGAAATTTCAAGGCAGTGTAGTCTTGACAATGTGATATGGCTACCTTTTAGTTGTCTTCAAAATTATGAAAAAGAGCAAAGAATCAGGCTGGAAGAATCAGAGAACAAAATGGCTGTTAAAGAGATAAGCTCCATTTGTAAATCAAAGCCTGCTCTCCATTTGAATAATAGGAGAGGCCCTAGCTTGAGGGCAAGATCCTCAGAGAAGGCACCAACCCAAAAGAATGCAAATCCTTTTAGAAGAAATGAGCTAAAGGATGGAGTTCCAAATCAAGGATCCACTTCTACAAAACAACTGTCCAGATATGAAAGAGCTTTTCCCCAGGGTCAGCATAGAGAAGCTGAATCAGCTGTGATTCAAGGGGACCAGTCTTGGCAAAGTCGTCTGCATGGTCCTGGTTTTAGAGGCATCAAGGATGCAACAGGGAGGAGATCTTGGAGTCCTCCTCCAAGATTTCAAAAATTGGCAGAATCCAGGCATCATGAGGCAAGAAGCCTGCAGTTTAGAGGCCCAAGAAGGGCAGTTTGTGCTGTGGAGTTAAAGCCTGGTTTGCCACTGAGAAGTAAAGATGTTAGAGATGCCAGAGACAACGTGGAACACCTCCCAAGGAGAGTTGTATACCCTGGGAGGAGTCAGCCCAAGAGAATGATGTGTTCTATGGGCAGCTGCACTGGAAGGATAGAACCAAAGCCCTTTGGAACTGAGATGATTTCAACAAGAGGCTCACCTGTTGGACTTGGAGCTACAAGATTTGAGGTTTGTCCTGCTGGTTTTCAATCTTGTTATGAACTGATCTTTCCTGGATATGTCCCCATTCCTTCCTTTTAGAATGGGAATGTTTATTCTGTGTCATTGTATGTTGGAAGTATGTAACTTGTCCTTTGATTTTACAGGAAGCTTTGGACTTTGGACTTTTGGACTGTTGAGACTACTGTTGTAGTCTATGGAGACTTTTAAAGTTGGACTGAGTATGTTTTGCATAATGAGATGGCAATGAGCCTGTGGGGGCCAGGGGTGGAATGTCATGATTTGAAATGTGTCCCCCATAGTGTCATGTGTTTGGCAAGGTCATGTCACCTTGAGAGGTGGAGCCTTGCTGGAGGAAGGCAGTCACAAGGGGTGGGCCTTGAGGTGGATGAATCCCACCCTACCTCCAGGAGAAGTCTGCCTTTGCTGCAAGAAGCCTGCAGCTCTCAGCTTCCAAGATGTCTGCAGTGACTTAGCCTCCTCCAGCTTTGCTAGCCAGCCATATCGCCTCTGCTATGAGAGACTGTCCCTTCCCTCTGGAACCATAAGCTGAATAAATCTCCCTTTCTCCCTTAAAAAAAAAAAAAAAACATTCAAATAGTAATAAAAACAGCCTAGTACTCACTCCAAAATAGGTAAGTAGATCAATGGATAAGGGTTGAAGACCCAGATATAAGCCCACTCAATCACAGCCATTTGATCTTTGACAAAGAGGCCCAAAAAATTTAATGGAAAAAGAACAACGTCTTCAACAAATAGTGCTGGCAAAAATGGATGTCCACATGCAGAAGATTAAAACTGGACCCGTACTTATCACCATGCATAAAAAACAATTCAAGGTGAAGGAAAGAAAGGAACCCCATCAAAGACAGACAAGCACTGTGTGAAAAGATGGATTTTTATGAGATGGGAGGTAGGGAAGGAGCAATGACAGAGAGGGAAAGTAGACTCAATCAATGGAACTCTAAGTCAACAAGGTGGAAATTTAGTCTGAAAAATAATAGAAAGTCTAAGAAGGACTGTGTGAAAGTTAATCTTGAGTATCAACTTGACCACACTTTCATGAGACCATTGTCCAGCTGAGACCAGCTGAAGAGATTGTCTGGATCAATACATTTACAATACCAAGACCAGCCCTAGATCTAATAGGAACCTCCCAGTAGAAGACCAGATAAAAGGAATCACAGAACAGAATACAGACAAGAAGAGAAGATGGGGATGACTTAGCCTGCCAACTTCAGTCACCAGTCATATATCATCTCCACCATGAAAGACTGTATCTCCCCTCTGGAACCATAAGGTGAATAAATATCCTTTTCTCCCTTAAGTTATTTGACTTTGGGTGTTCTCTCACAGCAATAGTTAGGAATAACTGTTACAGACTGTAAGGGGCAGAGTAACATAACCCCACTGTCCTGTAACATCAATCAGCCTCACTTTCCACTTCTGTAAAATGATTAATTGGAAAAAATTGGTTAGACAGTACATATTACTGAGTTTTGTCCTAATTTGTTCTAATTCCCAAATTTTGTTTCCACTGTAGCATATCTCTGTGTGTCTCAATGTGAAGAAACCTCAATGTCATTTGGAGATCATGCCAGCAGAATGGTAGATGGTATATGCCCATGATAGTCCTCTGGTCCTATGACACTCTAATGTACCAAGAAAAACCCACTTTAATACCAGGTACCACATTTGAAAGCTCCCATCCTAATTACAAAGTGTGACCTGAGCAGTTCACATCAGTGTAACATCAGCACCAATAATGACAAGATGTATGCCATGTGGTCTCAAAATGAAATGGTACTTCATAGCTAATAAAGTTATGTTGTAACAGGATTTGGAAAGCCAAGATCAACTTTGTAAAGTCAAGGAGTAACTTAAACCTTCAATTACCTCTCCTTCTTTAATGTAGGGTCTCTGATGTTCTTTAAGACTGACAGCCACATATTAGTGTTTATGCAGACACAAATCTTTGAAAGCAAGACTTGTTTGGATATGAAATTTGTCCCTCTGAGACACAAATGTTAACAGCTGTAATTTTCAGTGCTTTGTAAAGTGATAGCTGGATTCTTTCATGTCTTTTTATTTTATTCTTTTTTTGTCTTTATAATGTTTATTTTTTTACCCACTCATACAAACAATAGGTACCTCAGTCCCCTCCCTCCCTCCAACCCTCCCCAGTCTCCCTTGCACCCTCCCCCTTTGCTCCTTCCTTTCAGTCCCCTTCCTCCCCTTCTCCCAGTGCCCCCCTCTCCCTCCTCCCATTCCCTGGAAAGTCAAATTTCCCTCTGCCTCCTCTACTCTAATGAGGTATAAGGACTCAGTGGCATTGCCCAGAGCCCTTTCTTGTGCTCCCCTTTAGTATAGGGACACTATTGTGACTGTTAATCCCTTGCCTCTAAGGATCCTAGTGCCTGTGATCCATGCTAGACTTTGGGGGATCCTTGACATGTCAGTCATTGCGCAGGTCATGCAAAGTCCAGTTATGGCTACTGCAGCCCTAACTTGTGTGGAGTATCTTGCATATTGTTGCTCTTCCCCATCTTTAGCCTCTTACACTCTTACCGCCCCCTCTTCTGCAAATTTCCCTGAGCTTTAGGATGGGGAGAGATTTGGCTGGTCTGGTTTCAGGTGATTAATGTAGGGTCTCTGATGTTCTGAATTATGGTTGGTTGTTGTTTTCAGTTTTTCTGTTCCTGCACAGCCCTTGGCTTCATCCTGATTGGTATTGGAGGTCACCTCCTAGCCTGAGATAAAAGGCTGTTTAAATGGAGTCTTACTATAAGAGTAGATTCAAAGGTAGATGAAATAGTAGTAGGAGACTGCAGTGAGGAGGGGTTAGTCTCCCATTTGCAGGATAGTTACCATCATCTGCCAGACTTTATGCCCTGCCTGACTGGTGAGATCAAACCCCTCAGTCGCAAGTCACTACTTACTTGCAATACTTGATGGTGACCTATTTTCTCTGCTGTAACATGATCCCCCATCTCTTTATTTCTTGGGGGCCCTCCTTCCCCTTCCCTCCTGTTTATAATCTTTGCAATTACTGTAGGTATTACAGAGATTTATCTTTGAATATGTCACTAAGTGGGTTTGGTAGTAGGATTCACCTATTAGGGAGTACATACAGTGCTTAATTTTCTGTGTCTGCAAAAAAGCAGATGTGTTTTTATTTAAAAGTTCACATTCTGAAATATTGATCAGGCCTTAGTTTATTTCAAAATCATTTGAACAATATCCAACTTACCTGCTTTTTCCTTCATGTGACTTGACTTTAATTATATATGTAGGTCATAAGTTTTCACAGTTAAAATTGCATTTAAATTGAAAGCAGCCCTGATTTCTAAATGCTTCCTTAATTAACATTGTACTGATGGTGACCAGTATAGCTAGCACACAAAATTGCACTCTGTGAATTTAATTTGGTGGAACATCAGAAAAGGCAGCAATACCCATATTCCTAAATCAAATGTCAAGAAAAAAAAACTAAAAAAGATGGTAAATTTTAATATGATACTAGAGCAGGAATTGGCAACTTCTGACTCTATCAGCATTTATTTTATTAGCTGATATATACCAATTAGGTAAAATTTTCAGTCGAGAAGTTAGCATGGAAAATTCTTGAAGTCAAAATAGTTTCCCTTTACATTTATATCCAAACACAGGGCTGATTTCAGTGCAGGTGTTCAGGAAAAGAGTTCCAAATTGTTAACAATAGGAAAATGATAGAACTCAACCAATCATTTGTGTTTCACAATGTGACTTCTCTCCACCAAAAAATAATATTTACCACTTGTGTAGTTTAGAACAGGTGTTCTAACTATTGACGATTCAGCCTTTGGGCAAATCTGTGAAAAACTGTTAGTTAAAGCAAGTCTGTAGGAGAGTATTTAATTGAAGTTAAAGGAACCAGCTCATGGTGGTTGGAACCATTCTTTGGGAAAGTTGATAAGAATGAAAGAACTGGCTTACTAGTTTGGAATACTTTGGCATACTGGCATATGGGCATTCTGGCAAGAGAGAAGCTTGCCTTCTCTCGGTCATTCCTGTGAATACCATACGAGCAATTCTCTTAGTTCCTGATGTCAATATGAACTCTCCTGCCAAACTAGACTATGAACTGCAACCAGAATCATAAGCAAGAAAAATCCCTTGCTTTCCTAATTGTTTGGTCATATGTTTATTAGAAACATGAAAACAAACTACACTACCACCTCAATGGTAAAGGTGCCTGTGCGCAAACCTAGTAGCCTTAGTGTGATCTCTAGAGTCACAGACTGGAATGACAGCATTGACTTGAAAGATGATTTCTGACATCCACAGAGAAGCTGCAGTGCATGTGCCTGCTTGCACTTTCTCTTTTCTCTCTCTAGCAAAAAAAGCATCTTAAAATAATTGGATTATTTTTTAAAACAAGTGTTGTTCACCTTTCTCCAAAAAATTTCTGATATGCTTTCTATACTTCTTCCTTTCATTTAATTAACTTTTATTCTTTGAAAGTTTCATTCATGAATACAACAAATTTCTTATTTTCACTTTGTATTATCCCATGTCATCCCCCTTCTTTTTCCCACTGTGACTTTCTTATCAGTCTTCCTCCTATTTTCATGACTTTTTGACTGTGAGGTCCACTGAGTTTCATCTGGGTTGCCTTTGACAGCAAGTGCTTAAGCACCCTTACCTCACCCTCCATCTAGAGATAACCCTTGTCTCTTGAGCAGGTGTGGAGCCTCTTGGGTACTTTCTCTTTCCATAGCGATATGTTGACAGGCCAAATCTTATGTAGGTCTTGTGGCAGTAGACATAACTATAGTGAGTTCATGGATTCGACAGTCCCATCCTGTCCAGAAGATACTATCTGGCTGAGCCATTCCTTCCTATTAAGTTCTTACATTCTTACCCATTGCTCCCTCTTCCATAAGGTTCCCTGAGTCTTGGGGTAATTTACAGATCCTGTTTAGAGCCAGTAGTTGACTGTTACTTATTTTCTATTCTTCAGCCAGTTGTGATTCTCATATTAAACACTTTCTATTGCAAAAGGAAGTTTATGAGTTGAGTGCTAGACACTCCTCTAATCTATAGGTATAACGATAAGAGTTTCAATGTTTTTTTATTTCAGGTTCTTATATCAGGTTTTATATCAGGTTCTTGCTAAACCTTAATAGTTTGCTCTCCCCTATAGCCTACGTCCTTTTCTTCCATAGGTTCTTAGCCTGGATTACAGTATCAGCAATGTGTTCTCTGTTGAAAAGCAAACTTTAAACCCAACCAGAAAGCAATTGGTTACCTCTTGATAACTGGATACCTCATGAAGTTATGTCATTATTGCATTGATGGTTGCCTCTTACCAAGATGGTTATTGCAGCTGCAGCTTTCAAAGATTGATGAAACTGTTGATTGTTTCTCTTCCTGACCTCCAGCAGCTTTGAACAGCTATTTTTGATACTACTAAAGCTTTCCAATAAGGAATAAGCTGCTAGACCAATTCTGCCTTCTGTTTTCCATGTCCTATGATCAAGGTGTATAGCATCTTCAGAAATAAAATCTTACTGTCATTTTCTGGATGGCAACCAAGAACAATGGCAAAAACCTATACTGTTTATAGAAGTGGATCTTCAAAACTCTCTTATCAACAGCTTATCAGAAGCTATAACATACCCAGCACTGGAAATTTTGTTTAATTGCCTATGGCTTCTGATAGGAGAATCACAGGGAATTTTTCTGTTATGCTCTATCTTCCCCTTTTTGTGTTTTTTTACTCTTTTTTGTTAATAAACCATTAAGTTCTTTGATAAATTTATAACACAGAAGATTTCTTCTGAACTGTATCTTACAACCTAGTGTTACTTGTTATTTCCCAAATCCTTTCTAAACTCTGTCTCCTCATCTTCCTCCTCTCTTTTCCCCTTTACTCCCCATTTGTGCCTTCTCATTGATTGTGATCTTTTACATCTCTTCCATTAAGTTTTCACCCACCCACCCCCACCCCACACACATCCTTAATGGTCCCTTTCAAGTATTCGAGCTGTTCCAAGTATTCCTAGATAAGTACACAAATGTGAAGGTTCAATGCTAGCATGTTTTCTAGATTTATCACCTCAATAAACATTGCAATTTTAGACCAGAAGCTCCAATTCTGCTATATTTGTGTCTCTCACAGATATTTTTTATTTTGCTGGCTTAAATTGCCCTGAATGGCAAGGGCCATGTTTTCATGTGCATCCTTTTTAATCACCCCATGGTGCCTAACATAGTGATCTAAATAGGCAAAGAAATGTTGGGCAAAGGAATTAAAGAAACCAATCATAATCTGTCAACTCTGCTTCCTGTCCCTGCCTGCCCAGCTCATTATTCTACGCATAAGGAGATTGAAGCTTTGAGAAAGTAGCTTAATTGTGCAGGGAGCAATGGCCAATTATTGGCAGAGTTTCCAAACCAGACTATCTTTCTCCTGCTGCTATTTCTGGAGAGAGAATTATAAAAGAAACTATGAGAGAAAAGCTTATTGGTACTGAAAGTTGGAAGGAAAATGCTAGAAGAGAAAAGTCAAACCATTACAGATATAACAACAGCCATGTAATTTTGTCAAGGCATAGAAATAGACAAGTTGCTATCACCCTTGATGTCAACCCCCAGCTTCAGCTTCTTGCAGTTAACATGTGATTGCTTCTTACAAGGCACCGTGATACCAAATAAGTGGCTTAGGTAGCCTGTTTCACTTGATTATGAAAGCAAGATTTGAAAATGAGAATTACCCAAATTTTACTCATGAAAACCAAAAACTTCAGATGGTAGGAAATACTCAAGATCACCAGCTAAGATATGACGCATCTCAGATTTAAACACAGGTCCAGAAATTCCCTTTCCATTATGCATTTTCCTTCCTGTCAATAAAAATCAATGAACATATTACAATGATTTTCTAGCACCCTTTCAAATGTGCTCAATCTGCCACTTTACCAAAGAAACAATATAATGTTTTTCATGTTTCTGCACTCCTTCCATGGCTGTCTGGATATTGCAAAAAAGAAGCCAGGAACAGAAGCCCAAGAAGCCCTTTTGCCACCGAGTCCTGAGTTGTAGTCCTTGGTACTAGAGCTACAATGTAGGGTGTGGAAACTGGAAAGATAAGCTATTATTCACTAGAGGCAGTTATGAACAGACACAGGGCAGTGTCCCAGCTGTGGAGATAGCTGAAATGGTAAATGGAATATGTTAGAGACCACCTGTTTAAGGGTTAAATGCTGGGATGGTGATGGGAAGTTCTCAAGTTCCTCAAGATTCATAAAAGTTTACAGGAGACACCTGCAGGAGAATTAACTTTAAAGCTCTATCGATGTTGGTGTTTCTTGGATCTTCACTTCTCCAGACCTTCCCAGTTTCCACCTGCAATTCCCAAAAGTACAGCCCCCATGCTTGAATGCTTCAAAGTTTCCTGCTTTCTTAGCTGACTCCTAGCTAATACAACTAACTGGGTCAGTTTCTGAAGTCTGAGGCAAAATAAAATAAAACACAACAAATTTACTCATCTTTCAAAGCACTCACCTATTCCGTTGATCTCTTGCACAACAAGACAAAATAATTAGAATGTAAATTTTTCCTCCTCGGACTTTCAATTGCTCTAATATGAATTGGCAAATGAAGATGCAGACTCTTCCTTCTTTAGATGTTTCTGGATTAAGACAACCATCTGCTTCGATATCTCAGGGTATCTCTTTCTCTCTTTAATTCAAGATTGGCACAGAAAGAGTTTGTTAACATGTCTACTACTACTACCATTTTAAAATTTCCTCTGGCTGGTAACATAAAAACAACAAAGTCCCATAATACTGAATTTAAATATATATGTATATCTCTATACTTTATGTATCTATATATTTTAATTGCTAAGAATTTCCCAGGGGGTGACATCTGTTATGCCAATATAAAACATTTTAAATGAACACAATCTGGCTGTTTTAATTCCAAAATTAAAAGTGCCAAATTTGTAATTTGATAGTGAACTGCCGCAGAATTTTAATTATTCTATTTTTTTCTTTAGGCCGCTAGGTGGGTGGTTCTTTCATGGAACCATGCGGAAACTTTCTCTACTCTATTTCAATATTTTGGAAGTTTTAACTGGAAAGGAAGAATGCATTTCAGAAGAAATAAAGACAGGTTTTAAAAAACAAAGTAACTGAAGAAAAGTGAGGAGGACTAAGTTATCCAGAAATTTTCAGTGTTTCATGGATGTTTCATGTCTTATGGGTCCTAAGCTAACTAATATCTGTCTCATATTAGCCAATCCCTGCTAGATGGCATACCTGGAAGCTCACATAGCATTGATTTTCCAGTCATGTGAAACGAGGTTTCTCTTACAAGTAGCATTCGACAAAATACCATGCATTGGAGTTAAATACAAGAGTTTTTCTTCAGTCCATTATGATTTTTAGAATTTGGATGGGTAATGATAGCATTAAATGGGAGGAAAAACAAAGGAGGGAAATCTCTGGAAAGAGAATTACTGGACTTTGCAAATGCACAACTTGGTGCATTTAAGGAGGCAGAAGGACTCATTCAGGGATCAATAACATTCAATGAGAAAGGTGAGTAAAAGCCCATATTAAGGGATTATATAACATACTATGTTTCAAATTTACTCTATGAATACTAGAAAGACATAGGACGTTTTAAGGAGAGTAGCAAGATCACACTTGAATTTTTAAAATTTATCACTGGGGCCAATGAAAAAAATATAATGAAGGAACAGAGGGAACATAGTATTCTGCTTCTCTTTTTTCCTTTCATGCCTTTTCTCTGGCCCAGCCCTTATTTCTTGAAGTTATGTAGTGTCCTATCTTCAAAATGGCTTTCACAGTTCCTTAGAGTCTATATACCCAGAGATGGAAAGAATTAAAGTGAGAAATGATTAGGAACACTGAAGAAAGCTAGAGATGATTTAATTCCTGTCTCTGCAAGGTAAATTAGTTCTATATCATTTGTGGACCCAAGGAAGCAGATGGCATATTCTGAAGGACTGAAGAGATTTTATGTGATGACACTATTTACAGAAGCACAAGTATGGTTAGGGGATCCAACAAGAGAACTGAGGAGCAACTAGGGACCAGCAATAGTAGGAAAGAATAAACCATGCTATAATAAGTCAGTGAAAACTAGAGCATGGAAAAGGAGCCACTTAGGAAAAACTATCCCCCAAAAGAAAGAAGGAAAAGAGGACTGGCATAAACTCTTGCCTGCTCTCTGAGCTACCTGCGTTTCTGATTGGGTCAAAGGGAAAGAACTGGCGATTATATGAACTGTATAAAAGCATTCTAGAGTGCAGAGCAAGACCAGGACAGGAGAACAGATACAGGAATAATAAATACAAGATCTTTCATTATTAATGCCTGAGGAAATGGTGTCAGTATGATACAAAGTCACATGGGTAAGTACACATTTTTCTTCTTAGTGCTTTCATTTTATTTGTCATCCAATAGTAGAAACTAAGCCTACATAAACTATGATATGACCAAGTATGCTAACACAAAAGAATTTTTTAATAGAGGTAAGACTATATCAGATTGATATTCTACATGACATCACAAGGTGAGGAATCCTTCATGGAGATTTAGAAGAAGCAAAGGTGATGGGATTCAAAAACAAAGATGGCAAAGATTTTTACGGTGAAATGAGCAACTGTAGTGTATCTTCTGGAATGTGTTGCTTTAATTTTCTTAGACAACATTTTTTAAACAGCTCCAAGTTCCATGGCAAGTAATGATTTGAAATGCTACTAAGGGCACAAATTTGTGCACAGTTGACTCAACAGGGAACATCACCTGCTTAAATGGCTTCACACACTTTCACTTGCTGTCAAAAACACATTTACTTTCCTAAGAATCTAAATCATCAAAATTCTTGACCTGAAGTATACTGCAAGGTATGACAGCACTGTAGGCTACAGTGATATTCAAGAGTCCAGGGAGCATAGTGTTCTTGGGATATATATCTCCTCCCAAGGGTGAAGGATATGCTATGCCAAGGAGAAACAAATAGAATAAGTGTTGAAACTTTCATCTACTGTATTTGTTCATTAGAAATCACCAAAAACTGGGGCTGGAGAGGTGGCTCAGGGGTTAAGCTTCCGCCTTGTAGGTGGAAGGTCCTGAGTTCGGATCCCAGATCCCACGTATAGACACCAGGCGGAAGCGGGGGCGGCCTGCGCTTCTGGTCCTGGTAGGGCGGAGCCTGTGAATCCCGGGACAGAAGGAGGTGGAGGCGTCCATGGTGGTTCACGAATTCGTCCGTGGTTCTACACATACACAGACACACACACGCGCGCGCACATACACACGCACATGCACACAATTGAATAAATAATAATAAAAAAATTAAAAAAAAAAAAAAAGAAATCACCAAAAACTTTGACATGAAAAGGTATTTTGTTCTTTGGCAAGTACAAGAGAGGAAAGAGAGATGATCTGAAGTAAAGGCCAGCTCCTTCCATGAAAAGCCTCAGAATGAAGTACATCAGCCAATAACAGAGGTAAAGCTGAGGCCCTGGTGGGTCGTAATCAGATAGCACTAACAAATTGGACTTAGTCTTTATCAGACTACTGGGATCCATTCACCCCAGATGAGAGCAATTTGGAGGAAGACACATCCTCCAAATGCAATTGTCTCTACATCCTACTAATATCTTCCATGGGTGATGGAAAAAATTAAACCAGAAAATAGAAAACCCAGGTCTTAGTCCTTGTGTAGTCACTAATTGATCATGTGATCTTGGGCAATACATTCATTAAGTACTTTTTGAATAGCATTATGAATCAGACACCACATCTATATTTGGGGTAGTGAATTAGAATTCCATGGAACTTATGAGACAAACAATAAACAACCAGCATGATATTGTGTAACGATATCTTAACAATGGATGGAAGAATGAAGTAAGGAGTCAAAGGAGAGTTTTCTGGAAGATCCCTCAGACCCTTTAGCCTGTGGTTGCATGGAGTTCAATTTTTCTATGATAGAATAAAGCTAGGAAAAGAAAACCTTGAAATGCTGTCCATAAAATGAGGTTCTATGCTTAAATTTCAGAGAATTGGAAAAAGAAATAGTAGTGTTAAAAAATGAAGGGGGGGGGGAATTTCCAGGGCATAAAGGAGTCTGTTTGTTTTAATGTAACATTCTAAAAACTAAACATAATTATCCCAATTTCTGCCCACCATTTTCAGCATTGTGCAGCCGCTATTTAATGATACATCAAAACACATTCTCTGCCAATCCTTTGGTTGCTTAGGAACAGACAGTCAAGAGCCCAGCTCAGAGACTCCTAAGTCATCATTAGAAGGTTTTGTGCTTTGCTATCAGTAAAATGCTAATTCAGAAAGCCTAATTGATGCCCTCCTCTTAACAAGTTCCAGGAATGAGGACCCACATCCTGCTAATTTGGCTAGGTCCTCTTTATTTGGCTACGTGTGGCTTACGTTAAAATATAAATACAGTACAATCAGCTAGCAACTAGAGCATTTGGTTTCTGAAGGGCTAGTTCTCCTTCTTCAACATGCTCTGTGTTCTTTTCAAACCAAGATAAGAACATTTACCTGCTGCCTATATCTGCTGGGTGCTTTCTACTGTGCAAGCCAGACTATGTCTAACCATGGAACTGTTCCACATCCTTTCCTGTCACGTCTTGGCTTAATGATGCTTGACCTGTGCTTGAAGACAAAAGGAAAAGGAGCTGCTCTGGCTACCGGCATGAGAACCAATGGCAAGTGCCCCTTCAAGGTGTTAAGAAGCCAGCTGCCTTGAAGACCTCTCCATCATGTCACAGTTAGAACCCGAGCTCCTGTCTGCTCTGTTCCCTGACATATTTGCACAGCAACCGGCCATAGTCATCTTCAGTTGGATGCTTCCTGACTTGACCTGGGCACAATGTTGTCCCACATGACTGATAGGTATAGAATTTTCACACCTCTGCTGCCACCATAAGCCAATTAGTCCTGGACATGTCTCCTCCACTGTGGTTTTGACTTACTTCTTTAACATGGCCCTGTGTTTAAAGAGGCTGCTGACCGCTGGCTGTGCTAGGCATGCCTTCTCCTATAGCCAGTCCTTTACCTTGTCCCCATTCTATGGTGGGCAACATGGAATGCTTCAACTTTCTCCCTCACTGTCTCAAAACAGAAACTATGGAGATGAGTCACCTTCTTTTTCTCTGGAGACCACAGGTCTCCACAGGGATGCTAAACCCAGCATCCCTCTTCTCCACCTTGGAGATGGTTTTGCTCATGTTCCAGATGTCCTCATACTTGATGCACTCTGGGTCAGTCCTCTGATGTAGCAGTTGTAAAAATACCTCTAGTAAGGAAATGTGACTGGCCAGAGCCCCAGCTGCTGCACTCTGGAATCTATCACCATGGTTTTATAGGAAGGCCACATTTCCTGAGAATGTTCCCACTGGATAACTGAAGTGAGACAGGCTCTCTTCTGGAAAATCCAAGACTACTCTAACAGGCAACTTTGGTTCCAGAAATCTCCAAAAGGCTTTTTTGAAAATGTCCTGGAGCATCTAGCTGTCTGCAATACTTCCACCTCACTTTCCTCTCCATATCCCTCATGGTCTGTCATCTGCCTGCCTCTCTGTGCCCTTTCCCCACCTTTCTCACAGATGTTTGCTCTAACATTGCCGAAGCAATCATAATAGGTCTTTGCATGCCCTGTGCAATGTCCAACACACTATTGACCTCACAAAGTCTAGCATCTGCTAAAGGCACCAAGATCCTTGGAGACAAAGGATTGACAGCCACAGTAGTGTTCCTATGCTTAAGGGGAGCACAGGAAAGGGTTCAGGGAAATACAACTGGGTCCTTGTACGTCATTGGAGAGGAGGGCCCAGAGGAGAGTCTGGCATGCACATTAAAGGACTCTCTGGGGATTGGGGAGGGAGGCACTGGGGGATGGGGAGGGAGGGGTGAGGGGAGGGGGAGCAGGGGGTTTGAGGGGAGGAGAAGGGAGGGAGGGAAGTAGTGTACCTATTAAGTTTGTATAAGCAGAAATAATATTAAAAAATGTTAAAAAAACATAAAAAAGAAATATGTAGTGTGTTTTTCTCTTTTTTTAATGAAATTGATTTATGGTGTGTGTGTGTGTATGTGTGTGTGTGTGTATCAAAGGGGACTGTGTTCTCTGTGGAAGACCAAGGGTAACTTTGGGAATCATCCTGGATTGCTTCTACCTCCTTTTTGCTTCTTTCTGGGATTTCCCAGGCTCCATCCACCAGTGTCAGAAGTACATGCCACCATAGTTTCTGCCTGGTGGCTTCCCCTTACGTGGGACTTGGGATCCAAACTCAGGACCTTCTGTTTGTAAGGCAGAAGGCTTAATCCCTGAGCCATCTCTCCAGCTCAGATTCAGTATCTTTCTTCAGATACCTTGAAAATTGTCTCATAAAGTCCTTGCTTCACGAAGGGTAAACTCATGGGGTAAAAGAGAAAGGCATCAATAACCGAGGCAGGAAACCTGAGTCCTGTGTTTAACTTGATTTCTGAAGCTAATAACACAACATCTCAGAGTGTGACAGCTATAAAGAAAAGTGATTTATTGTGGTTTATGATTCTGGTTCAAGGTCTAGGGCCACATCTGCTGATGATCCTTTTGCTACAGGAGTGCAGAAATGGTACAGAGCATCAAATTATGACAGGTTGGAAGTGTGTGCAAATTTCTTCTACTCTCTCTTTTCTTATAAAGCCACGAGTACTCATAGGGTTTGACCTTGATGATGTCTTCTAATCACCTAAGGTCCAGGTCTAAATACATCAGCTAAACTTCTCCCACCTTAATCTCACAATGGGACTGTACTTCAACATGAGCTTTAGAAGTCACAAACCATATTTAAGCAACAGCAAATCTCTGATCTTGAGATCTGAGAACCTAAGGAGACTATTTCAGTCCTTAGCGGTCTAAAAAGATTTGCTTTGGACGCTCCAGGCTCCTCTGACATAAGATGGCAGGCCTCTTCTCAATCTCATCTGGGTTGAGAGCCCATAAAGTGGACTTGAGAGTGCTCACAGATCAGACAAGCTTTCTGAACTCTATATTAGAAGCCACTATAGAACTGAGTGTTTGGATGCATCGAAGCCCACTATATTCCATATCTTAAATGCACATTATCAAAGAGCCACAAGTCAAAGGCACTTGTAGGGTTGAACATGTGCAGATGAGACAATAAGGGGACTGTAAGCATTTGTTCTAGTAATATGAGAGTTTCACACAATTTGTGGTGTGTGTGTGCATTTGTGTGTGTGTGTAAGAATTTTGTAATATATAAAGGGAGTCCTTTGGAAACTATTTCAACATTAGTAGAGGAAAGACACATTAATTAGCAAATTTTTTGTTATAGCCTTAGTAATGGGAGACAGGTCATCATTTCATTATTGGATGCACGTGCAAAGTACCAAAAAGAGTAAAAAAAATTGAATTTACAAAGTTCATTCCCTACTTCTTATAGATGGGGAAAGCAAGAAGCAGGAATAAATTTCATGCAATGCATACTGCAACAGCTGGAGACTACCTGGGTCAAGGATTCCTAGGCAAAAGAATACATGATGTTCCAAGACTAGAACAACACATAGCTCCAGGTAGCTATCAGTAGTCAGAAAACACTTTTTACACTGACAGGCTCTCTACACCTGAGAATGAACACAGACAGCAGCAGGACTGCACCTGTTTGAGAAAGAATGCCCTGATTTGAGAAGTCAAGGCCAACTACTTTCATGGAAAGAAGCGTCACCCTTTGTGCTAAGCAGATGTGACCTGGATGTCTTCGTTTCATTAATACTTTGGTGCAAATCTGATGACCTCATCTCCCTGTAGTCCATGATTAATTCTATTTATAAAATACAGCCCATCACATCAAAGTTAATCCTTTTCATGCCAAGCAGGTGCTGCACAGCGATGGGTCAGTCTGTCAGAGGGTTTGAAACTAAATCAGGTTGCAGTCCTTCATAAGGGATTAGTACCTTACTGAGGAGAGATTAAAGGACTGAGACGCAAGAATCTATACTGCCCATTTCCTGGTACTCTGAAGTTCCACTTCAATTTTTATAATTTTCTTAAAAAGGTAAAATTCTTCAAATACCATCAGCTGACACACACACACACACACACATTTTTCATAAATTCTAAGCCTTTGAAAGAACTCTGTTCAAAGGTAAATGTGACCAGTAAGTAAGTGTGCAGTATCTTCAGAATATGGCTTCCAAAAACAGAATGCCCAAGTTTGAAATTCAGTTCTGCCCTTGATCAGTCATAAAATCTTGAGTTAGCTATTTTATTCCTCTGTGTCTCAGTTTCCTCATCATTAAAATAGAATCAAAGAAGTATGTGACTCACAGGGCTATTATAAAGAAATAAGCTAGTGGAGAGAGTGTTTAGGTCACCCACTCACACACACCTGCCAACCACCTCTACATGAGTAAAGTGTCTTTCAGCATAAGTGTCATCATCCCAAGGTATACCATTTTAAGAAGAATGTCATCCCAAGAAGTAAGTTCAAGTGTTTCCTGCCCTTCAGCACTGTTCTGTTTGACTGGTTCCTCTAATTTTATTTCACAGTTAGGTCTCAGGATGGCTAATATTAAGTCTCTGTAGCATTAGGCTTCTGCAGCATTAATACCCTTTAACTTAATGACTCTCATAAGTACCTTGTGAACTGAATGCTGATTCGAGGATCCTAATTTCCCAGTGTGTAAATGAGGTCACATTAACAGAAATAGCTCAAATTTCACTGGGTTATGATTCCACTTGTCCTCCACATCCCCAGTTTCTCGCAGGCATCTCCTCCCACCTCCAAGGACTCAGGAGGCTACAGGGATAGAAACAAGTGTTCACCGTAAATCTGTCCCTCTGGACACGGGGTCTTCATTTCAAGGTTCCTCAAGACCTCATTATCTTTTCCCCCAGTGTCATGCCTATACCCTGGGCTTACACATCAGTAGAAACTTCTCAGTCAGGCTTTTGATGGAGACCAAATGATTCTTAAAGCTCCTTATAGATTCACTCATAGAGTTCACATTCTACTAGAGCCCACACATGGGTGAAATAAGGGACCCAGTCCAGAATTCAAATGCAAAAGGTAGACAACTCTACAAATGAAATTCTGCCTCTTCTGCAATGACTGCTACTTTCACGCTGAGTCCCTGGCATAGATGTTCCAACAGAACCTCAGTTCTCATGCCAATGGCTGACCACTGCTGGATCTGGCCTTGTGTCTGACCTAAGTCAGAATCCTAAACCTGCAAGAGAAAATCAGAATCCCACACACTGGACCATTAATACAATTAGGGTATTTTTTCTTTTTTTTTTCTTAATGGAAATAATAGTAAGTTATTAAATGTGTAAGCATTAACTAACCAAAGCATAGAGCACTTATCAGAAATGCTAATCAAAGCTTCTGGCCCACTGAAGTCTTTCTGGCTGCTTATTAAAAAACTATCCTATAGCCTCTTTTAGAAAGAACCAAGCAGTGCTGGAAACTTACTGATCTGCAGACAAATAACACTCAATCATTTTCTGTTTTTTCTTCCTCATAAATGGAATGTGAAAATGAGTTTGGAGGCAGAAAAATGCCACAAGGGGAGTTTTGGTTTTTCACCAGCAAGCTTTTTGGATATAACAGCTTGGAGCTTTTCTTATTGCCACCAACAGATGGGACACAAAATCCACCAATGAGTCATTATGGTCTTTGGTTGTTATTTTTCCTATAGTTCAGCTGGAACACATTCAGAAAAATAAGACACGATTCTGCAGCAGGTTTGCATGATAATTTGGGAGGGCAATCCAGACTTTTTCCCACTTGTCTATGTCCCATTGCACTGAAAACTGAGCCTCTCTACAGTTTTATTTGGACTTCCCTAGGAGGAATGCAACTTGGCAAACTACAATGACACTGGGCTACAAATGGTTTATAGAAACGCCAATGATCCCACATGGGAGCTGGTACATCTACCATTCTAACTAGATTGCCTTGGCTGTGCTAGCAGTAATACGGGAGCATGTATGCAGTTATCACTAAAAGGCTTTTCATACTGTGACAGTCAGATCCCCTGGTGCTCAGACATTGCATTCATTTTCTAACTCATTTATCATGTGAATGAAATGAGAGAATAATAGGATCTGTTCCTCATAGTTATCTATCATTTAGTGAGGACATGATGTTCAAATTTGGGGGATGGAAAAAGAAAGATAAATAAAAGGCTTATCAGTCCTCACATCTGACAGTTCCAGCACCTCATGACCCCCTACGTCACTAAAAGGCTGTATCGCAATACATAGATTTTGGAGAAAAAGGGAGGAGGAATCTAAAAAGCCCACAAGGCAGGGCATCTTCAAAACGCCCTTTTTATTTTTATCTCCTATTAGATAAAAAAAATTTACCTATGTTTTTATTTTAAAAATCATAA
Source organism: Typhlomys cinereus (assembly GCA_023101885.1). Lineage (NCBI taxonomy): Eukaryota > Metazoa > Chordata > Mammalia > Rodentia > Platacanthomyidae > Typhlomys > Typhlomys cinereus. The sequence goes on along the minus strand of JALPQD010000221.1, from coordinate 409,663 downwards.
AACACCATACCTATTTACTCTGTAAATTTACTTTGAAGAACTTACTCTGAAAAAAATAAGAAATGTGAATAAATGCAAATACTCAAGTTGTTCATAATTGTGATGCTAAAGCAGTGAAAAAATGGAAACAACCTAAATTTCATTAAGTATAGATTCCTTAACTAAGTTATAATAAAGACATTAAGAAACCATTTCAATAAATGAAGAAATACTTAGCAATATTAATTGAAAAAACAGTTTAAAAAGGTAATTTTACTAATCTCATAGAATTTGACAGGTTAAAAGAAAACTTATGTCAAATATCAAACACTGCTCCAACCTTTAACGAGCATTCCATTAATAATTACAAAATAATAATAATTAGTAATTATTTGTAGTAATTATTCTTTCTAAACAGAATTTTAAATTATCATTTCTTTTCTACATTTTTATACTTAGATAATTCAACATGAAATACATATAAAAACTACAATAAAAAATCTTTAAGAATTTGAATAATGAGGTAACTTTCTTGCTTTTGATTGTATTGACTTTGTTTCTTTGATATACAATAAAATAATCAAACAGCTTAGAGTAGAAGAAATTGCCAGCATTTAGGAAAAATAAAACAGATGCTAAAACCACAAAAACTTGTGCCAAATAGAAACAGTTTACAAATACATACTCAATGAAATATCTCATGTTTTAATTTCTTCTTCAATTATATATATATATGTCTCCTCCCATTGAACAATTCAACCAAACACTTCTAACATAGTTTTCCATGTGTAAAATGCTTGCTTTCTAGTTTTTTCACTCTTTCTAGTGCATATGACTTATCTATGGAATAGAAAGACAGGGAAAACAAGACAAACTCCTCTTTCCTCTGTGCAATTTAATATTTTTTAATATTTCATTTTAATAAATATTTAGTTTTTTTAATTACAAACATAATGAGCAGCTGTCCCTGACCCCTTCTTCCCTTCTCCCTCCCTTTTCCACCCTCCACTAAAAATAGGGCTGTTACATCCAGAAACTTACTACAATGAGATTTCTCCTTACCAGACCTGCACTAACATTTTCTTTAAATCTTACAATAATACCATGAAATAACTTGCTTATTCCCTGTTTACCAATTATAAAACTGAGCTTCAGAGATCACACATCATTTTCTGAAGCCCATCAAGAGAACCAGGATTCAACCCATATCTTCCAATTCCCTATAGCCAGAATTCTTTTAACTGCACCAGAAGTTTTTTTTTTCCAAATAAAGACATTTTGTTGGATTTCACTAATTTTTATGAACTTTTTTCATATTTTAATGTGTCTGAAAACAAGAAACATCTGAAAACTGATCTCATTGAGGAAGTGGTAGAGATGCAACTCTGGTCATCTGCATATTTTCATCCAGACTTGTAAACACAGTGCCAATGACTTGAAAAAAAAATTCCAGAAGTGTTAGTGGAGGATTATTCCTGGAAACATTGTCCAACCAACTTTTAATAGCACAAAGAAAATTATCATGGGAACACAGGTATAGGGGATTCTGATTTCACATGCAAAAAGGTTTTTTGGAATACATTATTCCTGTCATTTACTACCCTAAAAAAGATGACAAGAGTGTTTTCAGTAAGTATTAACAAATTGATAAACCCAAATAATAAGAAAATATGACATTGGTTATTTTTAGCTATTTTTCTTAGTGATATAATAAAACTGATGCATCTTATAATCTGTATCACCTTGCATTCAGAGCAAAGCACAATAACCACAGAACTTTTGGATTGACTAGTTCTACACATCACTGCCTTCACATGAAATTTCAACCCAAATAGCTTTCCAAGGGAGCTGGCAACTCTCTTTTTCAACGGGAAAAGACTCAAGTCATCAGGGACTCGTTGAAAACTTGGTCATTGGAACCATGTTTTGGAACTTCCTAAATGACATCTAAGGGATTTAACATTTCATGGACCAAAAACTCTTGACACCCAAACCTTTTAGGTCCAAACTAGATCCAAATGATAAGGGTTTTGGAATGAGACTCCTTTGCTTTCCAGACCACCAATATATTGGCAACAAGACCTCAAATTAATTACATAAACTTTCTGTGCCTTTGTTTCCCTATCAAAAAATTTTACTAATCTCATAGAATTTGACAGGTTAAAAGAAAACTTATGTCAAATATCAAACACTGATCCAACCTTTAATGAGCATTTATTTTGCTGTGGGAAAGAATAAGACTAAAAAATCATAGATTTACTTTGAAGACTTTTCCTCCAGTTCTCAAAAAACAAATATGATCTACAACCTGTTATCACTGATGACAGATATTTATTGGACACTTTCTCTGTGGAAGACGCCCTTAGGAGTTTATCATCTACTGGAGGAATGAGACATAGACAGCAGTAAAATAACAACAATGCAGGACAGTAAATTAAATGTTGTAGAAAACACCACTTTGTACTTCTAGAAGAGAAGGAATTGCTTTTTATCAAGAATGAGCAAAAAAGCTTTCCAGAGGAAATAGGTTTTGGGAGTTCACAGCAGATGTTACTAAGAAAAGCAAATAAGGAGACACTGCAGTTCTGTGAACATAAGTGACCTACTCAAGGTCATGTTTTAGTGAACATTCTTTGTAGGTCAACAGGAATATAGATCAACATCACTTTGGAGGAGAGCAAGGGAGAAGGGTGACATTTTCCCGAGGACTTGTCAAGTGTATTTAGCAATAGGTCAGCCCAGAAGGGAAGTGAGATCTTCAACAAAGAAGATTAAAAAGCTGTTAAAGGAGTAGGCAGGCAGGAGAAATGGCTCTTCAGATTAAGACAGCTGAACTCAGGAGGTAACAGCAAAAGAGAAAAGAGGTAGGTAAAAGTAACTAGTAAAGAGTTAAAGGTTAAACAGTCTTATGCAAAATGAGAAGAATTTGATATAATCTAAAATTTTGATATAATTTGATATAATTCTAAAATTCTCTGACTCTTTTAAGTTAATTCAATAACAATAACAAAAACAATTAATTTATGACTTAGACCTAAGGGGAGAATTGACAGGCTGAGTAAAAGTGATATACAATAATAGTGAGGCTTAAAAAACAAAAGCCACCATGATCATTTGCTGAGATGTAAATAAAGCCCAGAAAAATTCAATCTCATGAAAAGTGATTCATTTGCTACAGAGTGGGAGAGAAATGATTCCAGAAATCTACCTTTTTATTATCACTATTATAGTTACAGGATAGAACTGTTGTAGGATTATTAATATTGATGTTTGTTCAAGATTATATTATATATATATAAACTTCTGTGAAGTTTTTAAAGTTTTTTGTATAACCCTAAATGAATGGCAAGAGTTCAACCAGTTATTGTGATTTAAGACCTCATTTGTATTAGTCACTCTCCGAATGTCTAATTGCAACAGTTCATGGGAAGCAATAAAAGATGAGCAAGTTTTTTCAGCCGAATGTTCCCTAAGATGGTCTATTTGGGCATTTACTTTCACAAATCAAATAGATTATTACAAACATACACACAAAAGTTTTATTGAGGCTATCAAACAACTAAAATTATACCACAGAGGGTATCAAAATGTTGGTTTAAACAGTTTATTAGAGACTGAAAACTTAGAGCAGATACAGAAATTATTTAGGTTACTCTTAAAACATTTAAAGTTGACACTGACACTCATGGTTGTCTCCCACCCCTGGTCCACATATGTGAAACAGAATACATTAGCTGAATTTTCTCATATTAATGTTTCTACATTTAGGGCCAACAGTCCTCTAAATAAAGAAATTAAAGAAATAACTTTTCTAGAGCAGCTCTATTTCCAAAGTAAGAGCTTTTAATGTTCTGTAGACAAATTTGGTTGTTTCAAAATCCACAATTATACCCCTTTAATGGTTAAAATCAATTCTATAGATAATATCTATTGTATTCAAGACAGTCAGAAACACATACCAAAGAAAAAAGCCTGAGACCAAACACAAAATGTCCAAGTCACATTGTAAATCCACAAAATACAACAGGACAAAAAAAAACTCCTACCAAAAACATCAAACCCATAATGATAGATTTTCAACCCAGAATAACTACAGTCAACTGATTTTTGACATAGGTGACCAGAAAAATTAAAAAAGTACATCATCTTCAACAAATGGTATTAACAAAACTGGATATCTACATACAGAAGATTGAAATCTTACCTGTCACCCTGCATGCAAATCAACTCCAAATGGATGAAGGATTAATATTAGACCAGAGACTATGGAAACCCTACAAGAAAGAGTTGGGAATTCCTTCAAACTGATTGGCCTACACCAACATTTTATAAACAGGACCCCAATTGCACAAGAGATAGGACCAACACTCAACAAATGGAATTTCTTGAAATTAAAGAGCTTCTGTTCAGCAAAAGATTATTGTTAACTGAGCAGAAGGACAATTCACAGAATGGAAGAAAATCTTCACTAGCCACACACAATAACCAGAGTACACAAAGAACTCAAAAATTAAACACCAAGGAGGTAAGCAGTCCAATTAGAAAATGAACCATCAACCCTAAAATAATTTTTTCCAGGTCAAAATTAAAATGTTTAACAAATAGCTTTAAAAATGCTCCACGTTCCTAGCCAATAGGGAAATGCAAACCAAAACCACCCTGAGATTATCATTTCACCCTATTCAGAATGGCTAAAATCCAAAACACATACAACAATCAATGCTGCAAAGGATACAGGAAGAGGGGGACCCTTATACATTGTTGGGAGGAATGCAAACTTATACAACTGCTCTGGAGATTGGTATGTCGGTTCCTAAAAAAAAGTTACAAATTGAAATTCTATATGGCCCAGCTATACCACTCCTAAAGAATGTTTCATCTTACTATAGAGACACATGTACATCCATGTTTATTGTAATTCTGGTCACGATAGCAAAGTCATGGAATCAGACTAAATGTCCAATGGTAAACAAATGATAATGAAAATATGGTACATATACACAATGAATTACTATTCAACTATCAATAAAAATGAATTAATGACAATTGGTGGTAAATCAGTGGAGTTGGAAGAATTTATATTGAACAAAGTATCCAGACACAGAAAGACAGACATCACATGTTTTCCCTTATAAGTGAAACCCAATACTAAGCCCTCGAAATCGTATACTCAAGGGGAAATTTCTATAATATCCACTATAATCTCAAAGGAACATAACTTGGCAGGTAAGGGGAAGAAGACACCAAGAGGGTGGAGACAAAGGAACATAAATAGATAAATATTACCACCATGGAATAAAAGCCTATAAGGGAAGGGAAGTAAGGTGAAAGGTCTTAATAAGGATAAGGAAGGGAAAAAAGCAAGTGACTGAGGGTTAAAAAGACAGATCAAGAGCTTAACCCAGTATTGAACACTGTAAACTTCTACAACTCCAGTAAAAAATATCTATGGGAGTAACAAAGATAGGTAAGACCTATGGGAAAGCAATTACTCTCTGAATGGGTTCTGATCTCCTTAATATCAGGGGAATCATGCCTGGTACTGTAAACCGACCTAAATAACAGTAGAAGGTAAGTAAATGAAGAGGAACAGATACCCTAGTGATAACTGTAAAAGATTAATTATATACTACCATCTAAACACTCCTTTATTTAACTTTTAGATAAGAAAAACTCTCAGAACTCAACCAAGTTGCACCCTACCACAATGGAAGACTAGTGAGGAAGAAAACCCATCAAGTTAGAGTACAGAATATCAACAAACCTGTCATACTCATCCCTAATCAGCCCATCAAAATCGAATCTCACACCAAGTTTAGGGAACCTCAGGGGAAATGTGGCAGTAAGATTTTAAGAGACTAAAGGTGGGATGAGTTACTCCTGACCAACACTCTCCAGCCAAGACAGGACAGCTGTCTGCAATGAGAACTTCTGCGATCAGACCTACGCAATGGCTGACTTACATCAACATTTCCCCCAAGGACTAAGTAGGATCTTAGAAGAAGCAACTGCTCTAAGAGCATATCAGGGGAAGGCTCTGGACAAGGGAAGAGGAACTTCCCCACTTAGAACACAACTGTTCCTTCTGAAGAGCCACTTAAAGTTCAACAGAAATCTGACTCCCTATCAACACAGGCACCTCGAAGGGAGTCCTGTGGGTACACACAAGCAGGGACAGGAGGGGAGCATGGGACAGAACAAGGTGGATGAAGGGAGGGAAGAGTGGGAGAAGAGTATATTGGTGGGGAGGGTGGGAGAAGAGGGTAGTGGGTAGAGAGAGGATTAGGGCAAAGACATAAAATCAGTTTGTTTGTAAATGAATAAAGAAGTAATTTTTAAAAATCACACATTCAGGCCCTCTCATGAAAAGAGTTAATGACAGTCACTCCTCCCCATTGAATCTTAAAAAAATAAAACTCCTGAAAGTGAAGATGTGTCTGTAAGAATTAAATTGCCTTGAAGAGCAGCATTTTAAACTAATAGCCAAGGTAACACTCACAGACAAAACACTTGACCTGTGAAACATCTCTTGCTTGCTTTTAATGACTCTCCTAAACCTGGGAGTTTGTCATAATCACTCCTTCTTATTGAAGTAATGGTAAATTAATCTTTCTACTCTGTGGGGGAAAAATGAATGTACCTGAATACACCCTTAAAGTTATGTCCTGAAAATCAATTTTCCTTGATAAAAGATGATAAATCAGTCTCTAAGAATTTTGATTCTCCATTTTGAAATGTTAGTCAAGACAGAAGATAATTTTAAAACCTAATCTGATGGAAAGAAATAAAACTGAACAGAAAAAGCTTGGTCGGTGTACCATTAGAGACATTCCTTGCTTCACGTAGAGACCACCACCCAGTCCCTGCTCAGGAGTAGGATGAGGTAGGAGAAAAGAATAAAGAGAGGGAGAGAAAAGGAGAAAACAGGATAAGTATTTTATTAAAATAACAACTGGTGGCTCTGGAGAGAGAGCGCAGTATGCAAGGTGTCTGTTCACAAACCTGATGACCAGAGTCCAATCCTCAGAAGCCCACGTGGTGGGAGCAGATGATCAGAGAACTGACTTCTGAAGGTTGTCCTCTGACCTCTACCCCGTGTGCCATGGAATACATACACGCTTGTGTTCTCTCTTTCTCTTTCTCTCCTTCTATAATAAATGAATGAATGAATAATTAAGTAAAATAGTATGTTGCTTTTAAAAAATAAATAACAACTGTTATTGTTTTAGCTACTGAGAATACTCTGTATTAGTCAGAGTTCTCTGAAGAAACAGAATCTACAGAATGTAGTATATATAAATAAGTTTATTAAAAAATTAACTCACAATAAAATTAGTGTCCTTCAAGGTAGCCGCCTGCAGCAGCCTCTTTCCTGGCTGGAATGTTCCACAAAGCCGAAAGATCCCAAGAGGGTCTCAAGCCTTTCCTCCTCTGGAGGGTCAAAGACGCTGGGTTCTGACGTAGGTGAAGAACAGCTGGGCTCCGATGTCAGCGATGAAGAGCGAACAGCAGCAAGGCCCAAAGACCAGGCCCCAAAGACAGCGGGAACAGCAACGACGTGATAGAAAAGGTGAAGCTCCAATTCAGCCAAAGACGGAGAACCAGCAGCAACAAAGGCCAGATGCTCTAAAGGCGAACAACGTGCAGAGTGGACTGCACAGCAAGATCTACGCCAGATAAGGAAAGAGCAAGTCCCTCCTCCTTGCACCTCCTATTGGTCCACCAATGGAAAAGTACCACCCATTATGGGCTGGTTCTCCACAGCAATCAGTCAAGTACCTGCAGACTTATATCAGGGGCCATTCAGACCATTAACCTTCCACAGCTGCACCCCAAATGGTCTACAACTGTCAAGTTGACGTCAAAATACAACCATAATACTTACAAACCCCCCTTTTTTTCAGCAAGCCAAGTTTCAACTCAAATGAATATTTAAAGACCCATCATAAACATCTTCTTAAAACACAACATCCAAGTTCAAATCCTGGCTACTGTGATCACCCATTCATGTCTTCACATTTCTGTTCTTCAGTTTCCTTACCCATAAACTAGAAATAACAGTGCCTTCTTATAGTTATAAAGTGTTTAAGGCAGTAAGTATTTAGTCATGCTAATCATGTTATGCATATTTATAGATTAAGAAGACACTAGAAAATAGGAAAGATTCCTAGAATGTGTTAGGAAAAGAGTTTATGAAAATAGCCATTGATTGCTGTTTACTAAATCTTTTTATATTTCAATACTGTCGTAAAAGATTTAAATACATTAATTTGTTTGATTCTCATAGGAATCCTATAATGTAGAAACTATCATTTTCTCCATTGCTGTAGAGAAGGACCTAAGTAAGGTTCATGAGAACTGCTCACAGACACTCAGTTAGGACTGAGAGTCAAGAAAGGATTATTTTACTCAAAACAGACATTTAAATATTAAACATTTAAATACATGAGCCTTATTTCCAGAAAATTTTCTAATAAGTTTCCTATATTTGTCTTCTTGTCTATTCTGATCTTCTTTGAAGTAAATTTATGTTGGCAGCTATGTTTCAAATATTAGCCAACAATATGCAGCCAAAATATCCCCCAATATATGAATTAATAAGAGGCAATACATTAATGATCAATCATAGTTGTGTATCTTTCAATGCTAAAAATATTTTTAAGATCTGAGACTAATATAATGTCAATTCACTTCATATTGAAAATATCTATGCATTCAGCTATATGTGTTGATTTTTAAAAACCTTAAAACTGGCTTTACTTAATTTTGTTGTAGAACATAATTAGACTTCAAATGGATACAAAAAATAAAGAATTATTAAAATATGATTTATACTGAAGTTAACTGAAAGTCACTGTCTATGGAGATATCTTTCATTATTTAAATTCCTTGTGAATATTCTATCACTATTTGTCAAAAATACTCCATTTCCTATACTAAGATATTAGGTATATCCTTGTTTGCCTTAATTTTGCTCTATTATTTCTCATGTAACAACAATACATTGAACAATTATTATATGTAAGACACAGATAAATATAGCCTCACATATTCACCTCAACAGATCCCTCAACTCTTGTGAAGAGTTTCTTCTACCTCACGGCATAAAATCCTGTACATGATAAAAGTCATGACTATGTTTCCCCAGTAAGGAAACTGGTCCTACAGCTTCCTCAGCTGCAATGCTCATGTAAGGCAGCAGGGAATCATACAGTCACATGCAAATAAAACAATCTAACTGAATATCAGAAATAACCCTATGATAAAACAAGTACATTGAGGGACTTTTTTGAGACAGGTCTCATACCTCCTAGGCTGGCATATATAAATAATTTCCTACTCATCCAAGAATGACTTTGAAATCCTGTTGTTCCTCTCAAGTGTTGAGATTCCAGGCATGCACCACCATGTCTGACTTTAGGGAGGCATTTCAACATACCCTTATCACAAGTCAGTGAGCAAACATCAGAGCGTCTCATATCTACTCTAGCTATATGCAGAATATATGTTTAAAATTATCACACTATACCTAATAAATATATTTTGATAAAATAATTAGTAATACATGTATATAAATAAATCAATGAATTCAGTAGCAAAAAAAGTATAAATTGAGAGAAGATATGACCACAAAATAAAAAGTTTTATGTCTTAGTTACAAAAAATCATACCTAGGGCTGGAAAGGTGGCTCAGGGGTTAAGCCTCCGCCTTGCAGGTGGAAGGTCCTGAGTTCGGATCCCAGATCCCACGTATAGACGCCAGGCAGAAGCGGGGGCAGCCTGCGTTTCTGGCCCTGGTAGGGCGGAGCCTGTGAATCCCGGGGCAGAGAAGTGGAGGCGTCCATGATGGTTCCCGAATTCGTCCGTGGTTCTACACACACACAGATGCGCGCGCACACACACATACGCACACACACACACACAATTGAATAAATAAAAATTTAAAAAAAAAATCATACCTAAAACAGACTTTCCTCGCCCGCCAGGGTTGCCTGACACACTCACCCCCCTGCTCACCCCACAAGTTCCAGGTAACCCACTCGTCCCAGCTCCTCCCACCAGCCAGTCTGAGCAGGTGCTGCTCCAGGCGGGGAAGGAACCCAAGGTCCCCAGTTTATTTGCATAGGACTCCAGCACCTGTGCCCTTTCCCCACCCACCTGGGTCGCACAATCGAGCAAGGTCACACTGCACCCCATTCCAGGGAGGACACACTGATCATCAGAATTCAACACAGTCCAAAGAACACCCAAGTAAAGCTCTAGGAGACAAAGGCCACCCTTCTGAAATCTGCGAAATTCATCCTATCACAATGGAGAGATTCTTCACATCCAACCCAAAGATAAGTAAACCTCCCTTTTTACCATCCTGTTCCTTTCAGTTATTAGCTACTGTAGAGTAACTTTTCCACATAGCCACCTGAACAAGCCTAACATGCATATTCATGGAATACCAAAGCAAGAATCCCAAAATACTACACCTGAGGAAATTTTTCAAACTATCATCAAGAAAAACTTTCCCCATCTAAAAAACGTGAGGCCCATCCATATACAAGAGGCATTCTGCACCTCAAACACATATGACCAAAATAGAAACTCACCATGGCAAATAATAGTTAAAACACTCCACATTCAAGACAAAGAAATAGTGCTGAAAGCTTCAAGGAAAAAAAAAGTCACTTTTAAAGGTACATATTAAAATAACAAATGACTTCCCAATGGAAACAGTAAAAGCAAGAAGAGCTTGGAGAGACGTACTTCAAGTATTGAGTGAGCAAAAATGTCAACCTAGGCTGATATACCCCCGCAAAAGTATCCGTCATGATCAAGGTAGAAAAAGTATCCGTCATGATCAAGGTAGAAAGAAAAATTTTCTAGCACAAAGACAACTTGACAACTTGAAAGCATACATGTCTACCAAACCAGGCCTTCAAAAAATGCTAGAAATGATAATCAAGCTTGAAGGAAAAAACAAGCGTATCCAGGGGAACAGAAGGGAAATATAATACCACCAAAACCTAAAAGCCAAACAATACACTTACAAAAGCCACTAAACATAAAAAATGTCCAGATTAAAAATAATTTCTCCACTATAACATTAAATGTCAATGGAATTAACTCACCGATCAAGAGACCCAGATTACAAACTTGGATTAAAAATCACAACCCATCAGTCTGCTGCCTGCAGGAAACTCGTCTCACCACAAAACACAGACACATCCTAAAAATAAAAAGCTGGTCCAAAATTCTGCAAGCTAATGGAACCAGGAAACAGGCAGGGGTAGCCATTATGCTATCAGACAAAGTGGACTTCAAACCAAAAAAAAATTCATAAGAGACACAGATGGATACTACATTTTAGTCACAGGTACAATTCACCAGGAAGACGTCACAATACTGAACATATATGCACCTAATACAGGCCCCTCCACATTCATTAAGCAAACTCTATAGCATCTAAAGCGAGAAAACAACCCCCAAATGATAATTCTTGGGGATCTCAACACTGCCTTTCAACATGGGATAGATCAACAGGTCAAAAGCTTAACAGAGACACTTTGGAACTTAATCAAACCCTTACTGAAATGGACCTTACAGATCTCTATCAAACTATTCATCCACACACCAAAGAATACACATTTTTTTCAGAAGCACATGGAACTTTCTCCAAAATAGATCACATATTGGGCCACAAAACGTATCTCCACATATACAGGAAAGTTGAAATTCTAGCCTGTACCCTATCAGACCACCATGGTCTAAAGGTTGACATCTGCAACACAACAAAAAACAAAAAATACACTAACTTCTGGAAACTTAACACTACGATGCTGAATGAGAATTGGATTCAGGAAGAAATTGAAAAGCAAACTCAAGATTTCCTGACAGCAAATGATAATGAAAATACAACTTACCAAAATCTTTGGGACACAATGAAAGCTGTCCTAAGAAGTAAGTTCATAGCTGTTAATGCCTACATCAAGAAATTGAAACATCACTAATAAATAACAATGCAGCTTAAAGCTTTAGATACGCTAGAGCAATCTGATCCCAAAAGCAGTAGAAGAGAGAAGATTAGCAAAATAAGGGGAAAATATCCAAAATTGAGATAAGGAAAATGATACAGAGAATTAACCAGTAAAAAAGCTGGTACTTTGAAAAAATAAATAAGATAAATACATCTCTAGCTAAATTAACCAAAAACAACAGAGAGAAAACCCAAATTAACAAAATTAGAAATGAAAATGGAGTTATCACTACCGATATCTAAGAAATTCAGAGAATTATAACATCATATTTCAAAAACTTATACTGTGTGAAATTTGACAACACAAAAGAATGAATTCCTAAGTAAGCACAGCTTATCTAAATTGAATCAGGAATTTTTGAATTACTTAAATAGTCCTATAACATATGAGGAAATTGATGAAGTAATCTCAAATCTTCCCACCAAAATATGTCCTGGACCAGATGGATTCAGCACAGAGTTCTATCAGACATTTAAGGAGCTAATAACACCAATACTCCTTAAACTGTTCCATCAAATAGCAAAGGAAGGAACACTACCAAATTCCTTCTATGAAGCCAATATTGTCCTAATCCCAAAACCTAATAAAGATACACTTAAAAAAGAAAACTATAGGCCAATCTCTCTGATAAACACAGATGCAAAGATTCTCAAAAAAGTCTTATCAAATCGGATTCAAAAACATATCAAAAACATTGTCCATGGGGATCAAGTAGGCTTTATCCCAGGCAGCATATGCAACATATGGTTCAACATATGCGAATCAATAAATGTAATTCACCATATAAACCAATCCAAAATCCAAGACCACATGCTACTCTCGATAGATGCGCAAAAAGCTTTTGACAAGATCCAACAGCCCTTTATGATCAAAACCCTACAGACAATTGGAATGGGAGGAACCTTTATCAATATAACAAAAGCTGTATACAACAAATCAACAGCAAAGATTTTACTCAATGGGGAAAAATCTTGAAGCATTCCCGTTTCGATCAAGGAACTAGACAAGACTGTCCTCTCTCACCACTTCTATTCAATTTTGTACTTGAAGTCTTAGCTGAAGCCATAAGACAAGAAAGTGAGATAAAAGGGAATCAAATCGGCAAGGAAGAAGTCAAGTTATCTCTGTTTGTAGATAACATGATCATATACCTGAGTGATCACAAAAATTCCACCAGGAAGCTCCTGGAACTAATACAGGAGTTCAGCAGGGTGGCAGGATACAAAATAAATTTACAAAAATCAGTGACTTTCCTATATGCCCAGAATGAAAGAGGCAAAAAAGCCCTGAAAGAAACAATCCCATTTACTATACCACCTAAAAAAATAAAATACCTTGGTATAAACCTAACCAAGGAAGTAAGAGACCTATACAATGAAAACTATAAAACCCTGAAGAAGGAAATTGTGGAAGACACCAGAAGGTGGAAACTCCTCCCATGTTCCTGGATTGGCAGAATCAATATCACAAAAATGGCCATCCTACCAAAGGGAATACACAGATTCAATGGTATACTAATCAAAATCCCAAAGCAATTCTTTAAAGAAGTTGACCTCACAAAGTCTAACATCTGCTAAAGGCACCAAGATCCTTGGAGGCAAGGGATTGGCAGCCACAGTAGTGTTCCTATGCTTAAAGGGAACACAGGAAAGGGTTCAGGGAAATGCCACTGGGTCCTCATCGGAGAGGAGGGCCCAGAGGAGAGTCAGGCATGCACAAGAAAGGACTCTCTGGGAATTGGGGCGGAAGGCACTGGGGGATGGGGAAGGAGGGGTGAGGGAAGGGGGAGCAGGGGGTTCGGGGGGAGGAGGAGGGAGGAAGGGAACTGGTGTACCTATTAAGTTTGTATGAGCTGAAATAATAATAAAAAATGTATTAAAAATGAATAAAACAACATATTGGCTAGCAAAAAAAAAAAAGAAGTTGACCAAACAATCTCAAAATTCATGTGGAGGTGCAGAAGACCCAGGATAGCAAAAATAATGCTGAGTAACAAAAACACTGCTGGAGGTATCATCATACCAAACTTTAGTCTATACTACAAATCCATAGTTGTAAAAACAGCCTGGTATTGGCTCCAAAATAGACACACGGATCAATGGATAAGGGTTGAAGACCCAGATATAAGCCCACATAACTACAGCCATTTGATCTTTGACAAAGAGGCCAAAAAAATCCAATGGAAAAAGAACAGCATCTTCAACAAATGGTGCTGGGAAAACTAGATATCCACATGCAGGAGATTAAAACTGGACCCGTACTTGGCACCGTGTACAAGACTTAATTCCAAATGGATCAAGGACCTTGATATAAGGCCAGAGACTATAAAAATCTTAGTTGAAAGGGTAGAGAACTCCCTCGAGATGATTGGACTAGGCAAACAGTTCATAATTGGAAATCCAACAGCACAGTCAATACAACCAACACTCAACAGATGGGATCTTGTGAAATTAAAGAGCTTCTGTTCAGATAAAGAGATTGTAACTCAAGCACAAAGGCAACCCAGAGAATGGGAGAAAATCTTCACTAACCACATATCTGATAGAGCTCTACTGTCCAGAGTGCACAAAGAACTTAGAAAACTAAACAGCAAGGAAACAAATGGCCCAATTAAAAAATGGGCCTTGGATCTTAAAAGAAACTTTACCAGGGATGAAATTAAAATGTCTAACAAATATCTTAAAAAATGCTCCACATCCTTAGCCATCATGGAAATGCAAATCAAAACCTCCCTGAGACATCATCTCACCCCAGTCAGGATAGCAAAAATCCACAATACAAACACCACCAAATGTTGGAGAGGATGTGGAGAGAAGGGAACTCTCCTACATTGCTGGTGGGAATGCAGGCTTATACAACCAGTCTGGTGAGCCATCTGGCAATTCTTAAAAAAGTTAAAGATTGAAATGCCATATGACCCTGCAATTTCACTTTTGGGAATAATCCCCCATACAGCAAAAATTCACCTTGATAGCACAAGCACAACCATGTTCATAGCAGCACTGTTAACAATAGCAAAGTCATGGAATCAACCCAAATGTCCAACAGTTGACAAGAGGATAAGGAAAACGTGGTACTTTTATACAATGGAATACTACTCAGCCATCAAAAATGATAAATTAATGCAATTTGCTGGGAAATGGATGCAATTAGAAAACAATATATTGAGTTAAGTATCCCAGACACAGAAAATTAAGTGCCATATGTACTCCCTAATAGGTGGATGCTAGTACCAAACCCACATAGTGACACACTCAAAGATAAATCTGTGTAATACCTATAGTAATTGCAAAGATTATAATCAGGGATGGAAGAGGAAGGAGGACCCCACCAGAGACAAGGAGAGAGGGGATCATTCTACAGCAGAGAACATAGGCCACCATCAAGTACTGCAACCTTTTATCTCTGGCCAGGGGGTGACATCCAATATCCATCAGGATGGAGCCAAAGGTGGTGCAGGAGCAGCAAAACTGAAGAAAAAAAAGTCAACAAACCATAATTCAGAAAACCAGAGACTCTATATCAACCACCTGGAACCAGGACAGCCTAATCTCTCCCCATCCTAAAGCTCAGGGAAATTTGTGGCAGAGGGGGCGCTAAAATTTTAAGAGCCTAAAGATGGAGAGGAGCAATGATATGCAAGATAATCTGTACAAGTTAGGACCAAAGTAATCATAATAGGAGTTTGCATGACCTATGCAATGACCAACATATCATTGAACCCCCAAAGTCTAGCATGGATCACAGGCACTAGGATCCTTAAAGGCAAGGGATTAACAGCCACAATAGTGTTCCTATACTTGAGGGGAACACAAAAAAAGAGCTATAGGCAATGCCACTGAGTCCTTATATCTCATCAGAGAGGAGGACCCAGAGGGAAGTTTGACATGCACAGTAAAGGATGCTCCAGAATGGGGTGGCGGGGCACTGGGAAAAAGGGAGATGGGGAGAAAGGAAAGGGAAAAGGGGGAGGGAACAAGAGGGTCCAGGGAGGGACGAAGGGAGGGAGGGAAAGGAATGGGGTACTTATCAACTTTGCATGAGTGGAAAAAAGAAATGAAAAAAAAAAAAGATTCATCCCCACTCAAAAAGAAAATCCAAATTTAAGTTTAAAAAAAAATCACTCTATCTTCTCTGGGTTCCCTGGACCAAATGAGCTCAATGATAGATGGAGGGGAGTCACACGGGAAGCTCTTAGCGGCAGGAGGTATAAGCAGCTCAAAGAAGGACAAGGGACGTAGTGAGATTTTGCATGCATCTTACAGGGTCAGAAGGAACTGAAGACTATTTTGGGAGGTGGATTGGGAGTGAGAGAAGGAGGAGAGGGAGGGAACAAGGACGCTGTTATTGAATTATTGATTTAAGGCAGAGTAGCTGGTATGATAGTTTCCAAAAAAAACCCAAATATCATACCTAAAACAGAGAACCTTTTCATTTTATGTCTATAAAACATAGAATATTCACAAATGTGATCATTATTAATAAACTACAATAGCAGACTCAACAAACTTTAAATTACCAGTAGTATATATATCATATTTTGTGACCTACAATTTAGTCAAGAAACAAAAATTTGAAAAATTATGAATTATGAAAGTATTAAATATATACTAAACTAAAAAGAAAGTGCTAATAAAAGTTCTTAAACCTTTAGTAATGAGTAATAATGTGACTGCTGTATATAACTAACATATAAAAAAACTAACATATAATTGAAGAGATATCATAGAAGAATTTTAAATGCATTTCAATTTAAAAAAGTTCAAATAAGTTCTTAATCAAATGAGCTATAAAAAGAATAACAAAAGAAATAAAAAAAAACAAAAGTAGACTGAAAAGGAAATGATGGTGAGGAAAATATTCAGTGGCATTTGAAAATGATATCAAGGGAGTGGCAAGTCAAAACTAATACTTCAGTAGGAGATTCTAGCAAACATAAATAAAAAATAAAGTATTTAAAAGAGAAGGAAACAGTAAGAAAAGATGAGAGAAAGGACAAGTAAAATATTAACAAAAAGGGAACGTAAATGGAAATGTAATTTGGATTTGAAATCACAAGTGAAATGAAAAATTCCATCAAATTTTTAAAATATATGTGAATATATTTTTCTAGAAAATGAAATTAAAAAGTTAGGAAAGTAGACATTTTAAAGATTTGAAAGGAAAATCAAAGGAAAGGAAAGCAGTTGGTTTTACAAGTAAATTTTCCTAATCTTAAAAAGTTAAACAAGCCTTTATCCCACCCCGCTCCCCTGTGGAGACACACACTGTCCAGCCTGGCCTCACCCAGCGACCTAGGTGAGCTCTGCCCGCGCGCTCGCCCACCAGAACCCCAGGCCAAATAATTCAGTTTAGTGAAATTGAAAGATCTTAAGAGTTAAAATGACAATGCCAAAGTCAAAGTGCAAATCCATGAGAAGCAACACTCAAGTAAACAAATTTCCCACTGAAGGAATTAATCCCATAATGTTAGACTCCAACCAGAAAAAACCCACGGAAAAAGGCCAAGAAAGCCTGACCCATGATAACGACTTTCAAAATATGATCATTACCATGTTCTATACTATGAAAAAGGAAATCCGGGAGGAATTACATAATCGAATCAATTGCTTTGAAGAGGAACACAACAGATATTTGGAGGAGTTGAGAAAAACAGTGCAAGAAACAAAAACTGGCATAGAGCAGTTAAAACAGACTCAAGCAGAGTTTAAAACTGAGCTACAAGACAAGTTATCTTCAACCCAGAACTCCACAGAGAGTCTTATCAACAGAACTAACGAAGCAGAAAACAGAATTTCAGACCTTGAAGATAAAGTGGGAGTACTAACCAGCTCAATGGAAGAGGTTGTTAAAGCCAAAAAGATACTTGAGAGAAATATTCAAGAGTGATGGGACACCCTGAAGAAGCCTAACATGCGTATTCATGGAATACCAGAGCAAGAATCTCAAAATACCACCCCTGAGGAAATTTATCAAATGATCATCAAGGAAAACTTTCCTCATCTAAAAAAAGAGAGGCCCATCCATATACAAGAGGCATTCCGCACCCCAAACAGATATGACCAAAAGAGAAACACGCCACGGCAAATAATGGTTAAAACACTTCACATTCAAGATAAAGAACTGGTGCTGAGAGTTTCAAGGGAGAAAAAACAAGTCACTTTTAAAGGTAAACCTATTAAAATAACAAATGACTTCTCAGTCGAAACAGTAAAAGCAAGAAGAGCTTGGAGAGACATACTTCAAGTATTGAATGAGCAAAAATGTCAACCTAGGCTGATTTACCCTGCAAACTATCAGTCATGATCCAGGGAGAAAGAAAAATTTTCCAGCACAAAGACAACTTGAAGGGATACAAGTCCACCAAACCAGGCCTTCAAAAAATGCTAGAAATGATACTCAAGTGTGAAGAATAAAACAGGCATATCCAGGAGAACAGAAGGCAAATATAACAATTAAAAGCGAAGAAATATACTTATAAAAATTACTAAACATAATAAATGTCTGGAATTAACAATAGTTTCTCCATTATAACACTAAATGTTAATGGAATTAATTCACCGATCAAGAGACACAGATTAAAACTTGGATTAAAAATCACAATCCATCAATCTGCTGCCTGCAGGAAACCCATCTCACCACAAAAGATAGGCACGCTCTAAAAATAAAAGGCTGGTCAACAATTCTACAAGCAAATGGAAGCAGAAAAAGGCAGGGGTAGCCATTATGCTTTCAGACAAAGTGGACTTCAAACCAAAGAAAATTATAAGAGACACAGATGAATACTACATTTTAGTCACAGGTACAATTCACCAGGAAGACGTCACAATACTGAACATATATGCACCCAATACGGGGCCCTCCACATTCATTAAGAAAACCCTACAGCATCTAAAGCAAGAAATCAACCCCCAAACGATAATTCTTGGGGACTTCAACACCGCCCTCTCAACATGGGATAGATCAACAGGTCAAAAGCTTAACAGAGACACTTTGGAACTTAATCAAACCCTGAAAGAAATGGACCTTACAGATCTCTATCAAACTTTTCACCCACGTACCAAAGAATACACATTTTTCTCAGCAGCACACGGAACTTTCTCCAAAATAGATCACATATTGGGCCACAAAACGAATCTACACATATACAAGAAAGTTGAAATTCTAACCTGTGCCCTATCAGACCACCATGGCCTAAAGCTGGACATCCACAACACAACAAACAAGAGAAAATACACTAACTCCTGGAAACTTAACAATATGATGCTGAATGAGAACTGGATTCAGGAAGAAATTAAAAAGGAAATTCAAGATTTCCTGAAAGTGAACGATAATGAAAATACAACTTACCAAAATATCTGGGACACAATGAAAGCTGTTCTAAGAGGTAAGTTTATAGCTCTTAATGCCTACATCAAAAAAAATGGAAACATCAGAAATAAACAACTTAACAATGCAGCTTAAAGCTTTAGAGAAACTAGAGCAATCTGATCCCAAAAGTAGTAGAAGAGAGGAGATTAGCAAAATAAGGGGAGAAATATCTGAAATCGAGACTAAGAAAACGATAGAAAAAAATCAACCAGTCAAAAACCTGGTTCTTTGAAAAAATCAATAAGATTGATACACCCCTAGCTAAATTAACCAAAAGCAGGAGAGAGAAAACCCAAATTAACAAAATCAGAAAAGAACATGGAGTTATCCTACTGATACCCAAGAAATCCAGAGAATTATAACATCATATTTCAAAAACTTATACTCTGTGAAGTTTGACAACACAAAAGAGATGGATGAATTTCTAAGTAAACACAACCTACCTAAATTGAATCAGGAAGTTGTGAATTATTTAAATAGTCCTATAACATATAGGGAAATTGAGGAAGTAATCTTGAATCTTCCCACCAAAAAATGTCCTGGACCAGATGAATTCAGCACAGAATTCTACCAGACATTTAAGGAGCTAATAACACCAATACTCCTTAAACTGTTCCATCAAATAGCAAAGGAAGGAACACTATCAAATTCCTTCTATGAAGCTAATATCGTTTTAATGCCAAAACCTAATAAAGACTCACTTAAAAAAGAAAACTATAGGCCGATCTCCCTGATGAACACAGACGCAAAGATTCTCAATAAAGTTTTAGCAAATCGGATGCAAAAACATATCAAAAAGATCATTCACGGGGACCAAGTAGGCTTCATCCCCGGCACACAAGGTTGGTTCAACATACGCAAATCAATAAATGTAATTCATCATGTAAACCAGTCCAAAGTCCAAGACCACATGATATTCTTGATAGATGCAGAAAAAGCTTTTGACAAGATCCAATAGCCTTTTATGATCAAAACGCTAGAGACAGTAGGAATGGAAGGAACCTTTATCAATATAATAAAAGCTGTATACAACAAGCCCACAGCAAGGATTATGCTCAACGGGGAACAATTGGAAGCATTCCCACTCCGATCAGGAACTAGACAAGGCTGTCCACTCTCACCACTTCTATTCAATATTGTACTTGAAGTCTTAGCTGAAGCCATAAGACAAGAAAGGGACATAAGAGGGATTCAAATCGGCAAGGAAATAGTCAAGCTATCCCTATTTGCAGATGACATGGTCTTATACCTGAGTGATCCCAAAAACTCCACCAGGAAGCTCCTGGAACTAATTGAAAAGTTCAGCAGGGTGGCAGGATACAAAATAAATGTGCAAAAATCAGAGGCCTTCCTATATGCCCAGAAGAAAGAAGTGAAAAAGCCCTGAGAGAAACCATCCCATTCACTATAGCCCCTAAAAAAATGAAATACCTTGGTATAAACCTAACCAAGGAGGTAAAAGACCTTTACAATGAAAACTTTAAAACCCTAAAGAAAGAAATAGCAGAAGACACCAGAAGGTGGAAAGACCTCCCATGTTCCTGGATTGGCAGAATCAACATCGTAAAAATGACAATCCTACCAAAGGCAATATACAAATTCAATGCTATACCAATTAAAATCCCAAAGCAATTCTTTCAAGAAGTTGACCAAACAATCTCAAAATTCATATGGAGGCACAAAAGACCCAGGATAGCAAAGACAATCCTGAGTAACAAAAACACCCGTGGAGGTATTACCATACCGAACCTTAGTCTATATTACAAATCCATAGTTATAAAAACAGCCTGGTACTGGCTCCAAAATATACACACAGATCAATGGATAAGGATTGAAGATCCAGATATAAGCCCACAAAATTACAGCCATTTGGTATTTGACAAAGGGGCCCAAAAAATCCAATGGAAAAAGGAGAGCATCTTCAACAAATGGTGATGGCAAAACTGGATCTCCACATGCAGAAGATTAAAGCTGGACCCATACTTGTCACCATGTACAAGACTTAATTCCAAATGGATCAAGGACGTTGATATAAGGCCAGAGACTATAAAAACCATAGTTGAAAGGACAGGGAACTCCCTCAAGCTGATTGGGCTAGGCCAACACTTCCTAAACAGACATCCAATGGCACAGTCACTGCTACCAACTCTCAACAGTTAGGATCTTGTGAAATTAAAGAGCTTCTGTTCAGATAAAGAGATTGTAACACGAGCTCAAAAGCAACCCACTGAATGGGAGAAAATCTTCACTAACCATATATCTGATAGAGCTCTACTGTCCAGAGTGCACAAAGAACTTAGAAAACTAAACACCAAGGAAACCAATGGCCCAATTAAAAAATGGGCCCTGGAACTTAAAAGAAATTTTACCAGGGATGAAATTAAAATGTCTAACAAATATCTTAAAATATGCTCCACTTCTTTAGCCATCAGGGAAATTCAAATCAAAACTTCCCTGAGATATCATCTCACCCTGGTCAGGATGGCAAAAATCCACAACACAAACAACAACAAATGCTGGAGAGAATGTGAAGAGAAGGGAACTCTCCTACATTGCTGGTGGGAGTGCAGGATCATACAGCCACTCTGGTGAGCCGTCTGGAGATTCTTAAAGAAATTAAAGATTGAAATGCCATATGACCCTGTGATTCCACTTTTGGGTTCACCTCAATAGCACAAGCACGACCATGTTCATAGCAGCACTGTTTACAATAGCAAAGACATGGAATCAACCCAAATGTCCAACAATTGACGAGTGGATAAGGAAACTGTGGTACATCTATACAATGGAGTACTACTCAGCCATCAAAAATGATGAATTACTGGAATTTGCTGGGAAATGGATGTCATTAGAAACAATTATATTAAGTGAAGTATCCCAGACCCAGAAAATTAAGTGCCGTATGTACTCCCTAATAGGTGGCTCCTAATACCAAACCCACCCAGCCCATCTTGAGACACTCATAGGTAAATCTACGTATTACCTACAGTAATTGCAAGGATTATGAACAGGAGGGATGGGGTTGGAGGGCCATACCAGAAACAAGGAGAGAAGTGACCATGTTACAGTAGAGAAAATAGGCCTCCATCAAGGACTGCAAGAAAGTAATGTGACACCTAGTTAAGTTCCCAATTCGTTCCTGATCATTTACAACTAAGGGGATATGAACTCACCAGAAGGGTAGGGCATATAGTCTGGCAGATTAAAAAGTAACCATTTTGCAAATTGTTGATTGACCCCTCCCATTGCCTAATGCCATATGACCCTGCGATTCCACTTTTGGGTATAAGTATTACATCTACCCTTGAATGTGCTCTTATAATAAGACTCCAGTTTAACAGCTTTCTGTCTCTGGCCAGGGGGTGACATACAGTGCCCATCACGATGGAGTGAAGGGCATTACAGGAGCAACAAAACTGCAAAAGAAAATCAACAAACCACTATCCAGAACTTCAGAGACTCTATATCAACCACCTAGAACTAGGCCAGACTAATCTCTCCCCATCCTGAAGCTCAGGGACATTTGCGGAAGAGGGGGCGGTAAGAGTGTAAGAGCAAAAGGATGGGAGGACCAATGATTTGCAAGATACTCCACACAAGTTAGGGCCAAAGCAATCATAATTGGATATTGGATGCCCGGCGCAATGTCCAACACACTATTGACCTCACAAAGTCTAGCATCTGCTAAAGGCACCAAGATCCTTGGAGGCAAGGGATTGACCGCCACAGTAGTGTTCCTATGCTTAAGGGGAACACAGGAAAGGGTTCAGGGAAATGCCACTGGGTCCTTATACATCATCAGAGAGGAGGGCCCAGAGGAGAGTCAGGCATGCACAAGAAAGGGCTCTGGGAATTGGGGTGGGAGGCACGGGGGGATGGGGCGGCAGGGGTGAGGGGAGGGAGAACAGGGGGTTGGGGGGGGAGGGAGGGAGGGAACCTATTAAGTTTGTATGAGCTGAAATAATAATAAAAAATGTATTAATAAAAAAACAAACAAAAAAAGTTAAACAAAATTTTATTATACAAAATGTTTGTGATAACAGAAAGAAAAGAAAAGAAGCCTAGATCTCAGTGTTTTGAGAGTAACATAGTTTACCCAAATTCAATTAAGATAACACAAGGAAAAGCAAGCTTCCAGAGCAATCTTGTGGTTGTAGCAAAATAGGAGGGGAAGTAGCATGAATGGCAGTGGCTCTCTGGAGAGGACAGGGACCAACAAGAGAGGGGGCAGGACAATGGGGAAGGAGGAGGACTAAAACCAGTTTACTCCTTCTTGCCAAGGCTTCTAAATGTATTAGCAGATTGACGATCTTGCATGAAAAGGGGAAGATTTTCAAATAGAGTTACAGGACACATTTCAGTCCACAACTTCACTCATCTTGGAAACTGCTTTGATCACACTTCAGCAGGTTGAGCACACAGCCACATGGAATGCTAAGGGCTGCATAGTTGGCTTGCTGCGTTGGTGTTAGCTCTCAGTCTCTGGTGATTCATTAGTCAGCCACACTCCGTCTTCAGTTCCATCTCTTATCCTATCACCCAGAGACAGCTTGTGCTGTAATTTAGCAGAAAACTCCCAAAGATGTTTTACCATACACCCTGCTGAGAATTTAATGTGTTTCCAGCATGCAGCTTTCCAGGAAAAAAAATAATTTTTCTAAAATTATAACCCTATCACAAAACCTACAAAGTCAAATTTTAATCAATTATTATGAAACCATAAAGTTGGACATATGAAAGTATTTTATATTTGCTATAAAAACATAAGGAATGTGAATCCATAAATTTGGACATCTCAAAGTATTTTATATTTGCTCTAAAAAAAACAGGGAGGATTTAAATCTGTGTCTTGTAAGCAAAAGGTCCTGAGTTTGGATCCCAGATCCCATGCAAAAAACTCAGATAGAAATACCTCTGCTTGTACTTCCAGTCCTGGAAGGCAGAGACTAGGAAACCCCAGAGCAAAGCAGAAAGGAGGTAGTGCAATCTAGGGTGATTCCATAAGTCACTCTTGGTCCTCCACAGGCACACAGTGTCCCCTGATACACACAGACATACATGTACACACACATGTATATACACAGGTAAAATTAAAAAAATAAAATAAAATAACCGTTGCTGTTAGCCTGCTTGGTTGCTGACAAAATCACCATCAAATGACTTAAAGGAACAAGAGGTTTATTTTCTCTTATGATTGTCCAGTTACATTTCTCAGTCCAGCTTGACAGAAGAGCTCACACCAACACCAGGGCCGAGGGAACTGGCCACACCATCTCTACTTAACAGCTGAACAAGAGACGATTCTTATTTGACAAACCAGCATGTCTGGCCAAGTGTACACAAGGATGCCAACTATCTCAACCAGCTCTTCTGTATTTTATTCACCTCTTCTGGGCCAATCCCACCAAACATGGGCTAAGTCTGCCCCATCAACTAGACAATCTCCTATAAGTTTGCTCTGGGCAAAACTCAACTCACAAATGTGCTCAGAGCTCAAACCCTCAACCACCAAGTTGACACCTGTGCCTAACTATGACAACAACATAAGGAATCAAAACTCCTTTTTACACTGGAGAAGATAGCCTTGCCACATTTCACCACTAGTTCTTTCTCCTTTGATAGTAAATTTAATCTAAATCTAATACTTAAACTTCTTAAAAATTAAAACCACTTATCTCAAGTTAACCCTCATATGTTATAAAGGAAACTCACCTTCTATCTTTTCTTACCATATATCACTCACCTGACTCCTTCTAATGAGAAACACCATGAAGGTACAAATAAGCTAATACAGTACTTATGAGAGGGAAGCCCATATATATCTATCTAGCAGGCTCATGTGCGATCTTGAAAGAAAAATTTCCTACTTATCTAAATGCAAGGAGCTGTCATTCCAAACCAACGGTTCTCACCCTCACTCACCACCCTTCCTAGAATGTGGTCCCATGTTTCATTCCTTATAATCTCAGCACCAAGGTTCAGAGTCATTAACAGCTGCTTCCTTAATCTGAATAGTCTGTACACAAATGAATGAAGGATCACTGTGAGTTATTTTGCAGTCCCTCATTGAAATTAGTACTTCCAAATTTACTTTTGAACAATGGTTTGACTGACTTCCAGCAGTTTGCATTTCCATCCATAATACCCTCTTTCACAGGAAAAAAAACACTAAATTAGTAGTACCCTGTGATCTAACATAAGAAGCCATGTTCGTGGCATTTTTAAAACCTAAAACTAAAGACGCCATGTCTGAATGGGAACACTAACATCAATGACCACTCAGCAGGTTTACCTTTGTCTACGTTAAATCCTGTCACCAGGTTGACAGTGGTTTTACTCGCTGGCTCATCCCTCTAGTTTGATGCAGAGATCATAGTTTCCACTACACACTTACAGATGTGTATTTTAATAAGAATAAATAGTGCCTTATGTGGTGTGGACATCAAACAGTTGATAGGACTTGGTATATCACTCTTCTCAAGAGACTTGAAAGAAATGATACATTTGGGGAATCTGACAATCCATTAATTCTACAGTAAATATATTGCAATGCATAATCTTTAAAAGAGTTGTATTAAGGAGGAAACGATTCCAGTTTCTCCTGTGACACTTTAAAAATTAGTATTCATTGCTGGTTAAGGCCAGGGGATATCTCAGCATGCTTCTGATGAGTTTCTAGAAGCCAGCTGTAAAGGGCAGGAGACCCCCAAATGGTGCTTATTTCAATGTCTCCATTGCAGGTGAACAATTTTGAGCATTTATCAGGTAGCTTCCCTGGCCTGGAGGTACTGAGATGAATGAGATGCTGACACTACCCTCAAGAATGTCTGTTAACACACAGAGACAGATAATTGCAATATAAATAATAAAAGTCACCGCTAAGAGACCGCTAAGAGAACCAACGTCTCCCAGTTCCAGGAAGGGCACCTAATCAGCAGAGATGATTAAAAATGAAAGCTTTCCCAATGGATTCACACCTCCAGTTGGTCACTTAGGAATAAATGAGAATTCAGAACAGTGGTCAAGATGGCTGAACTCAAACCAAGCAAAGGAGCAGCCCCTGCAGAGAGACAGAGACCTGTGGAGGAAGAGGATGAATATGAGGCTTTGTCAGGAAGTCAGTGGGATCCTTTAAAAGATTTTAGGTAAGGAGGTGAACCTTTGGAAAGGTCACTGTGGCCGCAGTGTGGAAAACAGATCAGAGGGCTCTAGAATAGTCAAGGGGAGAAACATGTGGCCAGCACGCTACAAAATGTGTCATAAGTCTGTCACATCAGGAAAGGTGTGCCACTAATTGGCAGTAAGTTATACTTGTGGGAAATGAAAACCTATTTCAAATATGCTTTCATAACTTTATTCACTATGAGACTGACATCAAAATAATAATTCACTGTCATTTACTATCTTTAATCCTCATGGCCAGTCTGCAGGGTAGAATCTATCATCTTTTATTTTACAGTCAAGACAACAGAATCAGGTAAATTAGGAGAGTTATTTCAAATTATATTTGACAAAATCAGGATCCTTCCCATGCCATTTGGCTGTGTTACAACTGAATGAATAATGTCCCCTAAAAAGGTCCTTGTGTTTAAACATTTGGTCTCCAAATGATGATATGATTTTGGAGAGGTCATGGAACCTTCATGAATGTCCAACCTTTTGACTTTGAGATATGACTCTGTCATCTATAAGTGTGTTGGGCTACATTCACGGCTGTCCTGACATGCTTGTATCCAGTAGGACTTCAAATTGGACATGTCTGTAAGTTTAAAGGTGGAGCCTGTCTGGAGAAAGTGAATCACTGATGCGCGATCCTACATCCAGGTTCCACTTCCAGTCCACTTTCTGCTTGCTGATCTACCCAGCTGAGAACAGCTTCCCTTCCCCAGCCACCATACTTTCTCCACCAGGATAAGCCACATTCCCTCAAACCATATTGCTAAAACAAATCCTTACTCCACTAAGTTGCTTCTTTCAGGAATCTTCTCATAATGGTATGCAAAGTAACTAATACGAGTTCCAACACCTACATTCTTTGTATTGCACCATGATTTCTTGCTAATCAACATCCCAAAGAGTTTATTATTAAAGTCCAAAAAAATTTAAGTGGTGATCTCTTGGAGAATATTCCAATGAAGTTAAAATAGAGATTTCTAAATTTGTTCTCTCATCTCTTACCATTGAACATCCTAAAGTCAAAAATTTTTTTAAATGCACTAGAAAGTGACCACTCTATGGCCGATCTCAACCTTATGGAGTTAGTCTCAAAGCTAATACAACTTCTTAAATAGAAATACTAACATTAAATTACGTTAAAAGTATTTTTGGCTCTTACTAAATGATGCATATAGAAAAGCAGGTTTAAAATAGTCACAGGGTTGGGGTGAAAAAAGAAGAAAATACCTCACTGGCATTGCCCTTGCTTAAATTACCTAATTAGTCATGCAAAATGCAAGCCATGTGCGGTGGATGAGTTAACATTGCTATTGCAACCTTCACTTTTCCATTATCTGACTTTTATGAGTTTGAATTTGCAGTCTTACAGGTTGCTCCGCTCAAGGATTTTTGCATTTAATTAAACACGGCAATAAAGAAAAATCACATTTTTCAAAACAAGTGTTCATCATTTTAAAGGAAGCAACGAAAAGATGAGTCATCAGTATTCTCAGAGCAAAGCTTTCATCTTGCGTTGCTACTGTTTTATTACCTTTTTTTAACGGCTAATATGAGGTCTGTCCAGAACATGTGGGCACAACATCTACAAAAAAAATCACTATAATATTTTTCAAACTTTACCACGCAACTTTTGGCTACAGAGTACATCAAATCTGAACAGAATTTATTAATTAAGACTTTAATGACATGGCTTTTTTTTACTATTATTATAACACATCAAAGTAATTTCTCCTTTCAAAGCTCCTAAGACTACAATATTCTCTATAATTTAAAGCGTATATCAACAAGCCATATGAAGTAACCTAAGACACCAATATCAAATTTCAATGATACAAAAAGCATAATTTCCCTGCAATTAAGTGGACAAAGAGAAGTATCCTTAGAGAATGTCAGGAACACTAAAACTGATTTATACCATAATCAAAATATTTCACTGGAGCATTAAACCTATGGAATAAGTTTTTAACGATTAATGC
The DNA here is from genome assembly GCA_023101885.1 of Typhlomys cinereus. Classification (NCBI taxonomy): domain Eukaryota; kingdom Metazoa; phylum Chordata; class Mammalia; order Rodentia; family Platacanthomyidae; genus Typhlomys; species Typhlomys cinereus. The sequence goes on along the minus strand of JALPQD010000221.1, from coordinate 381,135 downwards.
ATATTAATTGTACAACATAATGAATTTTATTGTAACACTGTCGCACATATAACATGGTTTGATCATATTTATATCCTCTATTACCCACTCTGCTAACTCCTCCTCTTTCCCCCTCCACATCCCTTATTGTCCCCGTTTGATTTTCATGCCAACTTTTTCAGTTAGTTTTTAGGATGTCATTAAAATGTTCACTTTACTAGAGTAGGAATATTATAACCTTAATTTTAAAGGTTTAAATTTTGTAATAGGAAATCTTTCACTATTGAGTGAACAAACATTTGTATATCTTCTAACCCCAGACACCACAGTCCTAAGTCCTATATAATATCATATAAAATGTAAAACAATATATCATAGATATTGGAATAATATAATAATGTTCCTGCAATAAAAAATCAAACTTCAATTTGATTTTCAGTTTTTCATAATATTTTGGTGCTTTACAGTTGGTTTTCCATTTTCATGTGTATGGTGTGCATGCATATTCACATACATGTGAGTGTATTCCAGTTATTCTTCTGTTTCTGTGACAAAATATTCTGAATCAAGCAACTTAAGTGAGAAACGTTAGCTATTTCACTTATAGTTCTAGAGCTGATAGAGTCCATTGTGGCAGGGAAAACAGGCCGGGGGTCAGAGAAGACATGGTGATGGGAATGCTGAGACATTATTAGTCCTGAACTGAGTAGCTATAGGCAGCCATTGTTGGACTGCCTAGATTTTATTTTGTAAATTAATCCAATAAATTCTCTCTCTCTCTCTCTCTCTCTCTCTCTCTCTCTCTCTCTCTCTCTCTCTCTCTCTCTCCCTTACTCTGTTCCTCTAGAAAACCCTGACAAATAAACTGAGTGGTAATGTGGCAATCATCATTAATCATTAATTCTAGCATCTGGGCTACAGAGGGGAAGAAAGAACAAAAACGAGTGGAAGACAGGACTAATCAGCTTAAGCTGTTGCCTTTGCCTATACCTACAGGTTAAGCAGAAAAACTGCTGAAGACAAGAGTATCCAAAAGGACAAGCACTAGGGTGATGAAATCCAGACCAGCAGTGGAGCATTGCTAATCTCTCTCAGATAAGCATATCCCCCTGGGTTGAAAGGAAAGTAAGTGGTAGGGTAGACATAGATTAATGCTATGAAGAGAAATGTAATTCAACACAGGCTACATCTGCCTTGATGGATTTTTCCTTTTTCTTTGCCACAATGGAAGTTTGCCTGTTGAGAGAACGTACAATAGTGGCTGAGCAATTTTGAAAGAGGAGGCAATATGAGAGAATGAAAGTGAAACTTATTGAAGATGGTGCTGAAGTTGTGAAGCAAAAAAACTCCCTTCTAGCCTTCATAGCCAAGGGTACCTGGTGCTGTTTGAGAAACTCAATGCAGTGCAGAGATAAGAGGAAAATGTCACATCTGGCTTTGTAGAAACCAGAGAGGCCAGAATGACATCTATTGTAAATATCTGGAAAAATGTAAAATTCACTTGCAAAGTCACATCTCCCCCCTTTTCCCTTCCTTGATTAACTGTTTTCCTAAAGGGAGAAGACTAACTATAGTCCTAAGATGGTTATTAGGGTCTTGACTAAGACTCTGGCCCCATTAGGGAAACCCTGCAATAAATCTTCCTCTCTCAACTGCTCCAACAGTTGCAGATTAGAGTAGAGAGTGCTGATTTGGTATTGGTATCCACAACTCCCATTTCATCCAGCATTTCTCAGCATCTGAGACACAGGAATGGAGAATGCAAAGCATGATTCAAATCAGAGTTAGAAGAAAAGACTTAATGGAAGCAAATAGATTCTAGCGCTAACTTGCACATGTTATACCACAGAGTCATAGGTAACATCAGATGAAGTGAAACCATGAGTTGGCAGCACACTGAACAGAAAACTGGGAAGTTGAGGGAGAGAAGAGGAGGCAACTTGATGATTTACTGCTCAGAACTCCCTCTCATGACTTCTTACATTTTGTTTACCAAATCAAGCAAGGTATCCCTGCTTCCCCTCCACACTATATAGTTTTTACCATGTGGAGATATCAAATATAAATGAACTGTAATATGTACCAACAAAGTTATTATGGAACCAGCACTTGGCTATTTCTGTTTTCCATGTTTTGTGATGGAATAAGCAAACTGCAAAACAAGAAAATTAGGATCAGAAAAGCCTCAAGAAAACTAAAGAAATTCCTCCCACCAAGAATCTACTACTGCAAGGCTAAAAAGAAGACAGAAGGTAGCAGACAGCTTCTGGCCTTGCCGTGGACTCCACCAGCAAAAAAAGAATTTTCCTATTAAAACGCCTAATGGCCAGTTGAAAATAGACATAAGACATGCTTAAGAAATGAATGTTTGTGATTAACGATGTGATGGTTAGGTGGCACTATACCTCCAAACTAGGATACACAACTTCAAGACAACTGGCAAAGAATAAAAGAAATCGAGGACAGGTGGTAGAAAGGATAAATGGTGTCTGCTAAGTAAAGCATCAAAACTAGCACAGCAGCAAGACCTCAGCTCATTCTGTTCTCCTTCTTGCCTCAGTGCCTTCATATAAGTCTGGCCACCATAGTGATGAGTTTTCCGTCACTTGTAAGTCCTGCTAGGAAAGAAATGAGATGACTGTCACAACACTTGAAAGCCAATATTGTGTGGGGGTAGGTAAGGAACTCAATGTCTCTGAGTGACCTAAGGGGTTGATCACAGACCATTTCTCTTATTGAGCTATTTCAAGGTATCTTGGCTTCTTCTGCCTCTGACTCCAGCTGTTGTCACACACACACAGCTTCACATGGGCCTCTGCTAACTTCATACTCATATAGCTGACAGCATGTCACCTCATGCCTGAGTACAATCCCTCTTTCCTTTGTTCCCTTTGATATTTATTCAGGACCAAGTGAGACAGGAGGCAGTAGATAAATTATTCCCCTCTGAAGTCAGAAATCAGAGAGTGAGACAGAAATTCATTTTCAAGTGATTTATTGAAGAAGCATTCCCAAGAGAAAGAGAATGAAGCAAGCAGGTTAGGACAAGGGAAGGAGCAAGTAAGATTTACCTCCCTAGGAAACAAGATGCAGTCTAATCCCATGAGGTACTCTGAGGGCATGAATTGAGACAAAGGGACAGTCCTTTGAACCTCCTGTCAGTCATCCATTGGCTGCAGGCTACTGCTGCATCTGGGGACTTGACTTTGTGCTATAGTGACTGACTGGCCTGCCATACTCTCTCAAAGGCACAGAAAATCCTGTGATAATTTGGATCCCAGAGCACTACATTACACTGGGGTGTTGGGGGAAATCTCCAACTGGGGGACTCACCAAGAAAACTCTAAAAGGAATAACTATTTAACTTATTTAATTACTGACTAGAAACTTTCCACCCCTCCTTCAGATCCTGTTAAAAGACAGCAAGGTAGATGGAATAAATGATAATCATCCCAACTAGAAAGAAATACTGACTGATGTTATATCTCTATTTTATTTTACTTCATACTTTCATATTTTATTTCTTTTATTTTTATTTAAGACTTTTACTTCAAATGTTTAGTTGATGCTATAGATTGAATCTCATCTAAATATATCTGTATATAAGTTCTTTTCTTGTAGCTTTCTAAATGTTTTCTACATTCACTTTAGAATATCCTTGCCTATTCTATAATCATCTCACACCTCTAAGCCATATGTGCTTCCTTAACTCATACTTCCTAGCTCCTTCTAATTCACTTTTCCTAATACCTACTTCTTTTACTTAATTATTAAAAAGAGAACATTTTTAAAAACTCAAATAGCCTGTCATATCCATGATTTCACTCTAGAGATAGATAGATAGATAGATAGATAGATAGATAGATACATGATAGATACATGATAGATAGATAGATAGATAGATAGATAGATAGATAGATAGATAGAGATAGAGATAGATGCATGCACAGGAATTGTCCTATCAACATGTCACCATGAAAAGAGGAAGATCTCAAGTCCTCCCACTACCCCACTTCCTGAAAGACTTATGAGGGTTAACGCTTATGGAGAGGAAACAGAAGAAGCTTTTCTCAAGGTAATAAGCAGTGATTTGTGATGTTCCAGCAGGGGTTCTAGCACATGTCATCAGGGACAGACCAGATGAAATTCAGCAGACCACATATGCAAAAAGCCCTGACAGTGGGAGGTAGTTGGGCAAGGAAGAAAAAGGGTTATAATGGGAAGAGAAGAAAGAATGGGATTGGGGATCAAAGTGTAAAAATAGCCTAAATTCACATGTGTAACACTAAAAGAATAAAAATAAAATAAAAAATAAAGAGTTCAAATAGGTAAATGAATGAATCAAGCAAAGACCTAGAGAAGAAAGTTGCCAAAGAGGTTATAATGGTCAGCAATTTGGTGGCGAGAGGGATAGAAAACACAGAAGAAAAACTTAGTGAGGAAATTGAGACTCCAAAACAGAACCAAAGGAAAATGTTAGAAATTAAAGAGTTGATCAATAAACGAAAAGCACAGTGACATACATTATCAACAAAAAAGCATGAGCATCAGAAAGATTTCAGGGATGGAAGAAAAGGAAAAGTCAATAATACATTATGACCAAATGAAAGGATCCAGTGGGTAGAAGGAACTGAGAAAACATCTAAAAGCATAGACAATTTACTCAACAAAATTACAGCAGAAAAGTTCTCAAATCTAGAAAAACAAATGGGCATTCAACTACCCCAGAGAAAACATGTCCATAACACAGCATAGTCAAGATGTCAAAAACACAAAGTGGAAAACAAGATATTAAAAACTGAAAAGGAAAAACATTAACCCACCTCTAAAAGAAACACATCGGAACAACAATTCTTTCAGCAATCTTAAAAGACAAGAAAACATGAAATCATATTATTTCAGGCCCTGAGAACAAATAAACTGTCAACCAAGATTGCTATATGTAGCAAAGCTATCTTTTAAAATTGATAGAGAAATAAGATTATTTCAAGACAAACACAAACTAAGGCAATTCATGAGAAATCATACAACACTGAAGACAATTCTTAAGCTAATGCTATACGTAGAGGAATGAAAAATGGGCCACACATGTAAAAATGACTTGAAGGCACAAAAAAGGACAAATTTTATGAGAAAAAAATAGATGAACAAGTAAAAGATAGGAAGAACTCACTGTGCCCAATGTAATAAAAACTGTTATCATGGTTTGGAATGTGAGCTGCCCCCACAGGCTTATGTGTTTGAATCCTTAGCTATTGTGTTTGAATCCTTAGGTATTGTGTTTGAATCCTTAGCTATTGCCAGTATTTAGGAAAGTTATGACACCTTTAGCAGATGGAACCTTGCTTGAGGAAGGCATTAACAGGGGATGGGCCTTGAGGTTAGTTGGTCCCACCCTGCTTGAGTGAGTGAATCTGCTCTGAATCTGCTCTTAAGCTTGCAGCAGTTTTCTGCCTCCACGATGTCCTGCATTCACTTAGGACTCCTCCAGCTTCTGCCAGCCAGCTCTTCCTTTACCTCTACGAAGGATTGTATCTCCCCTCTGGAAATGTAAATTGAATAAATTTCCCAGGGAAGACATATCTAGAGAATAGTAAAAATAAACCTTTGCCAACATATATCGGATAAGGGGTTAATATCTAAACTGTATAAAAAACTACAAAAATCAAATACCAAAATTGACCTAATTGACTTTACATTTCCAATAAATGTGACAATTAAATGAATAGACAGTTCTCAAGATAAGAAATACAAGTGACCAGTAAATATTTTTATAATATTCGACAACCTATCAATATCTCACCAGGAAAGAAACAAGATCTCAAGAAACCCCACAACTCCCTGAGAGATTGATGAGGACTAATGTGAATGGGGAAGAAAAAGAAGATGCTATTCTCAATGGTATACTCACCGATCTATGATGCTTTCTGGAACATGAATCATATCAAACATATAACATCAAAGGTAAACTAGATGAAGCACAGTGGGCCACACACGTAAAATGACTTGAAAATAGGATGGATTTATAGAGAAGATAAAGGGTTTTAATGTGAAAAGGAAGGGGGATAGAAATGGAGATTACAAGGAGAGAGAAAAGAAATTAAAAACTGTGGAGAGCTGGTTCAGCGTTTTGGCATTCTTCAGCATATTTTGGCAGCCATACCCCCTGGCAATCAAAATTTGCACGTCTCTCAACAATTCTGTGGATATGGTGTGGCCTCTTTCAAAGCCTAAGAACTGTAACTGAGAATGATAAGAAAGAATAAAACAGTCTTGTTCTCCTTAAAAAAAAAAGTGTTCGATATATTTATCCATCAAGGAAATGCCAGCTAAAACTATTTTGAGATTCTGTCCATCTCACCCAATCAGAATAACTATCATCAAGAAAACAAGTATCAAATTCTAGAGAGAATGTGGAGAAACAAGAACCTTTACTCATTGCTGGTGAAAGTGTAAACTGATGTAGCATTATGAAAATAAATATGGGTATATCTCAAAAAAGCATAAAAATATAACTATCATATGGCTTATTATCATTCCTGGGTACCCAAAAGACTGCACTCTGCCACAGAGATACTCGTGCACCTGTTTATCACTGCTCTACTAACAATAACTATGAAATGGAACCATCAACTGAGGAACATATGATAATACAAAACTTGTTTCATTCACTATAAATAAAAATGAAATCATAATATATTCAAGAAAATGGATGAAACTAGAAATCATTATGCTAACTGTACAATAAACCAGACGTGGAAAGACAAATACCACATCTTTGTTCTCACATGCAGAGTCTCAATTTAAATTTATATATCCATGCATGTATATTATAATTATATGTGTAAGCCAGAAACTAGAAAGAAGACCATGAGAAAAGATCATAAGAGAGTGGGAAGGGTCAAAGAAAGAGAGTAATGTAATACATGGACTTGAAATTGGAAGTACCAGGAGGTACTATGAAGGATAGAAGAGGAAGGGTAGAGCAGGGAATTGAGGAATATCAGCGGTGGGAAGAGAATTAAATGTATGTATAAAACACAACAAAGAAAGTCATTAATTTGCCTGCTAACTCATAAAACAATGAAAAAACTTTCCTTATATAGAAAACTAAAGCCAGGAACCAAAGTACTTTCTGGCTTTATTTTCCCACACTACATTTTATATTACTCACATAAATTTGGAAGTAAAAATAATAAACATATGCATATCCAGTGCCTTTATTTTCCCTTTTAATTTGTAGCTTAGTTAAATAAGAACAGGAAAATGAAAACTGCATAATAACTAATGTCATGTGCACTTTTCTGCCTTAGAAACTGTTCAGAGAGTCTAAAAAATATTTATTATCTCAAATCAATATTAACATAGGAATGTAGAATTAGCTAATGATGTGGAATTAAAACTTAAGCCAACACATTAACTCTTCATTATAAAAAAAATCAAAAAAATCCACTTTTGAAAATATGTTCATTATTAAAACTTCACTTATTTCCATACTATTTTAATAGTTTAAAACTACTCATGGAAGCAATAAGTTATTTGACTAATGAACCAAAATATAAAATTTACATATTTTAGATATTTGTAAATTCAACTTATTATATACTATCTAGAACATTGCATCTTTACTGTTTTTATGTGTGACAAAATCAGAGACGAGAAAAAATTGTTATTAAACTAAAATTAAATAACAAAAAATGCTCAAATATTATATCACCCAGTGAAACAATGCTTTAAAGTTAAATGAGATAACAATAAATTCAATCACATCAAAGGGTAAAGAACTAGCCAGTAAAGATGGCAAAGACTGAAATCTTCTGGGCTTTCTGTTAGTGTGTTTACTTGTTCACATTTAAACAATGTAGTAGCATGGATTAAAACACCTAGTTATAAGCTACAGAAAAACATGTCAAACTTTTTTTCAATGAATTTAAAAAGATTTTCCCAATAATATAATTTATTGTCTAAGAGTTCTGTAAAAATATTCATAGGCTCCATCTCCATTGCTTAATAGATTCTTGCTGATGACTTATTAAATTTTTTAAAATTTTCCTTGTATAAACATTCATTATGTACATCATTGTATCATGGAAGGACATTTTTATGTGAGTATATAATGTACATTCAGCATATCTCCTCAATTACTCTGCATGTTGATGATAAATTCACAATCAAACAGCTTAAGACACAAGGGGTTTTATTTTGGCTTATGATTCTTGGTAACAGTTCCTTGTTCACCTTAGCAGGAAAGATCACACCAACATCAGGGCCCAATTAGCCACACCCTATCCACAGAACTTCTGAGAGAGGGACAATCCTTATTTGCCATACCAGTATGTCTGACCAAGTATATCAAAGGACCCGCACATAGATTAGCCCCACCTACCGTGGGTTGGGCCATCCTCATTAACTACACAATCTACTGAAAGTTTGCTCAGGGCCTAACTCAAACATCGATTCTTTACAAATGTGCCCAGAACTCAAACCTTCAATCATGAAATTAATACCCATATCTAACTAAGACATGTTCCTTCTTCCCTTCTCTTGATGGTCTTCTTTGTTCTCCTAAAAAGTTGTACTTCTACTTTCATGTCATATGTGTAGATGATTTTATGTATCTACATAAAATCTAGAAATAACATGTGAGACAAAATTTTCTGAGACTGATTTGCTTAAAACGATGATCTCCAGTTGTATCTATGTTCCTACAAACAATAAAACTTCATTCTTTTTTATGATTAAAAAAAAAGCACTCCATTTATGGGCTGGAGAGATGGTTCAAGGGTTCAGCCTTTGCCTTTCAAGCACAAGGTCCTTAGTTTGGGTCCCAGATCCCATGTAAAAATGCCAGACGGAAACGGCAGTGGCCTACACTTCTGACCCTGGTGGGAAGAGCCTGGGAATCCTAGAAGTGAAGCAAAAAGGAGGTAGAAATAATCGATGATGAGTCCAAAGTCACCCTTGGTATTCCTCAGGAACACACAGAGCCCTCTGATACACACACACACACACACATACACACACACACACACACACACATGCACACATGAACACACACAAAATAAAGGTTTTTTTAAAATAACACTCCATTGAATATGCATATGTATATAGGTATATATATATGTGCATATATATGTCACATTTTCTTTATCCCTCACTCTTGTTGGACACATAGATGGATTCTATAACTTAGCCAGTGTGAATAGTCCTGCAGTAAACATTGATGTGTGAGTGGGGAGATGGCTCAAGTGTTGAAATCTTTGCCTCTCAAGCAAAAGCACCTAAGTTTGGTTAAAAAAAATACACCAAGTCCCAAGTAAAAAGGCCAACAGAAATGGCAGTAGCCTGTACTTCGGCCCCTGGAAGGTAGAGTCTAGGAAAGTCCAGAGTAAAGGAATAAAGATATAGAGCAATCCACGATGATTTCAAAGCTACCTTTATGCTTCCACAGGCACACCCAATCAAGGTGTCTTCTGGTACAACACACACACACATGTACATCTATACATATACAAACACAAAAATATAAATAAACGATGATCACTGATCCATGAAAACTTTTTCCTATATTCTAGGATATATCATGCAATAACACAGAAATATAGAGTAACTCTTATGTGTTAAGGGAGAAAATGTTAATATATTAATAAATGAATCTCCCTCTTAGAAACAGTGCCATTCTTGTCTACATGACTGTGTTTTCTGAATTGTACCCCTGTTTGCCTAACCCATAGATACCGGAAGTCCTACCATCCCTCCAAAGGAAATTTTGTGCATACTTCTTGCAGCTTGCTACCTTGAATTTATCAGTTAAATATTTAGTCTTCTTACTTTAGCTCTTCTTTAAGCAGGCATTTTACTGCATTTGTTATTCTACTTATTATTTGTATTTTGGCTCCTTTCTAAAAGGATTTAGGATGGTTTCAAATATTAAAATACAACAATTAGAAGTTAAAAAGGAAGATCAAAAACCTGTTCAATGATGTTTTCACTATGCAGTTTTCTGCTATAGTAGAAATACAAGGGTTTCATTACACAAAACAAAGACTTTTCAAATTTTCCCACCATCGCTGCTCAAAAGATAATAAGTACCAAATTATTATGCTTTCAGATTGTATTGCTTTAGAACATTTGATTAAAAAACTTTCTCTTGGGCTGAAGAGATGGCTCAGGAGTTAAAACTCTATTTCAAAAGCAGAAGATCCTGAATTCAGATCTTAGGTCCCATGTAAAAACACTAGGCGGAAACGGTGTTGGTGACGGCCTGTACTTCCGGCCCTGGTGAGTGGAGCCTGGGAAATCCCAGAGTGAAGAAAGAAAGAGGTAGAAGTAATCCAGGATGATTCCCAAGTCACCCTTGGTCCTCCACAGAGATACACAGTGCCCTCTGATACACACACATACACACACACACACACACACACACACACACACACACAAAATAACAAAATATTCTTTAAAAAGTTTGCTCAATGAATAAGCATGAGAATTGATAATGACAAGAGGGCATTAAATTTAGCTTCAAAAGGATTTTTGATAAATGTTCTAATTCCTTGACATACTTAAGCAGTTGTATAAACATAACTGTTACTGCAAAGTATTCACCAATTGTCTGTTTCTCTTTTCTTGTGGTTAAAGAGTACTACCTGGGTCGCCATAGTGGACTACATTTTTTTTTCATTTTATTACTTGTAATATGAAGTATCTATGTGTTCAGAAGTAATATGTGCAATTACTGTGTCATATACTTAAGAGAAATTCTTTGGTCCTGACTTCCAGTTTTCTTTTCTTTTTCTATTAGTTAGTATGGAAATGACCATAGTGATTCTCAGAAGTCACAAATTTACACGTTGGAACTTCCATTAACCTAAATTCTCAGTGGACCAGAAGGAACTGATAATGTAGATGATTCTCTTAGGAAATTCAGGATATCTAACTTTGCAAACATTCCAGAAGGTTCGCCAAAGGAGTACTTTGAGCTAAATCGATGATCTAGCTCAAAAAAAATGTTATTTAACTTCAGGAGGAATTATAGCTGGTTTTAAGGATAAGTCCTGTCTTGAAAATGTAAAGATATTATCAGAGAAACTCAGATTTTGATCTGTTATTTGTAATCCCATCACAGCATAAACAAATACCTTAGAAGCTGCCCCAGTGGCATGACTGTCTTCAACAAGGCTCTCCAAGGAATTTTTTGGACTTCTGAGGGCTAGAGTTTCCAGATTGCCACATTAGTCCAGATTGTCTTGGGGAAACTGGAGGTTAGTAAAGTCTCATATTCCTTTCTCCCTTTCTTACACATTTGCTTCAAAGCGTCCCATGTCCAAGGTTGAATCTTAGTTCTGCACATTCCCCTCACATCAGAGTCATGCTATATTATTCTTTATCCCTCATCCATTTAGACCCTTCCTCTGAAATAATTTCTGATTAGACCGAAAATGGCAAGCAATGTTACTATACCTCTTTCTTAATGTTTCTCCCTATCAAATGTTGTCTTTAAAATTTAAATAGATTTCCATTGTATAATCATGCATATATACACACAGAAGCAAACATGACACAACTAAAACTTGGAATTCAGAGCTTGTTGGGGTGGAAGTTTCAATAAGGAAGGAACTAGAACCACTAAACCATTATTATTATTAGTGCCAAGATTCCACTATGACATTTTTGAGTTATATGGCAAGTTAAGTGCTATCTACTGGAAATTGTAGGAGATTTTATTGAGGCTCAGGATAGGCTTTAATTCTATAGGACTGCCTCTTGGCTGGCTTCTGATATTCTAAAAACAATTATAATTTGAAAAGAAAAATTCCTCTCCCTTGCTTCTCCATAAAATGTGGACCTAACATTTTTCAAATGTTTTATTATCATTTTACATTTCTATGTGTACAATAAAGGTTAAATAACTTTGATACATATTCTAATACATATTTTATCATATATCCTTAAAATAAAAATGTAGTAAAACATCATCAAATGTATTCACCAAATAAAGTACATATTGTCAAATTTAAAAAGTTGCAAAGAAAAGCAAGAAAAAAAATTATAAAATAAGTAAAAAAAGTTGCAAAAAATTAAATCTTTACCCTTAACTATGTTAGGTATTTGACATTTACTTCCCTTCTTAGAATTTGGTAATTTACTAGTAAAGTATTTTAGATCTTGATTTCTTCCAAGTACTAATAAATTAGAATACCACACAACACACATGCACACACACACACACACACACACACACACACCACACACACACACACACGTAGATAAGATAGATAGTTGGTTAAAGTCATTAGATTGTCAAGCCAGAAAGTATGCCCCTCTGTGGATATAATGTGACCAGTTCCCTCAGTTCCTAATGTTGGCATGAACTTTCCTACCATCATAATGAACTGTAACCTAAAAATAAAAGCCAATAGTAAGCCTCTTATTCCCCTAAATTATCTGAGTATTTATCACAGCAACACAAAAGTATAATATCAGCGTCTCCTTGTCTTCTTGTATTGTTTGGTCACCCTTCCTTCTTCATATTATTTAGCATAATTCTTGACCATTGCATGTTTTACTTACTGATTATAAAAGCTACAAAGGGAGAGTAAAATCAAAATCTTAAAAATCTAAAATAAAATACTCTCTTAAACCACCTACAAATACTAAAATTCAATTCATTTTGCTCCCAATAAATGAAAATTAGGCTTTAATTGGACAGTCAAGTCACCCCAACATCCAAGACAAGCCACTGTTTCCCAAAAGCAAAGATCAAGGTGATTTTAGTCAGGATTTTTCTGGTAGCTCATAGCCCTTTAGAGCACACACACATATCCAAACATCCTGATTTCCATTGCTCTAAAATAGATACAGTTTGTTTGTGTTTGTTTTCTTTTCAGAAGCAACCATACCTGGAACAGTCTCCAGTGTTTGGCTAGTAAAGCATGCGTTTTGCCAGTGAGTTAATAGCAGTGTTTCTCATTCCAGTAAACAGTATCTGTTGGAGGAACCCAGCACGTGCACTCCACGTTACATTTCCTCCACTTGGAGGTCCAGAACTGTCTTTATATTTCCAACTCATTTCTATTATCACTCGTTGAGTTGCTACATTTAGTATAACTGCTTGGCAAAATTGCAATTTTCCTCCAGCACAGTAAGTGAAAACTCTCATTACATATAGTTACATTGGGAGCAGCTAAAAAATCCTGTTTCAGAAAAGGAAAGAGGAAGGCATCTAAGCATCTAGAAATCTCTAAATGAGTGCCTTCTCTTAGAGATGCCCAGCACCTTTTCCAGGTGGAAGAAAAGTGTTTCTGGCTCCCTTATTTGCATTATCCTTACAACATTGTGTTCACAGCAAATATTTATTACCTCTCTCATCTAATAGATCATTTATAACTAAAATAAAGCAACAATTATTTCAGAAAGCCAGACCAGATTAAAAGAAAGGAGGGTCTTTATTTGAGGTTTGAGAGCCTCTACATACAGATATGGTTGAAAAAGACCCACCAGAGGAACTTGTCCTGGAATATTTATCAGAAATAAATATCTTATGTTACCCCATTAGAAATATAAATGCTCTGTGGTTTATTCATAATTGTTCCCTCAGAGTCAGAGTCTTAGAATAAAATCCTCTTTTGTTATCATGACCATGCCAAGAAACAAATGAAAGAACAGGCAGATGTTTCCATGTCGATTTTGTTCCCAAAAAGTGTTCTGGGATAAGACCTTCCTTTCTTCCTCTGACAACTACAAAATCAGTGCTCTCAAAGTTTCCTAGCTATTTTCAAAGCAACTGGCTTTATTTAAACAATCATAAAATCATATATAATTCCTGAATAGTCATTGTGATGATCTATATTATATTCTTATGCCAAAGTCTTAAATTTTCTGAAATATTTTTTAAAACCAGAATAATATACAAAATAAGATCATTGCCCCCAATTAAAATGATTGTTTCGAAAAGAAGGGAAAAAAAGTAAAGACAGGAAAAAATAAACTTAAACTCCTTTTATACCAGTATCATAGCTCATTTTTGACAGAGAAAGCTTAATATTTGAAGCACTTAGGGTCTGTTTTCTTCTTAAATAGCTACAGTAAAAAGTGTTGCTTACAGCTTATTGAAGTGTCTGAACATTTCTACTGTTTCTGAAAATTCTACTGAGAATCTGTCAATGTCATTTAGTTTCCATATTGATCTTATTACTGTCCACCAGTTTCTGACTTCTATCTGTTTTTCAATCACAAAATTTCTTAAGATAGGTTTTTGTATAATTCCCACTTTGAAAATATTTAAATCAGTCTGGCAGATAGATGGTAACCATCCTGCAAATGTGAGACTGACCCCCCTCACCACAGTCTCCTACTCTTATTCCATCTACCTTTGAATCTACTCTTATTGTAAGAGTAGATCCATTTTAACAGCCTTTTCTCTCTGGCTAGGAGGTGACATCCAATACCAATCAGGAAGGAGCCAAGGGAGGTGCAGGAACAGCAAAACTGAAAACAACAAACCATAATTCAGAACATCAGAGATCCTACATTAATCACCTGGAACCATACCAGCCAAATCTCTCCCCATCCTAAAGCTCAAGGAAATTTGCGGAAGAGGGGGCAGTAAGAATGTAAGAGCCTAAAAATGGGGAGGAGCAATGATACGCAAGATACTCCACACAAGTTAGGCCACAGTAGCCATAATTGGACTTTGCATGACCCGTGCAATGACTAATATATCAATGACCCCCCCCAAAGTCTAGCATGGATCACAGGCACTAGGATCCTTAGAGGCAAGGGATTAACAGTCACAATTGCATTCTCCTACTAAAGGGGAGCACAAGAAAGGGCCCTAGACAATGCTGAGTCCTTACACCTCATTAGAGTGGAGGAGGCAGAGGGAAGTTTGACATTCACACTAAAGAATGCTCCAGGGATTGGGGGAAGGGGAAGAGGGAGACATTGGGAGATAGGGAAAAAGGGGGGTGAAAGGAAGGGAAAAGGGGGAGGGAGCAAGGGGGACTGGAGAGGGGTGGAGGGAAGGAAGGGATGGGGTACATATTAAGTTTGCATGAGTGGGAAAAAATGAAAGAAAGAGAGAGAGAGAGAAAGAAAGAGAGAGAGAGAGAGAGAGAAGAAAGAAAGAAAGAAAGAAAGAAAGAAAGAAAGAAAGAAAGAAAGAAGAAAGAAAGAAAGAAAGAAAGAAAGAAAGAGAGAGAGAGAGAAAGAAAGAAAGAAAGAGAGAGAGAAAGAAACAAAGAAAGAAAGAAAGAACTTAAATCAGTAAGACTGAAACCACTGTCATCTCCCAATCAGTGGAAAGGCTGAAAATTCCATCTGCCCTAGTAAATCCTCAGTAACCTGCTACAAAAGCCCAACAACTTAATTCACCAAAGTGAGAACACGGACTCCACCCAAGGCCCAGCTCATTCAACTCACTTTGGTTTCGCACCAATCAAAATGAAGATGAGTGTTTCCCAGAGACAAAGAGACCATAGTACCTGCCCAATTGGAGAAATATTCATTTTTTTAAATTGTAAGGACAAAACAAGACAACAAAGCTTCAAAATTCTTTACTCTATGTTCTTCCATCCAAACAAAATATTAGTTAATCAACTATGAGTCCTGAAATTCTAGGCAGCATTAAAAAATTGCCCCAATTCAGCCAAGTACAAATGCAATATTTGTGCTTGAGAAGCCCATGAGTCTATTTCATGGATGGACCGAGTAGGAATAAACAGCTAAACCAATCTATAGGCCCATTACTATTATAAACTTAAATTGAAAAAGCACTACCCGAATGCTGGAAAAAAATGCTCCCCTTTCTATGTAGCATTTTTTTAAAAATTCACAGTGGTTCCATCAGCTAATTTTCCTATAATCACTTCAAGCAAGATTTCTTTCAATAAAAATTGAAAAGTCAAGGTACAGAGAAATAACTCCAAATTATTTTTAAAAACAACAAAAGATACATGTCTGGAATTTAGGAATATGAGGAAAGCAGGGATCATTGAGAACTGCCTGATTGAGTGGCATAGTGAGAGCCCTTAAAGAGCTACTTGAGGAGGGCTGAGATCATGGGAGTCATGGAAACCACAGTGCCCCTCACAGTCACATCCACAATCAGTGGGGTGTGCATGAAACGGCAAAAGAATCTTAAAGATGTCCCCTGAGATCACTCTTTGACATCATGCCCTAAAGTGAGACCCCCCCTAATGCCAATGATGTCCTCTGTTCCTTGTGTTTTCTTCCTTTACCTACTGCTCTAGAAAACCTTTGCTATTTCCAAAAACTCTTCCAATGGGATATTATACTCTTTTATGATTATTATTTTTCTTATTTTAAACTTCTGGATAGAGAGTATGAAAAAGATATGAAGACTCTCATGGCCAAGGACAAGGTGAATTCCAAGTAAGCTCCAACACAAGTCAAGTCGGCATAGTTTGGAGCTGACTGCTGGATGGGTGCTGCGATGCTCCGTATTCACTGCTGGTCCGTTAGTATTCTTTTCACGTCTAGGCCCTATCTGTGTCTATTTTCGCAGGTCTGAAACACATTCAGAGCTGACGGATGTGTTGGCGCCCACTCTGTCTCCCTGAGTGTTCTTGCACACTTCAAAGATGCTTCGTGTGTGCTTCGGTAGCTGTGGACCACACTGCCACTCTGCGTACTCCAGATATGAATACACTTGTCCAAGGACCCGCTGGCCAAATATTTCCCATCAGGGCTGAACACTACACTATAGACAGACTCCTGATGTTTGGTCAGTGTGTGGACGCAAACGCCTTGTTCCACATCCCTCAGTGGAACCGTAGAATCAAACGAAGCACTTACTAACATGATGTTGGAGTTGGGGATGCTGGTGGCTGGACCTGTAAATCTCCACTTGACGGAGTAGATCTCTTGGTTATGAATTCGAAGGTCGTGCACACTGTGTCATAATCCAGATCTTTAATGTCATGTCATCAGGGCAGGAGACCAGCATCATTCCAGAAGGGCCCTGTTTAATGGCATTGACCTCATTTATGTGTCCCTGGAAGGTTTTGACTGGGCAGTCATAGCCGAGCTTGCACACATGGATACACATGTCCATGCTACATGATGCAAGGGTGGTGTTGTTCTGCTATCCGTGTTGAGGGCGGGGGCTGAATGAAAAGGAAACTATTGTTTGACTTCTCCTGGTTGGGCATCCCAAATTATTATCATTTTGTCCACACCAGCACTCAAGAGGTAATTCCCTTTTTATTCCACTTCAAGGCAAAGATGAGGCTTTTATGGTGCCTTAAGGTGATGGCTAGGTTACCATCTTCCGCCCATATCCTTGTAAATCCATCATAGGAACCTGTAGCCAGTCCAGCGAGGAGATGTTTTTATTGCTGGGGACGTCGCATCCCCCTTTGCATATACAGTGCCTAAGCACCAGCCGCGTGGAGCCGCCGTTGGAGTTATTGAGGCTCCATGTCCGCGTCGTGGAGTCTCCGGAGCCAGAAGCCAGCAGATCGCTAACAAAATTCCAGGCATAGATGAACACCTCGGACTCGTGGCCTCGGAGGACAGAGGCTTTGTTAGGTGGAATTTCAACACCCCATCAATTTCCATGGGTTTTGAATGATTATTTATTGTAATGGCTCCATTTTCTTCCCCATTCACTGGGGCCTCTCCAATCTTTGGTGGACTTTTCTGGGAAACAGATAATGGGGGGTTGTTGTGGCTTCTGCTGCCACTGCTGCCACACTAACCTGATACTGGGCAAGTTTCTCCCAGAAAGCCTGCTGCTGTGTCTGCACCACATCTGGTATCACAGTGACATCCGGCATCCAATCAGTGACAGTGACTCTATGGGGCAGCCATCAAACATTGTGCCACCCTAGTTGATGCTGCTCTCAGCCTCCACGTACTGCAGTCCCTTCTGATGGATGGACATGAGGGCCTCTGGTGGCGCTAGCGCCCCATTGATGTTGGACTGGTTGATGTGGCTCTTGATCCGAACATGAAGGCCCAGTGGGAAAAACCTGATTCCTGAAGCTACCCTTGCCCCAGAAAGTTCACCTTGTCACTCTTTGTGCTCATCTAAGCCTCACCTGCTGCAAAGAGGTCTTCGGGAAGCAGGAGCCACTCTCGTTATGGTGAGTTTATGTGTAGACACCTTCTCAGCAGAGGGCTGCCCAACAATCTGATCATGGGCACCACTAAGGCATCTGCGGGAACCAGCTCAGAAGCAAGTGCAAGCAAGTGCCTTCTTTCACCAGGTGTGTTTATTTCAGACCCCTCTTCTTCCATCAATTACCTGGCAGTTCAGCTGCTCAACTTGTGGAGGCTCTCAGTGCGCTCCTCCCGCAGGCTTGTCAGCCCGCCCAGGCCGCTCCTTGGCAGATGAGGGCGCAGAGCCCCAGAGCAGAGGAACCATGTGCCGCCTCCGCCCTCCAGTGCACCCCACCCAACCTCTGGCCCCGCCACCACCAATTCCCCCAAGAGGTTCTGGATCTTATCCTCTTGAGGGATAAAATTTTGGGACACGTTGTCTAGTCCACTTGAGTTCTAAGAAATCCTTAGAGCATTAAAGAAGAAAAATATCTCTGAATGAGACAAAATCTTTGCCTCTGCCAGGACAGCGAGAAAGGAGAATGGACTCTTATCAAATAAAAGCAAAGATTAGAAAAATGCTATGATCTCAATATATGGCAACTTAGCCACGTTTATGGACCAGAAGTCCCTCATGGGCTGATTTGAAGACACAGACAAGATATTCTTAAAATTTATATAAAATGTTCTTCTTACAGCTGTGCTAGGAATCTCACTTCCTTCCGGCCGCCCGGTTTCTTCGACTTTCTAGCTTTCCAACCCTCCTAGTGGTTGGTTAGACTGAAGATTCTAGGAATTCTCCACCTTCAGCCATCACCCACTTGACTACCGAACTGAGCAGCTACTGGCAGCCATCGTTGGACTACCTTGGCCATACTTTGGAGCCCCACGCGTCCCGGCAGCGAGCACCCAGGCCGACTCCGGCTTGTCCTGCGCCGTGCAGCCCAGACGACCCCAGCCCCCTCCGCTCTGCGCTGCGCCCCTGCCCGCTGCCCAAGGTGAAGAATTCTGCCATCAACATCAGACCCTCTGCCTCTCTGGCCCACCGGGGACCTATGCACGTGGTCCACGGAAGACACACTGCTACCCAGAATTCAATAGAGCCCAAAGGAAACTCAAGCAAAATTCTAAGGAACAAAGGGAACACAGGCCATACATCTGGACTCCACTACAATCAGTATATCACATGGGTAAGATTATTCTCATCCAACCCAAAGATAAGTAAACTTTTTCTTTTCACCTTACTAATCCTTTAAAGTATCAATGTAGATCAACTTTCTCATACAGCCACCCCACAACATACAACTCTAGGGAGTACACCACTCACCCCCACATTACACCAAGATACTAAATCGTAAAAATGCACTACCAAACTAATATTCACCCCCTGATAACATAACCTGACTTAACTGACGTACTAACAGCCTAGTAACCTCATCTAGGATATAACAATAACAATACACAAACATACCCAATCCAAGGCAAGCACGAGTAATAACTGGCAAGTGTAACAATACCAATTAGGTGGATTCAGTGAAAAACACACAGAAACTGAAAGGTCCTAAAAAACAAAACAACAATGTACAAGTCAAAGTGCAGATCTACAAGAAAGAAAACCCAGGAAGACCAATCTCCTGCTGAAAGAATCAATCCCATAATGAGGGATTCTTACCAGAACAAATCCACAGAAAATAACCATGAAAGTCAGACCCAACATAACAACTTTCAGAGTATGATCATTACCATGATTAATACTATGAAAGAGGAAATCCGAGAAGAGTTAAATAACCGTATCAACCACTTCGAACAGGAACACAACAGGCACTTGGAGGAGTTGAGAAAAACAGTTCAAGAAACAAAAATAGGTACAGAGCAGGTAAAACAGTCTCAGGCAGAGTTTAAAATTGATTTAAAGACAAATTATCTTCAACCCAAAACTCAACAGAGAGTCTTATCAGCAGAACAAATGAGGCAGAAAATAGAATTTCAGATCTTGAAGACAAAGTAGGAGAATTAACCAGCTCAATGGAAAAGATTGTTAAAGCCAAAAAGATACTGGAGAGGAACATTCAAGAAATATGGGACACCCTGAAGAAGCCTAACATGTGCATTCATGGAATACCAGAACAAGAATCCCAAAATACCACACCTGAGGAAATATTTCAATTCATCATAAATGAAAACTTCCCACAACTAAAGAATGAGAGGCCTATCCAAATACAAGAGGCATTTCGCACTCCAAACAGATATGACCAAAATAGAAAATCGCCATGGCAAATAATAGTCAAAACACTCCACATTCAAGACAAAGAAAAGGTGCTGAGAGCTTCAAGAGAAAAAAAGCAACTCACTTTTAAAGGTAAACCTATTAGAATAACAAATGACTACTCAATGGAAACAGTAAAAGCAAGAAGAGCTTGGAGAGACATACTTCAAGTATTAAATGAGCAAAAATGCCAACCCAGACTGATATACCCGGCAAAACTATCTGTCATGATTGAGGGAGAAAGAAAAGTTTTCCAGCACAAAGACAACTTGAAGGGATACATGTCTACCAAACCAGGCCTTCAAAAAAATCCTAGAAATGATAATCAAGCTTGAAGAAAAGAACAAGCGTATGCAGAAGGACAGAAGGGACGTATAATACCACCAAAACATACATATGAAACAACATGCTTACGAAGTCTACTAAACATAAAAAATGTCCAGAATTAAAAATAATTTCTCCATTATAACATTAAATGTCAATAGTATTAACTCACCAATTAAGAGACACAGATTACAAACTTGGATTAAAAACCACAATCCAACAATCTGCTGCCTTCAGGAAACTCATCTCACCACAAAAGATAGGCACATCCTAAGAATGAAAGGCTGGTCCAAAATATTGCATGCTAATGGAACCAGGAAACAAGCAGGGGTAGCAATTATGCTTTCAGACAAAATGGACTTCAAACCAAAGAAAATCATAAGAGACACAGATGGATACTACATTTTAGTCACAGGTACAATTCACCAGGAAGACTTCACAATACTGAACATATGTGCACCCAATACGGGCCCCTCCACATTCATTAAGAAAACCCTACAGCGCCTAAACCAAGAAATTAACCCCCAAACGATAATTCTTGGTGACTTCAACAACGCCCTCTCAACATGGGATAGATCAACAGGTCAAAAGCTTAACAGAGACACTTTGGAACTTAATCAAACCCTTAAAGAAATGGACCTTACAGATTTCTATCGAACTTTTCACCCACACATGAAAGAATACACATTTTTCTCAGCAGCACACGGAACTTTTTCCAAAATAGATCACATATTGGGCCACAAAATGAATCTACACATATACAAAAAAGTTGAAATTCTAACCTGTGCCTTATCAGACCACCATGGCCTAAAGCTGAACATCCACAACACAAGCAAGAGAAAATACACTAACTCCTGGAAACTTAACAATATGATGCTGAATGAGAACTGGATTCAGGAAGAAATTAAACAGGAAATTCGAGATTTCCTGAAAGTGAATGATAACGAAAATACAACTTACCAAAATCTCTGGGACACAATGAAAGCTGTCCTAAGAGGTAAGTTCATAGCTCTTAATGCCTACATCAAAAAAATGGAAACATCAGAAATAAATAACTTAAGGATGCAGCTTAAGGCTTTTGAGAAACTTCAGCAATCTGATCCCAAAAGTAGTAGAAGAGAGGAGATTAGCAAAATAAGGGGAGAAATATCTGAAATCGAGACTAAGAAAACGATAGAAAAAATCAACCAGTCAAAAAGCTGGTTCTTTGAAAAAATCAATATGATTGATACACTCCTAGCTAAATTAACCAAAAGCAAGAGAGAGAAAACCCAAATTAACAAAATTAGAAATGAACATGGAGTTATCACTACTGATACCCAAGAAATCCAGAGAATTATAACATCATATTTCAAAAACTTATACTCTGTGAAGTTTGACAACACAAAAGAGATGGATGAATTTCTAAGTAAACACAACCTACCTAAATTGAATCAGGAAGTTGTGAATTACTTGAATAGCCCTATAACATATAAGGAAATTGAAGAAGTAATCTCGAATCTTCCCACCAAAAAATGTCCTGCACCAGATGGATTCAGCACAGAGTTCTACCAGACATTTAAGGAGTTAATAACACCAATACTCCTTAAACTGTTCCATCAAATAGCAAAGGAAGGAACACTACCAAATTCCTTCTATGAAGCTAATATCGTTTTAATCCCAAAACCTAATAAAGATTCACTTAAAAAAGAAAACTATAGGCCGATCTCCCTGATGAACACAGACGCAAAGATTCTCAACAAAGTCTTAGCAAATCGGATTCAAAAACATATTAAAAAGATCATTCACGGGGACCAAGTAGGCTTCATCCCCGGCACACAAGGTTGGTTCAACATACGCAAATCAATAAATGTAATTCATCATGTAAACCAGTCCAAATTCCAAGACCACATGATACTCTCGATAGATGCAGAAAAAAGCCTTTGACAAGATCCAACAGCCTTTTATGATCAAAACGCTAGAGACTGTAGGAATGGAAGGAACCTTTATCAATATAATAAAAGCTGTATACAACAAGCCCACAGCAAGGATTATGCTCAATGGGGAACAATTGGAAGCATTCCCACTTCGATCAGGAACTAGACAAGGCTGTCCACTCTCACCACTTCTATTCAATACTTGAAGTCTTAGCTGAAGCCATAAGACAAGAAAGAGACATAAGAGGGATTCAAATCGGCAAGGAAGAAGTCAAGCTATCCCTGTTTGCAGATGACATGATCTTATACCTGAGTGATCCCAAAAACTCCACCAGGAAGCTCCTGGAACTAATTGAGAAGTTCAGCAGGGTGGCAGGATACAAAATAAATGTGCAAAAATCAGAGGCCTTCCTATATGCCCAGAATGAAAGAAGTGAAAAAGCCTTGAGAGAAACAATCCCATTTACTGTAGCCCCTAAAAAAATGAAATACCTTGGTATAAACCTAACCAGGGAGGTAAAAGACCTTTACAATGAATACTTTAAATCCCTAAAGAAAGAAATAGCAGAAGACACCAGAAGGTGGAAAGACCTCCCATGTTCCTGGATTGGCAGAATCAACATTGTAAAAATGACCATCCTACCAAAGGCAATATACAAATTCAATGCTATACCAATTAAAATCCCGAAGCAATTCTTTAAAGAAGTTGACCAAATAATCTCAAAATTCATATGGAGGCACAAAAGACCCAGCAAAGACAATCCTGAGTAACAAAAACACTGCTGGAGGTATTACCATACCAAACCTTAGTCCATACTAAAATCCATAGTTATAAAAACAGCCTGGTACTGGCTCCAAAATAGACACACAGATCAATGGATAAGAATTGAAGACCCAGATATAAGCCCACAAAATTACAGCCATTTGGTCTTTGACAAAGGGGCCCAAAGAATCCAATGGAAAAAGAACAGCATCTTCAACAAATGGTGCTGGCAAAACTGGATCTCCACATGCAGAAGATTAAAGCTGGACCCGTACTTGTCACCATGTACAAGACTTAATTCCAAATGGATCAAGGACCTTGATTTAAGGCCAGAGACTATAAAAACCATAGTTGAAAGGATAGGGAACTCCCTCAAGCCGATTGGGCTAGGCCAACATTTCCTAAACAGACATCCAATGGCACAGTCACTGCTACCAACTCTCAACAATTGGGATCTTGTGAAATTAAAGAGCTTCTGTTCAGATAAAGAGATTGTCACACGAGCTCAAAGGCAACCCACAGAATGGGAGAAAATCTTCACTAACCACATATCTGATAAAGCTCTACTGTCCAGAGTGCACAAAGAACTTAGAAAACTAAACACCAAGGAAACCAATGGCCCAATTAAAAAATGGGCCCTGGAACTTAAAAGAAATTTTACCAGAGATGAAATTAAAATGTCTAACAAATATCTTAAAAACGCTCTACTTCTTTTTTTTTTAATTTTTTTTTATTATTAATTCAACTGTGTGCATATGCGTGTGTATATGTGCGCGCGCGTGTGTGTGTGTGTAGAACCACGGACGAATTCGCGAACCACCATGGACGCTTCCACCTCCTTCTGCCCCAGGATTCACAGGCTCCGCCCTACCAGGACCAGAAGCGCAGGCCGCCCCCGCTTCCGCCTGGCGTCTATACGTGGGATCTGGGATCCGAACTCAGGACCTTCCGCCTGCAAGGCGGAGGCTTAACCCCTGAGCCACCTCTCCAGCCCCAAAGATGCTCTACTTCTTTAGCCATAAGGGAAATGCAAATCAAAACCTCCCTGAGATATCATCTCACCCTGGTCAGGATGGCAAAAATCCACAATACAAACAACAACAAGTGCTGGAGAGGATGTGGAGAGAGGGGAACTCTCCTACATTGCTGGTGGGAATGCAGGCTCATACCGCCACTCTGGCAAGCCGTCTGGAGATTCTTAAAGAAATTAAAGATTGAAATGCCATATGACCCTGCTATTCCACTTTTGGGAATAACCCCCCATGCAGCAGAGATTTGCCTCGATAGCACAAGCACGACCATGTTCATAGCAGCGCTGTTTACAATAGCAATGTCATGGAATCAACCTAAATGTCCAACAGTTGACGAGTGGATAAGGAAACTGTGGTACATCTATACAATGGAGTACTACTCAGCCATCAAAAATGATGAATTACTGGAATTTGCCGTATTAATGGATGTCATTAGAAACAATTATATTAAGTGAAGTATCCCAAATCCAGAAAGTTAAGCGCTGTATGTATTCCCTAATAGGTGGCTCCTAGTACCAAACTCACCCAGCCCACATTGAGACACTCAAAGGTAAACCTATGTAATACAGTAATTGCAAGGATTGTGCACAGGAGGGATGGGGTTGGAGGGCCACACCAGACACAAGGAGAGAGGTGACCATGTTACAGCAGAGAAAATCGGCCTCCAAGGAATGCAAGTAAGTAATGTGACACCTGGTTAAGTTCACAGACGTTCACTCCTGATCATGTACAAATGAAGGGATATGATCTCACCAGAAGGGGAGGGCACATAGTCTGGCAGATGAAAGGTGATCATTTTGCAAATGGGTGACTGACCCCTCCCTCACTGAGGTTTCCTGCTTTTATTACATCTACCCTTGAATGTGCTATTATAACAAGACTCCAGTTTAACAGTTTTTTGTCTCTGACCAGGGGGGTGACATACAGTGCCCATCAGGATGGAGTGAAGGGCATTGCAGGAGCAACAAAACTGCAAAAGAAAATCAACAAACCACTATCCAGAACTTCAGAGACTCTATATCAACCACATAGAACTCAGCCAGCCTAATCTCCTCCCATCGTGAAGCTCAGGGACATTTGCAGAAGAGTGGGCGGTAAGATTGTAAGAGCAAAAGGATGGGAGGAGCAATGATCTGAAGATTCTCCACACTAGTTAGGGCTGAAGCAATCATAATAGGACTTTGCATGCCCTGCACAATGTCCAACACACTGTTGACCTCACAAAGTCTAGCATCAGCTAAAGGCACCTAGATCCTTGGAAGCAAGGGATTGACAGCCACAGTAGTGTTCCTATGCTTAAGGGGAACACGGGAAAGGGTTCAGGGAAATGCCACTGGGTCCTTGTATGTCATCGGAGAGGAGGACCAAGAGGAGAGTTAGGCATACACAATAAAGGACTCTCTGGGAATTGGGGGGGAGGCACTGGGAGATGGGGAGGGAGAGAAAGGGAGCAGGGGGTTCAGGGGGAAGAGGAGGGGGAGAGGGAACTGGTCTACCTATTAAGTTTGTATGAGCTGGAAATAATAATAAAACATGTTAAAAAAATTTATATAAAATGCAAAGGATCTAGAACTGATAAGATCCTGTGTTCTCCAGATAAAACGAACCAATAGGTGTATGTGTATATGTGTGTGTGTTTGTTGTATTAAAAGATTTATTATAAGAATTGATTCACATAATTACAGAGACCATGAGATCCCACTATTTGCAATATGAAGAGTTGGAAAGCTTGTACTATTGTTCAATCTTAGTCCAGTGACAATCAAGGGGAACACTTTTGGAACTACCAATGCAAGTCCAAAGGTCTAAAGACTGGAAGGAAGTATGTAAGATATATCATTTGAAGACCTGAGAACTGAATATTCCAATGTCCCAGGTCAGAATACCATCCTAGCCTAAAAAACAAAAAAACCCAGATAATCCTTCCTCTGAATGTCGTTCTATCTAGGCCCTTACTGGACTGAAGCATGCCCACCCACATTGGTGAGAGAAATTTTTATTCACTTTACTTATTCCAATGTTCATCTCTTCTGGAAACACCCTCAGAAACCACAAATTAGCAGAGAATAATAAACCCAGTGATCTTGGTAATTCTTATTCCAGTCAATTTAACACAAAGGTAACCACTGCCGTTTCTCTCTGTTGCCATTATGATTACTAGAAATCTATCCTAAGCAGTCTTAACATATAATGATGAAAAAGAAACACCTAAATGCCTACCACTCACAGAGCATTTAGGCAGTTCACAGAATATGTAATTGAGAAAATATTATACAATAGATATTATGATGCAATGTTATGATTGCCGTATAATGGGGGAAAAGTCTAGACATGTCTGTCTTTCATGATGGAATTAAAGTTATACATAACCTACCAATAGGAAAATGATTAGTAAATTGTCAATATACACAAAGGATAGTAAATTATCCTTGACAGAGAGACTATAAATTTTCCAGCTGTGTCAGTCAGACTATAAATTTTGCTGTGAGACAGCTCTCAGATTCAAACAATTTAGGAGAGAAGGAGTATTTATTTATTTATTTATTTATTTATTTATTTAGAGCAATAATCATACAGTTGAAAAGGTGTGACTGGAAGCAGAAATGGAAGTCAGATTCAAATTGTAACAACCATTAAGAAGCAGAGAGAAAATACACAAGAAAGCAAAGACCAGGCTACCAAACCTCAAGTATCCCCCTCTTCCCTGTGTCTCCCCCCCCCATCCCTGTCCCTGACATTTTCTCCTCCAGCAAGACTCTCCCTCTTCAAGGTGCTACAATTTTCCTGAACATTAACACCATCTAAGGATTCAAACACATGATCCTGATGGAGGCGACTCTCCTCATTCAAGCCATGGTGAGTGTGATCGTTCATCTTGACTGTCAACTTCACTTGGGTCTGGAATCAACTAAGACATGGCCCTATACAGGTAGGTGGGCAGCAACTTCCGGCAGCTGCTCACATACCAAGAAGTCCTAAGGGAAAGAAGGGCGACTCCGCCAGCCTGCTTCTAGAATGCATCCACCCTGTTGCTGCCACTGCTGCTGCCATGCATCACATCAGCACCCAGCTTCTTCACCTTCCACGTGGACTACAGACCAGCCGCCTTCCAGGAATCCTCCCAGTCTTCAGAACCAGATCGAGCTGCTATGAAATCTAGCCTCATGGCCTGAGCAGCTACCAGATCCTCAGCCTCTCCGTCATAATGACAACCAGTGCTGGACTACCCAGCCCGTCTTAGGTAACTAAATAACAATCCCCTTTGAAATGTACATTAATATATTCATTCTATCCGTTCTGTTCCTCTAGTGAGCCTTGACTAATACAGGGGATTTTTTCTTTTATTATTAGTGTTTTTGCTTTTCTTTGCAGTCCAGTTCTTCTAACAATAAAAATAAATCTAAATTATAATAGGAATCTTAGTGTTAGCTCTTAAGTCTATGGCTAGAAGTCTGAGATAGACCAAACAGATGTATTATTCTAGATCGGAGTTCCAGACTCGGCACTATTGACATTTCAGTGTGGTGATGACAGGGATTTGTAGAGTGAGAGTTTACAAGGGTCAGGCCAGCTAGATGGCTCAGTGTGCAGATCATGTCACCTGAGTCCCATCTCTAGAGCCACATGATGGAAATAGAGAACCGTTGAAAGTATTTTTAAAAAGGAGAGTGTCTAAAGGCCACTTTCTTGGCAAAGTAAAGAGCATGATCATGCATGCATGCATACAAAATCTCAGCATAAGTATGTGAAATAGCATCCAGTGATGTCATTGTCTGAGTGTAAATTGCACACACACACACACACACACACACACACACACACACACACGTTCATATGTTTGAATCCTTAGCTGGTGTTAATGTTTGGAAAGGTTGTGGCACCTTTAAGAAGTAGAACCTTGCTGGGGGAAGGCATATCAAGGGGTGGGTCTTGAGGTATAGTAGCCAGACCCTGCTTCCTCTTGTACTTGTTCTCTCTGCCTCCTGATGGCTACAGTGACCTGAATTAGCCTCCTGCTTCTGCCTCCAACCATACTTTCTCTGTGCAACTTCTGGCATAATGAACTATATCACCATCTGGAATTGTTAGCCAAGTAAATCTTCCTTTCTTCCTTTAAGCTGTATATGAATATTGTCTCACAACAATAAACAAAAGTAACGGCAACAGGTGGAATTGCTTGCAGCACAGGAATTTATCATGAAATAGTAAGAGATAAAGTAAGAAAACTTTAGAAGGCTCTCTCTCTCTCTCTCTCTCTCTCGCTCTCTCTCTCTCTCTCTCTCTCTCTCCGTCCCTCCCTCTCTAATTTCCTGAGGAATGGTCTTACTCTGTAGCTCAAGATGGCCTCAAATTCATGGTGATCTTCCTGTTTTGGCCTCTGCCTTCAGAGGATTACCGGCATAGCTGTCATTTCCCTGTACTTTAGTCGGTATCTAGCCAGGTGAGGCAAACTGACAATTTCCAGTCAAACATTCATCTCCCTCTGTGCAGAAGTTACTGTGTTTGACTGCACTGGTTTACCCTGGGCTGTCACTCAAGCCCTGGTCCCTGCTCACATCCATTTGAGTCATGTTTCTTTACCAAGAGCCATTGATTCTTGCAAGTAAGGCATTAATTCTCTTAAATCTATGACATAAACTTTTTTCTCATTTTATATATTTTATTACTATGGATTTTCTGGGATTACCACTGGATCTATTTCAAAATGCTTGGGGCTTAGTCTACTCTTGTCTCCCAATATTTTAACACAGTTATATCTTGTGTGGGTGTCTGTTGTGAAGAGTGCTGTTGGTATAAGAGGTAAACAAGTTTTACTCAGGTAAACAAGCTACACGAGACAAATCGAAAGCAATTCCCAGGCCAGTAGGTGTTGATAGTCCAATTTATCAAACCAATTCCTTACTCCAGAGAGTCAGTTCAATGTCCTCTATCTACCTTGACACATCCCAGTAACCCAAATTCTAGTCAACAAGAGAAACACTTTTGAAGGACACACAAAAGTTCAAAGATACTTTACCGAATGTAGAGGAAGAAAACACTTTGGGGTGGACAGGACTGATATCCTGTCCAACTACTTCTCCATATCCCTCTAATGTAGGATGCGAGATAAAACTGCAAGGTAAATAGAAAGACCCTTTAGGGTCAAGATAAAGATGTGCATTGGATGCCACTGGGTCCTTGCACCTCATCGGAGAGGAGGACCTAGAGGAGAGTTTGGCATGCTCATTTAAAGGATGCTCCGGGGATAGGAGGGGAGGCACTGGGAGATGGGGAAGGAAGGGGGCGTGGAGGGCACAGGGGAATGGGGGGTTGGAGGGAGGGGGGACCGGTATACCTGTTAAGTTTGTATGAGTGGAAATTAAAAAAAAAAGATGTGCATTGGAGTAGTAGTCAAGGACAGGAAGGAGGATGAAGTGGCATCAGATGGTGTCGGTGCTCCGTGTCTAAGTGTAAGATGTAAACTAACTTAAAAGCAGGTGGAGAATTATGGCTACTTTATATGATCCACAGGTTCCAAAAAGAACTGCCTTGACACATGCACTTTCTTGATTTCCCATGTCATGACAGAGAGGGAAAAAATACTTTTTATGAAATTCTTTTCCATGAGGAACATAAGCTATGCTTGACCCAAATTTCCCAGCAGTTACAAGCAGTACTTGAAAGGTTCAGAATTATCCAGCCTCAGCCACAGTGGTGATCAAAGAGTGGTCCTCAGGTAAAATTGAGCCAGATAC
The DNA here is from genome assembly GCA_023101885.1 of Typhlomys cinereus. Classification (NCBI taxonomy): domain Eukaryota; kingdom Metazoa; phylum Chordata; class Mammalia; order Rodentia; family Platacanthomyidae; genus Typhlomys; species Typhlomys cinereus. The sequence goes on along the minus strand of JALPQD010000221.1, from coordinate 351,058 downwards.
AAAAATCTAATCTGAACCCTCCTGGGGTTCAGTATCCCCAGAGTGAGATTTTGCCTCTGGCCCTTTCTTCAGCCACTCTTCAAGTTCACACCATGAGTCTTAGGCTGTCAAATAACTTCTGATGATTCAGAGGATAAAGAAAACTGAAATGAACAGAGGTCTTGTTTCTCTGGTTTGCAAAAGAGAACACGGGGTGTTGCCATATTCTTATAACGAATCAGCCAGCAGTCTTGTGCTCTGCCTGTGTTCAAACTAGCCCGTCTCATCATATCAGAATTCATTTCCACTCTTGCCTCCTCCTTGCCAAGTTATTAAGGCTTTCATTGTGGTACAATCACCATGTTCATCTCTGTAGAACAAAATGGATTGCTTGAATACCCCTTCTATTGTTCCCAATACCAGGCAGTCTACTGTGAGACAATCTACAGTACTAGCTTTTGTCTTTTACTTGACTGGCCTTATGGGACTTTTGGAAAAAAAAAAAAAAGAGCATAATGATCAAGGTTAAAGAAGCAGCAGTTAAAATCTGCAGCAAATGAAAATTTAACTCCAAGTTCAAGTCATAGTATTTACCGAACCATAGACATTAGCTTTCTGTAATCACATTCAGACTTATTAATATTCAATTGCTACCTCTGTAGTTTTGGAATTATCACTGCAACTTAATTTCATTGTGCATGATGATGTAATTGCTGAAGGAGTCATGTGTTGGTAATTGCGCAATGCAGTGAAGGAACTGAGCTAATGACCTGAAATGTATTTCCTGTTGGATTTTTTCTGCTTTTGATTAATTTCACTACCTGATTTGCATTTTTAATTTGCATAGAATAAGCAGTACAATCCATAGTTCCTTGCTCTGCCTCTGAAAAGTGAAGGAGTGTGGGAACAGAGGTGATGAGGATGTAAATTAAATGGATTACTCTGAGTTTCATGGGTAGCACACAGTGAAGTGTGTCACATTCCACCATTTGTTCTTTCTCCATCCTGCCCTGGTCAGCCCCAAGCAGTAAATGTTCAAATATCATGTCAGAATTCATTTCCATTCTTGCCTCCCGCTTGCCAAGTTATTAAGACTTTTGTTGTGGTACAGTCACATGTTCATCTCTGTAGAACAAAATGGACAGTTCCCAATATCAGGAAGTCTACTGTGAACCAGTCAACTTCCAATTGACTGCATTAAACCACTAAACATTTGTGTAGATAGATGGAGAAAGCTTATATGATGAGATAGATAGATAGATAGATAGATAGATAGATAGATAGATAGATAGATGTGATATATGCATAGAATACAGATAAAAAGTAAAGTGACTATATTACTGTTCATATTTACCAGATCCCACATAGACATTAATCATAATTCTTATAAAGGACAACTAGAAAGGAAAATATTTTTTAAAAATATTTAGAAAACACTAATGGGAAAATCATTAATTACTCTACTATTATTTACATCATATACAAGCTAAAGCATATCTCTGCTCACCAAAAAAACTGAGGTTGTAAGAGTCGATAAAAGGCTCCAAGCTTATCTTGGCATTAGCCCCTATAGCTTATCAAGATGTCTTTTCGTCAGTCACCTAGATTTGCATCAGTCAAAGGCTGAAGGAGAGATTGAAACCTGGACTTGCAGCCAGTCTGCCTGGGTTTACAAACTGGCACAGCCACTTGCGATCTATGAAATTTGAGGAACATCATTACATTCTCTTTCTCATGCTTCTGAATATTTATGAAATGGATTGCAAGCCTTCAAAGACATGTCCCCCGACAAGAACACCTTCCACCAGGTCCCAACTCACAATGCAGCAAGCTGGGAACTATCCCTTTAACACCTGGGCCTTGGTGCACACTTGCACTCCAGATTAAAGCAGCTTTGAAGGATAGTGGAGGGCAGACACCTAACCAAACCACAGGAATGTATAACCAACTGCTCCTCCTGTTGTGGACATAATCCTGCCATGCACCACCCCTGCTCCCTGCTCGACCAGGTGCACCATCCTTTCCCAGGCTGGGTAAAACCTGTACCACCTGTACCACAGATGCATGCCATTCTAGTGACTCCTGTTTTGAAAGATTATAAAAAATAAAATCCCAGTCTTCTTCACTAGAACTTCTGATGCTATTGCAGAGCATAGCAGATTTACTTCCTACTGTTTAGAGAATAAGGTGTGCTATTCTAGAGGGGTCTCCCCAGATCTAGAGTCTGCTAGAAATAATCTTCCACCAGATACTAGCCACGACATGGTCCTTTACATTTTTACTCTGAGGACAAATAAAAACATTCTAATCCTTTTCACCCCACCCCGCTCTGCTGGTCGGGACGCGCACACGAGGTCCAGCCGGGCCTCACCCCGTGCCCTAGGACCCCAGGTCAGCCCACAGGGACCCGGCTCTGACTCTCACCATCCAGCCGGAGCCGCGCGGGGGCCGAGGGACGAGGAGGACCTCCCCCTGCGCCCGACCCCGGCCCAGCTGCCCTCGGGTTAAATAGCTCCAGGCCGACGCGCCCATCCTCCCTTTTCACCCCACCCCGCTCCGCCGGTAGGGAAACGCGTGGCGGTCCAGCCGGGCCTCCCCCCCTCCCCTCCATCCCCCCCCCCCCCCCCCGGCGCCCTAGGTAAGTCTCCGTTCGGGCCCCGCCCACCAGAACCCCAGATCAGCCCACAGGGACCCGGCTCCGACTCCCACCATCCAGCCGGAGCCGCGCGGGGGGGCCGAGGGACGAGGAGGACCTCCCCCTGCGCCCAGGCCCCGCCCCAGCTGCCCTCGGGTTAAATAGCTCCATGCCGACGCGCCCATCCTCCCTTTTCACCCCACCCCGCTCTGCCGGTCGGGACATGCACGCACGGTCCAGCCGGGCCTCACCCCGCGCCCTAGGTAAGTCCCCGTTCGGGCCCGCCAACCAGTACCCCAGGCCAAATAATTCAGTTTAGTGAAATTGAGAGATCTTAAGAGTTAAAATGACAATGCCAAAGTCAAAGTGCAAATCCATGAGAAGCAACACTCAAGTAAACAAATTTCCCACTGAAGAAATTAATCCCATAATGTTAGACTCCAACAAGAACAAACCCGCGGAAAAAGGCCAAGAAAGCCTCACCCAGGATAAGGTCTTCCAAAATATGATGATTACCATGTTCAATACTATGAAAGAGGAAATCCGGGAGGAATTACATAATCGAATCAATCGCTTTGAAGAGGAAAACAACAGACATCTGGAGGAGTTGAGAAAAAGAGTGCAAGAAACAAAAAGTGGCATAGAGCAGTTAAAACAAACTCAAGCAGAGTTTAAAACTGAGCTAAAAGACAAGTTATCTTCAACCCAGAATGCCACAGAGAGTCTTGTCAACAGAACTAATGAAGCAGAAAACAGAATTTCAGACCTTGAAGATAAAGTGGGAGTACTAACCAGCTCAATGGAAGAGGTGGTTAAAGCCAAAAAGATACATGAGAGAAATATACAAGAGATATGGGACACCCTGAAGAAGCCTAACATGCGTATTCATGGAATACCAGAGCAAGAATCTCAAAATACCACCGCTGGGGAAATTTTTCAAACGATCATCAAGGAAAACTTTCCTCATCTAAAAAAAGAGAGCCCATTCATATACAAGAAGCATTCCGCACCCCAAACAGATACGACCAAAATAGAAGCACACCGCGGCAAATAATAGTTAAAACACACCACATTCAAGATAAAGAACTGGTGCTGAGAGCTTCAAGGGAGAAAAAACAAGTCACTTTTAAAGGTAAACCTATTAAAATAACAAATGACTTCTCAGTCGAAACAGTAAACGAAAGAAGAGCTTGGAGAGACATACTTCAAGTATTGAATGAGCAAAAATATCAACCTAGGCTGATTTACCCTGCAAAACTATCAGTCATGATCGAGGGAGAAAGAAAAATTTTCCAGCACAAAGACAACTTTAAGGGATACATGGCCACCAAACCAGGCCTTCAAAAACTGCTAGAAATGATACTCAAGCGTGAAGAAAAAAACAGGCATATCCAGGAGAACAGAAGGCAAATATAACACCATTAAAAGCGAAGCAATATATTTATAAAAGCTACTAAACATAATAAATGTCTGGAATTAACAATAGTTTCTCCATTATAACACTAAATGTTAATGGACTTAATTCACCGATCAAGAGACACAGATTACAAACTTGGATTAAAAATCACAATCCATCAATCTGTTGCCTGCAGGAAACCCATCTCACCACAAAAGATAGGCACGCTCTAAAAATAAAAGGCTGGTCAACAATTTTACAAGCTAATGGAAGCAGAAAACAGGCAGGGGTAGCCATTATGCTATCAGACAAAGTGGATTTCAAACCAAAGAAAATTATAAGAGACACGGATGGATACTACATTTTAGTCACATGTACAATTCACCAGGAAGATTTCACAATACTGAACATATATGCACCCAATACGGGCCCCTCCACATTCATTAAGAAAACCCTACAGCGTCTAAAGCAAGAAATCAACCCCCAAACGATAATTCTTGGGGACTTCAACAACGCCCTCTCTATATGGGATAGATCAACAGGTCAAAAGCTTAACAGAGACACTTTGGAACTTAATCAAACCCTGAAAGAAATGGACCTTACAGATCTCTATCGAACTTTTCACCCACGCACCAAAGAATACACATTTTTCTCAGCAGCACACGGAACTTTCTCCAAAGTAGATCACATATTGGGCCACAAAATGAATCTACACATATACAAGAAAGTTGAAATTCTAACCTGTGCCCTATCAGACCACCACAGCCTAAAGCTGGACATCCACAACACATCAAACAAGAGAAAATACACTAACTCCTGGAAACTTAACACTATGATGCTGAATGAGAACTGGATTCAGGAAGAAATTAAAAAGGAAATTCAAGATTTCCTGAAACTGAATGATAATGAAAATACAACTTACCAAAATCTCTGGGACACAATGAAAGCTGTCCTAAGAGGTAAGTTCATAGCTCTTAATGCCCACGTCAAAAAAATGGAAACATCAGAAATAAACAACTTAACAATGCAGCTTAAAGCTTTAGAGAAACTAGAGCAATCTGATCCCAAAAGCAGTAGAAGAGAAGAGATTAGCAAAATAAGGGGAGAAATATCTGAAATCGAGACTAAGAAAACGATAGAAAAAATCAACCAATCAAAAAGCTGGTTCTTTGAAAAAATCAACAAGATTGATACACCCCTAGCTAAACTAACCAAAAGCAAGAGAGAGAAAACCCAAATTAACAAAATTAGAAATGAACATGGAGTTATCACTACTGATACCCAAGAAATCCAGAGAATTATAACATCATATTTCAAAAACTTATACTCTGTGAAGTTTGACAACACAAAAGAGATGGATGAATTTCTAAGTAAACACAACTTACCTAAATTGAATGAGGAAGTTGTGAATTATTTAAATAGTCCTATAACATATAAGGAAATTGAGGAAGTATTCTCGAATCTTCCCATCAAAAAATGTCCTGGACCAGATGGATTCAGCACAGAGTTCTACCAGACATTTAAGGAGTTAATAACACCAATACTCCTTAAACTGTTCCATCAAATAGCAAAGGAAGGAACACTACCAAATTCCTTCTATGAAGCTAATATCGTTTTAATCCCAAAACCTAATAAAGATTCACTTAAAAAAGAAAACTATAGACCGATCTCCCTGATGAACACAGATGCAAAGATTCTCAACAAAGTCTTAGCAAATCGGATTCAAAAGCATATCAAAAAGATCATTCACGTGGACCAAGTAGGCTTCATCCCTGGCACACAAGGTTGGTTCAACTTACACAAATCAATAAATGTAATTCATCTTGTAAACCAGTCCAAAGTCCAAGACCACATGATACTCTCGATAGATGCAGAAAAAGCTTTTGACAAGATCCAACAGCCTTTTATGATCAAAACGCTAGAGACAGTAGGAATGGAAGGAACCTTTATCAATATAATAAAAGTTGTATACAACAAGCCCACAGCAAGGATTATGCTCAATGGGGAACAATTGGTAAGCATTCCCACTTTGATCAGGAACTAGACAAGGCTGTCCACTCTCACCACTTCTATTCAATATTGTACTTGAAGTCTTAGCTGAAGCCATAAGACAAGAAAGGGACATAAGAGGGATTCAAATCGGCAAGGAAGAAATCAAGCTATCCCTATTTGCAGATGACATGATCTTATACCTGAGTGATCCCAAAAACTCCACCAGGAAGCTCCTGGAACTAATTGAGAAGTTCAGCAGGGTGGCAGGATACAAAATAAATGAGCAAAAATCAGAGGCCTTCCTATATGCCCAGAATGAAAGAAGTGAAAAAGCCTTGAGAGAAACCATGCCATTTACTATAACCCCTAAAAAAATGAAATACCTTGGTATAAACCTAACTAAGGAGGTAAAAGACCTTTACAATGAAAACTTTAAAACCCTAAAGAAAGAAATTGCAGAAGACACCAGAAGGTGGAAAGACCTCCCTTGTTCCTGGATTGGCAGAATCAACATTGTAAAAATGACCATCCTACCAAAGGCAATATACAGATTCAATGCTATACCAATCAAAATCCCAAAGCAATTCTTCAAAGAAGTTGACCAAATAATCGCCAAGTTCATATGGAGACACAAAAGACCCAGGATAGCAAAAACAATCCTGAATAACAAAAACACAGCTGGAGGTATTACCATACCAAACCTAAGTCTATACTACAAATCCATAGTTATAAAGACAGCCTGGTACTGGCTCCAAAATAGACACACAGATCAATGGATAAGGATTGAAGACCCAGATATAAGCCCACAAAGTTACAGCCATTTGGTCTTTGACAAAGGGGCCCAAAGAATCCAATGGAAAAAGAACAGCATCTTCAACAAATGGTGCTGGCAAAACTGGATCTCCACATGCAGAAGATTAAAGCTGGACCCGTACTTGTCACCATGTACAAGACTTAATTCCAAATGGATCAAGGACCTTGATATCAGGCCAGAGACTTTAAAAACCATAGTTGAAAGGATAGGGAACTCCCTCGAGCTGATTGGGCTAGGCCAACACTTCCTAAACAGACATCCAATGGCACAATCACTGCTACCAACTCTCAACAGTTGGGATCTTGTGAAATTAAAGAGCTTCTGTTCAGATAAAGAGATTGTCACACGAGCTCAAAGGCAACCCACAGAATGGGAGAAAATCTTCACTAACCACATATCTGACAGAGCTCTACTGTCCAGAGTGCACAAAGAACTTAGAAAATTAAACTCCAAGGAAAACACTGGCCCAATTAAAAAATGGGCCCTGGAACTTAAAAGAAACTTTACCAGGGATGAAATTAAAATGTCTAACAATTATCTTAAAAAATGCTCCACTTCCTTCGCCATCAGGGAAATGCAAATCAAAACTTCCCTGAGATATCATCTCACCCCAGTCAGGATGGCAAAAATCCACAATACAAACAACGACAAATGCTGGAGAGGATGTGGAGAGAGGGGAACTCTCCTACATTGTTGGTGGGAATGCAGGCTCATACAGCCACTCTGGCGAGCCTTCTGGAGATTCTTAAAGAAATTAAAGATTGAAATGCCATATGACCCCGCTATCCCACTTTTGGGAATAACCCCCCATGCAGCAGAGGTTCGCCTCGATAGCACAAGCTCGACCATGTTCATAGCAGCATTGTTTACAATAGCAAAGTCATGGAATCAACCTAAATGTCCAACAGTTGATGAGTGGATAAGGAAACTGTGGTACATCTATACAATGGAGTACTACTCAGCCATCAAAAATGATGAATTACTGGAATTTGCTGGGAAATGGATGTCATTAGAAACAATTATATTAAGTGAAGTATCCCAAACCCAGAAAATTAAGCGCCGTATGTACTCCCTAATAGGTGGCTCCTAGTACCAAACTCACCCAGCCCACATTGAGACACTCAAAAGTAAACCTATGTAACACAGTAATTGCAAGGATTATGAACAAGAGAGATGGGTTAGGAGGGCCACACCAGAAACAAGGAGAGAGGAGACCATGTTACAGCAGAGAAAATAGGCCTCCATCAAGGTCTGCAAGTAAGTAATGAGAAACCTGGTTAAGTTCACAGACGTTCTTTCCTGATCTCACCAGAAGGGGAGGGCATATAGTCTAGCAGATAAAAAGTAATCATTTGCAAATGGGTGATGGACCCCTCCCTCAGTGAGGTTTCCTACTCTTATTACATCTACCCTTGAATGTGCTATTACAACAAGACTCCAGTTTAACAGCTTTTTGTCTCTGGCCAGGGGGTGACATACAGTGCCCAGCAGAATGGAGTGAAGGGAATTGCAGGAGCAGCAAAACTGCAAAAGAAAATCAACAAACCACAATCCAGAACTTCAGAGACTCTATATCAATCACATAGAACTAGGCCAGCCTAATCTCTCCTCATCCTGGAGCTCAGGGACATTTGCGGAAGAGGGGGCGGTAAGATTGTAAGAGCAAAAGGATGGGAGGAGCAACGATTTGCAAGATTCTCAACAATAGTTGGGGCCAAAGCAATCATAATGGGACTTTGCATGCCCTGCGCAATGTCCAGTGCACTGTTGCCCTCATAAAGTCTAACATCTGTTAAGGGCACCGAGACCCCTGGAGGCAAGGGATTGACAGCCATAGTAGTGATCTTATGCTTAAGGGGAACAAGAGAAAGGGCTTATGCAAATGCCACTGGGTCCTTATATATCATCGGAGAGGAGGACCCAGTGGAGAGTTAGGCGTACACAATAAAGGACTCTCTGGGAATTGGGGGTGAGGCACTGGGGGAAGGGGAGGGGGAGAAGGGGGGAGGGAGGGAACTGGTAAAAAATTTTAAAATGTATAATTAAATTTTTAATAAAAAAAAAAGCTGGTTCTTTGAAAAAATCAACAAGATTGATACACCCCTAGCTAAACTAACCAAAAGCAAGAGAGAGAAAACCCAAATTAACAAAATTAGAAATGAACATGGAGTTATCACTACTGATACCCAAGAAATCCAGAGAATTATAACATCATATTTCGAAAACTTATACTCTGTGAAGTTTGACAACACAAAAGAGATGGATGAATTTCTAAGTAAACACAACTTACCTAAATTGAATGAGGAAGTTGTGAATTATTTAAATAGTCCTATAACATATAAGGAAATTGAGGAAGTAATCTCGAATCTTCCCACCAAAAAATGTCCTGGACCAGATGGATTCAGCACAGAGTTCTACCAGACATTTAAGGAGTTAATAACACCAATACTCCTTAAACTGTTCCATCAAATAGCAAAGGAAGGAACACTACCAAATTCCTTCTATGAAGCTAATATCATTTTAATCCCAAAACCTAATAAAGATTCACTTAAAAAAGAAAACTATAGGCCGATCTCCCTGATGAACACAGACGCAAAGATTCTCAACAAAGTCTTAGCAAATCGGATTCAAAAACATATCAAAAAGATCATTCACGGGGACCAAGTAGGCTTCATCCCCGGCACACAAGGTTGGTTCAACATACACAAATCAATAAATGTAATTCATCATGTAAACCAGTCCAAAGTCCAAGACCACATGATACTCTCGATAGATGCAGAAAAAGCTTTTGACAAGATCCAACAGCCTTTTACGATCAAAACGCTAGAGACAGTAGGAATGGAAGGAACCTTAATCAATATAATAAAAGCTATATACAACAAGCCCACAGCAAGGATTATGCTCAATGGGGAACAATTGGAATCATTCCCACTTCGATCGGGAACTAGACAAGGCTGTCCACTCTCACCACTTCTATTCAATATTGTACTTGAAGTCTTAGCTGAAGCCATAAGACAAGAAAGGGACATAAGAGGGATTCAAATCAGCAAGGAAGAAGTCAAGCTATCCCTATTTGCAGATGACATGATCTTATACCTGAGGGATCCCAACAACTCCACCAGGAAGTTCCTGGAACTAATTGAGAAGTTCAGCAGGGTGGCAGGATACAAAATAAATGTGCAAAAATCAGAGGCCTTCCTATATGCCCAGAATGAAAGAAGTGAAAAAGCCTTGAGAGAAACCATACCATTTACTATAACCCCTAAAAAAATGAAATACCTTGGTATAAACCTAACTAAGGAGGTAAAAGAGCTTTACAATGAAAACTTTAAAACCTAAAGAAAGAAATTGCAGAGGACACCAGAAGGTGGAAAGACCTCCCTTGTTCCTGGATTGGCAGAATCAACATTGTAAAAATGACCATCCTACCAAAGGCAATATACAGATTCAATGCTATACCAATCAAAATCCCAAAGCAATTCTTCAAAGAAGTTGACCAAACAATCTCAAAGTTCATATGGAGGCACAAAAGATCCAGGATAGCAAAAACAATCCTGAGTAACAAAAACACAGCTGGAGGTATTACCATACCAAACCTAAGTCTATACTAAAATCCATAGTTATAAAGACAGCCTGGTACTGGCTCCAAAATAGACACACAGATCAATGGATAAGGATTGAAGACCCAGATATAAGCCCACAAAGTTACAGCCATTTGGTCTTTGACAAAGGGGTCCAAAGAATCCAATGGAAAAAGAACAGCATCTTCAACAAATGGTGCTGGCAAAACTGGATCTCCACATGCAGAAGATTAAAGCTGGACCCGTACTTGTCACCATGTACAAGACTTAATTCCAAATGGATCAAGGACCTTGATATCAGGCCAGAGACTTTAAAAACCATAGTTGAAAGGATAGGGAACTCCCTCGAGCTGATTGGGCTAGGCCAACACTTCCTAAACAGACATCCAATGGCACAGTCACTGCTACCAACTCTCAACAGTTGGGATCTTGTGAAATTAAAGAGCTTCTGTTCAGATAAAGAGATTGTCACACGAGCTCAAAGGCAACCCACAGAATGGGAGAAAATCTTCACTAACCACATATCTGACAGAGCTCTACTGTCCAGAGTGCACAAAGAACTTAGAAAATTAAACTCCAAGGAAAACACTGGCCCAATTAAAAGATGGGCCCTGGAACTTCAAAGAAACTTTACCAGGGATGAAATTAAAATGTCTAACAATTATCTTAAAAAATGCTCCACTTCCCTCGCCATAAGGGAAAAGCAAATCAAAATTTCCCTGAGATATCATCTCACCCCGGTCAGGATGGCAAAAATCCACAATACAAACAACAACAAATGCTGGAGAGGATGTGGAGAGAGGGGAACTCTCCTACATTGTTGGTGGGAATGCAGGCTCATACAGCCACTCTGGTGAGCCGTCTGGAGATTCTGCTATCCCTCTTTTGGGAATAACCCCCCATGCAGAAGAGGTTCGCCTCGATAGCACAAGCTCGACCATGTTCATAGCAGCACTGTTTACAATAGCAAAGTCATGGAATCAACCTAAATGTCCAACAGTTGACGAGTGGATAAGGAAACTGTGGTACATCTATACAATGGAGTACTACTCAGCCATCAAAAATGATGAATTACTGGAATTTGCTGGGAAATGGATGTCATTAGAAACAATTATATTAAGTGAAGTATCCCAAACCCAGAAAATTAAGCGCCGTATGTACTCCCTAATAGGTGGCTCCTAGTACCAAACTCACCCAGCCCACATTGAGACACTCAAAAGTAAACCTATGTAACACAGTAATTGCAAGGATTATGAACAAGAGAGATGGGGTAGGAGGGCCACACCAGAAACAAGGAGAGAGGAGACCATGTTACAGCAGAGAAAATAGGCCTCCATCAAGGTCTGCAAGTAAGTAATGAGAAACCTGGTTAAGTTCACAGACGTTCTTTCCTGATCTCACCAGAAGGGGAGGGCATATAGTCTAGCAGATAAAAAGTAATCATTTTGCAAATGGGTGATGGACCCCTCCCTCAGTGAGGTTTCCTACTCTTATTACATCTACCCTTGAATGTGCTATTACAACAAGACTCCAGTTTAACAGCTTTTTGTCTCTGGCCAGGGGGTGACATACAGTGCCCAGGAGAATGGAGTGGAGGGAATTGCAGGAGCAGCAAAACTGCAAAAGAAAATCAACAAACCACAATCCAGAACTTCAGAGACTCTATATCAATCACATAGAACTACGCCAGCCTAATCTCTCCCCATCCTGGAGCTCAGGGACATTTGCGGAAGAGGGGGCGGTAAGATTGTAAGAGCAAAAGGATGGGAGGAGCAACGATTTGCAAGATTCTCAACAATAGTTGGGGCCAAAGCAATCATAATGGGACTTTGCACGCCCTGCGCAATGTCCAGCGCACTGTTGCCCTCATAAAGTCTAGCATCTGTTAAGGGCACCGAGACCCCTGGAGGCAAGGGATTGACAGCCATAGTAGTGATCTTATGCTTAAGGGGAACAAGAGAAAGGGCTTATGCAAATGCCACTGGGTCCTTATATGTCATCGGAGAAGAGGACCCAGTGGAGAGTTAGGCGTACACAATAAAGGACTCTCTGGGACTTGGGGGGGACGACTGGGGGAAGGGGAGGGGGAGGAGGGGGGAGGGAGGGAACTGGTAAAAAATTTTAAAATGTATAATTAAATTTTTAATAAAAAAAATAAAATAAAATAAAATAAAATAAAAAAATAAAATCATAAAAAAAAGAGAGTTCTTGAGGACTCTCAAAGCAAACATCATAGCTCTAAGTTCTCAATCCCTTGGACTCTGGGGCTTGCATGGGTAATTCTTCTCATCAGTATTGTGAGAAGAGGCAGAGCACTTACAAAGGCAAAAATCACAAAAACCTTGCATGTGCCTCTCTAGATTTTGATCTTCACCTTCTTGGAAGGTTTTGAGAAAAGGGTTAGTTATGATGACACACCCTGATTTTAATTTTTAAAATTAATTCTAAGGGCTTCATTATGTAATTCAGATTCACTTAGAATTCACTGTGTAGTCTAGGTTGGTCTCAAATTTCTGATCCACCTGCCTCTGCTTCCTGAGTACAGGTGTATGCCATCACAGCATGCCAGATTTGCATTTTATAAGACTCATTCTGAGAGAACAAAGTAAGACAAGGTTGATGAAAAAATGAGGAGAACCTACATGGTAGCTGTGGTATGAGAGGTGATTAGATTCTGGATTAACTTGGAAGCAAAGATGACAAAATAACAGATGGTTGAAATATGCAATTGGACAAGAGGAATTTCAACAATTCAAAGGTAAGATTTAGCCAAAGAAACTGAAAAATAGATGTGTATTTGGCTACTGATTTTTTTATGTTGATTTTGTAACCTGCCACCTTGTGAATATGTTCTCAGTTCTCAGAGCTTTTTAGTGGAGCCTCTGAGGCCCCTAATATACAGAATTGTGTCATCTGAAAATAGTTCTGCCTTAATTTCTTCTTTTTCTGTTTGTATTCTTTTTATTTCATTCTCTTACCTTATTATTATGGTGAGAATTCCAAGCACTGTATTGAATAGGTGTGGTAATAGTAGACATCCTTGCTTTCTTTCTGGATCTTAGTGGGAATGACTCAAGGTTTTCTCCAGTTAGGTAGATATTTGCTGTAGTTTTATGACATATAGCCTTTAGAATATTTAGATATGCTTCCTCTAAGTCTATTGTTACCAGAACTTAAATTATGAAGGGATATTGAATTTTTTCAAAGATCTTTTCTGCATCTATTGAGATAATCATATGGTTCCTCTCTTTTAGTAGAGTTATGTGATGAATTGCATTCATTGATTTTTGTGTGTTGAATCACCATTGCGTGTCTGGGAGGACTCTAACTTGGTTATGGTGAACGATCTTTTTTATGTGTCCTTTTATTTGGTCTGCAAAAGTTTTATTGAGAATTTTTGCATCTGTGTTCATTAGAGAGATTAACCTATAATTTTTGGATGTGCTTTTATTTAGTCTTAATATCAGAATAATGCAAGTCTCACAGGAGGAGTTTGGAAGTGCTTTTTCCCTCTTCTACATTAATAAACAATTTGAGAAGTAAAAAAAAAAAAAAAAAAAAAAAAAAAAAAAAAAAAACATACCCAATCCAAGGCAAGCACTAGTAACAACTGGCAGGAATAACAATACCAACTACATCGGTTCAGTGAAAAACAAACAGAAATTGAAAGGTCCTAAAAAACAAAACAACAATGTACAAGTCAAAGTGCAGATCCACGAGAAACAAAACCCAAGAACAATCTCCCACAAAAAGAATCAATCCCATAACGATGGATTGTGACCAGAACAAATCCATAGAAAATAGCCATGAAAGCCAGACCCAACATAACGACTTTCAGAGTATGATCATTACCATGATTAATAATATGAAAGAGGAAATCCGAGAAGAGTTAAATAACCGTGTCAACCACTTTGAACAGGAACACAACAGGAACCTGGAAGAGTTGAGAAAAACAGTTCAAGAAACAAAAATAGGTACAGAGCAGGTAAAACAGTCTCAGGCAGAGTTTAAAATTGATTTAAAGACAAATTATCTTCAACCCAAAACTCAACAGAGAGTCTTATCAGCAGAACAAATGAGGCAGAAAATAGACTCTCAGGTCTTGAAGACAAAGTAGGAGAATTAACCAGCTCAATGGAAGAGATTGTTAAAGCCAAAAAGATACTGGAGAGGAGCATTCAAGAAATATGGGACACCCTGAAGAAGCCTAACATGTGCATTCATGGAATACCAGAACAAGAATCCCAAAATACCACACCTGAGGAAATATTTCAATTCATCATAAATGAAAACTTCCCACAACTAAAGAATGAGAGGCCTATCCAAATACAAGAGGCATTTCGCACTCCAAACAGATATGACCAAAATAGAAAATCGCCATGGCAAATAATAGTCAAAACACTCCACATTCAAGACAAAGAAAAGGTGCTGAGAGCTTCAAGAGAAAAAAAGCAACTCACTTTTAAAGGTAAACCTATTAGAATAACAAATGACTACTCAATGGAAACAGTAAAAGCAAGAAGAGCTTGGAGAGACATACTTCAAGTATTAAATGAGCAAAAATGCCAACCCAGACTGATATACCCGGCAAAACTATCTGTCATGATTGAGGGAGAAAGAAAAGTTTTTCAGCACAAAAACAACTTGAAGGGATACATGTCTACCAAACTGGTTTCAAAATGCTAGAAATGATACTCAAGCTTGAAGAAAAGAACAAGCGTATCCAGGAGGACAGAAGGGAAGTATAATACCAACAAAATATAAATATCAAACATCATGCTTACAAAATCTACTAAACATAAAAATGTCCAGAATTAAAAATAATTTCTCCATTATAACATTAAATGTCAACGGCATTAACTCACCGATTAAGAGACATAGATTACAAACTTGGATTAAAAACCACAATCCAACAATCTGCTGCCTTCAGGAAACTCATCTCACCACAAAAGATAGGCACGTCCTAAGAATGAAAGGCTGGTCCAAAATATTGCAAGCTAATGGAATCAGGAAACAGGCAGGGGTAGCAATTATGCTTTCAGACAAAGTGGACTTCAAACCAAAGAAAATCATAAGAGACACAGATGGATACTACATTTTAGTCACAGGTACAATTCACCAGGAAGACTTCACAATACTGAACATATATGCACCCAATATGGGCCCCTCCACATTCATTAAGAAAACCCTACAGCGTTTAAAGCAAGAAATCAACCCCCAAACGATAATTCTCAGGGATTTCAACACCGCCCTCTCAACATGGGATAGATCAACAGGTCAAAAGCTTAACAGAGACACTTTGGAGCTTAATCAAACCCTTACTGAAATGGACCTTACAGATCTCTACCGAACTTTTCACCCATGTACCAAAGAATACAAATTTTTCTCAGCAGCACACGGAACTTTTCCAAAATAGATCACATATTGGGCCACAAAATGAATCTACACAAATACAAAAAAGTTGAAATTCTAGCCTGTGCCCTATCAGACCACCACGGCCTAAAGATGGACATCCACAATAACACAACAAACAAGAGAAAATACACTAACTCCTGGAAACTTAACAATATGATGCTGAATGAGAACTGGATTCAGGAAGAAATTAAACAGGAAATTCAAGATTTCCTGAAAGTGAATGATAACGAAAATACAACTTACCAAAATCTCTGGGACACAATGAAAGCTCTTCTAAGAGGTAAGTTCATAGCTCTTAATGCCTACATCAGAAAATTGGAAATATCAGAAATAAATAATTTAACGATGCAGCTTAAGGCTTTGGAGAAACTTGAGCAATCTGATCCCAAAAGTAGTAGAAGAGAGGAGATAAGCAAAATAAGGGGAGAAATATCTGAAATCCAGATTAAGAAAACGATAGAAAAAAATCAACCAGTCAAAAAGGTGGTTCTTTGCAAAAATCAATAAGATTGATACACTCCTAGCTAAATTAACCAAAAGCAAGAGAGAGAAAACCCAAATTAACAAAATTAGAAATGAACATGGAGTTATCACTAATGATACCCACGAAATCCAGAGAATTATAACATCATATTTCAAAAACTTATACTCTGTGAAGTTTGACAACACAAAAGAGATGGATGAATTTCTAAGTAAACACATCCTACCTAAATTGAATCAGGAAGTTGTGAATTACTTAAATGGCCCTATAACATATAAGGAAATTGAAGAAGTAATCTCAAATCTTCCCACCAAAAAATGTCCTGGACCAGATGGATTCAGCACAGAATTCTACCAGACATTTAAGGAGTTAATAACACCAATACTGCTTAAACTGTTCCATCAAATATCAAAGGAAGGAACACTACCAAATTCCTTCTATGAAGCTAATATCGTCTTAATCCCAAAACCTAATAAAGATTCACTTAAAAAAGAAAACTATAGGCCGATCTCTCTGATGAACACAGACGCAAAGATTCTCAACAAAGTCTTAGCAAATCGGATTCAAAAACATATCAAAAACATTATTCACGGGGACCAAGTAGGCTTCATCCCCGGCACACAAGGTTGGTTCAACATACGCAAGTCAATAAATGTAATTCATCATGTAAACCAGTCCAAAGACCAAGACTACATGATACTCTCCATAGATGCAGAAAAAGCCTTTGACAAAATCCAACAGCCTTTTATGATCAAAACGCTAGAGACTGTAGGAATGAAAGGAACCTTTATCAATATAATAAAAGCTGTATACAACAAGCCCACAGCAAGGATTATGCTCAATGGGGAACAATTGGAAGCATTCCCACTTCGATCAGGAACTAGACAAGGCTGTCCACTCTCACCACTTCTATTCAATATTGTACTTGAAGTCTTAGCTGAAGCCATAAGACAAGAAAGGGACATAAAAGGGATTCAAATCGGGAAGGAAGAAGTCAAGCTATCCCTATTTGCAGATGACATGATCTTATACCTGAGTGATCCCAAAAACTCCACCAGGAAGCTCCTGGAACTAATTGAGAAGTTCAGCAGGGTGGCAGGATACAAAATAAATGTGCAAAAATCAGAGGCCTTCCTATATGCCCAGAATGAAAGAAGTGAAAAAGCCTTGAGAGAAACAATCCCATTTACTATAGTCCCTAAAAAAATGAAATACCTTGGTATAAACCTAACCAAGGAGGTAAAAGACCTTTACAATGAAAACTTTAAAACCCTAAAGAAAGAAATAGCAGAAGACACCAGAAGGTGGAAAGACCTCCCATGTTCCTGGATTGGAAGAATCAACATTGTAAAAATGACCATCCTACCAAAGGCAATATACAAATTCAATGCTATACCAATTAAAATCCCAAAACAATTCTTTAAAGAAGTTGACCAAATAATCTCAAAATTCGTATGGAGGCACAAAAGACCCAGGATAAGCAAAGACGATCCTGAGTAACAAAAACACTGCTGGAGGTATTACCATACCAAACCTTAGTCTATACTACAAATCCATAGTTATAAAAACAGCCCGGTACTGGCTCCAAAATAGACTCACAGATCAATGGATAAGGGTTGAAGACCCAGATATAAGCCCACAAAAATACAGCCATTTGATCTTTGACAAAGGGGCCCAAAGAATCCAATGGAAAAAGAACAGCATCTTCAACAAATGGTGCTGGCAAAACTGGATCCTCACATGCAGAAGATTAAAGCTGGACCCGTACTTGTCACCTTGTACAAGACTTAATTCCAAATGGATCAAGGATCTTGATTTAAGGCCAGAGACTATAAAAACCATAGTTGAAAGGATAGGGAACTCCCTCGAGCTGATTGGGCTAGGCCAACACTTCCTAAACAGACATCCAATGGCACAGTCACTGCTACCAACTCTCAACAGTTGGGATCTTGTGAAATTAAAGAGCTTCTGCTCAGATAAAGAGATTGTAACACGAGCTCAAAGGCAACCCACAGAATGAGAGAAAATCTTCACTAACCACATATCTGACAGAGCTCTACTGTCCAGAGTGCACAAAGAACTTAGAAAACTAAACTCCAAGGAAAACACTGGCCCAATTAAAAGATGGGCCCTGGAACTTAAAAGAAACTTTACCAGGGATGAAATTAAAATGTCTAACAAATATCTTAAAAAATGCTCCACTTCCTTCGCCATCAAGGAAATGCAAATCAAAACTTCCCTGAAATAGCATCTCACCCTGGTCAGGATGGCAAAAATCCACAATACAAACAACACCAAATGCTGGAGAGGATGTGGAGAGAGGGGAACTCTCCTACATTGTTGGTTGGAATGCAGGCTCATACAGCCACTCTGGCGAGCTGTCTGGAGATTCTTAAAGAAATTAAAGATTGAAATGCCATATGACACTGCTATTCCACTTTTGGGAATAACCCCCTATGCAGCAGAGGTTCGCCTCGATAGCACAAGCTCGACCATGTTCATAGCAGCACTGTTTACAATAGCAAAGTCATGGAATCAACCTAAATGTCCAACAGTTGACAAGTGGATAAGGAAACTGTGGTACATCTATACAATGGAGTACTACTCAGCCATCAAAAATGATGAATTACTGGAATTTGCTGGGAAATGGATGTCATTAGAAACAATTATATTAAGTGAAGTATCTCAAACCCAGAAAATTAAGCGCTGTATGTACTCCTTAATAGGTGGCTCCTAGTACCAAACTCACCCAGCCCACATTGAGACACTCAAAAGTAAACCTATGTAAAACAGTAATTGCAAGGATTATGAACAAGAGAGATGGGGTAGGAGGGCCAAACCAGAAACAAGGAGAGAGGGGACCATGTTACAGCAGAGAAAATAGGCCTCCATCAAGGTCTGCAAGTAAGTAATGAGAAACCTGGTTAAGTTCACAGACGTTCTTTCCTGATCTCACCAGAAGGGGAGGGCATATAGTCTAGCAGATAAAAAGTAATCATTTTGCAAATGGGTGATGGACCCCTCCCTCACTGAGGTTTCCTACTCTTATTACATCTACCCTTGAATGTGCTATTATAACAAGACTCCAGTTTAACAGCTTTTTGTCTCTGGCCAGGGAGTGACATACAGTGCCCAGCAGAATGGAGTGAAGGGCATTGCAGGAGCAGCAAAACTGCAAAAGAAAATCAACAAACCACAATCCAGAACTTCAGAGACTCTATATCAATCACATAGAACTAGGCCAGCCTAATCTCTCCCCATCCTGGAGCTCAGGGACATTTGCGGAAGAGGGGGCGGTAAGATTGTAAGAGCAAAAGGATGGAAGGAGCAACGATTTGCAAGATTCTCAACAATAGTTGGGGCCAAAGCAATCATAATGGGACTTTGCATGCCCTGCGCAATGTCCAGTACACTGTTGCCCTCATAAAGTCTAGCATCTGTTAAGGGCACCGAGACTCCTGGAGGCAAGGGATTGACAGCCATAGTAGTGATCCTATGCTTAAGGGGAACAAGAGAAAGGGCTTATGGAAATGCCACTGGGTCCTTATATGTCACCGGAGAGGAGGACCCAGTGGAGAGTTAGGCGTACACAATAAAGGACTCTCTGGGAATTTGGGGGGAGGCACTGGGGGATGGAGAGGGAGAGGAAGGGGAGGAGGTGGTTCGGTGGGAGGAGGGGGGAGGGAGGGAACTGGTAAAAAAATTTTTAAATGTATAATTAAATTTTTAATAAAAAATAAAAGGATTGCAAGCCAGAAACAGTGGAGTATACCAGTAATTCCAGCACTCAGGAGGCTGAGGCAGGAAGATATCAAATTTGAATTTAGGCTACACAGTGAGAACAATAAATAGTATTTAAAATAGCAACTAAAATAGCAATAGTATTTTTCTCATAACCCCGCTGCAAGCACAGTAATAACCAACCACATGCATGCAGGATGCTAAGAGTGATGTTGGGAGATGTGTGGAGGCTTACTCAGGTGTTGTTTGTTACTGGTGGTAAGCAATACAAATAGCCTCTGTTTTGCTTAAATAGAAAAAAAGCATCTTAAAAGGAAATCATAGGGCCTCAGAATTGACACAAAAGGTAGAAAAAGTATATATAGCAGGCAAGAACAAAAGCAGTTGCAGATAGATAGATAGATAGATAGATGATAGATAGATAGCCATATGTACATAATAAATTATAATAGATGTTAGATAAATAGATAGGTGATAGATATTTATAGATGATAGGTACATAAACACATACATGCACACATACATATATGATAGATAATAATAAATATATAAATTATAGGTAGATGACAAAGAGATGTAGTATTTGATTTGCTGGACTTTGGTCTCAATTTGATGTTTTCTCATTGTCATGGTGCTTCTATTTTGATGTTTTATCTGTGTTGAAATATTTAACTTATTTTGACTTGATGGACTCTAATGGTTAAAAGATTTGGGATATTTTTTAAAAAGAAACTTTCAGTTCCAACATTTTTTTCATTTATTTATTTATTTTTCTGCTCATACAAAAGTAATAGGAACCCCTGTCCCCTCCCTCCCTCCACCCCTCCCTGGATCTCCCTGTTCCCTCCCCCTTTTGCCCCTTCCTTTCCCCCCTCCCTCCCTTTCTCCCACTGCCCCTTCCCCCCATCTCTGAAGCATCCTTTAATGTGTATATCAAACTTTCCTCTGGGTCCTCCTCTCTGATGAGGTGTAAGGACTCAGTGGCAATTCCTAGAACTCTATCTTGTGTTCCCCTTAAGTACAGGAACACTATTGTTACTGTTAATCCCTTGCTTCTAAGGATCCTAGTGCCTTTAGTCCATTCTAGAATTTGAGGGGTCGACGATATGTTGGTCATTGCGCAAATCATGTGGAGTATCTTGCATATCATTACTCCTCCCATCCTTGTGTTCTTACAATCTTACCGCCCCCTCTTCCACAAATTTCCCTGAGCTTCAGGATGAGGAGAGATTAGGTAGGCCTGATTCCAGGTGGTTGATATAGAGTCTCTGATGTTCTGAATTATGGTTTGTTGATTTTTTTTCAGTTTTGCTGTTCCTGCAATGCCCTTGGCTCCATCTTAATGGGTATTGGATGTCACTCCTTGGCCAGAGATAAAAACCTGTTAAATTAGAGTCTTGTCATAAGAGTATATTCAAAGGTTGGGCTGGAGAGGTGGTTCAGGGGTTACGCCTCTGCCTTGCAGGTGGAAGATCCTGAGTTCGGATCCTAGATCCCATGTATAGAGACGCCAGGCGAAAGCAGGGGCGGCCTGCGCTTCTGGCCCTGGTAGGGTGGAGCCTGTGAATCCTGGGGCAGAAGGAGGTGGAGGCGTCCATGGTGGTTCCCGAATTCGTCCGTGGTTCTACACACACACACACACACACACACACACACACACACACACACACATATGCACACATGCACAATTGAATAAATAATAATAAGAGTGTTTCTGCTTTAAAAAAAAAGAGTATATTCAAAGGTAGATGGAATAAAAGTAGGATACTGCAGTGAGAGAGGAGTCAATCACCCATTTGCAAAATGGTTACCTTCAATCTGGCAGCGTATCTGCCCTCCCCTTCTGGTGAGATCGTACCCATCAGTTGCAAATGATCAGGAAGGAAAGTCTGTGAACTTAACCAGATGTCTCATTACTTACTTGCAGTCCTTGATGGTGGCCTATTTTCTCTGCTGTAACATGGTCCCCTCTCTTTGTTTCTAGTGGGGCCATCCTTCCCCATCCCTCTTGTTTATAAGCTTTACAATTACTGTAGGTATTACAGAGATTTGTCTTTGAGTGTCTCTAAGTAGGTTTGGTACTATGATCCACCTATTAGGGAGTATATATGGCACTTAATTTTCTGTGTCTGGGATACTTCACTCAATATAATTGTTTCTAATTCCACCCATTTCCCAGAAAATTGCATTAATTCATCATTTTTGATAGCTGAATAGTATTCCATTGTATAAATGTACCACATTTTCCTTATCCACTCATCAACTGTTGAACATTTGGGCTGATTCCATGACTTTGCTGTTGTAAACAGTGCTGCTATGAACATGGCCATGCTTGTGAATTTTTGCTGTATTCCCAAAAGTGGGATAGCAGGGTCATATGGCATTTCAATCTTTAATTTCTTTAAGAATCACCAGACGGTTCGCCAGAGTGGTTGTATGAGCCTGCATTCCTACCAGCAATGTAGGAAAGTTCCCCTCTCTCCACATCCTCTCCAGCATTTGGTGTTGTTTGTATTGTGGATTTTTGCCATCCTGACCAGGGTGAGATGATATCTCAGGAAGGTTTTGATTTGCATTTCCATGATGGCTAAGGATGTGGAGCATTTTTTAAGATATTTGTTAAACATTTTAATTTCGTCCCTGGTAAAATTTCTTTTAAGTTCCAAGGCCCATTTTTTAATTGGGCCATTTGTTTCCTTGGTGTTTAGTTTTCTCAGTTCTTTGTGCACTCTGGATAATAGAGCTCTGTCAGATACGTGGTAGTGAAGATTTTCTCCCATTCTGTGGGTTGCCTTTGTGCTCCTGTTACAATCTCTTTATCTGAACAGAAGCACTTTACTTTCACAAGATCCCATCTGTTGAGTGTTGCTTGTAGTGACTGTGCTATTGGATGTCCATTTAGAAACTACTGGGCTAGCCCAATCAGCTTGAGGGAGTTCCCTACCCTTTCAACTATGGTTTTTATTTGGAGTTAATTATTCTACATGGTGACAACCACGGGTCCAGTTTTAATCATTTGCATGTGGATATCCAGTTTTGCCAGCACCATTTGTTGAAGTTACTGTTCTTTTTCCATTGGATTTTTTGGGCCCCTTTGTCAAAGATCAAATGGCTGTAGTTGTGTAGGCTTATATCTGGGTCTTCAACCCTTATCCATTGATCTGTGTGTCTATTTTGGAGCCAATACAAAGCTGTTTTTACAACTATGGATTTGTAGTATAGTCTAAGGTTTGGTATGGTGATACCTCCAGCCGTGCTTTTGTTACTCAGGATTGTTTTTGCTATCCTGGGTCTTTTGTGCCTCCATACGAATTTTGAGATTGTTTGGTCAACTTATTTAAAGAATTGCTTTGGGATTTTAATTGGTATAGCATTGAATCTGTATATTGCCTTTGGTAGGATGGTCATTTTTTTAAAATTTTTTCTTTATTATTATTTATTCAATTGTGCATGTATGCATGTGTGTATATATGTGTGTGTGTATGTATGTGTCTGCGTGTGTGTAGAACCACAGACGAATTCGGGAACCAATATGGACGCCTCCACCTCCTCCTTGTTTACTCTGCCTGGGGATTCACAGGCTCCGCCCTACCAGGACCAGAAGCGCAGGCTGCCCCCGCTACCGCCTGGCGTCTATATGTGGGATCTAGGATCCGAATTCAGGACCTTCCACCTACAAGGCAGAGGCTTAACCCCTGAGCTGTCTCTCCAGCCCCTAGGGTGTTCATTTTTATCATATGATTCTGCCAATCCAGGAACATGGAAGGTCTTTCCACCTTCTGGTGTCTTCTGCAATTTCTTTCTTTAGGGTTTTAAAGTTTTCACTGTAAAGGTCTTTTACCTTCTTGGTTAGTTTTATACCAAGGTATTTCATTTTTTTAGGGGCTATAGTAAATGGGATTGTTTCTCTCAGGGCTTTTTCACTTCTTTCATTCTGGGCATATAGGAAGGGCACTGATTGTTGCACATTTATTTTGTATCCTGCCACCCTGGTGAACTTCTCAATTAGTTCCAGGAGCTTCCTGGTGGAGTTTTTGGGATCACTAAGGCATATGATCATGTCATCTGCAAATAGAGATAACTTGACTTCTTCCTTGCCAATTTGCATCCTTTTTATGTCCCTTTCTTGTCTTATGGCTTCAGCTAAGGATTCAAGTACAATATTGAATAGAAGTGGTGAGAGTGGACAGCCTTGTCTAGTTTGCGATCGAACTGGGAATACTTCAAGTTTTTCCTCATTGAGTATAATCCTTGCCGTTGACTTGTTGTATACAGCTTTTATTATATTGATAAAGGTTCCTTCCATTCCAACCTTCTCTAGGGTTTTGATCATAAAGGGCTGTTGGATCTTCTCAAAAGCTTTTTCTGCATCTATCGAGAGTATCATGTGGTCTTGAACGTTGGACTGGTTTATATGGTGAATTACATTTATTGGTTTTGCTTATGTTGAACCAACTTTGTGTGCCTGGGATAAAGCCTATTTGATCCCTGTGGATGATCTTTTTGATATGTTTCTAAATCCAATTTTCTAAGACTTTGTTGAGAATCTTTGCGTCTGTGTTCATCAGAGAGATTGGCCTATAGTTTTCTTTTTTAAGTGAATATTTATTAGGTTTTCAGGATTAAGACGATATTGGCTTCATAGAAGGAACTCCGTAGTATTCCTTCCTTTGCTATTTGATGGAACAGTTTGAGGAGTATTGGTGTTATTAGCCCCTTAAATGTCTGGTAGAACTCTGTGCTGAATCCATCTGGTCCAGGACATTTTTTGGTGGGAAGATTTGAGATTACTTCCTCGATTTCCTCATATGTTATAAGACCATTTAAATAATTCACAACTTCCTGATCCAATTTAGGTAAGTTGTGTTTACTTTGGAATTCCCCCATCTTTTTTGTGTTGTCAAATTTCACAGATTATAATTTTTTGAAATATGACATTATAATTCTCTGGATTTTTTGGGTATCTGTTGATATCTCCATTTTCATTTCTAATTTTGTTAATTTGGGTTTTCTCTCTCTTGCTTTTGGTTAATTTAGCTAATGGTGTATCAATTTTATTGATTTTTTTTTTCAAAAAACCAGCTTTTTGACTGGTTGATTTTTTCTATCGTTTTCCTAATCTCCCTTTCGGATATTTCTCCCCTTATTTTGATAATCTCCTCCCTTCTACTGCTTTTAGGATTGGATTGTTCTAGTGTCTCTAAAGCTTTAAGCTGCATTGTTAAGTTATTTATTTCTGATGTTTCATTTTTTTGATGTAGGCATTAAGAGCTATGAACTTACTTCTTAGGACAGCTTTCATTGTGTCCCAGAGATTTTGGTAAGTTGTATTTTCATTATCGTTCACTTTCAGGAAATCTTGAATTTCCTTTGTAATTTCTTCCTGAATCCAATTCTTATTCAGCATTATAGTGTTAAGTTTCCAGGAGTTAGTGTATTTTCTGTTGTTTGTTGTGTTGTGGATGTCAAGCTTTAGACCATGGTGGTCTGATAAGGTACAGGCTAGAATTTCAACGTTCCTGTATATGTGGAGATTCGTTTTGTGGCCCAATATGTGATCTATTTTGAAGAAAATTCCATGTGCTTCTGAGAAAAATGTGTATTCTTTGGTGCGTGGATAAAAAGTTCCATAGAGATCTGTAAGGTCCATTTCCGTAAGGGTTTGATTACGTTCCAAAGTGTTTCTGTTAACTTTTTTACCTGTTGATCTATCCCATGTTGAGAGGGCAGTATTGAAATCCCCAAGAATTATTGTTTTTGGGTTGATTTCTCGCTTTAGACGTTGTAGGATTTGTTTAATGAATGTGGGGGCACCCGTATTGGGTGCATATATGTTCAATATTGTGAAGTCTTCCTGGTGAATTGTACCAGTGGGCTGCCTGGGGTTATTGAGGATGGGCCGGTACGGAGCTTACCTAGGTCACTGTGAGTCCTAGCTGGACTGGAGGGGGGACTATTTAACCTGGGGAGCTAGGGCGTGGCCCAGGGGGATCCTCTCCAGCCCGGTGCAGCTCCGGCTCAGGCTGGCTAGTGGGAGGAGCTGGGTCCTGTGGGACTGCCTAGGTCGCAGTGAGTCCCGGCTGGACTGCGTGTGTCCCAGGCGGGTGGGGAAAGGGAGTTCCAGCATTTTAATAACAACTTTCATTAGTTACATTTCAGAATTGGATTATAAAAAACTTTTAATTTTAGACTTTTAGAATTTAAAAAATTAAATGAAATTACATAATAAAACAAATTTAACATCTGTGGAAACAAGGATTGACGGTTACAATTTAAAAGTGCTATATTTTTATGTCAAGTTGACAAGGGGTAAAGTGCCACAGTTAGATACAGGTTTCAGTTTGATGGTTGAGGGTTCAAGCTCTGGGCACATTTTTAGATAATTAGTAGTTGAGTTAATCCCAGAGAAAACCTGCAGGAGATGGTCTAGTTGATGAGAATGGCCCAGCTAGTCCCTGGACAGGTGAATGAAATACAGAGAGCTGGTTGAGGAAGTTGGAATCCTTGTGTATACTTGGCCAGACATGCTGATCTGACAAGTAAGGATCATTCCTCTCTTAGCTGTTATGTATAGACAATGTGGATGTGGAGATGGTGCAGCCAGTTCTCTCAGCCTTGGTGTTGGTGTGAGTTCTCCTGCCAAGGTGAACAAATAACTATAACCAGGAATCATAAGAGAAAATAAAGCCCTTAAGTCATTTGATGGTGATTTTTATCAGTAACTATGCAAGTGAACTGCTATACCTACTATATCGAATAAACTGAAAAATAAATTATAGCAATTCATTTAAAATAAACCTATCACACATTGAAGTTACTGTCCTTCCCAGATATGGAATGAATACAATGGCTCTACTGACTGATTTATTAGAAGCCTCACATCTGTTTCTGTGTTCAGTCTATTGTAATATCACAAGTCACATAGCTTCTAAAAAAGAAAAAGAAAAAAATTCCATTTGTGGGAAAGCAAGAGAAAATGACAAACAGCACTTTGGTATCATTATAAAAATAACTTTAACCTTGCAGACCATCTGAAAACATCTTAGGGTACTAATAGCATAGAGTAAGGATAGCAACTACTTAGTGCTAAAATAGC
Source organism: Typhlomys cinereus (assembly GCA_023101885.1). NCBI lineage: Eukaryota > Metazoa > Chordata > Mammalia > Rodentia > Platacanthomyidae > Typhlomys > Typhlomys cinereus. Next base: position 323,928 of record JALPQD010000221.1, on the reverse strand, counting down.
AAATGCAGATTTCACAATGAACTTTGAAAGATGGGCTATGGTTATAATTATAACAATACACTCACCCTATATTTATATAGCACTCTGTTATTGACAAATAGCTTTTAAACCTATTGCTATATTTAATGCTCACCATATACTGTGAACCATTATTCTTATTTTATAAGCAAGTACTCCAAAGTTCAGAGAGGTTAGTTAATATGCCCAGTATCACATGGTTTATAAGTAGAAAATTTGACATAAAATTCTAATCACAATTCCATATTGAAAAATCAGTTTTGCCATCCAGGAAGTATGGAAACTGAAGAAGCCTTCTCTGTTTGCTTCCAAAGCAGGGCCTGGAGTTTGACAAATGATTTGCTGTTGATTTGCAAGCAGACGCAGACTTTGGTCTGGATCCAGGCTTTTTGGTTGCAGATTGAGCCTCTGGAACTAAGCTAGTTTACGCTAAAGTTGAAAACCTCCATGTAACAACTTCTTTTTATTATTGTTATCAATATTATTCTAATTTTACTTTTCAATTTGCTCTACTTAATCCCCTTTTCTACCCCCCTCCTTTTTCCCTGATAATCTTTCATCTCTCCCTTCATACTTTCTCCTACTTTCAAGTCTTTTTAATTGTGAGACCCACTGTGTTTCATCTAGTTTGTCTTTGATGTCATATGTCTGACATTATTTATGTTCCACCATATGTCATAGATCAGTGGGTATACCATTGAGAATAGCATCTTCCATTTCTTCCCTATTAGTTCTCATGAGTCTCAGGGAAGTGTGGATCTTCTTAAGATATTTCCCCTTTCCTGGTGAGATGCTTATAGGGCAATTTCCATGCAATTCTTACCATGTCCAGCAGATAGTGTCTGGCCCACTATTTTCCCACTGCAAGCTCTTATCTTACCACCCCTTCTTCTGTGATATTTTCCAAGCCTTGGATAGAGGGTAGATGTGGTTCGTATGTCCTGATTAAGGCCAAACAGTCCACAGTCACTTGCTTTTTCTACATTTTGGCCAGATATTTTGCTGTAGTAAATATCTTCTGTTGAAGAAGGGAAGGAGGGAAAGAGAGAAGGAGAGGAATAGTCAAGCTAACTTAATGACACTTTCTTCCCTTAGATATTAAGATGTATCCAGATAGACTATCTCCAGGATGGACTCATTCAGAAGTAAAATACACAGACTTGGGTTCCTTTCCTCATTTCACTCCACCATCTGCACTGAATAACTTCCCTCATGGCCTGAAGATGACTGCTAGAGCCCCAGCAATGATCTGTGGAAAAGAACTGTGTCCTTCTTGGTGGAGGGACCAGTTAGTTTTCTGAAAGTCCACATACAACATCACGTCACTATTTTGGCCTACATGTTGCTAGTAGGAACACAATCGACCCAGAAATAAGCAGAGCCAACTGATATCCACTCCTGCAATTGGGACAGATCAGCTTTACCAAGACCACGTTAAAGAGGTCTGCCTGAAAGAGGCGTGGCTTACTTCTGAGAGGGCTTTATTTGCTTAAGAATATTTTTGCCACTTTTCTTTTTTATTTCCTTGAGAAACTAGGGGCTGATATAAACACTATCTTATAGAATGAAAAAGCCCCAATGCCTCATATGAAAGCTGTGCTTTTTGAATATAGTGTTAATAAGTGCAGGTGACCGGTTTTGATATAATGGAACTAAGTAATTGTTCACTTACTAAATGTAACATGTTAATTTTTTTCACCATCTCCCACATAAAAGTTGTCACTAAACAACACTCCAGAGCCCCATTAAAACCACTGAGACACAGGCAAATTCAATTAGTGCTTGCTTCTGAGGCTGAGCATGCTATTCCTATTAGGTCTGTAGATGTGATAACGCAAGCATTAAGGAATGCCCAAAAGCAATTTGGAGGATAAATGACTAGGGTTGGGGCCACTAAGAATGGAGAGAAATATTAGATCAATTATTATGAAAGAAAAACCATCCAAACAAAGTTAATAGTGGTATCTATGAGCCAGCCTCTCCGAGGACCATGAGCTACTCTCAGATCCTTAAGTAGTGAAATAATCATCATCCCGACTATAATTCATCCCCAGCTCCAAACAGCTTTCAATGAAAGCCTCCTTATTCCTAAGGTCAAAGAATTTAGTACCCTTGAAACTAATTACCTCAATTTTTAATATATATGTGTACACATGGTTTTTGAAATGATGCTAACTGGTGTGGCACTGGATACATCTGAAGAGATCTTGTATATTGATTCTTCTCAGTAACTGAGTAAGAATTACACCACATGCTGGCACACCAAAGTCACTTTGATATAATTCAAAAGCACACCTATTATCTTTCCTTTAAGAAAATCTCAAATAGATGGAAGCAGTCCCAGGCAGTTTTTAGTTCATTACAATTTTCTCACCCATCAAAAACTCGAAAAACAAACACAGCCATTGACAATGACAATGTCAGATATGACACCAAATATCTGAAGAATGTGACTCGACACCCTTCACTCTCCCAACAGACTGAAGAAGATATATCCATGTGCAGGTACTTCCTTCTTTATATAGGGCTATTTTCCATTTCTCAATAAGACTGTCAGGTCATAAATGTGGAAGACAGATTTCAAGGTGACCTCAAGATCTCATTACCTAATTTTTCTTTCTTTTTTGAGATCATCTGCCCTGAGTTGGAGGTGGTACCTGTGACTTGCATCTGAGCAACTAGATGGTGATTAAATGCCAGCCCAGAGATTTGTGGTGTGGTGTGTGTGTGTGTGTGTGTGTGTGTGTGTGTGTGTGTGTGTGTGTGAAATTCTACATTGCTGTCAAAATATGCAATATATACCCTCTTGCATCTCTCCCCTTTGCACTGCATCAAAATATACAATAAACTCTTGTATCTTTAATACAGACTGCTATGTTATAACAGAACCATACAGTGAGGACCATGGTAGCAAGAAATGCAGGACAGCTTCTAGAAGTTTCAACTAGACTCTAAACAAGAGTCTTCAAGATATGACATCATTCAGTCTCCTGGCTATAGATACATGATATCTGTCAGTTTCCTACATATGCTTAAAGCTAGCCAATACCTTCATTGGATCACTGCAGAGGATCCAATTAAGTCTTGTTTGCTTTCATAACACACAGGCACTGTGAGATGGTAAATTCATGGTATTCTAAGATACTGCATTTGTAATAATTTATTACACAGCAACAGAAAACTAAAACAGTATAATGATTAGTGTTAACTATTAAGTTAGCAGGATTTAGAGTAGTCACTTAAGAGTTAAGCCCCTTGCCATAAGTGTAAAGGATTATCTAAGTTAGGTTAGTCACTGGGCATATCAGTGGGGAATTATTTTAATCAGGCTATTCAGGTGGAAAGATGCACCAAGTGTGGGTAGAACCATTCCTTAAAGTGGGATCTCAGACTGCAATAAAAAAAGAAGTGAGGCCACAAGTATACATTGATCTCTGTTTCCTGATTGTGGATAAATCAACGTCCTGCCACCTTGGCTTCCCTGCCATGATGAGCTTTTTTCCCTTAAATTGCTTTTTATCAAAATATTTTGTCACAGCAACAGGAAAAGTAACAAAGACATTAACCAAATTTGTCAAAGGTAGGTGTTTGGGTTATAGAGAATTCTGAGCCAGCACAGACACAGATAACTCCAGCAATTCACAGTCTTTTAACCTGCTTCCTCTTCCTCAGACTCTTACTACCTCTTGCTTGGTTGGCAGTCAGTCTGAGCAGCACAGTTGGTGATTTACTTCTGCTCTTTCTTGGACTCTCAGACACCCAACTCTTTTCAGCTAATGGGAAATCATTTTATGCAATGAAACAAAATTTATTAAACTGTGTCCAAATGGTCTGATAGAATTTATGTGCCACCAAAGTGAACCAATTTATTTCTCATTCAGACACATAATTTTTGTAGTACTTACATCCATTAATATAGCATTGTTCACTGATGTTTCATTTGCTACAAGCTGTATCATCCTTTTATGACATTTTATGAAGAGAGAATTCTGAAAAAAAGAATGCCACAGATGACTCCTAATAATTTTTTCTGCCTTTTACAGGGTTTTTTTAAAAATGCATTGGCACTTATATATGATTTTTCTTCAAAAATGACTTCATAGCTGATAAATGAAGTTGACTTTTAGGTTTAAAAGTTTTGTAGGTAAAGATAGAAAAATATATGTACATCATCTTTCTACTGTGCAAACAATTTAGTTTATGTGTGAATTTTAGGCTAGCGGAACAAATACAAAGACAAGGACAATGGTAAGGGTAATAAAGGCTGTGGAAAGTAGACAATCATATTTCATTAACCTATGATTGTAAATCTTTCAATTTCTTATGTAAAAAAAAGATCCAAGCAAAATTCACAGCAAGCCAATGCATCATGTCAATTGATCTGTGACTGATATTTACTTTCTTCATTAACAAAGACACAGAGTGGTTCATTCCAGTAATGTAACTCTATTCCCAGGACTCAAAGAGAGGCTAACAAAACAAGAAAAAAATAAATCCAAGGACTTTGTAATGGACAGCAATGTTTCACCTAGCATCAACTGCAAATTCATTAGCTCCTATATGCTCAAGTGAAGAGGAAGCAAGGGGAACTTAGTTTGTAAATTACAAACTAAGAAAATATCATGAAAGTTCAGAGAGTAGTATCTCCAACAGTGCAGTCCCATGTTAGATCCTTTCAGAAAAACAGATTCCTTCAGAGGTGCTATGACTGTGAGAAACAAGGGTATCTTTATGAAGGGACTTGGGGATGGGACACTGTCTGACTGGGAATAAGGTTAAAATCCTGCCTTCTTTTGCATTCAGTTACCCATTTCAAAGAGTTTCCACTGAAGAAGAAGAGCTAGAGCCATCTCTTGGCACCACCAATAATGAGAAAAGGAAAATTTGTGCCTCAATGCTCCCATTTTTAGCATGTAATGGGATTAAGAGGAAGTTCTGAGATAGTAGCCATTAACATCAGCCAAAACTACAGACTCTACATGCAAAAATGAGAATAAACAAAGACTAGGACTTCAATACAAGTCACCCATTCACAGGCCAGTGGTATGTGCAAGGAACAAAGGAAAAGTTGGGAAGTTGTCAATGAAAGAGAAAAGCCATGTAAGGTGTTTCACAGAAAACACACTGGCACTTGCAGCATTACCTAAGAACCAGCAAACTCTGAGTCTGATGAGTTACAGTTGCTAGATGAAACCAAGTCATCACAACAGGCTTCTTCTCAGCATTGGGTTGGCAAGACTGGGTGTCAGGTAAGGTCCTGGGTAAGTGGCTATCTGTGCTTAGTGAGTTGCATACTGAATTGCAGCTTGGGAAATTTTCTGTGTTAGTTCCTGTTACCAAGCAAATGATGCCTAAGGTGCCTCCCACTCACTGCCGTCTCTGCTTCATTTTACCATGGTTTGCTAACGGGTGACTCCATTTTGAAAACTATCAACTTTCAGAAGACTTGCATCTGCATACCAAAAAAATCCCCTGATACTTAGATAAGGTTTTGCAAACCTCACTTTCCTCTGATTACCTGAAGATAGAGCCAGACCTGAGTCATGTCAGCAGTACTTTGAGGATGCCATCATCTTGGCTATGTGGAAGAATTACTCTCCAGTTTTCTCATTGACCATGTGAGGGTATTAGAACTTAAACTTGTTCTCAATACTGTAAGTGCCTCCTCTTCAATCCCCGCATCATGGTTTGAAGGTAAGTTGTCCCCCACAAGCTCATGTATTTGAACCCTTAGTAGTTATTTGGGAAAATCATGGCAACTTTAGGAGGTGAAGTCTTGCTAGAGGAAGGTAGTCACAAGAATTGGACCTTGAGGTTGGTTAGTCCCACCCTGCTTTGGAGAGTTAGTCTGCTCTTGCAGTTTGCAGTGAGCAGTTTTGCAGCTAACAGTCTCCACAATGTCTGCAGTAACCTAAGTTACCTGTCCAGCTCCTGCCCGCCAGCCATGCTTTTCTACCATAGTAGACTGTATCTCCCCTCTGGAACTGTAAGTTAAGGAAATCCTCCTTTCTCCCTTAAGTTGCTTGAGTTTGAGTATTGTCTCATAGCAGCAAAGAAGGGTAACTAACTCCTACACTTCATCAAACAGACACAAAAGGGAGCATCTCTTTAGCCCTTTCTTGAAATTCTGGCATAAAAGTGCCATTTTTTGAATAATGCATAGCTGTTATAAAAATGTACTTACAAAGTAAAAGTAGAGACGGGCATGTTGACAGTGTCTGCAATCCCAGCTCTTGAAAGTCAAGAGTAGAGCATCTTGAGTTCCACAACAACTTGGGCTACATCATGGGCTATATCGCCTGTTCCCTAAGAAACCTAAAAATCCTAGAGGACAGGTGGGTACATTTTATAGATGAGGAGACTGCAGGCAGACATGCTCAGACACACAGGACCTAGAAGTGTGATGAAATGAAAGCAGAACAAGCATAAAAAATAAATTACAAGAGTAAGAAGGATACATTCAATCTTCTCCCTTGAAATAATTTATTGTTCAACAATGAAATATTTTTGAAAATATGAATTTAAGAGAGGGGGAGGAACAGATACACATATGCTATAGCACATATGTGGAGGTCAGAGGACAACTTTCAGAAATCTGTTCTCTTCTTCCACCTTGTGGGCACCCAAAGAATGAACTCAGGACACCAGATTTGCATGCACTCACCTCATCCACTCACCTGACCCTCAACAATGAAACTTCTAACTTTCATTTGTAGACGCTCACATAAACATGCTTTAAACATAATAACCATAAAATGAATGACATCTTAGACTCAACCCAAATAAGCCACATGATGGGTTGATAAAAAGCTACATACCAAAGCTCTCAGCAAAAATCAGTTCTTAGGCTAGTAAGTCCAAAGAACTAAAGATGGGGTAAAAGAAAAAAACACAGAATTCCAAAAACAGTTTGTGGTTGCTGGAATGAAAACAACCATGCTTATGAAAGAACTTGGCACTTTGGAAGCAGGAATATTTCAGTTCAAGCCAGGGCTCTGGCACTTCTAAACCCTATGTGTCTGAGCATGTCTGACTTCAGTCTCCTCGTCTATAAAATGTACCCACCTGTCCTCTAAGATTTTGAAATGACAAACTCTGGTGTGGTGTTTTATACAGGTATTGATTTAAAAACACTTAATCCTCCTAACAGTCTCATAGTACAAAAAGATTATCATTCTCACTTGACAGGCAAGGAAATTGAGGCCCAGAGATGTCCACCGGCCCCTGATTGAAAAGCCAGCACTTCAACTAGCAGTCAGGGGCAGAGCTGTGCTGCCCCAGATTGCCTCTCAAAGCACCCCTAACAAAATCAAGAATGACTGACTCTGAAGGGTGCCTTTGTTTGGGGCACAGTGCTTAGAACCTTGCTTACACTGGCACTTTGCCTGTAATGTGAGCCTTTGACATGGGTACTTCCTGAAGCACCATTGTGTTCCATTACAGAATGCCTCATGTGGTACAATATGGTGGTTTCAGCAATGGATGGTTATTCTCGTTACCTCCATTTGCACTAATGTGTCTTAGGCCACGAACCAATGTACAATGCTGAACAACACAGTGGATGCTAGACAGACACTGACTGTGGGATAAGGTTTGCTCAGCATGTGGACCCACATCTCCAGCCTCCCTCTGCTCCCTCGACAACTACGCCAAGCCTTCATATTCCATAAAATAAGTGTTCACCATTGGTCAGGGCTATTTCTGGATGCTGTTTGGAAAATTAAGTCTCTCACTTCTGTTCAAGGTAGCTGGGGCTAGATCTGGAGCATCGATGCCTCACAAACCTAGAAATCTCCTTCTTTCTGTTGAAAATGAGGGAGAGATTTTCAGAAACTGCAATTGCAGAGGCAAGTGATGAATAAAATGAAAAACTCTAGACTTAGGTCAAGAAAATTCCATCTTTAATGTCTAGCCTGTAAGCTGTGGATATCAGGAAGGCAGTTTCCCATTCCCCATCTCAGACAATGTAAAGCCCTGGCATGTGGGGAGTGATAATCTAGCAAAGGTTTCTAGAAACAACCTCCACAAACCAATCATGAGCATGTAGGGCTGACTATAGGGGAGACCAGGGAGCCCCCTCTGGTACACAGGGAGATATAGATACAGATATGTAGTGTTGAAACGCCCATAACAAAAGGAAGTGTATAGCCCAAATACAGATTAAACCTCTGACAAAGTGCCTATACAATTTTTGGCAACAAAAATTGCTAAATTACCTTGAACTAGTGTGGTTCACTCTTTTTTAACATTTCATGTTCATATTCACATGTGTATGTGTACATGAGTAGGTTTACACTTTTATGTGTGGAGACTAGAAGGAAACCAGTCAATCTGAAGTGTCTTTCCTTAAAGTATGAGTGTGTGTGTGTGTGTGTGTGGTATGTGGTATGTGTGTGCGTGGTATGTGCATATGTGTGGTATGTGTATGGTATATGTGTCTGTGATGTATGTGGGAGGGTGTCTGTGTATTTGGTGTATATGTGTTTGGTATGTGTTTATATGGTATGTGTACATGGCTAGAAATGTGGGAGACCTGAGGCAGGTATGTATACATACAGTGTATGTGGGGGAGTGAGGTATGTGTGATTTGTGGCATGTATCATGTATGAGTGTATGTGTGTGAATGGGTAAGGTATATGTGGGTATGGTATGTGCAGTGTGGGGCGATATGGTATATATGGTGTGGTGTATGTAGGTATGTGTCTGATATGTGTGCATATCTATAGTATGTGGAGGAGTATTTGTGTGTGGGTGTGTGTTTGGTGTGTAGTATATTTATATGTGTGGAGTATGTATGTGTATTTGATGTCAATGTGGTGTGTGTGTATGTGTAAGGTATGGTATGGGTGTGAGGAGGTATGGGGTATTTGTGTATGTGTGTGTGGTATGTATTTGAGACAGTCTTACTGTCCTGAAGCACTTGTCAGATAAACTAGTTTGAGCCTCAGAGACAGCCTCCCCCATTCCTCCTTTACCTGTGCCTTCCCAGCAAAAGAATTACAAGCCTGAATCACTTGGCTTTTTTAAGAGGGTTCTGAGGACTGAACTTTATGGACTGAGCTATCTCTCCAGCTCCTAATTCTCATTTTTAAAGTACAAATGAACAGCATACTCTGCAGAAGCAAACCAGACTGAGATTAACAGCTGTCCACGGTTCACTTCGGTTCACTTTTTCTCTGATGGGAGAAAATGTGTATATCAATGAAATGTATATGAGAATCAACTGGGCAGTTTTTCACACATAGATACCCAAATCTTGCTCCTGATGATTCTCATTCCATCAGCTTTACAACCTCTCCCAAGTAATGCTAAAGAGTATATCTGTTAGCCCGAGACTGAGATGCAGGAAGAGCCTGAGCTCTGGAAAAACTGGCTGTGGAGACCTTCCCCTGAAAAACCCAAACTCTTCCATTCCCCTTTCTGACTTTTCCTTCAAACCTGTTTCAGGCTTTAAATATATCACCTCACATTATCTCACCAGAAGAAAAGGAGACAGGCTCAGAGACAAATTGCAGACTTTGGCTATGCTAAAAAGATTTAATAACATGAGTTGAATTCAAGGTCACTATACTCCTTCTTATCCTACACCCAGATGCCCCCCCCCCACACACACATACAGTTTAGTCTGTAGCATCTAATAATTATACAGATTTTCTTGTTTGGCTTCAGTAAATACATTATAGAAAACAAGAAACTAAAATATACTGATAAAAAGATTTTGAAAAATTATATAAGAACCTCAATATCATAACAAGCACTTTGAAAAATGCTTTTACTATTACCAAAAAAAAAAAAAAATCACCGATCCCTCACTTGGGACCACAGGATAACTAAAACACAAGAAAGCTTGGTATCTACCTTCATTATGTGTCTGTTTCCTTGGCATTGGGTCAGACTCTGCCTCTGTTTAGCCATATTAGTCACTCAAGGAGTATCTGTCTATCTAATGTGTCTCAACCAATTGCATGAATGAAGATACAAAGTGTTATAATTGGGCACAGGTGTCAACTTGACAATTGAGGGTTTGAACTCTGGGCACATTTGTAGAGAATTAGTGGTTGAGGTAAGCCCAGAGCAAACCTGCAGGAGATTGTCTAGCTGATGGGGAAGGCCCAGCTCATGGTGGGTGGGACTAGGCCCTGGAATAAAAATACAGAGAGTTGGTTGAGGAAGTTGGCATACTTGTGTACATTTGGCCAGACGTTCTGTTCTGGCAAATAGGGATCGTCCCTATCTCAGCCATTATGTAGAGATGGTGTGGCCAGTTCCCTTGGCTCTGATGCCTGCTAAGATGGACAAACTATAACCAGGAGTCGTAAGAGAAAATAAACTCTTTGTTCCCTTAAGCCATTTGATAGTGGTTTATCAGCAATCATGCAGGTGAACTGCAACACAAAGATACAAAGCCTTGGATTCCAGGAAAAATGAAGGCTGGAAGGACAGACTCTCCTGTCTTCCCGAAGTGAGGACAACCATCTGTGGATACACCTTAGAGCAGGTCATCTTTTAGGAACCATCTTGATCCTTTTGCATGATGCCAGCCAGAACAACTTCTGTCTGAGCCCAGCTGAGGCAGGTTCAGTAGGCCCTCAGTTTGGCTGGGATTGCTTAACTATGTAGGTGTCTTGTCCTCTCCCCTAACTCTTTCTCTATTTGAACCTGAGAGTCATGCTCCAAAAGTACCACAAAGGAAAACTTGGGCTACCAGATCCCTTTATCTGTTTTTTCTTCCTGTTGATTAAATCATCTCTCTCTCTACTTGTCACCTTCATTTCTTTAATTGATGTGTTCATATCATTGGCTGAGCCTGCTGGGGTAACTACAGCCGGGAGAGTCTCAAAAACTCTAGGGATAGGGAACCAAACTATTGTCGAAAACTTCCCTTAGAATATAACCAAAAAACTTTTGTAAAAAAGTGTCTTGCTTATTTTTGCAGAGTAAGACCAATAGGAATGTCCATTAAATAACTTTGGAGATGAAGTTGCACATGTTTTGCGGTTAAGTTCTCATGTATTCCAAACTGACCTTGCATTTGCTAGCTGAGATTAGCCTTGATCTCCTGACCCTCCTTCCTCCACTTCCTAAATGCTGGCACTTAAGCACACACCACCACATCCTGCTACAAAGGAAGACTTTGAGGAAATAAATTTCAAGATAACCCCTCTCCACAAAGATAAGAAAGAAAAGTTTCATTATTGAATAGTCATTGACCCAGAATGTGATCCACAGTTCAGTCCAGTTGCTCAGAGATGGTGAAGACAGAAGGAAAACTCCCCCTGCCTCGGAGAGCAGACACAACCCATTCCATCCATGTTCTCAAAATGTACAGTAACCAGACTGCAAGTAAGGAGGCTTGACAGCACCATTTGTCACACGACTTCATCCCAAACCCACTTGATAATTGGGGTGACCATTTGTGTTACACAGTTGGCTTTATCCAAAGGAAAAATAAATCTCTTACATCTGTATGACAGGAAGCATTTGTGGAGCCAGGCACCATCCGAAGTGTTGTTTCTGTCCTCCTGCACACACTGTGGGCACTGTCCAGCCTGGTAATTATTTTTCAAAGAGATGGTTCCAAGGTCCTTGAAAGACATTGTTGAGTCATAAAAGTGTTAAAGTCTAATTTAGTTTTTTAAAAGGTTTAGATGCATTTCAAAAAGACAGAAGAAGACCTTAAAATTGAAAGTTTTCTAAAGCAAATCCTCTGAGAAAGAGGAAAGAGGGGCCTCTTTTCTTTCATCAGGGAGACTTAGCCTCTTATTTCTAATTTGCATTGCTGGCACAAAGGGAGAACTCTGGGAGGAATTTAAAAATCTCTCTGGTATCCTTCCCTGACTATCAATTATTTCCTAATGAGGAAATACACACACATACACACACACACACACACACACACACACACACACACACACACACACTACACTCAAACTACAAATACTAGACAATAAACATTTGGGTACTAGAAATTATATATATACCTCTTCTTTCCTTAATTAAATCAGAAGAGATTGACAGAGCTAGCTCAGGAGTTAAAGCCTTTGCCTTGCAAACAAAAAACTTGAGTTCAGATCCTAAGACCCTACATAAAAATGTCGGACAGAAATGGTGGTGACCTGTAATTCTGGCCCTGGATGATGGAGCCTGGGAAATCCCAGAGCAAAGCGATAAGTAGAGCAATCCAGAGTGACTCTCAATGTCACCCTTAGGTCTCTACAGACACACTCTTAGGTCTCCACAGACACACACACACACACACACACACGCACACTCTTCTTGTATACAGCACACACACACACACACACACAAACACATACACAATCAGAACAGAGAACTACTAACTCAGAAAATAAACATGAAGTTGGCCTAATTCTGAAAGACAATAATGTAACCAGGTAGACAATTTTGTGGGTAAAAGTGCTTCCCATGTAAACTTCATGGTCTGACTCCAAAACCCACATTAAAAAAAAGCAAAACAGAAACAGTAGAGTCCATATAGAATTCCAGAACTGCTAAAACAAGAAGAGAGGCAGAAAGAAGAAAAACAGCCTGGAAGTTGCTTGCATATGCTGTGCAAGCTGTACAAACAACTAAAGAGACCCTTCATGGAAGGAGAGAGCCAACTCCCCAAAATTGGCCTCCACGTATATGCCATGGCATGTGCATATCCACACATGCACACTCTATATAACACAAAAGAAAAAATAAAGACAGTGGTAATATTCTGACAAATACTAGTCTAATATTCCATACCAAACTTCATAATCACCACAGACTTTCTGAAAACCTTTTGAAGGACGTTAGTATGGATGTGCAAATGGAACCTACTGCTTCAAAGTTAGGGGGTCTTATTGATGTCCTTACCACTCTGTCCTTTGTGGACTCCACACTGATGTGGTCTTTGAAGTGGTCAGGTTACCTAAGAAATGCCCGCAGCCCAGAGAACCGCCATGCCTGCAGGCATACACTGAGGGCACTCTGGAATTCTTCATGATGAAAGTGCCTTATAAATGTGAGCTATGGCTGCCGTTATGAGTGAGATCTAACCTTGGACAGCATCGTAAACTTAATAGTGGAAGTTAAACCACCATCATCTCAAAGAATTCCAGCCAATGTCTATTCCCAGCATAGCTCAAAAGGTATAAGCTGTCATCAGAATATCTGCCCACAGACCCCAAACTACATTTTTTCACATCATAAAAATCCAGGACACTATAAGCTTGGCTTATCTCCATCAAGTAGTAGATTTAACGTATTAACCTTTAGAAAAAAACACTTATATATCAAAATGATTTTTATAATATCACTTAAAATAGGGAAATAAATAGTTCTTATGCAATATCGTTTTTAACACAGTACTTTGGTTTTTATTAATGCCAAGTATAATAAAGTAGGATTCACTTCCCTTTAATAAGCAACTAAATTTCTTTTATTTATCTTTTTAGTTCAAAAGGTAAACATTTTAAGGTTAGAAAAATACTGTTCCCATAATAACACTGATCCTAAAATAAAGAGATGATATGTTGGATGATTACCTTTTCACATCTTCAGGGCGTCTCATGATTTAAAAAAAAAAAAAACATGGGCAAGATTCCAGTCACCGGAAGGCAAAAACCACAGTAACCTAATCAAGTGTGACCTGGCCAGAACTGTAGGGGGGGTGTTAATGTTGATTGCCACTTTCACAGGATTCAGAATCACAATGGAAACGCGTTCCTGGGCTTGTTTGTCAAGGATGAACTACAGTGGGCTAATTGAGGTGGGAGGACCCACCTGGAGTGTAGGCGTCTCTATTTGGGGGGCTGGAATCCCTAGCTGCATTAAAAAGAGAAAATTTACTGAGACTAGCATTCGTCACTCTGCTGCATGACTGTGTGTGACCAGCTGTTGACTCATTTCCTGCTGCCTTGACTCCCCACACCCCAAAATCGACTATAGCCCCAAACTGTAATCCAGAAGAAGCCCTTTCTTAAATTGTTTTCATCAGGTGTCTGATCGCAGCAGCTGGCCGAGTAGCTAAACTGTTCAAGGAGTTCAGTGACCTTCGCTGCCACTAACAAATCACTGACTTTCCAGTTTCCAGTCTCAGTTGCAACCAGTAGGATGGTGTTTGAAGTGATGTTTATAGATTCTCAGGGCTTCAGAGACCAGAGAAGGTGTAGTGAACAAGTGAATTATTTGTTACCTTCTGACTGGTAAGAATGGGGCGATTCAAGTGAGACAAAAAGAACAGATTTCACAGGGAGAAAGTTCACTAGCAGGAATATAGGCCATGCTTCTGGGACAGACATGGAGCTTTCCTGAGCCTCTTGCTGACCCTTGTCAGCCAGATGCACCTAATGGACTTCCAGGATCATGACATGACACCTAAACTCACTCTTTATCAATGTCTGTCTGTACTCCACTTTTCCACTCCAGATCAAGTGATAATTCCATTTAGAATTGAGTCATTGTATCCAAAGGGACAATTGGCTGCATATCCCAAAGAAACACCAGTAGGTTTCCTGTTTTCAGCCAATTGTGCTTTTATTAAAAGGTGGAAAAAAACAGGTCTCAGAAAACAACAAAGTTGTATTCAACCACATACTAGTGTCTACTTGTAGAACAGAAAGTGACAGTCTGACCAATATTCAATTCAGACTCCAATCCATAAAATCGCAACCCCTTCTGAAGTAGCATTTTATTCACAACAAAGAATGAAATTGAGAATCTGATCATTGAGAATCTGATAAGGGTGACTCTGAGACACATATCCATAAACCATTGCCTAGCATGACCACGAGCCAACCACTGCCTTACAGCTTCAATCCACTTGTTTGATGGGTTAGAGACAATGAACCGCACATCTACTTCATAGAGTGCACAGATTCAACAATACTGAGCATGGATTCTATATATAAGTAAGTACTCTGTAAATGCTAGCAGCTTGCAGTAATATCACAACCAAGGGCTCAGTAGGGGACAGGGAAGATAATCATCTCTGTTGTAAAATTTAACTTATAAAATCCTAAGACCCAGAAAGACTCGAGGATACCTGTCCATGACAGAGATAGACACGTGACCTTGCAGCCAGCTTGCATCTCATCTTCAGCAAACAGAGGTAACAAACTGTCTCACCTTCACAACTTCATAACTATTGCTGAATCTACTACAGCAGTTCTTTTTTATCATAAAGATCACCTTGAAATCTTGTTTTAGGAATGCAGATTCCTAATAAAAGCCATACCAAGGGGTACCCAGTCCTTGGCATAGAATGTGGTGTAGTAACATATATCCAAGAGAAATGAAATCAGCATAGGAAAGAAATACCTGTGATGCCTGTGTCTGTTGCATCAGTGCTGACAATAGCTATTACACAGATTCAGCATGAATACCCATCAACAGATATATAAAGAAGACATGATACATATTGGTTGCTCCTTAACTATTGCTGTGAGAGAACACCTAAAGTCAGACAACTTAAGAGAGAAAAGGATATTTATTCACCTTATGGTCCAGAGGGGAGATACAGTCTTTCTTGGCAGAGGTGACATGGCTGATGGCTGAAGCTAGCAGGCTAAGTCACCCCCATCCATGTTGCTGGAGGATTCCTGGAGAGTCTCTCTTCTTCTATCTTCCTTCTGTGGTTCCTTTTATCTGGTCCAATATTGGGAAGTTCCAATGGGATCTAGGGCTAGTCTTTGTATTGTAAATGTATTGATTCAGATAATCTCTTCAGGTGGTCTCAGCTGACCTTAATGAATGCTGGATGTGTCAAGTGACACCCAGGATTAACTATCATATGGTATATGCACAATGGAGTATCATTTAGCCACAAAGTGAAACAAACTAATGTCACCCACAGCAAAATAGAACTGACCACATTATAGTACATAAACTAAGACACCCAAAAAAGACAAGAATCTCATGTTTTCTCTCTATGTGGAAACTGAATTTTAAAAGCCAACTCAAAAGTAGAATGATAATTTGCTGGGAAGAGGGCTAGTCTATATATGTTTTCGCATGTATGGAACTATCACACTAAAATCCATTACATATGCAAGTAATATGTGTTAATCCAAACTATATAGCCATGGATTAAATTTTAATCTAATATCCAAGCCTGACTAAGACCCTTAATGTTAACATAGAAATGAAAATTGGTTCATCGCACATGCATATTTTACAAAGGATTAAGAGTTTAGTCTTTCAACAATAACAATAGTTTATCTTCCTTGGCTCCAAAGGTTCATTAAGGAGTGGGGGAGGGAGAGAAGCAAAAGGATGCTGGCCTAATGTCAGTGCTTACTTTACAAATATGAACTGAGGGCACACAGTGTGATTCATTACAAGTAAAATCAAAGACTCTATGGACAGAACACACCCCATGAATTTCGGACTAATCCTCTACGCACCACAGATTCACTGAGGGATGCCAATGACCTCACTTAACCACACTTGTCTCTGTTCCTCAATTGGCAAGACAAGGTTAATAACTTTAACCTGCTTCTCAGAGATAGCAGAGAGCTTACCATATTAACAATAAACTAATTAAAAACACAAATCATGGGGATGTTTTAGTAAAATCTGTAATTTTTCATAGTTAGAAGTGTGAATTTTTTCTTCTCCAAGACTATTCCAAAGACTCCCACTAACTTATTAAAAGAAAAATAATACATAGTGGCCTTCCCTTTTAGCAACTGCACATTGTTTCTTAACTGCCTTTTTTTTTAAACAAAAACTTGATTTTTTTGGTATAAAAAATGACTTTGATTCTATCTCAGCCAGTGATTCAATGGATGGCAACTCAGCCAGAGAGATTTAAGAGCATTGTCCCCGACTTACAAGCCTCTACTGGAAAATACTCATTTAGCAGTTTGAGAGTTACCTTGACCTAGAATTTATGCTAGCAACAACAAGGGCATAAAGATAAAAATCACTTTAGACCACTAATCAAAATAAACTTATCCCAGACAAATTTGCTGAATAAAAAAGGGCAAGCTAAGTCAATTGTCTCCTTCACAACTACAAGAGCATAAATACCATGCTCTTAAGTGTTGTCCCTAAAATAATTAAGTTCTTCCATTTCTCCAGAGATTGGAATAACAAGAAAACATTGAAGTTCCCTGTCAAACAGTCATCATGACAGTTATCAAAAAGTCAACCTGCATTTGTGTTTTATAGCAATGGCTCAGAGTGAGAAAGTTCCAAAGCAGGGAGCAGGTCAGCAAACACTGAGAATCTAAAGCCATACAACAGGAAGTGGTGTTAAACCCTGTCAGGCTGCAATTTACTAACACTTCCAAACAGATGACTTCCGTTGAAGTAAAACAGCCTGGGAGAAGAATGGATTTTCCATAATCCAGCTACCCAGTTTTCTAAAGATTACAACTTCCATTTTATGACATGACCACATTTTTTTGTCACCAGAAGGCAAAGAAAAAAAGCCATTGCGTAAAATGAGGAGTAGGATTCCTTTTTAAAAATATTTTGTTTATTTATTTAATTGTGTGTGTGTGTGTGTGTGTGTGTGTGTGTGTGTGTGTGTGTGTGTGTCAGAGGTCACTGTATGTCCCTGAGGAGGACCAAGTGTGACTTCGGGAATCATCCTAGATTGCTTCTACCTCCTTGTTGCTTCGCTCTGGGATTTCTCAGGCCCTGGCCATCAGGGATGGAAGTAAAGCAGCCTCTGTTTCTGCTTGACATTTTTATGTGAGACCTGAGATACAAACTCAGAACCTTCTGCTTAGGAGACAGAGTTTTAACCCCTGAGCTCTCTCTCCAGCCCGGGGATAGGACCTCAAGACAGAGGGATCATAAATCCCACTTTCTGAGAAGAGGCAAACTCTCCCATTCTATAGCAGAAGTATGTAGAACAAGACTTCATCTGGGATCTCTCAGCAGTATGACCACAGTGAAGAAAGTCACAGAGTCCCCAAATACCACAGCTAAACATTGCTTTCAAAATCACAAAATGTTCTATCATCTGCCCTTCCAACTCAGAAAGAACAATCCAATTATATCTAATAGTTGAGTACTTCTTTCTGGAACATTCCAACTATTTTGGTGAAGGATCTTCCAGTGAAAAGGTAAACGTAGTGATGGAAATGAAAAGCACAGTAAAAAACACAGAGTAAAGGGGCCAAACTGTTTTTAAGTTGTTAGCAAAGATGTGGCACTTATGATGCTTAAAGTTTTCAAGCCCTAAACATATTAAAATAGGTTATATGATCATAAAAATGGATTTTTCCACCTAGGTATGATCATTGCTGATAGAATAACTACAATCAAATTGGGAAATTTTTGAATTAGAGTAGCATTAACCATGAAATAAAATTACATTCTTGCTACCCAGACTAGATATCCAAAAATAATAAAAATTTGAAGAGGATTTGTCTGAACTACTTAAAAATTTAAGAATGTAATGATAAATCTTTTTTATAAAAATAAAACTTTCCCACTTGTTGGGACTGCCCAGGAATAATGGTATGGGAGGGAGTGAGCAGGGCGTGGCTTAGCACATGGGACCAAAGATGGCGCTGGGAGCTAGTGTGCTGGGCTTAAGCCCTAATTAGCTCATAGGAGCCCACACAGATATATGTTTAGTTTGACAGCGTGGGTGCTATGCTGACCATTAAGATAATTGGCTGCCCGTTTCACGCCCTGCAGTCTGCAGTCTATATAAACTGTTTCATTGCCCCCAATAAAGTGAATGAGTCTTGCCCCGACAAACTCCCTGCTGTGTCCGAAGTCCCCTGGATTTGGGTAAGGGGGTGGAGGATCTGCAGCATGTTCACCTTTCTCTGCCCTGATGTCCTGGAGTTGTCACAGTGTGTGTATGTGCGTGGGAAAACCAACCCCGCACTCACTAAAACTTAAACAATACCAGATGGTGTAGCGTTGATATGACCCTATTGGCTATGTACATTTCAGGGAGGAGTTTTTACATGTGCTGACCCAATTTAACTCAAATAAATGCATCCAGTTATTCAGAGCAGAAAGCAGATCAGGCCAGAATTATAATAATAGGCTGTCCCTGTGCCTCAGACTTTCACTTCTTCCCCTGGACTGATCAAACACTGTTTTGTCAGGGATATTTTCTTTTTATTAATTTAGTTTAGTTTAGTTTGGTTTGGTTTGGTTTAGTTTAGTTTAGTTTAGCTTAGTTTCACAAGCATATTATCCCTGCTTTCCTCCATCCCCTTTCCCTTCTATCACCCTTCCTTCCCTTTATCACTCCTTCCCACCCTCCTGCCTGGCTGTTTCTATGGACCCCAGAGTTCCCTCTGGCTTGTCTATTGTGGTAGGCTTTAGGCCTCTGTGGCATACCAAGTTGTCCCTACTCAAGCCACCCCACGGATAAGGACATTTCCCTTCACTCATCCAGCTCTCGTCTCTAAGATTTCCATTATATGTTCTTATTGCCAAAGATATTTTCTACAAGATTTATCAGGAAAAAAGGATTGTATCCAAAATGAAGAACACTTTACATTTCCCAAAGGTGTGTTTGTCGTTTTTTCCACTGCATAAGGCAAGTGTGAAAGTGTGTTAGCAAATATGATGGAAATGCTAATTAGGACATTAAGGCAATTTTTTTCAGTGTAATGAACATAAAAATAAGCATTGCAGGCCCCAGAACACTGACAGTTCTTAAATCAGATGATCACATTTGGAGAACTATGAATTATGTGTTATTTCCTTTACTTCAAGCCTGGCTAAGTGCATTGCTAATCTAAATCCGTCACTCACCACTGAATACAAACATCATTCCAGATTCTATACAAGAAGCACCTCAAGGTACAGTAGTTTTTAATTTCTAATTTTGATTCTAATACATACAAGGCTTTTTGTACCCGTGAAAATCGGTATTGGATGGGGGTGGATTGGGACAATGACATAAACCCACTTTGTTTGTAAATGAAAACTCTCAATAAAAAAAGAAAATCAGTATTGGAGTCCTGTTCAGGAAAGTAGAAACTGACAAGTCGAACTCCTCCTGCCCCATCCCAACATGCCTCCAGCCTTATCCCAATATGCATACTCAGTGGAACGGAAAACTTAGAGCTTGGTCCAGTGAAGAGGCTCAGCGGGTAAAGACAGCCAGGTGTAAACGGAGTGACCTGATTTCAATCCCTGAAACCCACTTGGCAGAAAGAGAAAACTAATATCTTCAAGTTGTCCTCTGAGCTGCACGCACATTCCATGGCACCATGGCACATTCCAGGTATGTACCTTTTCTCTCTCTCTTTCTCAAATAAACAAATAAAATAATTATTCTGAACTTTTGCTTCAGTGCTGGCAACTTGTACCTATTAGCAGCAGAGACCTAACAGTTAACACACCCAAGAGCCTGGATTTGATGGGAAGCATGATAAAAAAAAAAAAAAAGAATTTGAACTTAAATTGTAAAACTTAGACTTCAAAAGAAAACAAATACTTTTTCCTTCAAGATGAAAAAGAAATACTGATAGAGGAATGAACAGTATGGTGAGTTTCTTACTGATATTTCTTCCTTCACTATTTCCACTAAATGAACTCATAAAATGCTTAAAAAGACAACAGCTTTGAGCATTCACATTAGAGAGCTATGGTTATATTTTTTTTCAAATATTTACTTCATTTAATTAATAGCTGAAGGGAACAAGGTGTTTATTTTCTTACGATAATCTGGTTACAGTTCATAATATAGTTTGATGGGAAAGCATGCCCAACACCAGGGCCAAGGGAACTGACTACACCTTCTCTACATAACAGCTGAGAGAAGGACAATCCTTACTTACCAAGTGTACACAAGAATGTCAACTCTCTCAACCAGCTTTCTGTATTTTATTCCAGGGCCTAATTCCACCCACCATGGGCTGGACCTTCTCCATCAGCTAGATAACCTGCAGGTTTGCTCTGGGCTTAACTCAACTACTAATTCTCCACAAATGTGCCCAGAGTTTAAACCCTCAACTGTAAAGTTGATACCTGTGACTAACTGTGACAGGAATCATCCTGGATTGTCTCTACCTCCTTTTTGCTTCACTCTGGGAATTCCCAGGCTCCACTACCAGGACCACAAGTGCGGGCCTCCATCATTTCTGCCTGGCAATACATGAAACCTGGAATGTGAACTAAGGACCTTCTGCTTGTGAGGCAGAGTCTTAACCCCTGAACCATCTCTCCAGACCCAGAAGTTATATTTTGACTTCAAAATTTACTAAAACTTTCAGAAAGTCATTGTTTATGCACATAATAAATGTCAGCATGTGTTTCGGTCAATGGAAGTCAGAAAGAAAACATATTCTCTTCCCTCACCACTTTAAACAATTCCACACCCTTACACAGCATGAAATTTATGATTAGAATTCCTTGAATGCTTTTTAAATATCAACTGACTGCTTTTAGAATAGTAATGTAAGCTAATATCATTTTCATCCTTTATCCAATTATTATGGAATAAATCCCTATTTATTATTAATTTTTATTCCCTCATCATTATATTGCAAATTGCTACAATTAAGTGTCAATTATCTTCTCTTCTGTGGAAGGAAACTTACAGAGGTAGATCATTATTATACTTGTATTCACAGATAACTGGTCACTTCCTTCTCCTGTGTGTTCATATCATCACCCACTGATCATAACCTGTAAAGTTGACAGGGAAGATAGTCCCTGGAATTTCTAGATTTACAAATATGTTCATAAGTCATAGAGCCTTTAGAAATAGCTTCTGAAGCTGTCCTCCCAGCCCTTTCCCCACCCACCCAGGACTTGTGCAGTCCAGCTGACACTCACGGTGACCTAGGTAAGCGCCCATCCACTGCCCCCTAACCCTCCACCCCCCCCACCCCATCCCCAAACCCCAGGCAGCCCATGGGACCCAGCTCCTCCCACCAGTCAGCTGGAGCAGGAGCTGCTCCAGGCCAAATAATTCAGTTCAGTGAAAAACGCACAGAAATTGAAAGAAGGTCTTAAGAGTTAAAATGACAATGCCCAACTCAAAGTGCAAATCCATGAGAAAAAAAACCCAAGAAAACAAATCTCCCACTGAAGAAATTAATCCCATAATGATTGACTCCAACTAGAACAAACCCAGGGAAAATAGCCAAGAAAGCCTGACCCAGGATAATGGCTTTCAAAACATGATCATTACCATGATCAATACTATGAAAGAGGAAATCCGGGAGGAATTAAATAACCACATCAATTGCTTTGAAAAGGAACACAACAGACACTTGGAGGAGTTGAGAAAAACAGTGCAAAAACAAAAACAGGCAGAGAGCAGTTAAAACAAACTCAAACAGAGTTTAAAACTGAACTAAAAGAAAAGTTATCTCCAACCCAGAACTCAACAGAGAGTCACATCAGCAGAACTAACAAAGCAGAAAACAGAATTTCGGACCCTGAAGACAAAATGGGAGTATTAACCAGCTCAGTGGAAGAGGTTGTTAAAGCCAAAAAGATACTTGAGAGAAATATTCAAGAGTTATGGGACACCCTGAAGAAGCCTAACATGCATATTCATGGAATACCAGAGCAAGATCCTCATCTAAAAAAAGAGAGGCCCATTCACATACAAGAGGCATTCCACACCCCAAACAGATATGACCAAAATAGAAACTCACCATGGCAAATAATAGTTAAAACACTCCACATTCAAGATAAAGAAATGGTGCTGAGAGCTTCAAGGAAAAAAACAAGTCACTTTTAAAGGTAAACCTACTAAACTAAAAAATGATTTCTCAATAGAAACAATAAAAGCAAGAAGAGCTTGGAGAGATGTACTTCAAGTATTGAATGAGCAAAAATGTCAACCCAGGCTGATATACCCCACAAAACTATCTGTCATGATCGAGGGAGAAAGAAAATATTTCCAGCACAAAGACAACTTGAAGGGATACATGTCCACCAAACCAGGTCTTCAAAAAATGCTAGAAATGATACTCAAGCTTGAAGAAAAAAACAAGTATATCCAGGAGAACAGAAGGGAAATATAATACCACCAAAACCTAAAGCGAAACAATACACTTACAAAAGCCACTACACGTAACAAATGTGCAGAATTAAAAATAGTTTCTCCATTATAACATTAAATGTTAATGGAATTAACTCACCGATCAAGAGACACAGATTACAAACTTGGATTAAAAATCACAATCCATCAATCTGCTGCCTGCAGGAAACCCATCTCACCACAAAAGATAGGCACATCCTAAAAATAAAAGGCTGGTTAACAATTCTGCAAGCAAATGGAACCAGAAAACAGGCTGGGGTAGCCATTATGCTATCAGACAAAGTGGACTTCAAACCAAAAAAAAAATCATAAGAGACACAGATGAACACTACATTTTAGTCACAGGTACAATTCACCAGGAAGACTTCACAATACTGAACATATATGCATCCAATATGGAGCCCCCCCACATTCATTAAGCAAACTCTACAACATCAAAAGTGAGAAATCAACCCCCAAACGATAATTCTTGGAGATTTCAACACCGCCCTCTCAACATGGGATAGGTCAACAGGTAAAAAAGTTAACAGAGACACTTTGGAGCATAATCAAACCCTTACTGAAATGGACCTTACAGATCTCTATCGAACTTTTCATCCACGCACCAAAGAATACACATTTTTCTCAGCAACACATGGAACTTTCTCCAAAATAGACCACATATTGGGCCACAAAACAAATCTCCACATATACAGGAATGTTGAAATTCTAGCCTGTACCTTATCAGACCATCGTGGCCTAAAGCTTGACATCCACAACACAACAAACAACAGAAAATACACTAACTCCTGGAAACTTAACATTATAATGCTGAATATGAATTGGATTCAGGAAGAAATTACAAAGGATATTCAAGATTTCCTGAAAGCGAACTACAACTTACCAAAATCTCTGGGACACAATGAAAGCTGTCCTAAGAGGTAAGTTCATAGCTCTTAATGCCTACATCAAAAAAATGGAAATATCAGAAATAAATAACTTAACAATGCAGCTTAAACCTTTAGAGACACTAGATCAATCCGATCCCAAAAGCAGTAGAAGAGAGGAGATTAGCAAAATAAGAGGAAAAATATCTAAAATCGAGATTAGGAAAACGATACAGAAAATCAACCAATTAAAAGCTGGTTTTTTGAAAAAATCAATAAGATTGATACGCTCTTAGCTAAATTAACCAAAAGCAAGAGAGAGAAAGCCCAAATTAACAAAATTAGAAATGAAAATGGAAGTATCACTACTGATACCCAAGAAATCCAAATTATTATAATGTCATATTTCAAAAACTTATACTCTATGAAATTTAACAACACAAAATAGATGGATGAATTCCTGAGTAAACACAACTTACCTAAATTGGATCAGGAAGTTGTGAATTATTTAAATAGTCTTATAACATATGAGGAAATCGAGGAAGTAATCTCAAATCTTCCCACCAAAAAATGTCCTGGACCAGATGGATTCAGCACAGAGTTCTACCAGACATTTAAGCGGCTAATAACACCAATACTCCTCAAACTGTTCCATCAAATAGCAAAGGAAGGAACACTACGGAGTTCCTTCTATGAAGCTAATATCGTCTTAATCCCAAAATCTAATAAAGATTCACTTAAAAAAGAAAACTATAGGCCAATCTCTCTGATGAACACAGATGCAAAGATTCTCAACAAAGTCTTAGCAAATCGGATTCAAAAACATATCAAAAAAATCATCCACAGGGATCAAGTAGGCTTTATCCCTGCAAGGTTGGTTCAACACACACAAATCAACAAATGTAATTCACCATATAAACCAGTCTAAAATCCAAGACCACAGGCTACTCTGGATAGATACAGAAAAAGCTTTTGAGAAGATTCAACAGCCCTTTATGATCAAAACCCTAGAGAAGGTTGGAATGGAAGGAACCTTTATCAATATAATAAAAGCTGTATACAACAAGCCAACGGCAAGGATTATACTCAATGGGGAAAAACTTGAAGCATTCCCTCTTTGATCAGGAACTAGACAAGGCTGTCCACTCTCACCACTTCTATTCAATATTGTACTTGAATCCTTAGCTGAAGCCATAAGACAAGAAAGGGACATAAAAGGGATGCAAATTGGCAAGGAAGAAGTCAAATTATCTCTATTTGCAGATGACGTGATCATATACCTTAGTGATCCCAAAAACTCCACCAGGAAGCTCCTGGAACTAATACAGAAGTTCAGCAGGGTGGCAGGATACAAAATAAATGTGCAACAATCAGTGGCCTTCCTATATGCCCAGAATGAAAGAAGTGAAAAAGCCCTGAGAGAAACAATCCCATTTACAATAGCCCCTAAAAAAATGAAATACTTTGATATAAACCTAACCAAGTAAGTAAGAGACGTTTATAGTGAAAACTTTAAAACCCTAAAGAAAGAAATTGCAGAAGACACCAGAAGGTGGAAAGACTTTCCATGTTCCTGGATTGGCAGAATCAATATCATAAAAATGACCACCCTACCAAAGGCAATATACAGATTCAGTTCTATACCAATTGAAATCCCAAAGCAATTCTTTAAAGAAGTTGACCAAACAATCTCAAAATTCATATGGAGGCAGGATAGCAAAGACAATCCTGAGTAACAAAAACACTGCTAGAGGTATCACCATACCAAACCTTAGTCTATATTACAAATCCATAGTTGTGAAAACAGACTGGTATTGACTCCAAAATGGACACACAGATCAATGGATAAGGGTTGAAGACCTAGATATAAGCCCACACAACTACAGCCATTTGATCTTTGACAAAGGGGCCTAAAAAATCCAATGGAAAAAGAACAGCATCTTCAAGATTGTAAGAGCACAAGGATGGGAAGAGTAATGATATGCAAGATTCTCCACACAAGTTAGGGCCGAAGCAATCACAATAGGACTTTGCATGACCTGCACTATGTCCAACAAATTATTGACCCCACAAAATCTAGCATGGACTAATGGCACTAGGATCCTTGGAGGCTAGGGACTGACAGTCACAATAGTTATCCTAAGCTTAAGGGGAACACAGGAAAGGGTTCTGAGAAATGCTCCTGGGTCCTTGCACCTCATCGGAGAGGAGGACCCAGAGTAGAGTATAGCATGCACATTAAAGGATGCTCCAGGGTTTGGGGGGGGAAACACTGGGGGGAGGCACTGGGGAATGGAAAGGGAGGGTGGAGGGGAGGGGAGAGCATGGGGGTTGGGGAGAATGGAGGGAGGGAGGAGACCGGTGTACCTGTTAAGTTTGTATGAGCAGAAATAATAATAATAAAAATAATTTTTTTAAAAAAGAAATAGCTCTGTATCTTGAGCACTGTAAAGGTTTATTGGTCACCTTCTATCACATCGTTGCCCTTGTCTGTAATTCTGTACCCTAAGAGGCTCTCTGTCAAGTACATAGTCCAGGTTCTGAGCCTATGGTTTTACGATCCTTGGGAATCTTACTTGAGAGAGCAGAAGGCGGCAGTGAGTCAAAGGGGGCTTCTCTACTCTCTCTCACTTCAGTACACTACTCTAGAAGCATCTGCTTCCCTGTAGGGCCATATTTTTTACCACAGTGCACACAGTCCACCAGGCTGTGCTTGAAATCTACCTGTTTCCAGTCTGATTGCTTCATTTGTCCATTTGTTCCCTTAATCCTGCCCCATCTCAGAACTTGGTCTCTTCATTGACGTACCTGCATTTGAATCATTTGTGGATCAAACTAAGATAACTCCTGTCTTAGCTATTCCTGGGAAAAGTAATGAAGATGTAAGGGTTTATCTTGACTTGACTTTTCAAGGTTATACAGTCCATCATGGTGGGAAGTCATGGTGGTAGGAGGCAGCTGGTCACATTACATGTGTAATCAGAAAGCATAGAGCAGTGAATGCTGGTAGTCAGATAAGCTTTCTCCTGTTTATACACCTGTTTATACAGTTCAGGACCTCCACCCATAAGATGATGTCACCCACATTTAGGGTGTATCTTCCCACCTCAGTTAATTTAATCTATGTAATCTCACATACATATGCCTAGAGACATTGATCTCTGGTGACCCTAGACACTGTTAAGTTGGTGACCAAAATTAACCAACTTCTAAACAGAAGGACTAGGATTAAAGATGGAGGACATGAGAAATGTTCAAAGCAACAGCACATACTCTCCTGTTTCTCCTGTTGACCTTAAAAGAATTAAATGCATATTGTAACAAAGACAGACCAGCCAGCCATGATGAGGCTGTGAGTAGTCCCAAGTCACACTGCAGGTGCTAGAGCCTCAAGCCCAAAGGGGTTTAGAGGACAATTCCAGATTCTTAATAAACCCAAAGCTCTGACTAACATTTTGACTTCAGTTTTGTGGGATACAAAAGACACAGGTGACTTAGGTCCAGGCTTCTGTCCTTCAAGATCTGTGAGATAATAAGTGATCATTTACTCCATCATTATGTAGTGGTGTTCATGCTAACTGATTGCATAACAATAGAAAACATATGCAACATCTGAGTTATGGATTTACGTAGATTCTGAGGCATTTGGTATGTGGTCATAGCTATAAACTATTTCTTCCCAGCCACAAGAAAAGCCTATGAAATTGTTACAGGGACTACAGCACAGACACAGCAAAGCAGGTAGCATACTTCAGGTCTTACACAGAACTGAGAACACTAATTAAAACCTATGCTTCTCTAAAGTTAGGTCTGTGCTCCATGCACTGCAAGCATCGCATGCTGCCTCAACTCCAAGAAGAAAGGAACCATCCAAGGTTGTGTATGTGTGTGTGTGCAAATGTGTGTGTGTGCATGTGTGCTGTCTTTTTTGTTTTGTATTGTTCTGTTTAATCACATGTTTCTGTGTAATGTATTAAAAAGAAATTAACCTAGTACTAGTAGAAAAACATGAAGATCTTAGGAACTCAAGCCAGAGATTAGGCATGAGGAACATCAACATGACATTAGGGGGTTCTACTCAATAGAAATTTTTCATATAGGTGGGGCTAGAGAGGTGGCTCAGGGGTTAAGCCTCTGCCTTGCAGGCGGAAGGTCCTGAGTTCGGATCCTAAACCCCACATATAGACGCCAGCAGAAGCAAGGGCGGCCTGTGTTTCTGGTCCTGGTAGTGCGGAGCCTGTGAATCCCAGGGCAGAGTAAACAAGGAGAAGGTGGAGGCGGTCCATGGTGGTTTCCGAATTTGTCCGTAGTTACACACACACACACACACACACACACACACACACACACACAAACACACACATATGCACAATTGAATAAATAATTAATAATAAAAAAATTAGAAATTTTTCATATAGGAAGATGGAGAGATGGTTCAGGAGTTTAAGTCTTTGCCTTGAAAGCAAAAGGACCTGAGTTCAGATTCCATGTAAAAATGCTAGCCACACACACACACACACATACACTTACATATGCAAAAAAATTATATTGATCGGACTACTAAAGAAAGTCTCCATAAATAAAATAAAATCTTCATGTCAGAAGCTAAATGATTGTGTGCCTTTAGTGAGCAACCATGCCAAGGATTACTCTAAGGATTATATACATTTGTATGTATTTCATACAAACATCAAATGCTTTCTTAATTACTCATGTCAAACATCAAATACTAAGTACATCCATGCTTTTTGTGCATTCACACTGAAATACCACAATCCCAGTCATAAATATGCGTAGTATATAGGATAGTGTCTTCTAACCTTATGATTTTAGATTATACTTGGAAACAGTCACTGGACTTAAATTTATTTTCAATTTACCAAGAATTTAACTCTTTCTTTTCCTAGGGCAAATGCTGTTCTCAAGGGTTTGTAGCAGTACACTCAAGTCCAGATGCACTCAGAAAGAGAGAGGAAGCAGCATGTTTTCTCTCCCTCTCCCCCTCTCTCACACAAACACCTTAAAGTCAGTTTAAAGGAGTTTTAAACTTATAACTATCTAAGATTTGACCAAAGTAGTTTTTCCTTCTTTTTTATTGATTTTTCTACTTTTACAAGCATATTGAATATTCATCCCAGATTCCCTCCCTCCCCCCTTCCTGGACCAAAATAATTTATTTAATATTTCAGCAATTAAGGTACTAGCAAAAATATTAGGCAACTACAGGTTATTTCCTCTAGAATCTTTTTTGAACCTTTTTTCAAGTATCAAAGAGGTTTTAGAGTATAGTTGGCATTCACATAGAGTGAATAAGTTCATAAAGCTTAGGATAGAGGGATCAGAGGGGTTGGGTTGTAAATGTCAATGTTTTGCCCAGGTAGAGAGCTGAATGCACGAATACATCATATGAAGCTTGGACTGTCTAGCCCAATGCCTACAAAATTCTGTTTCGACCTATCAGCATTCCTGTTTTCAGAAACCTGTCAATATTAACCTATCAGTGCTAGCCTATCAATGTTAACCACAGGTGTTGGACATCCACCTACCATATTCTAAGATATCATCTTTATAATATATCTTTACAATAACATGGCATGATATGATAAGAAGAACATTATGGGGATTCTGTTTGATTCTTTGACATATAGGTACCAAGAACACACTTTATTTTTGGTTCTCATGTCCTAGAATGTTCTGAATATTTTTATAGAGCAAAGTTAAGCTTCTTCAGGGTATGATGCTTCATTCTGGGGTGAAATCCACTTTTACACTATTTATCTCAAAAGTTTATTATGAAAATTAATTATAAGATAGGCAACAGAGGGTTAAGCTTAACTGACTTAAGAATCCAAATGGGTAAGGGATTTGGTCCTTTGTAATTGTTTTCTTCTATGCAAAAAAAAAAGTTGAATTACCCATTTATGAAAAGGCAATGCTAATTCTTTAATACAGCAACTTCATGTATTTTATGAAGCATGCTTTTCAGCTATTTGAAATAAGCTTTCTATGTATTCTACAGTTCAAACTTTTTAAAAGATATCCATTCCTCAAAATTTATCTACATTAGTGAGTTTGCATTGTCTCGAAAACAGATTTCTCAACTTCATTTGAATGAATTATGGCTCTGAATAATTTTTAAAAATCTTTGTCTTCCTCAGGCATCTGATAACTTGCAAGTTGTACAGTTCTGGTTCAATATCCTTTTTCTTTCCTCCAATTCCTGTCACTGTTTCAAAATTAGGTGAACGGCTGGCTAGCTCCTTTCATAAATCAAATAACATTCTTCTCCTAGTTTCAATGGAGTAAGTCAAGCTTCAGAAACTAGCCCAGATTCTTACAGTAGCACTGTTCAGGGACCCCAAGGAATGAAAGACTTCATGAAATTGGTCTCTATAAGCCACTTCCCCACTCAGCATAATCACACACTCTGCTGCGGTTGCAAACAATGAGACGTTTGAATTCTAAATCAGTCCTTCAATTATCAGAGCTGTCATTCCTCTCCACAGCTTTTTCTGCCCTAGCAAATCCCAGTTGCTTTGCTGCAAAGTTCTCAAATTCTTCCTCCTAATTTTCCCAGAGAACAGAAGTTTTTATAAAAGAATGACTGTAGATGAATGCCTAGTAAGGAAGGGTCTCCTACTGTAGGCTCACCTTCTCCTTCTCTCCTGGGCCTTTCCCTGTAGAGATCCATAAAGATTCAAACATCCTTAACTCACTCCAAAAAGTACACATATATAGATTTTTCTCATTGATATTTTCTGACTACACTTCTGCAGTTATCTATTATTATTACTACTACTACTATTATTATTATTATTACTTTTCATAACACTGGAACTAGAACCTAGGGTCCCGTGCATGCTTTAAAAAAAAAAGAAAAAGAAAAAGTCCCAACCCTTCTCTCTTTCTTCTTGATCAGTTCCTAATAGTAGCTTCCTCCATTGCATTGCTCAAATGGTACTTGTTAAAATATCAATAATGTCCTTGCTAAATTGAAGGATGTTCCTCAGTCTTTACTTTGTGATTTTGAAAACATTCCTTCAAATACGTCTTTGGCCTATGGATCGTATATTCCTGGTTCTCTTCCCTTCGGCTGCGTTGCCTCATAGCTATTTATAGGTTAATCCTGCTCTATTAGCCACTGAATAGTAACAGAGAAATCACAGGGATGAACTTTAAAGATCATCTTTGGACTCTCTCTCTTCAAATTCACCTGCTTTCCATTTCTATTATCACCGCCTTTTTTTTTTCAAGCAATAATTACCCTTCCTGTGTTACTGCAATCTGTTGATTTTCCCATGTCTTATATCCTCTTCTATGTCATGAGGCCAAGTGGGTGAGCCCATGTTGATCACACTCTCCTACTTAGACTTTTCCTGCTTGCTCAAACAATCCATAGTGGAGAAATCTTTTCCTAGGTTGATTCTACTGGTGACAGACAGCACCCAGCTTCCCCTATACAAAATTTTAACTCATGGCCATGGTGCAGCTGTTTTGGGATATTATAGAGGTGGTTGATATAATTTGGATTTGTATACTGGGGTGTTTGACAGGAGAGAATTGAGCTCAGGATGGGAATAGAGTGGGGTCAGAAGCCTTCATGTGGATCTAATAAGTGAAAAATAATGGAGAATTAAAGCTGCAGATGCTGGAACATGGCCACTGATGAGACATTTATCCCTACAATTAAAACTGATTTCTGCCTCTCCCCATCTACTCCAACATCAGGCTAGAAACTTTCTTTACATATTTATTTAGTGAGTAAATGTTTGATGTGTGTGTGTGACGTATGTGTGCATGATGCGAGTGTATTGTGATACATGTATATGTGTGTGATGGGTGTGATATGTGTGCATGTGATGGGTGTGAATGCTGTGTATGTGATGTGTGTGTATGATGTATGGTGTGTGCATGTGTGTGTGTGATGTTCCCTCTTCCTACCATACAGATTTTAGTGATCAAACTCAGGCTGGACAGCAACATCTTCACCCAGAGGCCTTCACACAAGTCTCAGAACAGACTTAATTTCCTCCAACATTTACAATATTTACAACATTTACCTACCCTCCTGAATACAAGCTTCTGCAATGGCTGTAACTCTCTTTCTTGGAGCTTGCTTACATGCACACACACATACACACACACACACACACACACGCAGACACACACACACACACACATACATGCTTCACACACAGTTGCAGCACAGTGTTTCCCCGCTATTCTCCGACTGCCACATCTGCACCCTCTTAGTTCACCTGAAAGTGCCCAAGTGGCAGGGCCTTCCTGACGTGCTTCTGTCTCATCAAGCCTCTGAACTACTCATCACACAAATTTAATCGCTCTTCTCCCTGAGTTTTCACAGCAGAAAGTCAGGCAATTTCACTGGCGGGGTACAATCAGAAATCTAACTCCATTAATTTTTTACAACACGGGCAAGGAACTGATCTTATTAGCTATTCAGATATAGATTCCAACAGTTTCAGGAAGAGATAACTTTCTTTAGATGTAAGTGCTGGCCCTGGTTTCACATTAAGCATTAATTCTTTTGTTCTTTTCTGAGTGAGAGAGAAGTGGAATTTAACAAACTGAGCAACCCTTCAAAACAGTAGATGCATTTGGTCAAGACATGACTACGTTCCAACTGCAAAATTTGTCTCACTCCGAAATGCCTCTTAGCTTCTCTTGCAGCCATCGCACAAAAGAGAAAGTGGTCTCACAGAGGTTATCAGAGTCTGGAGAAAACATTGCCCAGGGATCTGCCACACAGGCATCTCAGAAGCCTTGTGAGACCTCATCTCCCAAATTCCAGGAATACTTCTAGAATTTTAAGTCAATTAGTTCTTTCCCAGTTAAAGCATCCCTCCCCTCCTTACTCCACATGCATAAGGATTTCCGAAGGTGAGCATTGAAAACTCAAGAACCTTGGTCAATAGAGTTGATGAGTCCCTTGGAAATGGCAGTCACCTACAAGAAATAGGTAGAGCAAGACCTGCGCAAGCTCCAGCCTGTCATCCTTCCATCACAGAAAGGGGAAGACCACATGAGGGCCCATCACTCTCTAAGGGACTACTGAGGGTAATTGCTGGCTGCGGGAAGGGAAGCCACTTTCTTCAGTGCTGTGCAGGAGAGAGAGAATCCACACTCCAACAAGTACTTTGGCACATAGCAACATAGGCAACACTTATGAAACTCAATGGATCATACAAACACAAAGACAGGAAAGCAGGAGGGAGACTGGTTGGGAAGAAGAAGGTTTTCAATGGAAGAAGGAGGGGGATGGAGCCAGTTAATGTGGTGTTGAGATTAACTTAAATTCATTGTATACTTGTCCAGGAATTAAAAAAAAAGAAAAGAAACAGGTAGTCAAGTCACTCAGTCCTTAATACACTTGCAAAAACATCATGTCAAAACTATGAAAATACCTTTGGCTCTTTCTTTTTCTGAATAAGCACCATCACTAAAAGACATGAATGTTCTTTTAACCAATGTTTCCTAGCACACAATTAGATATATTTAAGCTATTAATACATGAAACAGTCACTTACTGACAATAGCACATAACAATTTACTGTATGATATCTAATAAAGAAAATCTAGTAGTAAAAAAGAAACACCATGGGAAAAATAAATACAATTGATTCTTCTGTAGGAGGAATGTTCTTCTTTTTTCTTCATCCATCATTTCTGGCCAGGCATTTTATGAATATCATAATTTCTGAACTTGGAATTCTATGTTTTTTTATTAGCTGAGTTATAGTCAAATAAAGAAATAACAACAAGAAGAAATCTGTGCAATTTATTTTTCAATTATTATGAAATAGATAAAGAATCTTGAGAAGCCATTTACTTATTTTGTACATTATTTGATAAAACGCTGCCTGTGTTCCTCGCAGAAGCTAATCCTTTTCACCAACAGGTAAAGAACAATGGACTTAATCTTGCCCCATTTCCACTCTGACAAGATACTTTACTGCATTATATTAAACAGCCTTATGGAGCTACTATGCCTTAACATAAAAATATATGTATGCACACAAACTTCCTGTCCTTTAGCCCAAACTGCTAGAAATCATAAGCAGTGAAAACTTGCTGTTATTAAATGAAAAGGAAAAAGGAGAGTATATAAGCAAAAGAGAGAGAGAATAAGAAAGAGAGGAAGAGACGGAGGGAGAGAGAAGAAGGGAGATAAAATAAAAACTCACTAATTCTCAAAGTACTTTTCTCTGAGTCTGACATGGTTTAAACATTTTATCAGCTTTTTAGCAATTAAAGTTTTCTTTTCTGAAAGCTCCTCCTCTCCAGGGTGAGTGTAGACAAAGAAGAGGTGAGAGAAGTCAGGCCAGGGTGCCTGGCCTAATTAAGTGTTTTCAAATGTAAGAAAGCTATGAGAACTCTCCAAAGAGAGTTTGCATTCAGGAAGGCAGGCAGGTGAAAGGTCATGTTGTAATTACTGAAGGAGGAAGAAGCAGACCTAATGGTAGGAATGGATGGGAAGAAATTGAAATCAGTTTTATTATATGTCTAGATTCCCAGCTGCACAAGAGTTAAACAAGATATCTACCACTTCAAGAGTGTTTCACACTAATTTCAGACTAGGAATATCTCCTCATAAAAAGGACACATGCATATGCTTGATATAAAATTTATTTTACCACTGGACAGTTCAACTTTTGACTTATATTAACAGATCTGTAAGTCCTATCCTTACAGGCTGTCATTAGTTAATCTTGTTTCAGAATCTCTGTATAAATACTTTCCCGTAACAAACACTGGAGACAATCTGATGCTGCTGAATATAAATTGTAAATAAAAAAATGTCCTGAATATGAAAGACCAGGAAATTCTTATTCTCTGAGACAAGAAAGAAAAAAAAACCTTCAAAGAGTATTTATTTGCATTACATTTGGATATATATCAAATTTAATCAGGTGGAAGGGTTAAACATCAGTCAACAACTGATGAGACAATGAGGACAAGTCAATAGAGATATTGATTACTTACTTTTGCTTTACCTTGATGATGCCAAACATTTCTCAAAAGAAATAGGACAGGAAACGTCATAGCAGACATAGGTCAAAGCTCTGCAGTAGAGAAAAGAGTTCTTTTGTTTTGTTTTTTAATCTTTTAGAGTTTCATATATTAGTATAGTACATTTATGATAGTTTCATGCCTTAATCCTAATCCAATCCCCCTCCTTTTCGCATTACAACGTTTCTTCTCACCCAGTCTCCCTCCTATTTTCATGTCTTTTCGCATGTGTGCTCCACTGAGTTTCATCTGGGTTGCCTGGATGGTATTAATCTAGGTATTTGGGGACTGGAGAGGTGGCTCAGGGATTAAGCTTCTGCCTTGTAGGCTGACGGTCCTGAGTTCGGATCCTAGACCCCACGTATAGACGCCAGGTGGAAGCGGGGGGTGGCCTGCATTTCTGGTCCTGGTAGGGCGGAGCCTGTGAATCCCGGGGCAGGGTAAACAAGGAGGAGGTGGAGGCAGTGAGTGGTTCCCGAATTCGTCCGTGGTTCTACACACACACACATACACACACACACATACATACACACACACACATACATACACGTGCGCACACATGCACAATTGAATAAATAGTAAAAAAAAAAAAAAGGAAAAAAAATTAAAAAGAATCTAGGTATTTGCTGAACCATGAACACTAGCAATAGGTATACCATTAAGAAAAGCATTTTTTCCTTCGATAATCTCATCAGCATTAAGCCTCATCAGTTTTCTCAGGGAGATACAGGACCTCTTGAGATCTTTCCCTTTCCATGGCAAAATGATGATAGGACAATTCCCATGCCATTCTATTTTACATGAAAACATTTCCCTAAGGGTTCTTATCACAAGTTTACATAAATTCATCAGTTTATTTTACACTAGTGATTCTCAAACTTCAGCAAATATAAATATTTCACTGGGAGACTGCTTAAAACACTCTCAGAGATTTCAGATCCAATAATGTCAAGAAGAAAATCCAGAAATTCAGCACATTTGCATTTAGAGGTGATTCTAAAACAATTGCATCCAAGATTTACACTTTAGAAAAACATTCTTCAAAACAAAACAGTCACATGAATGCAGGAAAAAGAGACCCTTATGTACTATTGGTGGCAATGTAAATTGAGTGCAACCATTATATAAATTAAATGGATATTTCTCAAAAAAAAATTGAAAAGTAGACCCCCATCATGATCCAGGCAATACCATTCCAGCATTTACTCCCAAAGAAATCTAAGTCAACATCCATAGAGATAAGTGTTACATCCATGTTTACTGAAAACACTGAATGCAACAGCTGAGTTATGGAGTTAGCTTAAATGCCCAGCAACAAATAAATCAATGTTGTATACACAATGAAGTTACACTAGACCATAAAGAGTGGAATCTTGTCACTTGCGGGCAAATAAATGGAACTGAAGATCACCATGTTAAATGAAATCAGACAGGATCAAAAACACAAGTATCATATGATGTGTAATCTAGACTAAAATACATATGCTCATACATATATTCTTATACATGCCTTATAAAACATACAAATATGTATTTTAAATATAGTCATAGTTCAAATATATACACAGATGCAATTCAAATCTAAGTGTATACCGGTATGTGAAAATAGGAAAAGAACTATTTGAGGAAAAGAAGAGGGACCAGGAGAAGGGCAAGATAGGAAGATGAGGTGAATATGAGCAAGCACTTAATATACATTTATGAAAATATCATAATAATTCCACCCATGGTACATTGAATATTCTTCAACATAGCACTAAAATGCTGTCCATAAATTAAAAGTTTATGTTTAATGTGGAAGTAATAAGTGGCCTTCTTAATCTTATTACTAGCAATTTCAGACTTAGTGCTACTAAGGTTTTGAAACTGAACTCAGAGCATTGCAGCAGAAGGCCAGTTTTGTCCTATCATTTCATTCAAACATCCCC
This sequence comes from Typhlomys cinereus, assembly GCA_023101885.1. Lineage (NCBI taxonomy): Eukaryota > Metazoa > Chordata > Mammalia > Rodentia > Platacanthomyidae > Typhlomys > Typhlomys cinereus. Next base: position 287,107 of record JALPQD010000221.1, on the reverse strand, counting down.
TTTCCTTAGCCCTCACCATGACCACCTTGGTCACGCATCATTCAGTTTCACTCTTCCAAGGAGCCCCTCCAAAATAACAGAAATTCACATAGTTTTTCTTTTGTTTCACTTATCTGTAGTTTTTAGTTACATAGTTACATGGCTTAGTGTACATAACACTTCTGCATGAATGTTACCTTATTACTGAATTATTATTGTACCCACTGTGGATGTCAGAAATTACACACCAAATTTTATAATGGTTTTTAAATGATGTCTAAACATGGAGCAAATATACCATCCAGACATAGGACACACCGTACATCCTGATGATCTCCCCAATGTCTTCTCCTTCTAAACTAAATGGCTCTCATCCACATGAGTTATGCATTTGTTCTAAATATGAGCATACATAAAACTATGTAATCGAAGTCATATGTTACTGGAGAAAGTGGAATGAGATGAAAATCTTCCAGGTATGAAAACAGTTGCTTCCTGTCATGGTTTGAATACATTAGCCCCCATAGGCCCATGTGTTTAAATCCTTAATTGTTTGGGAAGGTCATGGCACCTTTGGGGGGTAGAGCCTTGCTGGAAGAAGGCAGCCACACTGTAGGCCTTGAGGTTAGTTAGTCCCACCTACTTCCACTGTTAGTTTATTCTTAACAGTTGCAGTTTGCAGCTCTTAACCTCCATGATGGATGTGACTGACACTGCTTTCGATTTCTGCCAGCCAGCCCTGCCTTTTCCACCATAATGGACCATATCTCCTTGTTGGAACCATAAGCCAAATAAATCTTACCTTTCTCCCCTTAAGTTGCTTAAGTGTTACTTCATAGCAGCAGAAAAATAACTGTTTCACAACCATACTCACAATCTCAGTAGAAATTACAGGAAACCTCACAGTTTCTTAGTAAGACATGTGGATATAACAAATTGACCAAGAAGAATGTAGCATGTTGGCTCAGAAATGGCATCATGAAGTCAAAACTGGTGACAGACATTTCAAACATTCCACCTTTTAATGATAGCTACAGAATACTGAGGTTCAGTACAGCCTCTGTCATTATTTGAATGTGAATTGTCCCCTATAGGTTCATGTGTTTGAATCTTTAGTTGGTGTTGATGTTTGGGAAGATGTGGCACCTTGAAGAGGTGGGCCTCTTTCTGGAGGAGGGCCTGTCACATGAGGCAGGCCTTGAGGTTTGGTAGGCTAGTCCTGTTTCCTCTCATTTTGTTCTTGTTCTCTCTGTTTCTTAATTATGACTGTGATCACAAAACCAGCCTCCTGATTCTGCTTTTGGGCATGCCTTTTGCTATACAATTCCAACTATAATGGAACCATGAGCCAAATAAATCTCCCTGTCTCCCTAAATTGTACATGAGTATTGTCCCGCAGCAATAAAAGAAGAGTAACTACAATCTCCTCCATGGTGTGCGGCAAAGAAGATAATCAGTCATATGGTCCCTCACTGATCACTCCACTCCACTTGCAGGCTTTCTCTCCAGACAACCTTCAAAGCAATAGGAGAAAAGCAAAAGGCTAAGGAGAGGAGAGACAAAGTAAGTTAGGAAGAACTCCCCCACCTTCATTCTATCAAACTTGCCTATTAACCTGATTCCTAGCTGTCCTTTAAGTGAGGCATGATAGTTGGTAATTCAATGCTACCAAAGAGCAGTAGTTCACTTTCTACAGTGACTATGAGTTGAATACTTATTTTTATTAATTTTTTATTTTTCTACTTCTACAGACATATTGAGAACTCATTCCTCCTTCTCTCTATCCCCCTTCCTACCCATCCCATCCCATCCCTCCACTCCCTCCCATCCTCCTGCCTGTCTGTTTCTATGGACCCCAGGGTCCACTCTGGCTTGTCTACTTTTATGGGATTCAGACCTCTGTGGCATATCAAGTTGCCTCTCTTCATGCCACCCCACTAATGAAAGGCATTTCCCTTCACTCATTTAGCTTTAGACTCCAAGGTTTTCACTGTATGTTCTTATCTTTCTTGAGTTCCTATGTAGTCTATGGGGGCATGTTGGTATATCAGTCATTATACAGGACTGGGAAGGACAATCTCACTGTATTTGAATTACTAGATGCTGCAGTCTTGCCTTAAATGGAATGTCTTGTCCAAAGGTGAACCTTCCCATCTTCAGGTTCTTACAATCTCACCACCCCCTCTTCTGTGAGGTTCCCAAAGCTTTAGGATGGGGAGAGAGTAGGTTGGCCTGATTCTGGGAGAGAATTGCTGAGTTGCTGGTGCTCTGCATTATGGCGGCCATTGCTGTCCACTTCACTGCTTCACTTATTTTTACCTTGCATGATTTATTATTTTAAAACCCTTTCCTGATGAGAGTTTAGTCTTTAGAATAAAAATGTCATACACACTTTGCAAATTAACCTCATGTCTAATGCCACCAAAGCTAAACACTACAGCAAAAATGGGGTACAGCCCTTATGAGATGGGCCTGAAGGCACTTGTGAGGCTCATGCAATGCGAATCCTCAGGTGAACTTGGAAAAGAATCTAGTTTCCTTGCCATCCTTCTGCCTTGAGACAGTAGATGGGGGACAAAGACTCCAGATTTACAATTCCATGGCTTAAAATGAATCAGCAATTCAATTATTCATTGTCAATCATCCACTAAGTGAAAATGACAGTCTTAACCTTTCGTACACAGTGCCATTCTATCACCATCATGCTCATATGCTAAGATGAGAGTATGAATCCATTTATTTCTGGGGTTTCTTTGGCATTCTGTGATGTGTGACGTGATGTTTACTGATACAGAAGCTCATGACTAATTATGCTTGTCAGAAAAACACAAAACTTGAAGCAAAGTAAAATGGAGATGGATCTTGGCCATGAAATCCAGACTATGATTCTGTATCTGAATGTACCTTTGACTTTCTATGTCGAATAGCTCAACGTGATGACATGTCCATCCAGACCACAGTCTTGGCCATGTCTGACCAAATAGTTTGCAAATGTGAGACAGCTATCATCACAAAGGGAAGAACTGCCCTGGACTTAGAACAATCCAGAATAGATTTGTGGCCTAATTTGTCATTTATGAACTGGGTGACTTCAGGCACAGGATATATATGTTTGAAGCTATTGAAGTATTAAAAAATCCTCATAGCTTCAGTTTCTTCATCTTTAAATCTGAATATTGTTTAAGATTATTAAGGATTGTATATTAGAAAATATTTGTGAAAATACCTAGCACAGTTATTACTGAATAGATATGCAACAATTGTTAACCTTTTTGAAAACCTAGCAACATATTATTTCTACATAATCTGTGTTACTTATCCTTTATCCTTCTCTGCTACCTGTTGTGACTGTGGTAAAGTTTCCAAGTACAAAGGAAGTGACCCTCCTCATGCAAAGAAGAAACAAATCCTACAATAACTATTTCCTGTCTGACAGTTGGTAACCGCATGCTTCACTGACTATACTGTTTAGCCATGAAACTTCCATCGTAAGTGTCATTTGGCTTTAACTTTGCAATAAGGTAATTATAGTGCCGAGCTTATTAAAAACAGACACCATCACAGGAGACTTTGACAGATGTTGGCTGAAGTTCTAACTTGACAGGCAAGTGGGATGAGTGAGTATACAGAGGAGCTAAAGACATTATATTGCAGATGCTGTTTATTTTCTGTCAACTATAAGCTATGCAGTAAATAACACATTATAAAAGAGATCCAGAAATAACATTAAGCTAAAATGGAGCCATCAATTATTTCTCTCTTCTTCAGCTTTCAAAAGATTTTTTCCCCTTTCACTATTGGTGTTTTTCTCCTTATTCATTAATTGCTTTTTATCCCTGACTCCCCTGTTCTGCTTCGATGCCTATAAATCACTGTGAGAAAGATAAAATGTTACTATTATGAAACGAGTGTAAAAATGGCATTTCAATAAATTCACTTTTGCTATCGAGCCAACTTTCTCTAACCTTTAAGCTGAAACGTAAAGCCACCGTGGAAAACGTTTTTAGCAGGGAGTGTTATTTTTAGTAGTCGCACTATTTTAGGCACTGGGCAGAGTCCAGCATTAAAGTAGTCCCTTCACGGTGAGTTTGATGTAAATTTAAAATACACTCTAGAAGGCAGTTCAACGTTTTACTGTAAGGAGCATCTTTGAAATGTTTGCCAGCAGTTCTGAGTCACAAAGGATTCTGGAAGAGCCAGCTACAGAACAGAAAACAATGAAGAGAGAAAGCAGAGAGGAGGAGAGGGAACAAAAAGCAGATGAAGACTATGTACAAGCTGAATCAACCATGCTGGCAGCCATGCCTTACAGAGCTGATTAAATTATAAGATGCTCCTTTCCCAGCGATAGGGTCCATGATGCACCTCGAAATCAGTAAGGAGTCACTGACCATCCTTCTCACGCCCTTCATCATGCCTAACAGTGTTCCCATTAAGTGAGCACTTCTTAAAAGTTTGAGTTTAGGGTGTATGTAACATATTAGGTATTAGCTGTGACTAGGACAGTGATGTCCCAATAGTTCATTTCTGCAATATCTCACAATATTGAAGTTCTATTCTGAAAGCTCTTGCTTTCTCCAGTATAAGACCCTTTGGATTTATCTAGTTGTGCCAATGCCTCTCTCTTCCTGACCATTTCCTAGAGTTTCTAGCCTTCACTGAATAAATGTGTCCTCCTTTTGCACTTAACCTTCCTGATCCTGCTTTTTTTTCTGAAGCATTTACTATAAAAGATAATGTGTACACCTTAGACCTGAAACTTGGACCTCTGTCCTTGGCTTCCTACTTGAGAGAAACTGACCTAGCCTATCCTTTCCCTGGTGGCTCCTCTCCCCACAGGATGGAAAGTCCAAGGGATCAAATTATTTGCATGCCCACATCTGCTGCCCTCCTTCTAGACACATTCTAATCCTCAGAACTTCCTGTCTAAAGCAGGAGATTCCCATTCTCAGGGTCTGCACAGCCTGATTCTCCCTGGTCCATCCTTCTGGCCAGTACATATTGTGTGAGTGTACAAACTCCTAGACCAAAAATGGCCAGAAGGTGGCTATTTGCAGAGGCTTGGATCATGAACTTCAAGACTGTTGTGGGGACCAGAAAAGGAGGCATTATACAATGACTGGAGGTCCCCTGAGATTTAGGTTGAAGCAGAGAGTATAAACCTGTGTTGGAGCGTCATCTCTCTCCTTGCACATATCCAGGCTGTTACAATCAAAGTACTTCAGATGGAAACCAGAACACTTAAACTCTCTTGCCAGAGGTAAGGTAAGAATATTTACTGGCAGGGCTATCAGTAGACTGTGTTCCTGTGGACACACTATCTACTGTGGGTAGATAGTCCCTGCTTTCTTAGCTTGTTCTCTTCAGCGAAATGGATTTCTAGAGGAGGCAGAGGTCCAGATTCCAGTGGCTACCTCAGCTCATCCCTCGTGGGTTCCCATGGCTCCCAGGCTGCCAGCTTTCTATGAGATAAGAGACATGTGATCACCTCTGAGCCTCTCTTTTCATCCACAGGTCATTAGACACTCCATGGAAACTGATTATTCTGCTCTCTTCGCCTGGGAAGCAGTAACTGTCCATCAAAATGGCTACTGCCAGCAGCAATCATTTTTTTGAAGGGACTAGGCACTTTTGAACAATTTTAACTTGAACATAACATATTTTCAACAGTTAAATAGTAGCTTTCTTCATAAGAGTACTTCTTTTCCAAAGTACTTTCAAATCTATTATCTCCTTTTATTATCTTAACACCTCTGTGAAGCAGGTAAAGTCATTGAAAGAACAGAATAGAGGAGAAGGTGAAAGATTTGAGCTTGACCCCTTTACAAAGGGAATGTACCCATTAACTCTAAATCTTAGTCAAGACCAGGTGTTCACACTCTTCCTGATAAACCTTTGCTTCAAACCTTGCAAATCTTGACCCCTTTATCCTTTCCGAATCCTTCCCCCCATACAAGCATTCTCAATTTCCATAACTGCTTTCAGATCTCATTGCCCTCTTTTTTTAATTTTTTTATTATTATTATTATTTATTCAACTGTGTGTATGTGCATGTGTATGTGCGCGCGCACGTGTGTCTGTGTGTGTCGTGTGTCTGTGTATGTGTAGAACCACGGACGAATTCACGAACCACCATGGACGCCTCCACCTCCTTCTGCCCCGGGATTCACAGGCTCCGCCCTACCAGGACCAGAAGCGCAGGCCACCCCGCTTCCACCTGGCGTCTATACATGGGATCTGGGATCCGAACTCAGGACCTTCCGCCTGCAAGGCGGAGGCTTAACCCCTGAGCCACCTCTCCAGCCCTCATTGCCATCTCTTCATTTTGGATTTGTCATAGAAGTGTTGCCTGCTTTTGAAAAAATGTAAGAAGCCTGGGTCTCCCCACTCACTCAACTCATGACTATCAAGAACTCATTCTGTTCAAGGCACTATGCCAGGGAGGAGGGACATAAAACACAGCATCCCTTCTGTTGGGAGAGGAGAGGAGTAGTCAGTCAATAAACTAGAAAGCATTGACAGAGCAGCAGACACCATCTCTGCCAAACTCATGTGCTCTATGCACATTCCAAGTGCTTCTTCTTCTAGCATCTGTCACACCTCTTCGCTGTGCTCGACCCACATGGAGGGCAAGCCTGAAGTGCTGGGAACTTAACAACAATGAATATCAATAAATAATGAGTCTGTGAACTTTCTCATCACTCAAGTGGGAACAACTTTCAAGCAAGGTCTTCCATAATATCCCTTAGAGTTCCTGGTGGCAATAAGACCCAATTTCCAGTAGTCACCCTGCATTGGATTCTGTTGCTTTCCATCTTTATTTGCAAACTGCAAGCTATACTTCCTGGTATCACCTCCAAGGAAATAGCTAAAACTCAAATCCTTACCTTGGAAGGGTTTCAGTGCTTCAATGCTGAAACAAGTGACATACTGAGGAAATCAATCCAATAACAGGAAAGAAGAAACTGAGGGAAGAAGGAACAGTTATGGACAAGGTGCTCAGGGAAGACTACATATCAGACAGTATTTGAGCAGGGAGATACCTGAACTGAGACTGCCGTGGTGAAGAGGAGCCAGACAGTAGAACCTGAAATTCTGAGAATCAGGCTTTCCAAGGAAAGACAGCAACCTGTGAGAAGTCCTCCAAACTGTAGAAGGCTTGGGGCATTTGAGCAACAAGAAGGCTAGATGAAGTCAAAGGAGCAAGAAGACTCTGATTCCAGAACATCTGCACAGTCTGGGTGGTGCACCGAGGTGAGTGAAAGGCTGCTAGACACCCTGATTCACACCCTGATCTCATCCAATCTGTGTTTTTGTTTGTTTTGTTTTTTTTTTTTGCTTCTATTTTTGTTAAATAAGATTTTTGCTTTATATGTTGGCCTTTCTCAGTCTCCCAAGCACAGTCTACTTTTTGGAAAGGTCATTTGCTCCCGTTAGATTCTATGTCCTCTATTCCAATAGCACATACTACGCAAGTCCCTTGAATGGTTCTGGTAGATAGATAAAATTTAGAATCCAACTAGAGCGAATTTCAGAAAGAAAAAAAAGAAGAGTGATTTCAGAAAGGGTAAAAGTTGAGGAATCTTCCTAACATTATCAGTGAACTCCCCAAATCTCTTATTCTAGCCTCCCACATCAAATAAATGTCACAAATCATTTTGGAAGAAAATCAGAGGACAAACAACTGGTGTGTTATTAATTCCTACATCTGTCCCAAGTAGCAATGCACTAAAGAACTCTGGAAACTGATTCCATAATAACACTGTATCCTAAAAATAAAAGATGATAGGTTGAGATGATTACCTTGTTCAACATGCTTCAGAGGGCAGTCTCATGAGTTAGGAAAAAAAAAAAAACATGTGTCAAGATTGCCAGATCACGCGGAAGTCAAAAGGCCACATTAAGCGCCTAAATCAAGTGTGACGCTGCCGAGAACATGGGGATTGGGGGGGGTGGAGGGTGTTTATGTTTTTAGATTGCCACTTATCAAGGATTCAGAATCACAATGGAAAGCGCGCGGTGTGCCTTGCTTGTGTGGTAATCAAGGAGTGAACTGACAGTGGGCTAATTGAAGGTGGGTAGGACCCACCTGAAGTTGTAGGACGTCGTCTATTTTGGGTGGCTTGGGAATCCGCCTAGCTCTTCATTAAGAATAAGAGAAAAAATTTACTGAGGAGCTGACATTCGTCAGGCTCGGGGCTAGCATGACTGTGTGTGCCAGCTGATGTGAACGATTTATCCAATGCGGGTAGGGCGATATGACATATCCCACAAACCAACCAAAAATCGACTATAGCCCCCAACTGTAAGCCAGAAGAAGCCCTTCTTAAATTGTTTTCATCAGTTTCTGACGCAAGCAGCTGGGCCGAGTAGCTAAACTGTTCAAGGAGTTCAGTGACCTTCTCGTTCCGGAAACTAACAATCACTGACTTTCCAGTTATCCAGAATCATCCAATTTGGCAAACCAGTAGGAAGACTGTGTGTGTTTGAAGTGATTTTTCTAAATATTTCTCATGTCTTGCAGAGACCCGAGAGGCAGGTGTTAGGGTTGTGCCCAGGCGTGCAGATAATGTTTTGTTGTACCAAAAAAACCAGGTTCTGACTGGTAAGAAATGGGGCATATCAAGTGAGAACCAAAAAGAACAAAAAGAGATTTACACAGGAGAAAAGTTCACTCAATGCAAAGGAAATATAAGCCATAGCTGTCGTGTGGGGCCGACATAAGGAACTTGTCCTTAAGCCTCTTAAGCGTAAATAGCTGACGCCGTTGTCAGCAGATGCACCTAATGTGCCTTTCCAGGAGTCAGACATGACACCTAAACTCACTCGGTGTAGTATGAATTGTCTAGGTGTGGAAAGTACTGCCACTTTTCCGACGTCCAGATCAAGTGATGAATTCGCATTTAGAATTGAGAGGTCGATATGGTATCCGATACCAAGGGACATTGGCCTGCATATCGGCCAAGAAAACACCAGTCGGGTTTCCTGATTTGTTTCATCCAATTGTTCTTTTATTAAAAAGGTGGAAGAGAAAAAACAGTTCCTCAGAAAAACAACAAAAAGGGTTGTAATATTCAACCAGCATACTAGTGTCTACGTTGATAGAAACAGAAAGTGACAGTCTACAAATATTCAATTCAGACTCCAATCCATAAAATCTGCAACCCCTTCTTTTAAGAGTAGCATTGGTTATTGCAGCGTACAAAAGAATGAAATTTAGAATCATGAATCAATTGATAAATCGATAGGGTGGGGGACTCATGAGACCACAGCATATCGCCAATAAACCATGATGCCTAGCATGACGGGCCACGGACCGAACCACTCACGGCCTTACAGCTGTTCAAGAGTCCACTTGTTTAGAATTAAGGTTAGATCAGGATGAAACCGCCATCTACTGTTCATATATTGGCACAGATTCAAACAATAAACGGAGCATGGATGTTCTATATATAATTAAGTACTGGGGTCTGTAATGCTGAGCAAGCTGCAGTAAATATCACAACCAAGGGCTCAGGTAGGGGGGACAGGGAATATAATCATCTCTGTTGTAAATTTAACATTAAATAAAATCCTAAGACCCAGAAAGACTCGAGGAATACCTGTGGCCATGGGACAGGAGATAAGGACAACGGTTACGCTTGCAATCACAGCTGGCATGCCTCTCATACTTCAGGCAAACAGAGGTACAAAACTGGTCTCACCTTCACAAGGAAAAGAGCTTCATAACTATTGCTGAAATCTACTACAAAGCGTTCTTTTTTATCAATAAAGAATCACCTGAAAATCTTGTTTTAAGAATGCGATTCCGTAATAAAAGCCATGGGAATACCAGGGGTACCACAGTCACGTGGTGCATAGAATGTGGTGTAGTAACATATATCCCAAGATAAAAATGAAATCCAGCATAGGAAAAGGAGGGAGATACCGTGTTGATGCCTTGTCTGTTTCATCGTTGCTGACAAGATACATAATTACAGGACAGATGGTCAAGCAGGAATACCCATCAACAGATATATAAAGAAGACATGATACATATTGGTTGCTCCTTGAAATAGTGTGGCTTTAGAGTAACACCTAAAGTCAGACAACTTAAGAGAGAGGAAAGGATATTTATTCCCTTATGGTCCAGAGGTAATGACAGGGTTTGTCTTGGACAGAGGTGGCGATGGCTGGGAATAAGGGCGTAAGCTAGCAGAGCTAAGGTCCCCCATCCATGTTTGCGGGAGGGATTCATGAGAGAGTCTCTCTCTGTCTATCTGTCCGTCTGTGTTCCGTTTTAATTCTGGTCCCAATATTGGGGAAGTTCGCAATTGGATCTAGGGCATAGATCTTTTTTATTGTAAATGTATTGAGTCATATAAATCTCGTTCAGGGTGGTCCTCAAGCTGACCTTAAAGGAAATGGAGGAGACTGGATGTGTCAGTGACAAAACCCAAGGATTAGGGGGAACTATCATATGGTATATAGCCAGCAATGGAAGTATCAAGTATTAGCCGACAAAGTGGAAAACAAAACTAATGTCACCCACAGCAAAATTAGAAACTGACCACATGATGTAACTAAACTAAGACAACCCAAAAAGACAAGAAATCTCATGTTTTCTCTCCTATGTGGAAACTTATGGTTAAAAGCCAACTCAAAGTAAATGAATAATTTGCTGGGAAGAAGGGGCTAGTCTATATATGTTTTCTGCATGTATGAACTAATCAGCGACTAAAATCCATTACATATGACAGTAAAAGATGTGTGTAATCCCAAACTATATAGCCAATGGATTACAAGTTTTAATCTAATATCGCAAGCGCACTGACTAAGCCTTATGTTAACAAGAAATAGAAGAAATTGGTTTCACAAACGCAAACATGCATATTTTACAAAAGATTAGAGGTTTAGTCTTTCAACCATAAAACAATAGGTTATCTGTCGCTTTGGCTCCAAGGTTACATTAAGGAGTGTGGGAGGGAAGAAGCAAAGGATGCTTGCATATGATCAGTGCTTAATAGCTTGACAATTGACTGAGGCACACAGTGGTGATTCATTACAAGTAAAATCAAAGACATCTCTGGGAACGAACAACACCCATGAATTAAGTCGGACTAAATCCTCTACGCCCACAATTCCTGAGGGATTGCCCAATGGACGCTCACTTAAACCACACGTGTCTCTGTTTCCGCATTGGCAAGACAAGGTTAATAACTTTAACCTGCTGCTCAGAGATAGCAAGAGCTTACCATATTAACATAACTAATGAAAAACACAAATAAGATAGGATAAACATGGGGATGTTTTAGTAAAATCTGTAATTTTTTCAATAGGTTTAGAAGTGTGAATTTTTTCTCTCCAGAGACGATATTCGCAAAGACTCCCACTAACTTTAGTTAAAAGAAAATAATACATAGGTGTGGCCTTCCCGTTTAAGCAACGGCCATTGTTTTCTTACTGCCATTTTTTTTTTAACAAAAACTTAGATTTTGTGGTGGGTATAAAAAGAAATGACTTTGATTCTATCTCAAGCCAGAAATGATAGATCAATGGATGGCAACGGATCAGCCAGAGAGATTAGTAAGAGCATTGATCACCCCGACTTACAAAAACCTCTACTGGAAAATACGTCATTTAGCAGTTTGAAGTTACAATTGACCTAGAATTTATGCTAGGCAACAAGCAAGGGGCATAAAGATAAAAAATCACTTTATAACCCCACTAATCAAAATAAACTATATCCAGAACAAAGTTGCTGAATAAAAAAGGGCAAGCATAAGTCAATTGTCTCCTTCAACAACTACAAGAGATAAATAACCAAGGCTGCTTAAGTGTTTCCCCGAAAATAATTAAGTTCTTCCATTTCCCCCAGAGATTGGGAAGAAACAAAGAAAACATTGAAGTTGCGGCCTGTCAAACATCATCATGACAGTTATCAAAAAGTCAATCCTGCATTTGTGTTTTTATAGCAATGGCTCAGAGTGAGAAAGTTCCAAAGCAAGGGAGCAGGTCAGCAAACACGGAGAATCTAAAGCCATACAACAGGGTAAGTGGTGTTAAAAACCTTCGGCTGCAATTTACTACAGGGGAAACTCACAACGATGACTGGTGCCGTGAAGTAAACAGCCTGTGAGAAGAATGTGAATTTTCCTGAATCAGCTACACCCAGTTTTCTAAAGAGTACAACTTGCCATTTTATGAAGGACCACATTGTTTTTGTCACCAGAAGGAAAAGAAAAAAAAGCCATTGCGTAAAATGAGGAAGTAGATGCCTTTTTTAAAATATTTTGTTTATTTATGTAATTGTGTGTGTGGTTGTGTGTGTGTGTGTGTTGTGTGTGTGTGGGGTGTGGATGGGTACATAGGTCACTGTATTGTCCCTTAGGGAGGACCAAGTGTGACTTAAACGGAATCAACCTAGATTGCTTCTACACTCCTTTGTTGCTGCGGCTCTGGGATTTCTGCAGGCCCTGTCAATCAGGTATGGAGGTAAAAGGAGCCAGACACTTTGTCTGCTTGAAACAGTTTTATGTGAGACCTGAGATACAAACTCAGAACCGTCATGCTGAGGAGACAGAGGTTTAAACACCACTGAGCGCTCTCTCCAGCCCGGGGATAGGACCTCGAAAGACAGAGAGGAGGAGCATAAATTCCCACTTTCTGGAATTGAGGAAAAGAGGGCAAACTCGCGCCTTCTGATAGAGAAGTAATGTAGAACAAGACTCAATCTGGGATGGGCTCTCAGCAGTAATGACCACATGAAGTAAATTTCACAGAGTGCGCCAAAATACCGCCAGGGAGCGTAAACTGTGGCTTTCCAAATCACAAAATGATTTAATTCATCATTGCCCTTCCAACTCAGAAAGAACAATCCAAATTATATCTAAATAGGTGAAAGTACTTCTTGCTGGAACATTCAACTATTTTGGTGAAGGATCTTCCAGTGAAAAGGTAAACTAGTATGGAGAATGAAAAGCACCGTAAAAAACGCGAGGAAGGGGCCAAACGTTTTGTAATTTGTTGACAAAATGTGGCGAACGTATGATGCTTAGAAAGTTTGTCAAGCCCGAACAGAGTAAAATAGGTTATGAATGTATCATAAAAATGATTGTTGCCACCTAGGTAGGATCATTGAGTGAGGAAAGAAGATAAACTACAAGTCAAATTTGGGGAGAAAAGTTTTGATTAGAGTAGCATTAACCATGAAAATAAGAATTACATGCTTGCTACCCAGACTAATATCCAAAAATAAATAAAAATTTGAAGAGGATTTGTCCTGACTACTTAAAATTTAAGAATGTTAAGTGATAAGAATCTTTGGGTTTTTGTTTTTATAAAAGAATAACTTGTCGCCACCTGGGTGGTGTGGGACTTGGCCCAGTAGATAATGGTATGGGGAGGGGCGTGAGGGCGAGGGAAAGGGGCGTGGCTTAGGCAGCATGGGAACAATGGAAGGGCGCAAGGGGAGCTAGTGTGCTGGGCTTAAAAGCCCTAATGTAGCTCATAGAAGAGGCGCCACACAGATATAGTGTTAAGTGTTGACAGGTAGGGTGCTATGGCTGACCATTAAGGATAAGGGGTGGACTGCCCGTGAATGGGTCACGCCCTGCAGTCATGCAGTCCTAGATAAACTGTGTTCATTCATGTGCCTCCCAAATAAAAGTGAATGAGTCTTGGCGCCCGACAAAGCTCCCCTGGCTGTGTGCGCAAGGGGGTCGCCGCCTGGAATTTAGGGTAAGGGGGTGGAGGATCTGCAAGCATGTTCAACACCTTCTGGGGTTGGCCTCTGCCCCGGATGAGTCTGTGAGGTTTTCAAAGTGTGTTTAGTGGTTGGGCGGGGGGTTGGAAAAACAACACGAGGAACTGCACTAAAACCTTAGACAATACCAGATGGTGTAGCGTTTGATATGACCCTATTGGCCTATGTAAACATTGTCGAGGGAGAGATAGAGGTTTGTAGCATGTGGCGGAACCGCAATATTAACGGCAAATAAATTCATCCAGTATTCAGAAAGGCAGAAAGCAATCCAGGGCAAGAAGGTATAATAATAGGCACGGTCCCTTTGCCATCAGACTTTCACTTCTTCCCCTGGACTGATCAAGGACCTGTGTGAGTCGGGATATTTTCTGTTTATTAATTTAGTTTAGTGAAGTTATTTAGTTTAGGTTTGGATTTGGTTTCAATTAGTTTAGTGTTAGCTTAGTGTTTCACAAGCATAGTGTATCCCTAGCTTTCCTCCATCCCCTTTCCCTTCTATCACCCGTCCTTCCCGTTATCACTCCGTGCCCACCCTCCTGCCGCCTGGCATGTTTCTATGGACCAACCAGAGTGTTGCCCGGGTCTGCCTGTATTGTCTAATTGTGGTATGCTTTTAATGCCGCGGTGGCATAAACCAAGTTTTGTGCCCTACTCAAGCCACCCCAAGGATAAGGACATTTACCCTTGCACTCATCCGATCTCGTCTCTAAAGATTAATTCCATTATAGGTTTCTGATTGCCAGAGATATTTTGTCTACGAGGGAGATTTATCAGGAAAAAGGATTGAGTCCAAAATGAAGAAACACGTTACATGTCCCAAAGTGTAGTTTGTGCGGTTTTTTTTACACGAGCATAAGCGAAGTGTGAAAGTGTGGTTTGCAAATTATGATGGAAATGCTAATTAGGACATTAAGGCAAAGGTTTTTCAGTGTATGAACATAGAGGAATGAAGCATTGCAAAGCCCCAGAAACCTGACAGTTCTTAAATGCAATGAGCAACATTGGAGAACTAATGAAATTTGTGTTAGTGTCCTTACTGGTTCCTTTAGATCCTTACAATTCAAAGGGCAAAGCTGGCTAAGTGCAGGGTTGCTAATCTAACTCCGTCCTGCACAACTGAATACAAAACAAATCATTCCCAGATTCTATAACAAGAAGCCCGGTCAAGTACAGAAGTTTTTATTTCTAATTTTGATTGGCTAATACATACAAGCTTTTTGGTACCCTTGAAATCGGTAATTTGATAGGGAGGAATGGATGGGGACAAATGACATAAACCAGCACTTTGTGTTGTAAATTAAAAAACGCTCAATAAAAAAAGAAAAATCTATTGGAGGTCCTTTTCAGGAAAGTAGGGAAACTGACAAAGAAGTCGAAAAGTAAACCAGCCTGCCCAGCATGCCCAACAGTGCCTCCAGCCTTAGTCGCAATATTCATACGC
Organism: Typhlomys cinereus; assembly: GCA_023101885.1. NCBI lineage: Eukaryota > Metazoa > Chordata > Mammalia > Rodentia > Platacanthomyidae > Typhlomys > Typhlomys cinereus. The sequence continues at coordinate 271,943 of JALPQD010000221.1, read as the reverse complement.
AGTGGACCGGAAAAACTTAGAGCTTGGGGTCCAGTAATGAGGCTCAGCGGTAAAGACAGCCAGGTGTAAACGGAAGTGACCCATGGATTTCAATGCCCTGAAACCCACTGGCAGAAAGAGAAAACTAAATCTTCAAGTTGTCCTCTGATCTGGCAACGCCATTCCATGGCCACCATGGCACATTCAAGTATTTACCATTTTCTCTGCTCTCTTTCTCAAATAAACAAATAAAATAATTAATTCTGAACTTTTTCTTCAGTGCTGGCACGGTTGGACCTATTAGCAGAGAGAGACCAGTAACAGTAACACACCCAAGAGCGCCTGGATGTGATGGAAAGGCATGATAAAAAAAAAAAAGAAAAAAAAGAAATTTGAATTAATTGTAAAACTTAGACTGTCAAAAGAAACAAAATAACTTTTGTCCATCAAGATGAAAAAGAAATACGATAGAGGAAGTTGAACAGTAAGGAAGGGTAGTTATTCTTACTGATATTTTCTTCCTTCACTATTTCCACTAAATAAGGCTCATAAATGCTTAAAAAGACACAGCTTTTGAGGCGATTCACTGAGAAGTCGTATGTGTTATATTTTTATTGTCAAATATATTAGCTTGCATTTAATTGGAAAATTATGGCTGAAGGGAACAATGGTGTGTATTTTCGTTACGAGTAATCTGTTACAGTTCAATAATATAAGTTTGATGGGAAATCAATGGCCAACACCATGTGGCCAAGGGAACTGACTACAGCCTTCTCTACAGGATAACAGCTTAGAGAAGGGACAATCTTACTTACCAGTTAAGCACAGAAGGCAAAAAACCTACGCTCAACCAAGCTTTCTGTATTTTATTCCAGGCCTAATTGCCACCCAACATGGGCTGGACCTTCTCCAATCAGCTAGATAACCTGCAGGGTTTGCCTGGGGCTTAACTCAACTACTAAGGCTCCACAAATGTGCCCAGGGAGTTAAACGCCGTCAACTGTAAAGTTGATACCTGTTGACGAACTGTGACGGGAAGAATCCTGGATTGTCTCTACCTCCTTTTTGGGCTATCACTCTGGGGAATCCCAGGCTCCACTACCAGGACAGCAAGTCGGGCCTCCATCATTTCGGTGCGGCAATACATGAAACCTGGAAATGTGACTAAGGACCTTCTGCTTGTAGGCAGAGTCGAACCCGAAAAACGAGCTCGCCAGACCAGAAGTTATATATTGGACTTCAAATTTACTAAAAGCGTTTCAGAAAGATCATTGTTTATGGCACGATAATAAATGATCAGCGATGGGTGTTTTCGGTCAATGGGCAGTCAAAAGAAAACATATTCTCTTCGCGCAGGCACCACTTTAAACAATTGCCAAACCCTTACACGTCATGAATTTATGATTAGAATTCCTTGAATGATTTTTAAGGTATCAAGCTGACGGCTGTATAATAGTAATGTAAGCTAATATCATTTTTCAGATCCTTTAATCAAGTATATTATGGAGTAAATCCCTATTATAATTATTTTTAATCCCCTACAGGCATGAATATTGCAAATTGCTAAACAGATTAAATTTGTCAATTAGTCTTCTCTTCTAGTGGAAGGGAAACGTACAGAGGTGAGTCATTATTATACTTGTGTATTCAGCAGATAACTGGTCAGCTGTCCTTCTCTCCTGTGTGGTGCATATAATGCAACCCACTGATGCATAACCATGTGAAAGTTGACAGGGAAAGGATAGTCCCTGGAATTTCTAAGATTTAACAAAGATGGGTGCATAAGTCATAGGAGCCTTTAGAAATATCTTCTTAGAGCTGTCCTCCGCAGCCCTGTTCCCAAGGACCCAACCGAGCGGACTTGTGCAGGGGTCCATCTGACACTCACGGTGAACTAGGTAAGGCCCTAGGGACCGACTGGCCCCCGTAACCGCTGCCCCGCCGGCGGGCCCACCCCATCGGCCCAAAACCCCCAGCGCAGCCACATGGGACCCGGCAGCTCCTCCCACAAGTCAGCTGGAGCGAGCTGCTCCAGGCCGAAATAATTCCAGTTCAGTGAAAAGCACAGAAATTGAAAGAAGTCTTTAAAGGTTAAAATGAACAAATGCCCAACTCAAAGTGAAATCCATGAGAAAAAAACCCAAGAAAAAACAATCTCCCCTGAAGAAATTATCCATAATGAGGTTGACGGGGTCCAACTAGAACAAACCCATGGAAAATAGCCAAGAAAGGCCTGACCCGGATAATGGCTTTCAAAACATGAGCATTAACCATGGAGTCAATACATTTGAAAGATGAAATGCCGGGGAGGAAGTAAAGTAACCACATCAATTGCTTTTAAAGGAACACAAACAGACAGGTGGAGGAGTTTGATAAAAACGAGTGCGGAGAAAACAAAAACAGGGTCAGAGAGCAAGTGTAAAAACAAACTCAAACCAGATTTTAAAAAAAAACTGAAGCTAAAGAAAAGTTTATCGTCCAACCCAGAACTCACAGATAGGTCACATCAGCGAACTAACAAAAGCAGAAAACAGAATTCGGACCCTGAAAGACAAATGGGAGTTATTAACACTGCTGCAGTGGAAGAGGTTGGTGTAAGCCAAAAAAGAAAAGACTGAGAGAATATTCAAATTTATGTTACCACCCTGAAGAAGCCTAACAGACATATTCCAGGGAATACCAGAGCAAATCCTCAATCTAAAAAAGAGAGGCCCATTCACATACAAGAGGCATTTCCACACCCCAAACAATATGAACCAAATAGAAAAACTCACCATTGCAAATAATAGTTAAAGACACTCCACATGTCAAGATAGAAGAGAAATGGGGGTGCGGAGAGCTTCAGGAGTAAAAAAACAAAGGTCACTATTTAAAAGGTAACCGTACTAACTAAAAAATGGAGGTCTGCAACCTAGAAACAATAAAAGCAGGAAGAGACTTTTGGAGAGATGTAGCTGTCAAGTATTGGTATTAGCAAAAATGTGGCACCCAGGCTGATAGACCCGCACAAAAGCATCCTTTCATGAGCGAGGGGAGAAAAGAAATTTGCCAGCACAAATACATCTTGGGAAAGGGGATTCATGTCCACCAAGCCAGGTCTTCAAAAATCTATGAAATGAACGCAAGCTTGAAAGAAAAAAAAAAAACAAGTATATTCCAGGAGAACAGGTAAGGGAAATATAAGACCACCCAAAACCTAAAGCGAAACAATACACGTGTGGACAAATCCACTACAACACTTAACAATGTGGCAGAATTAAAAGAGTTTCTAGCTCACATTATAACGATTAAAATGTTAATTGAATTAACTCACCGATCAGAGACACAAGATGACAGAACTTGGATAAAAGGTTTTCAACAAAAAAAAAAGAGTCCATCAATCTGCTGCCTGCAGTAAAACCCATCTCACAACAAAAGATAGGCCACAGGTCGCCTAAAAAGTAAAAGGCGGTGGTTGAACAAGGTGCTGCAAGCAAATTGAACCAGAAAACAGGCTGGGTTTAGGCCATTATGCGTATCATAGCAAAGTGGACTTCAAAACCAAAAAAAAAAATCATAAGAGACACGATGAAACACTCAGTTTTAGTCACAGGTACAATTCAACCAGGAAGACTTCCAATACTGAACATAGATGGGCGAGTGCGGGCAATAGGGGGTGTGGAGGCCCCCCCACATTCAATTAAGCTAACTCTAGCAACACAAAGTGGTGAAGCACACACACACACACAGTGCGATGCGATTCTTGGAGATTCATCACAGCCGCCCTCGTCAACATGGATAGGTCACAGTGTGTGTGAAAAGTTATCAGTAGACCGTTGGTGCATAAGCAAACCATTACTGAAATGAACTTACAAGCTCTAGCGCGCGGTTTCTCCACGTAGCGACCAAAGAATAACATTGTTTTTCTCATAGGCAACACATGGAACTGTCTCCAAAATAGTGCCACATATTGTGCACAAAACAATCTCCACAATACAGGAATGTTGAATTCTAGCACGTAACCTTAAGAACCGTGTTCGTGGCCTAAAAGCGTGACATCCACAACCAACAAACAACACAAATAACACTAAATCGCGGCGCGCGCGGGTTAAGGGGACATTATAATGCTGATATGAATTGGATTCAGGAAAGAAATTATCAAAGGATATTCAAGATTTCGCTGAACAGCGAACGTGACAACTTACCGAGAATCGGGGGGGGGGGGGGGGTCTTGGGAACGAGGGGGAGGGCAGATGAAAGCTGGGTGGCCTAAGATTAAAGTTCATAAGCGGGTCTTAATGCCTACATCAAAAAAATGGGAAAGTATCAGAAAGGAGAATAACTTAAACAAGTGTCAAGGCTTAGAAGACCGTTTAGGACACTAGATACAAATCCGAATCCCAAAGCAGTTAAAGAGAGGAGATTAGCAAAATAAGAGGAAAAAGATCTAAAATCGAGGAATTATGAAAGACGAGTACAGAAAAAAGTCAGACCAATTAAAAGCTAGAGATTTTTTGAAAAATCAATAAGATTGATGGACGCTCTTAACTAAATTAACCGAAAAGCAAGAGGAGAGAAAGCCCAAATAACAAAAGTGAGAAATTGAAAATGAAGTATCACACGGATACGCGATGGGGGGGGGGAGACAAGAAAAACAAAATTATTAGTAGATGGTACATAGTGTCAAGACTTATACTCTATGAATTTAACAACACAAATAGATTGGAGAATTCCTTAGTGAAACACAACTTACCTAAAATTGGTCGAAAGTTTGTGAATGATGTTTAAATAGTCTTAGAGCATATGAGGAATCGGAGGAAGATCTCAAGCTCCCACAAAAAAATGTCCTGGACGCAGATGGAAGTAGTCAGCATGGGGACAGGTTCTACCAAACAATTTTAAGGGCGCGAATAACACGCAAGGAGCTCCGTCAACGTTTCCATCAAATAGCAAGGAAGGAAAACTACGGATTGTCCTTCTGGAATAACTAATATTCGTCCTTAATGCCCAAAATCATAATAAAGATTCACTTAAAAAAATAACTATAGGCAATCCTCGCGATTGCACCCAGATCAAAGATCTCAAACAAAGTCTTAGCAAAATCTGATTCAAAAACATATCAAGAAAAATCCTCGCACAGGGAATCAGAGTAGGGCGTATCCCTGGCAAGGTTGTTCAACAGCAGCACAAATCAACAATGTGAATTCACCATATAACCAGTCTAAAGATCGGCAAGACCACAGGCCTACTCTGGGGAGTAGATACAGAAAAAGCTTTTGAGAAAGATGTCAACACCCTTTAGTGATCAAAACGCCTAGAAGGTTGGAATGGAAGGACCTTTTAGTCAATATAGATAAAAGCTGTATACAACAAGCAAACGGGCAAGGATTAGACTCAATGGGAAAAACTTGAAGCATTCCTCTGTTGAGCGGGAACTAGACCAAGCTGTCCCACTCGCACACCAAACTTCTAGTCAATATTGTACTTGAGTCCGTATGAGACTGAGCATAAATAACAAGAATGGACATAAAAGGGATGGCAATTTGCAATGAAGAAGTCAAATTATCTACTATGTTGTGCAGATTACGTGATTCAATAAAAGACCTATAGGGATCCCAAAAACGGTGCCACCGAGGAGTCATGCTCCTGGAACTAATACAGAAGTTCAGCAGGGGTGGCAGGATACAAAATAAAATGTGCACAAACAGTGGCCTTCCTATATGCCCAGAATGGGAAAAAGAAGTGAAAAAGCCCTGAGAGAAAAAATCCCATTTAACAATATAGGAAAGGGGGGAAAAGCCCGCACTAAAAAAAATGAAATACTTTGATATGAACCTAACCAAGTAAGTAAGAGACGACGTTTATAGTGAAAACTTTAAAAACCCTAAAGAAAGAAATTGCATGAAGACCCAGAAGGTGGGAAAGACTTTCCATGTTCCTGTGATTGGCAGAATCAATATGCATAAAAATTACCACCCTACCAAAGGCAAGTATACAGATTTCAAGTTAATCTATAAAAGGCCAATTGGAAATCGCAACAAGTCATTGCTTGTTAAAGAAAGTTGTACCAAACATTCGTCAAAATGGGACATATGGAGGCAGGATAGCAAAGACGAGGATCCTGATAACAAAAACATACGGACTATGAGTATCACAATACCAAACCTATAGTCGAATAGTTACAAATCCAAGGAGTGAATTTTTTTGAGTCAACGAGGACTGGTATTGGACCGTCCCAAATGGACAAGCACAGATCATGGATAAGGTTGAGACCTAGGATGATAAGTGAACCACACAACTACAGCCGTGTTGTGATCTTTGAACAAGGTCCGTAAGAGAATCAATAGGAAAAGAACAGCATCTTCAAGATTGTAAGAAGCACAAGGGATGGGGAAGAGTAATATATGCAAGATTACTCCACACAATTAGGGCCGAAGCAAATCACAATAGTGATGACTATTTCGTGACCTGCCTAGAGTCCAAGCAAATTAGTTGATAGACCCCACAAAATCGAAATAAATCATTGTACTAAGTTGGGCACTAGGATCCCTTGGGTATGCTAGGAGCTGACAGTCACAATAGTATATCCTAAGCTTAAGGGAACACAAGGAAAAGGGTTTCTGAGAAATGATCCTGGGGTCCTTGCACGCTGCCATCGTAGAGGAGGAACCAGAGTAGAGTATACATGCACATTAAAGGATGCTGCCAGTTTTTTGTGGGGGTGTGAAACACGTGTTTGTGGGAGGCACGGTGAATATGAAAGTGAGGGTAGGAGTGGAGGGGTGAGAGCAATGGTGGGGTTTGGTGTGAGAAGAGGGTAGGAGGTTATGAGACCGGAGGTGTGGTAACCTGTTTGTTAAGTTGGTTAGGTATGATCAGAAATAATAAATAATAAAAATATTTTTTCAAAAACAGCAAACCAATCGCTGCAAATGATATCTTGCGCAACTGTTAAAGGTTTGTATTGGTCCGGCCTTCGGGTATCACAATCTTGCCCTGGGTCCTGTACGGATTCCAACGTAACACTAAAGAGGCTCTCGGTTCAAGTACAATGAGTCAGGTTCTGAGCCTATGGTTTTTACGATCTTGGGAATCTTACTTGAGAGACAGAAGGCGGCAGTGAGGGGGATCAAAGGGGGGCCGTCTCCTACGTCTCTCTACACTGGGAATCAGTAACACTACTCTAGAAGCATCTGCTCTACCGCTGTGGGCCATATGTTTTTTACCACCGTGCGAACACAGAGGCCACCAGTGCGTGGTGCTGTGAAATCGTAACGCTGTGTGGTCCAGTCTGGATTGGCTTACATTTGTCGAGTTGTTGTTTTCCCGTATGCGCTGACCCCAAGCGGAATTCAGAAGTTTGGTCTCTTCATTGAACGGTACCTGCAATGGGGTTGAATCAAGGTTGTGTGTGATCGAAAACGAAGTATAACTCGCTGGTCTTAGAGGCGTATTCCCATGGGAAAAGTAATGAAGATGTAAGGGGTTTAATCCTTTGACTGAATTTTCAAGGTTATACAGTCCATCATGGTTGGTAAGTGCATGGTGTTAGGAGAGCATCTGGGGTCACAACACATTAAAAATGTGTAATCAGAAAGCTAGAGCAGTGAATGACGATTGTAGTCAGATAAGGCTTTCTCCTGTTTATGGACAGGGGGGCCGTTTTGTTATTAGCGTTTTCAGGGACCTCCACCAATAAGATGATGTAACCCGACATTTAGGGGGGTATGCTTGACCCACCGATCTTAATATTAATCTGATTGAAGCGGTCAAGTACATAATGCCTAGAGGACATTGATCGTCTGTGACCCTAGACACTGTTAGGGGTTGGTGACGGGCAAAATTAAAGACCAACTTCTAAACAGAAGGACTAGGATGTAAAAGGGAGGGGAGGCTGAGAAATGTTTCAAAGCAACGGCACATACTCTCCTGTTTCGGGGTACTGTTTACCGTTAAAAGAATGAAAAGCAATAATTGTAACAAGACAGACCAGCCAGCCAATGAGAAGGCTGTGAGTAGGTCCAAAAGATCACCTGGCCGGTGCTGAGAGCCCGCAAAGCCCAAAGGGGGTTAGAGGACAAATTCCAGAAAGCTTAATAAACCCAAATCGCTGACTAACATTTTGACGTTCAGTTTTGGTGGGATACAAAAGACAAGCAGGTGAGCTAGGTCCCAGAGCCTCTGTCCGTGCGAGATCCTTGGAGATAATAAGTGATCATTACTCCAGTCATTATGATAGTGTGGGGGTGTTCATAGCTGAAGCTGATATGGCAATACAATAGAAAACATGATGCAAAATCTGAGGGTGTATGGATTTAGCGTAATTCTGAGGCATTGGTTGTTATTTGGGTCATAGCTATAAACTATTTTCTTCCCGAGCACAAGAAAAGCCGATGAAAGTTGTTTAACATGGTACTACAGCACAAGACAACACAAGAGGCAGGTAACAATACTCAGGTCTTACACAGAAACTGGAGTAAGCACTAATATAAAACCTATGCTTCTCTTAAAGTGAGGTCTGTGCTCCATGCAACTGACAAATCAGTCGCATAGACATGCAGGAGTCAACTCCAAGAAGGAAGGAAACAGCGCATGGTTGTATGGTATTTGATGGTGTGGTGGCAAGATGGTGTGGGGTGTTGCATGATGGTGGCTTGGTCTTGTTTTTTTTTTTGAGTAATTGTTCTGTTTAAAATCACATGTTTTAGGTGTAATGTATTAAAAAGAAAATTAACCTGTCTAGGAGAAAAAACAGATGAAGGAGCGTTAGGGGGAACTAAGAAGAAGCAAGTCCAGAGATTAGGCTGAGGAGACATCAACAATACATTAGGGGTGTTCTACTAGGCGTCAATAGAAAGTTGTTTCTATAGTTGGAAGGAGCTAGAGGAAGGTGGCTCGAGGGTTAGGAGGTACCTCATGCCTGTGCAGGCGGAAAGGGTCCTTAAGTTCGACTAAACCGCACATAGTAGACGCCAGCAGAAGCAAGGGCGGCCGCGGTGTGTTTCTGTCCTGTAGAGCTGATAACGCTGTGAAATCGCCATGCAAAGTGAAACGAGTGAGAAAGGGTAGGATTAGCTGTCCATTGTTGTTTTCCGAAATTTGTCCGTTTACCAACACACGACACCAGAAACACAACGGCAGCAGCAGCACGAGCACAACACACACAAACACACACAGTATGCAGCAATTGGTAATAAAATACTGTAATAATAAAAAATTAGAAATTTTTCATATAAGGAAAGATGTGAGAGATTGTGTTCATTAGTGTTAAGTCTTTGCCCTTGAAATAAAAAAAGAGATAAAGCCATGAAGTGCAGAATTCCGGTAAAATGCTATGCCAGCACACAACAACAAACACATAAGACACTTACATATGTCAAAAAAATTATATTGATCGACTACTAAAGAAATTCTCACATAAATAAAATAAAATTTCATGTCAGGAAGATAAATGATTTTGTGCCTATTAGTGAGGCAAAACCATGCCAAGGATTAACGACGAGAGGATTAATATAACATTTGTATGTATTAATCATACAAACAATCAAGGATGCTTTCTTAGTTAAACTCTGTCAAAACATCAAATCGTAAGTACATGCCCCCCCCCCATGCGTGTTTTGGTAGCAATATCACACTGAAATACCAAAATCCCCATTCATAAATATGGCGTAGTAAAGATAGGAAGTGTCTTCTAACCTATGATTTTAAGATTATACTTGTGAAACATGTCACGGGAACTTAAATTTAGTGGTTTCAATTTACCAAGAATTTAACTCTGTTCTTTTCCTAGGGGGCAATGCTTGTTCAGCTGCAAGGTTTGTAGCAGGACACACGCAAGTCCATATGCACTCAGAAAGGGGAGAGATGAAGCAGCAATGTGTTTTGTCTTCCTCGACGGGGGAGCCTGTCGGTTCGGCCCCTCTCTCCACAAAGCACCGTAGAGTTCAGTTTAAAAGGGCGAAATTTTATAAAAAACTTGATTTAACGTATCTGAAGGTTTGACCAAAGTAATGTTTTAATGAATTGTGGCGCGTTCTTTTTTATATTGAGTTTTTCTACTTAATGACAAGCATATTGAATATTCATCGCCGAGATTACCACAAAGACCGGTCACCCCCTTCCTGATGACCAAAATAATAATTATTTAAATAATTAGTCAGCAATTAAGTTACGAGCAAAATATGTTAGGCAACGTACAAGGTTTTATGTTCCTACTAGAAGCTTTTTTGAACCTTTTTGTAATTCAATTAGTCAAGAGGAGGTTTTTAGAGTATAGGGTTTGCAATTCACAATAGAGGTGAATAAGTTCTAGAGAAGCTTAGTGGATGGGGAGTGAGGGATCAAGATGGGTGGGTGGTGTGTGGGATTTCAATGTTTTGCCACAGGTAAGAGCTGAATGCGACGAAACATCATATGAAGGGGCTTGGACTGAGGGTGTCCATAGACGCAAGGTGCCTACGAAAGGATTCGTTGTAACGGAGGCCGTATAGCATTCCTGGGTTTATCATAAAGAACCCGCGAACTGTTCAATATTGAAACGGGCTATCAGTGCTATGCCTATGCAATTTGTACCAAAGTGGGTGGGGTTAGTGACATGCCACCTAAAACCATATTCAAGATTCATCTTTATAATATATCTTTAACATAACAAAAATGGCAGATATGAAAGAAGAAAGAACAAATTTGGGGGTTCCTGTGGGGTGATTCTTTACATATAGGGTACCAAAAACACTATTATTATGTGGGGATTTCTCAGATCCTAGATGTTATCTTATATTGTTTAATAGAGCCAAAGTTAAGCTGGTCATTCCTTCAGGGAGGTTATGATGCCGTCATTCTGGGTGAAATCCACTTTACGACTGATTTCTGAAAAATTAAATTATAAGATAGGGCAACAGAGGTTAAGCTTAAAGGCTGGACTTAAGAATCCAAATAGGTGTAAGGGGGGATTTGGTCCTTTGATAATTGTTATTCATCTATGACAAAAAAAAAAAGGGTAAGGAAATGTTACCGATAAATTATGAAAAACGGCATGCTAATTGCTTTAATACAAGCAACTTCATGATATTTTATGAACATGCTTTATCACATCGATGTTAAATAAGCTTTCTAGTTAAATTGCTACAGTTCAAGACTGGTATTAAAAGATAGTCCTTCGCTCAGAATTTAATCATACATTAGTGAGGTTTGGGGCGAATTGTCTACGAAAACAAATATTTATCAACCTTCATTTGAAGGAATTATGGCTCTGAATAATTTTTTAAAAATCTTTGTCCTTCCTCAAGGCAAAATCAATGATAACTTCAAGTAGTACCAGTTCTGGTTCAATAATCCCTTTTTTCTTTCCTCAAGCCTTCCTGTCACTAGTTTTCAAAATTAAGGTGAACGTCCTGGTCTATCTCCTTTCATAAATCAAATAACATTCTTCTCCTAGTTTCAATGGAGTTAAGTCAAGCTTCAGAACTAGGGCCAGTTGTCTTAACAGTAGCACTGTTCGCAGGACCGCCCAAGGAAGGAAAGACTGTCATGAAATTGGTGCCTCTATAGAGGCACACTTCATCCCACTGCAGCATAGGCACACAGGAAGGGGGGGGACACGCTGCTGGCGGTGTGCAAACAATGAGAACGTTTGAATTCTAAATCAGAATCCTGGTCAATTAGCAGAGCTTGTGCATTCATCCTGCCCAGCAGCTTTTCTGCCGCTAGGGGTCACAAACCGCCAGTTGCATTTTGCGTGCAAATTCTAAAATTCTTCCGTCCTAATTTGTCGCCGAGAGAACAAAGTTGTTATATAAAAGAAATGAACTGTAGTAAATGTGCCCTAAGGAAGGGGAATGGGTCCTCCGACTGTGAGGCTCACGCCTGCTCCTTCTCTCACTGGGCCTTCCCTGTTAGAGGGAATCAAGAAGGAGGGATTCAACAAGGGTCCTTAACTCACAAATCCAAAAATTACCATAGATATAGATTTTTCTCATGGATATGGTCGCTGACTACAGCTTATGGCAGTTATCATATTATGTTACTAACGACTACTATTTTATTATTTAGTACTTTTCATAACACTTGAACTAGAACCGATGGTCCCGTGGCAAATCTTTAAAAAAAAAGAACAATCAACAAGGGTCACACCCTTGCTCGAGTTCTTCTTGATCAGGTCCTAATATTAGCTTCCTCCATTGCATTGCTCATGGTACTTGTAAAATAGCAATAAGTGCCTTAAGCTAAATTTGAGAGGAATGTTCCGTGCATCGGGTTACTTTTTTAGAATGGTGGGGTAAAAGCATTCGCCGTGTCAGAATGGGACGTCCTTATGTCTATGGGGACGGGTGAAAATATGATCCGTGGGGTTCTCATTGCTGCCCTTCGGACTGCGTTGCCCAATCTATCTATTTATAGTTAATCTTGGCGCTATTAGCCACTGTAAATAGTAACAGAGAAATCAGCAGGGATGAAACTTTAAAGAACATCTGTTGGACTCTCCTCTCTTCAAATTCCCGTGCTTTCCATTCTATTAAGCACCTGCCGTTTTTTTATTTCAAGCAGTAATTACCCTTCCTGTGGTTACGGCAATCTGTGATTTTCCCATGTCTTATATCCTCTTTCTATGATTCAATGGAGGCCAAGTGGGTTGGGAGGCCCATGAGAATTGGATCAAACACTCTCCGACTTAGACTTGGTTTCACGGCTTGCTCAAGGGGGGGGGGGGAAAGCAATCCCATAGTGGGAGAAAGCTTTTCTAGGTTGAATTCTACTGGTGAACAGACAGACCCACAGCTTCCCCTATACAGAAAGTTTTAAAAAACATCCATGGGCCATGGATGCCAGCTTGTATTTTGGGGTATATTAATGTCAGGTTGGTTGATATAAATTTGGATATTGTATACTAGGGGTTGTTTTGACAGGGAGAGAGATGTAGCGCTCAGGATGGGGAAGACGAGTATGGGAAATCAGGAAGCTGTCATTGTGAAATCTAATAAGTGAAGAAATAAAGAATGGAGAAGAATCAAGCTTCAGAATGCGTGGAAAAGGGGGAAAATGGACACTGATGAGACATTTAATCCCTACATATAACTGATTTCTGGCCTCTCGAACACATCTACTAACTCCAACATACCGGTGCTAGAAAAACTTGTCCTTTAGCATAGTTAGTTTATGGTGAGTAGAATGGTGTTTGATTTTGTGTGATGAACGTATGTGTGGCAGTGAATTCGAGTGTATGTAAAATAACATTCATAGGTGGGGATGGTGATAGGTGTGACATATGTGTGCATGGTTGATGGGTAGTGAATGCGTGTATGTGACAAGATGTGTTGGTGTGTCTCTATGTCATGGGTGGTGTGCATTGTGTGTGTTTGATGTTTCCATCTTCCTACCTACCGCTTATAAGGTGACTACCCCCGAACAGGCTGGTACAGCAACATCTTCACCAGAAAAGGACATTCAACACACAGTACTCCGACAGGACTAATAAATTATAACCAATCCAGGACCTTTTACCAAATATTTCAAACGGATTTACACATAGCCCTCCTGGAAATAGCAAAAGCTTCTGCAATGGCTGGTAACATCTCTTGCTTTAGAGCTATGCATTTACTGCACACAGCACATACAAGCATGGGACACAAACAACACCGCCGTCAAGAACAACCACACAAACACACACATACATGCTATCACACAGGGACAGTTGCAGCACAAAGTGTTTCCAAGGAACCGCTAATCCAGTCGGAGTACTAGGTCCACCATCTTCAACCACTCTTAGGTTTCGACCTGAAAGTGCCCAAATGGCATGGGCCTAAAATCCATGTACGTTGCTTCTGTCTCATCAAGGCGCCCTGAACATGACATCATAACACAAGGAAAAATTTAATCGCTGCGTCTCCCTGAGTTCCAACAATTCAGAAAGTCAGGCACTTTCCACTGGCGGGGTACAATCAGGAAATTAACTCCATATAATTTTGTACAACAGCTGGCAATGAGGAACGATGATCTTATTAAGCTATTACAGAAAATAATAGATGCCAACAGTTTTTCAGGAAGAGATAACTTTCTATGTAGAATGTAGTCTGGCAGCTGGGTTGTCACATTAAGCCCATTAATTTCTTTTTTGTTTGGTTTTTTTGTTGGTGTTGATTTTTTTTTCTTTTCTGAGTGAGAATAAGGGGTGAATTTAACAAACTGAGCAACCCGTCAGACGAGTAAGATTCATGTGGTCAAGACATGACTACGTTTCCAACTGCGACAAATTTTGTTCTCACTACCGAAGTGTGCCCTCTTGAGCTTTCTCTTGGCAGGGGCCAATCGCAGCAAAAAGAGAAATTGTTCCTCACAGAGTGTTATCAGAGTCTGGAGAAAACATTGCCCAGGGGATCTGCACACAGGCATCTCAGAAGCCGTTTTGTAGACGGCATCTCCAGGAACTCCCAAATTCCAGGATACTTTAGATTTTAAGAAGATCAATTTTTCTTTCCCAGTTAAATACATCCCTCCCACTCCTTACTACTCACAGGCTAAGGATTAATCCGAAGGTGATCATTGAGGAACTCAAGAAGCGCCTTGGGTCAAGGTAAGTTGATGAGTCCCTTGAAATGGCAGTCGGACCATACAAGAAGATAGGTGAGAGCAAAAGACCTGCGCAAGCTCCAGCCGTGGGCCATCCTTAAAGACCATCACAAAAAGAGGGGAAGGGACCACATGAGTGGCCCATACTCTCGTAAGGGACTACTGGAGGGGGTAATGTGTCTGCGAGGAGGGGAAGCCCTTTCCTTTTCTGCAGGATGCGTGTTGCAGGAGATAGAGAATCCACACTCCAACAAGGTACTGTGGCACATAGCAACAGTAGGGCACACTTATGAAAATCAATGGATCATACAACACAAAGACAGGAAAGCAGGAGGGGGAGACTGGTTGGGAGAGAAGGTTTCAAATGAAGAAGAGGGGATGGCATGCGCCAGGGCTTAATGTGATGTTGTTGGAAAAGTTAACCTTAAATTCATTGTACTACTTGTCCAGAGAAAATTGAAAAGAGGAAAAGAACGAAGTAAACAGGATAGTCAAGGTCACTAGTGTCCTTAATAAACTTGGTCAAAACAGCATTACAACTAGTAAAATGAACCTTTGGCTCTTTCTTTTATTTCTGAATAGAGGCACCATGCGTACTAAAAGACTTAAATGTTCTTGTTAAACCATTTTTCCTAGCACCAAGTAGATATATTTAAGCTATTAATACGATGAAACAGTCACTTGACTGACAAATAGGCAAGCATGAAATTTACTGGTGTATGGAAAATAATCTAAAATAAAGTAAAAGTCAATAGTAAGATAAAAAAGAAACACTGGGAAAAAGTAAATACAAGTTGTTTATTCTCTTGGTGAGGAGGAAGTTCTGCTTTTGTCAAGCTTGCATAATGGCCGATGGGGCATTTCTGGCCAGGACATTTTAGGGGTGAATAGGGTGCGATAAAAAATTTCTAGAACTTAGAGAAAATACATACTATTGTGTTTTTTATTAGCTTGAGTTATAGTCAAATAAAGAATAACAACAAAGAAGAAATCTGTTGCAAGTATTTTTTCAATTATTATGAAATAGATAAGAAATCTTGAGAACCATTTACTTATTTTTACATTATTGTGAGAAAAAGCTGCTGTTGTTCCTCGCAGAACTAATCCGTTCAACCAACAGGTAAGAAAATGGACTTAACTTGCAGCCGCCCAATTTACACTCTGACAGATACTTTACTGCTTATAATGTAAACAGCCGTATGGACTACTATGCCTTAACATAAAAATTATATGTATGGCCAACAACTTCCTGTCCTTTAGCCAAACTGCTAGAATCCATAAGCATGAAAACTTGCGGTTATTAAAAATGAAAAAGGAAAAAGGAGATAGATAAGCAAAAGAGAGAGAGAATAAGAAAGAGGGGAGGGGAGAAAGAAGAACAGGGGAGGGAGCGAGTAATAAGGGCGAATAAAGGAACAGAAAAGTCAGGCAACATCACTAATGTCTCACGCTTACTGTGTTCTGGGTCTGATAAAACCATATACATAAAGATGGTATTAACAAAATTGGTTATGCAAGCTTTTTAGACAATGAAAAAAGAGTTTTCTTGTTCTGAAAGGCTCCGCTCGCAAATGCCAGGTGGTGAGTTTAACAGAAAGAAAGGGAGGTGATAGAGAGTCAGGCCAGGGTTTGCATTGCCTAATGAAGTGTTGGTGAATCAAATATAAGAAAGCTATGAGAACTACAATCCAATAGAGTTTTTGTGGCATGCAGAAATGCAGGCATGGGTGAGAAGTCCATGGGTTGTAATATACTGTAATTATGAAGAAGCAGACCTAACTGTTATTGAAAGTTGATGGGAGAGAATTAGAATCAGTTTTATTATATGTCCCTAAGATTCCCATCTGCACAATAGTTAAACAAGATAGGCTACCGGATCTTCAAGAGTGTTTCACACTAATTTCAGACTAGGAATGATCCGTCGCCCCCCCCGCGGTCATAAGAGTAACATGCAATAGTGGCGTTGATAAAAGGTTTATTTTTGGACCAATGGTACATTTTCAACTTTGACTTATGTTAACATATCTGTTAAGTCCTGTCCTTGACAGGGCTGTCATTATTTAATCTTGTTCAGAATCTCTGTATAAATACTTGTCCGCGTAACAAACAGCTGGAGACAATCTTATGCTGCTGAAATATGAAAATTGGTATAAAAATAAAAAATGTCCCAGAATATGAAAGACCAGGAAATTCTAATGAGTCTCTGAACAATAGGAAAAAAACCAATTCAAGAAGGTAGTATTTATTTGCATTACATATTGGATATATTCAAATTGTAAGGATCAGGTGGAAGGGTAAACAAAACGGATCAGTCCAAGCAACTGGATGAGAACAATGAACAAGTCAATAAGAGAGATGGAATTACTTACTTTTGCTTTACCTTGATGATGCCAAAACAGGAAAGAGGATGAGGTTTGCTCAATCTCAAAGGAAAATAGGAGAGACAGGAAACGTCATAAGCAGACTGAGAAGTCAAGAGCCTCGTGCAGAATAAGAGGAAGAGAGTTCTTTTGTTTTTGTTTGTTTATTAATCTTGTGTAGAGGTTTGTCATATATTAGTGATAGTACAATATTAGGATAGTTTGATCATAGCCTAAGCACGGGTAAATCCAAGTCGCCACGCCCTTTTCGCATTACAAAAGAAAGGGGAGACGGTTTCTATCTGCATCTTCTATCTGCGACGGACCCAGGGAAAAAAAGAGCATCCCGCGAGGAAAAAAAAGGGGGGGGGGCATGAGGGATGGGGGGTAGAATCATGTCTTGTTCGCATGTGTTGCGTCCACTTAAGTTTCATCTGTGTTGGCACTTGGGATTAATTATGTAGATCGAGTATTGGTGGGGAGGGTGTGATAGTGTGCTCAGTGGAAGTTAAGGGAGGCTTCTGCCAGTTGTAGGTCTGGACAATCAATGAAGTATAAAATCGGATCCGTAGACCAATGCCACTTACTCGGGACGCCCATAATAAATTTGAGAGCGGGGGTGGTGTGGCCTAGGGCATTTCCTGTTCCTGGTGTAGGTCGGAGGCCTGTGAATCGCCGGTGCAGTACACGGAGAAAAAAAGAAGGGAAGGGCGGGGGGGGGAGGGGGAGGAGGGGGGGAAGGAAGGGGAGAGGGAGGGGGGGGGGAAGAGGGGGGGAGGAAAGAAAGGAGGAGAGGGAGGAGGGGAGGAAGGGGGGGGAAGGGGGGAGGGAGGAAGGGGGGAAAAGGAAGAGAAGGAGAAAAGAGGAGGTATTGAGCAGTGAGTAGGTTCCGCGGAGGAATAATCGAATGACCGGGTGGTTAGTACACACACACACATGACACACCACACGAATACATACACCAACACACATACGTACACGTGCGCACAAGAAAACATGCACAATTGAATAGAATAGTAAAGAAAAAAAAAAAAGTAAAAAAATTAAAAGAATCTATATGTATAAGGTTGTGCTGAAAAAACCCAGTGAACCATACAGCTAGTGTTTGAGGAGGCAATTAATAAAAAGCATTTTTTCCTAATCGAATAATCTCGATCCAGGCATTAGCCTCAATCTCTTTTCGGTCAGGGTAGATACATGACTCTTGAAATGCTTTCCTTAATCCATGGCAAAATGATATATATTTGAGGGGAGGGGGACAGAGTCCCGATCCCGATAGAGAATGGCCATATCTATTTTACATGAAAAAACATTTTCCCCTAAGGGGGTCTTAATCACAAGTTTAAACATAAAATCATCAGTTTATGTTTACACTAGGGTGATTTCGCAAGACTTCGGAGGCAATATAAGAATATTGAAAGAAAGAAATCACTGGAGGAAAAAAAAAAAACTGCCTTAAAAACACTCTCAAGAGGAGTGTCAGGAATCACAATAAATGTCAAGGGAGATGAAAAATCCAGAATCACACATGTTTTGGCATTTTATGTGTTATTCTAAACAGTTGGCAAATCCAGATTTTACACTGTGAGAAAACATTCTTCAAAACAGAACATACCCACATGAAATATCAGTGAAAAAAGACCTTATGGTGACTATTGGTGCAATTTAATGAGTGTGGCAACCATTATAGAAATTAAAATGGATATTTCTCAGGGCAAAAAAAAATTGAAATTAGGGACCACCATCATTATCCAGCAATAGACATTCAGCATTTACCTCCCAAGAAATTCTAATTCACATCCATATAGATAAGTGTACATCCATGTGTTACTGAAAAACGTGGAATGCAACAGCCTGAGGTTAATGGAGTTAAAGCTTATAAATGCCCCAGCAAAAATAAATCAATGGTGTGTGATACACATGAATTACACTAGACCATAAAGAGTGGAATCTTTTCACTTGCGGGCAAATAAAAAAAATTGAACTGTAAGATACACCATGTTAAATGAAAGCAGACGGATTGATCAAAAACACAGTATCATAATGAGGGGTAATCTAGACTAAAATACATATTCCATACATATATTCCCTTATAGCATGACTTTAAAAACATACAAATAATGTAGTGTTTAGAATATAGTCATAGTTCAAGATAAGTTAAACAATGCAATTCAAAGCTAAGTGTATAAAAACCGGTATGTTGAAAATGAGGAAAAAGAACTATTTGAGGGAAGAAGAGAGGGAGCCAGGAGAAAGGGGAAGGGCAAGATGAGGGGAAAGTGGAGGTAATATGAGCAAGCACTTAATATACATTTATGAAGAGAATATCATAATAATTCCCACCCAATGGTATAAAAAAGGGAGAAAAAAAGAAAAACAAGTATAATATTCTTCACATAGCACTGAAAATGCTGGTGCGGGGGTGCGTGCGCGTGGGAATGAGTGGGGGTAAAAAGGGAATTTGAGTGGTGTGGTTGAATGGTGAGTACAGAGTAATAAGGCCTTCGGGTTAGATCGTGTATTAATGGAGGCAGATATTGCAGACCTTGAGTGGCTGGACTAAAGGGGTTTTGAAACTGAAACTCAGACAGGCAGCGAGAAGGCCATTTTTTGTCCTAGTCAGTTTTCATTCACACATGCGCCCGTTTCCTTAGCCGTGCAAAACCATGACCCACCTTGGTCACGAAAAGCAAGCAGGATCATATCAGATGTTCACAGTCTGCCAGAGGAGCCCTCCAAATAACAGAAATTGCACAATAGATTTTTTCTTTTGAAGTTTCACTATCTGGTATTTTTTGTTACATAGTTAAAAAGGGAGGATGGCTTAAGTGGGTACATAACTTCTTGCATGAATGTTACCAAATTATGGTACTGGGGGAATTTATTATTGTACCCACTGTGGATGTCGAGAGTACACCACCAAATTTTATAATGGTTTTTAAATGAATGTGGCTAAACATGGAGGCAAATAGGGAGCTGATCACAAGACATAGGACCACACAGTAACAGGGTCCTGATTATCTGCGAAAAACCCAATGTCTTCGCCTTCTAAAACTAAGATGGCCTCTTCATCCACATTGAGTTATGCATTTTGGGTTCAAATATGACATACAGTGTGAAAACATGTAATCGAAGTCATATGTTACGGAGAAAGTGAGAATGAGATGAAAATCTCCAGTAGGAAAACAGTTGCTTCAGTCATGTGTTTGAATACATTAGCCCCCATAGGCCCCATGTGGGTTTAAAATCCTATAATTGTTTGGGAAGGGTCATGGGCTCCTTTGTGGGGGTAGATCCTTGGCCTGAAAAAGGCAGCCACACTGGTAGGAAGGGCCCTTGAGGGGAATATAGTTAGAAAGGTCACACCGGTACTTCACTAGGTTATTTTATTCATTAACAGTTTCAGGTTGCAGAGCTTCTAACCGTCCGGGCCAGATGGATTGAACTGACAGACTGCTTATCGGAGTTTCTGCCAGCAGCCCTGACTTTTCCCACCATATGGACCATATCTCATGTTTTGGGGAACCATAAGCCAAGATAAATCTTGGTATCTTACGCAGTTTACTGTCTCCGGGGCCCTTAAGTTGCGTAGTGTTGACTTCAATAGCAGCAAGAGAAAATAAAACTGTTTCACAACGCATGATAACAGCACAATCTCAGTGAGGGAGAATTACAGGAAACCGCACCAGTTTACTGCTTAGTAAGACATGTGATATAACAAATGACCAAGAAGAATGTAGCATGTTGGATCAGAAAATGGCATCATCGATGAAAGTCAAAACTGGTGACAAGAAGCAGTTCAAACATTCCAACCATTATTAATGATAGCTACAGAATACTGAGGTTTCAGTAACAAGCCTCGGGGGTCATTATTTTTGAAATGGTGTGAAAGTGTCCCCCGATAAGGTTCATGTGTGTGAAGTCGTGTAGTTGGTGTTGATGTTTTGGGAAGATGTGGCACCGGTTGAAGAGAGTTGGGGGCCTGCATGTTCGGTGGGAGGAGGGCCTGTCACGTGAGGCAGTGCCTTGGAAAGGTTTGAGTAGGGAAAAGACTATCCTGATTTGATCCTCTCATTTATGTGGTCAGTGGGGGTTGCTCAAATCTGTTTCTTAATTATGACGGTGATACAAAACACCTCCTGATTCTAGGCTTTTGGGCAGGTGCCTTTTTGCTATAACAATTCCAACTAGAAGGGAACCATAGACAAATAAAGTCGGGGTCGCCGGTCTCCCTAAATTGTACAGGAGGGTATATTGTCCCGCGAAGCAATAAGAAAGGGAGTAACATAAACAATCAGTCCTCCGCATGGGTGTGGCGGCAAAAAGATAATCAGGGGAGATCATATGGTCCCTCCACGTGATCGCGGGAAAGGGTCCACTCCACGTTGCAAGGCTTTCTCTCCAGACGCAAGCGGCTTCAAAGCAATAGGAGAAAAGCAGAAAGGCTAAAGTAGGAGGAGAGACAACAAGTAAGTTAGGGAGAAGATAGAACATGCCGCGTCCGCGCCACCGTTCATTCTAAAGGAATCAACTTGGCCTATTAACCGGTGAATTTCCTAGCTTCCTGGTGGTAAGTGAGGGCATGATAGAATGTGGAAGGGATAATTCAAATGGCTAGGGACCAAAGAAGCAGTATTTTCCACTTCCTACAGTGACTATGAAGTTGTAGAGTACTTAATATTTTAGGTTCCATTTTTAATTTTTGCTACTTCTCAGAAACCTTCTAGCAGACACGCATTAGAGGAACTGCATAAAAATACTACCGTACATCATGCATGTCCAATCCCCCTTAGAAAAGGGGCGCTAACCATGACCCATCCCATCCCCTCAACACGGGGGGGGGGGCACAAGTCGGGAGCCGGGTCCGTCGGCGGCCGGTTCCTGGGTTCTATGGACGCACCAGGGTCCGCACTGCTGGGGGTTTTCTAGGCTTTTATGAGGATTCAGGAGCACGCTAAAGTGCATAGGTCAAGTTGGGCCCGCTTCATGGTGGGGGGCCACCAGGGGGGGGGGGAAGGACGGGGGAGGGGGCCGGGGGGAGGGAAAAGGGGGAAAGAAGAAAGAAAGACGCACTAATGAAAAGGCATGTCCCATTGCACTCAGAGGTTAGCTTTAGACTCCAGGTGTTCACATGTATGATTCTTGGGATCGTGTGTCTTGAGTGTTCCTATGTAGTCGAATGGGGGGGACAGTGTTGAGTATAAAAAAGGATACATCATGGGTGACAAGTAGGACTAAAGGTAGATGGACAAGGTGCCTCACTGTAGTTTGTGAATTGACTAAGATGCTGCAGGGTACTTGAGCCTTAGGGGAGAGGGAATGTTGCTGTGGGGGTTCCAAAGGTGGAAAACGCTTACCCATACGCTGTCCAAGGTTCTTACAATCTGCGGGACGCAGGCCGCCCGTCTGCTTGAGTATTCCCCAAAGCGTAGGAATAGTGAGGAGCAGTAGGTTGGGGCGGGGGCTGATTAAACCTGGAGGATAGGGGAGAATTGTCTGAGTTGGCTGTTGCTCGTGCATATGGCGCCAGTTGCTGTCCACTTTCACTGGCTGTTCAACGTTATTTTTTTACCGATTGCAATGATTTATTATTTAAAAAAAAAAAACCCTTTCCTGAATGAGAGTTTTAGTCTGTATGAAATAAAAATGTCATACAAACATTTGCAATTAACCTCAAATTACTAAATGCCACCAAAAGCTAACACTGCAGCAAAAAGGGGTAGCAGCCTTAGGAGATGGGGCCTAAAGGCACGTGTAGTGGAAGAGGCTCATGGGGGCAAATTGCAAATGGGGGGCAAATAACCGGTCGGGTAGAACTTGGGAAAAAGAAAATCTAGTTCGCTGTGACCAGCCTTAAAAAGGTAAGCTTCCTAGACATAGATGGAAGGGGGACAAAATACTGGCCAGATTTACAATTCGCAGAATGCTTAAAATGATGCGGAGAACGAATTCATTATATCATTGTCAATCAGCCACTAGAGTGAAAAGGGACAGTCTTAAAACCGTGTCGTACACAGGTGCCATATCTATCACCATCAGCGCATGATGCTAAGATGATAGTATAGATCCATTTATTCTAAGGGGGGTTTCTGGGCATTGGCTGATGATGTGTGAACGTGATGTTTTGTTACTGGGATACAGAGAACTCATGACTAATAGAGCTTGGTCAGAAAAGAGCCAAAACTTTAAGCAAAGGATAAAATGGAGATGGATCTCTTGGCCATGAATCCAGACTAGTGATGATCTGGTACTGAATGTAACCTTGGACTTTCTTGTCGAATACTCAACGTGAGTGGACAAGGGGTTTCCAGAGCCAGACGCAAGTCTTGGCCATGTCGGACCAAATGTTGCAAATTGAGACAGCTTATCATCACAAAGGGAAGAAACTCTGCTGCCCTGGACTTAGAAAAATCCAGAATAATTTGGGGCCGAATTTTGTCATTTATGAACTGGGTGACTTCAGGTCACAGGAATATATATGGTTGTGGAGGATCGGACTATTGAAGTAATTAAAAATCGCTCATAAGCGTCAGGGTTTCTTCAGCTTGTAATCTATGGATATTGTGTAAAGATTAATTAAGGGATGGTGTATATTTAGAAAATATTTGTGGAAAAATACCGTACACAGTTATTACTGAAATATATATGCAACAAGTGTTAACCTTGGTGAAAACCATAGCAACAATGATTAATTATCCCGGGGAAGCATAATCTGGTGTTAGGAGGGCTTAGCGCTTGTATGCGCGGGGGCGTCTCTGGCTACGGTTTTGTTGACTGTGGGTAAAGTTTCCAAGTAGAAAGGAAGTGACCCTCCCTCATGCAAAGGAAAACAAATCCTGACAATAAGCTATTGGGTCCTGTCTAGTACAGTTGGTAAGCCGCATTCTTCACTTAGCGTAATGTAACTGGTGTTAGCCATGAAACTTTTCCATCAGTAAGTGTCATTTGGCTTTAAAAAAAGCTTTTAGCAATAAGGTAAGTTATAGTGGCCGAGCTTAGTAAAACGAGGACACATCACGAGGAGAGACTTTGGACGAGATGTTATAGGGCTGAAGTTAGTCGAACATTAGACAGGCAAGTGGGAATGAGGGTGAGGGTAATAGAAGAGGTAGGACTAAAGACATTGATAGGTTGCAGATGGCTGTTATGTGTTGCTTGTCAGAGCTAAATAGGGAGCTATGCGGTAAATATAACACAATTATAAAGAGATTCCAGGGAGATAACATTAAGGGCTAAAATGGGAGGGGCCGTCAAGTTATGCGGCGTCTGGTTCTTGCAGAGCTTTCAAAAAGTTATTGTGCCCCTATTCACACTATTGTAAGAGATTTATTCCTGGGGTTTTTGCCTCCTTATATCATTAAAGTTTGCTTAAAATTTTTTATGCCCGTGGGACGTAGGCCCCGCTGTGGCTGCGTCGGGATGGCATAATCAACTGTAGAAAGATAAGATGTTACTGATTAATGGAAACGAGTGTAAAGAATGGGCATTTCAAGTAAGGGGGGTCACTTGTTGCTAGTCGGGGAGGGAAGCAAAAAGGGGGCAACTTGGTCGTCTAAGACCTTTAAGCCCCTGAAACGGTAAGCAAGCAACCGGGTGGGAGAAACGGTAGTTTTAGCAGGGTGAGTGTGGTGTATTTTGAGTAGAGTCGGGCACTATTTTAGGGGCACATGGGGCAGAGTACGCGCATTAAAGTAGTCCCTCACGGTGGTTTGGGGGAGAATGTAAAGATTATAAAATACACTCTAGAAGGCGAGTTCAACGGGTTTTACGGTTGAAGGGAGGGGAAGCGGGGTCTTATTAAAAAATTGTTGTTGCCAAAGGCAGTTGCTGAGGCACAAAGGATTCTGAAGAGCCAGCTACAGAACAGAAAACAATGAAGAGAGAAAGCAGAGAGGAGGAGAGGGAACAAAAGCAGAAGTGAAGACTATGTACAAAGGGGGGGAGGGGCTATCAGACGCATGCCTGGGGGCAGCGCTGCGGGCGATGAGTACAGAGCTGAGAAAAATTATAAAGAATGCTCCTTGTCCCAGCGATAGGGGTCCCAATGATGCAACAAGCCTCGGGGAAATGCAGAAGTGAGTCCGGGACGCATCCGTCATCAGAAGACAGGCCTTCGGGGCATACATGGCCAGGTAACAAGTGGGTTTTGGCCCGATTGAAGGTGGGATCAACTTCTTAAAAAAGTTTGAGTTGAGTGAGTGAATAGTGTAAAGAGGGGCATATTGGAGATATTGGCTGTGGACTCGGGTGCAGTGAAAGGTCCCCCTAGTTCATTTCGTTCTGCAAAAGAATAGTCGTCGAACACTAAGGATAGAATGGAAGTTTCTATTCCTAGGAAAGCGTTCATTGGGGCTTTCGCCGGCTCCAAGTAAATAAGACCCTTTGGATTTAGCTAGTGTGCCAATGGCCTCGCTCGTGTCGCAATAGGACCAATAGGATTCGCGAAGAGTTTCTAGACTTCACTGAATAATGGGGTCCTGGGCCTGTTGTGCACTTAACGCGTTCCTGATACCTAGGCTTTTTTTCTGAAGCATTTACGATAAAAGATAATTGTGGTACACCTTAGACCTGGAAACTTGGACCTCGTGGTCCTTGGGGCGTTCCTACTTGAGGGAGAAACTGACGCTAAGGCCTATGCCTTGTATCCCTGGGTTGCTCCTCTCCGCCACATAGATGGAAATTCCCAAGGGATCAAATATAATTTGGACATGCCCAGAAACAATCTGCTTCCCCCCTCCTTCTAAGACACAGGAGAGAAAAAAATTCTAATACCGCAAAGAAACTTCCTGTCTAAAGCAGGGGAATTCCATTCTCAGGGTCTGCACAGAACCTGATTCTCGGCCATAGGTCCAATCCTGCTGGCCAGTACATGATTGATTTGAGTGTACAAACTCCTAGGACAAGAAAATGGGCCAGAAGTTGTGCTATTTGCGAGAGGCTTGTGATCATATAACTTCAAGACTGTGTTTGTGGGACCGAGAAAAGGAGGCATTATACAATGAGCGTTGGAGTTCCCCTGAGATTGGAGTTGAAGGCAGAGAGTATAAAACCGGTGTGTTGGGAAAGGGATAGATACGATCATCGTCGTGCACCTTAGCACAATCCAGGGAACTGTTAAAAACAATCAAAGTAATGTCATATGGAAACAGAAACACATGAAGTTGCACATGTTTTGCGGTTAAGTTCTCATGTATTCCAAACTGACCTTGCATTTGCTAGCTGAGATTAGCCTTGATCTCCTGACCCTCCTTCCTCCACTTCCTAAATGCTGGCACTTAAGCACACACCACCACATCCTGCTACAAAGGAAGACTTTGAGGAAATAAATTTCAAGATAACCCCTCTCCACAAAGATAAGAAAGAAAAGTTTCATTATTGAATAGTCATTGACCCAGAATGTGATCCACAGTTCAGTCCAGTTGCTCAGAGATGGTGAAGACAGAAGGAAAACTCCCCCTGCCTCGGAGAGCAGACACAACCCATTCCATCCATGTTCTCAAAATGTACAGTAACCAGACTGCAAGTAAGGAGGCTTGACAGCACCATTTGTCACACGACTTCATCCCAAACCCACTTGATAATTGGGGTGACCATTTGTGTTACAAGTTGGCTTTATCCAAAGGAAAAATAAATCTCTTACATCTGTATGACAGGAAGCATTTGTGGAGCCAGGCACCATCCGAAGTGTTGTTTCTGTCCTCCTGCACACACTGTGGGCACTGTCCAGCCTGGTAATTATTTTTCAAAGAGATGGTTCCAAGGTCCTTGAAAGACATTGTTGAGTCATAAAAGTGTTAAAGTCTAATTTAGTTTTTTAAAAGGTTTAGATGCATTTCAAAAAGACAGAAGAAGACCTTAAAATTGAAAGTTTTCTAAAGCAAATCCTCTGAGAAAGAGGAAAGAGGGGCCCTCTTTCTTTCATCAGGGAGACTTAGCCTCTTATTTCTAATTTGCATTGCTGGCACAAAGGGAGAACTCTGGGAGGAATTTAAAAATCTCTCTGGTATCCTTCCCTGACTATCAATTATTTCCTAATGAGGAAATACACACACATACACACACACCCACACACACACACACCCACACACACACACTCAACTACAAATACTAGACAATAAACATTTGGGTACTAGAAATTATATATATACCTCTTCTTTCCTTAATTAAATCAGAAGAGATTGACAGAGCTAGCTCAGGAGTTAAAGCCTTTGCCTTGCAAACAAAAAACTTGAGTTCAGATCCTAAGACCCTACATAAAAATGTCGGACAGAAATGGTGGTGACCTGTAATTCTGGCCCTGGATGATGGAGCCTGGGAAATCCCCAGAGCAAAGCGATAAGTAGAGCAATCCAGAGTGACTCTCAATGTCACCCTTAGGTCTCTACAGACACACTCTTAGGTCTCCACAGACACACACACACACACACACACACACTCTTCTTGTATACAGCACACACACACACACACACAAACACATACACAATCAGAACAGAGAACTACTAACTCAGAAAATAAACATGAAGTTGGCCTAATTCTGAAAGACAATAATGTAACCAGGTAGACAATTTTGTGGGTAAAAGTGCTTCCCATGTAAACTTCATGGTCTGACTCCAAAACCCACATTAAAAAAAAAGCAAAACAGAAACAGTAGAGTCCATGTAGAATTCCAGAACTGCTAAAACAAGAAGAGAGGCAGAAAGAAGAAAAACAGCCTGGAAGTTGCTTGCATATGCTGTGCAAGCTGTACAAACAACTAAAGAGACCCTTCATGGAAGGAGAGAGCCAACTCCCCAAAATTGGCCTCCATGTATATGCCATGGCATGTGCATATCCACACATGCACACTCTATATAACACAAAAGAAAAAATAAAGACAGTGGTAATATTCTGACAAATGCTAGTCTAATATTCCATACCAAACTTCATAATCACCACAGACTTTCTGAAAACCTTTTGAAGGACATTAGTATGGATGTGCAAATGGAGCCTACTGCTTCAAAGTTAGGGGGTCTTATTGATTGTCCTTACCACTCTGTCCTTTGTGGACTCCACACTGATGTGGTCTTTGAAGTGGTCAGGTTACCTAAGAAATGCCCGCAGCCCAGAGAACCGCCATGCCTGCAGGCATACACTGAGGGCACTCTGGAATTCTTCATGATGAAAGTGCCTTATAAATGTGAGCTATGGCTGCCGTTATGAGTGAGATCTAACCTTGGACAGCATCGTAAACTTAATAGTGGAAGTTAAACCACCATCATCTCAAAGAATTCCAGCCAATGTCTATTCCCAGCATAGCTCAAAAGGTATAAGCTGTCATCAGAATATCTGCCCACAGACCCCAAACTACATTTTTTCACATCATAAAAATCCAGGACACTATAAGCTTGGCTTATCTCCATCAAGTAGTAGATTTAACGTATTAACCTTTAGAAAAAAACACTTATATATCAAAATGATTTTTATAATATCACTTAAAATAGGGAAATAAATAGTTCTTATGCAATATCGTTTTTAACACAGTACTTTGGTTTTTATTAATGCCAAGTATAATAAAGTAGGATTCACTTCCCTTTAATAAGCAACTAAATTTCTTTTATTTATCTTTTTAGTTCAAAAGGTAAACATTTTAAGGTTAGAAAAATACTGTTCCCATAATAACACTGATCCTAAAATAAAGAGATGATATGTTGGATGATTACCTTTTCACATCTTCAGGGCGTCTCATGATTAAAAAAAAAAAAAAAAACCATGGGCAAGATTCCAGTCACCGGAAGGCAAAAACCACCCCAGTAACCTAATCAAGTGTGACCTGGCCAGAACTGTAGGGGGGGGGGGTTAATGTTGATTGCCACTTTCACAGGATTCAGAATCACAATGGAAACGCGTTCCTGGGCTTGTTTGTCAAGGATGAACTACAGTGGGCTAATTGAGGTGGGAGGACCCACCTGGAGTGTAGGCGTCTCTATTTGGGGGGCTGGAATCCCTAGCTGCATTAAAAAGAGAAAGTTTACTGAGACTAGCATTCGTCACTCTGCTGCATGACTGTGTGTGACCAGCTGTTGACTCATTTCCTGCTGCCTTGACTCCCCACACCCCAAAATCGACTATAGCCCCAAACTGTAATCCAGAAGAAGCCCTTTCTTAAATTGTTTTCATCAGGTGTCTGATCGCAGCAGCTGGCCGAGTAGCTAAACTGTTCAAGGAGTTCAGTGACCTTCGCTGCCACTAACAAATCACTGACTTTCCAGTTTCCAGTCTCAGTTGCAACCAGTAGGATGGTGTTTGAAGTGATGTTTATAGATTCTCAGGGCTTCAGAGACCAGAGAAGGTGTAGTGAACAAGTGAATTATTTGTTACCTTCTGACTGGTAAGAATGGGGCGATTCAAGTGAGACAAAAAGAACAGATTTCACAGGGAGAAAGTTCAATAGCAGGAATATAGGCCATGCTTCTGGGACAGACATGGAGCTTTCCTGAGCCTCTTGCTGACCCTTGTCAGCCAGATGCACCTAATGGACTTCCAGGATCATGACATGACACCTAAACTCACTCTTTATCAATGTCTGTCTGTACTCCACTTTCCACTCCAGATCAAGTGATAATTCCATTTAGAATTGAGTCATTGTATCCAAAGGGACAATTGGCTGCATATCCCAAAGAAACACCAGTAGGTTTCCTGTTTTCAGCCAATTGTGCTTTTATTAAAAGGTGGAAAAAAACAGGTCTCAGAAAACAACAAAGTTGTATTCAACCACATACTAATGTCTACTTGTAGAACAGAAAGTGACAGTCTGACCAATATTCAATTCAGACTCCAATCCATAAAATCGCAACCCTTTCTGAAGTAGCATTTTATTCACAACAAAGAATGAAATTGAGAATCTGATCATTGAGAATCTGACAAGGGTGACTCTGAGACACATATCCATAAACCATTGCCTAGCATGACCACGAGCCAACCACTGCCTTACAGCTTCAATCCACTTGTTTGATGGGTTAGAGACAATGAACCGCACATCTACTTCATAGAGTGCACAGATTCAACAACACTGAGCATGGATTCTATATATAAGTAAGTACTCTGTAAATGCTAGCAGCTTGCAGTAATATCACAACCAAGGGCTCAGTAGGGGACAGGGAAGATAATCATCTCTGTTGTAAAATTTAACTTATAAAATCCTAAGACCCAGAAAGACTCGAGGATACCTGTCCATGACACAGATAGACACGTGACCTTGCAGCCAGCTTGCATCTCATCTTCAGCAAACAGAGGTAACAAACTGTCTCACCTTCACAACTTCATAACTATTGCTGAATCTACTACAGCAGTTCTTTTTTATCATAAAGATCACCTTGAAATCTTGTTTTAGGAATGCAGATTCCTAATAAAAGCCATACCAAGGGGTACCCAGTCCTTGGCATAGAATGTGGTGTAGTAACATATATCCAAGAGAAATGAAATCAGCATAGGAAAGAAATACCTGTGATGCCTGTGTCTGTTGCATCAGTGCTGACAATAGCTATTACACAGATTCAGCATGAATACCCATCAACAGATATATAAAGAAGACATGATACATATTGGTTGCTCCTTAACTATTGCTGTGAGAGAACACCTAAAGTCAGACAACTTAAGAGAGAAAAGGATATTTATTCACCTTATGGTCCAGAGGGGAGATACAGTCTTTCTTGGCAGAGGTGACATGGCTGATGGCTGAAGCTAGCAGGCTAAGTCACCCCCATCCATGTTGCTGGAGGATTCCTGGAGAGTCTCTCTTCTTCTATCTTCCTTCTGTGGTTCCTTTTATCTGGTCCAATATTGGGAAGTTCCAATGGGATCTAGGGCTAGTCTTTGTATTGTAAATGTATTGATCCAGATAATCTCTTCAGGTGGTCTCAGCTGACCTTAATGAATGCTGGATGTGTCAAGTGACACCCAGGATTAACTATCATATGGTATATGCACAATGGAGTATCATTTAGCCACAAAGTGAAACAAACTAATGTCACCCACAGCAAAATAGAACTGACCACATTATAGTACATAAACTAAGACACCCAAAAAAGACAAGAATCTCATGTTTTCTTTCTATGTGGAAACTGAATTTTAAAAGCCAACTCAAAAGTAGAATGATAATTTGCTGGGAAGAGGGCTAGTCTATATATGTTTTTGCATGTATGGAACTATCACACTAAAATCCATTACATATGCAAGTAATATGTGTTAATCCAAACTATATAGCCATGGATTAAATTTTAATCTAATATCCAAGCCTGACTAAGACCCTTAATGTTAACATAGAAATGAAAATTGGTTCATCGCACATGCATATTTTACAAAGGATTAAGAGTTTAGTCTTTCAACAATAACAATAGTTTATCTTCCTTGGCTCCAAAGGTTCATTAAAGTGGGGGAGGGAGAGAAGCAAAAGGATGCTGGCCTAATGTCAGTGCTTACTTTACAAATATGAACTGAGGGCATTCATTACAAGTAAAATCAAAGACTCTATGGACAGAATACACCCCATGAATTTCGGACTAATCCTCTACGCACCACAGATTCACTGAGGGATGCCAATGACCTCACTTAACCACACTTGTCTCTGTTCCTCAATTGGCAAGACAAGGTTAATAACTTTAACCTGCTTCTAAGAGATAGCAGAGGGCTTACCATATTAACAATAAACTAATTAAAAACACAAATCATGGGGATGTTTTAGTAAAATCTGTAATTTTTCATAGTTAGAAGTGTGAATTTTTTCTTCTCCAAGACTATTCCAAAGACTCCCACTAACTTATTAAAAGAAAAATAATACATAGTGGCCTTCCCTTTTAGCAACTGCACATTGTTTCTTAACTGCCTTTTTTTTTAAACAAAAACTTGATTTTTTTGGTATAAAAAATGACTTTGATTCTATCTCAGCCAGTGATTCAATGGATGGCAACTCAGCCAGAGAGATTTAAGAGCATTGTCCCCGACTTACAAGCCTCTACTGGAAAATACTCATTTAGCAGTTTGAGAGTTACCTTGACCTAGAATTTATGCTAGCAACAACAAGGGCATAAAGATAAAAATCACTTTAGACCACTAATCAAAATAAACTTATCCCAGACAAATTTGCTGAATAAAAAAGGGCAAGCTAAGTCAATTGTCTCCTTCACAACTACAAGAGCATAAATACCATGCTCTTAAGTGTTGTCCCTAAAATAATTAAGTTCTTCCATTTCTCCAGAGATTGGAATAACAAGAAAACATTGAAGTTCCCTGTCAAACAGTCATCATGACAGTTATCAAAAAGTCAACCTGCATTTGTGTTTTATAGCAATGGCTCAGAGTGAGAAAGTTCCAAAGCAGGGAGCAGGTCAGCAAACACTGAGAATCTAAAGCCATACAACAGGAAGTGGTGTTAAACCCTGTCAGGCTGCAATTTACTAACACTTCCAAACAGATGACTTCCGTTGAAGTAAAACAGCCTGGGAGAAGAATGGATTTTCCATAATCCAGCTACCCAGTTTTCTAAAGATTACAACTTCCATTTTATGACATGACCACATTTTTTTGTCACCAGAAGGCAAAGAAAAAAAGCCATTGCGTAAAATGAGGGGTAGGATTCCTTTTTAAAAATATTTTGTGGGCTGGAGAGGTGGCTCAGGGGTTAAGCCTCCGCCTTGCAGGCGGAAGGTCCTGAGTTCGGATCCCAGATCCCACGTATAGACGCCAGACAGAAGTGGGGGCGGCCTGCGCTTCTGGTCCTGGTAGGGCGGAGCCTGTGAATCCCAGGGCAGAAGGAGGTGGAGGTGTCCATGGTGGTTCGCGAATTCGTCCGTGGTTCTACACACACACACACACACACACACAGACACACACAGACACACACGCGCGCGCACATACACACAGTTGAATAAATAATAATAATAATAAAAAAAAATTAAAAAAAAAATATTTTGTTTATTTATTTAATTGTGTGTGTGTGTGTGTGTGTGTGTGTGTGTGTGTGTGTGTGTGTGTGTGTGTGAGAGGTCACTGTATGTCCCTGTGTGTGTGTGTGTGTGTGTGTGTGTGTGTGTGTGTCAGAGGTCACTGTATCTCCCTGAGGAGGACCAAGTGTGACTTCGGGAATCATCCTAGATTGCTTCTACCTCCTTGTTGCTTCGCTCTGGGATTTCTCAGGCCCTGGCCATCAGGGATGGAAGTAAAGCAGCCTCTGTTTCTGCTTGGCATTTTTATGTGAGACCTGAGATACAAACTCAGAACCTTCTGCTTAGGAGACAGAGTTTTAACCCCTGAGCTCTCTCTCCAGCCCGGGGATAGGACCTCAAGACAGAGGGATCATAAATCCCACTTTCTGAGAAGAGGCAAACTCTCCCATTCTATAGCAGAAGTATGTAGAACAAGACTTCATCTGGGATCTCTCAGCAGTATGACCACAGAGCTATGTGAAGAAGGTCACAGAGTCCCCAAATACCACAGCTAAACATTGCTTTCAAAATCACAAAATGTTCTATCATCTGCCCTTCCAACTCAGAAAGAACAATCCAATTATATCTAATAGTTGAGTACTTCTTTCTGGAACATTCCAACTATTTTGGTGAAGGATCTTCCAGTGAAAAGGTAAACGTAGTGATGGAAATGAAAAGCACGGTAAAAAACACAGAGTAAAGGGGCCAAACTGTTTTTAAGTTGTTAGCAAAGATGTGGCACTTATGATGCTTAAAGTTTTCAAGCCCTAAACATATTAAAATAGGTTATATGATCATAAAAATGGATTTTTCCACCTAGGTATGATCATTGCTGATAGAATAACTATAATCAAATTGGGAAATTTTTGAATTAGAGTAGCATAAACCATGAAATAAAATTACATTCTTGCTACCCAGACTAGATATCCAAAAATAATAAAAATTTGAAGAGGATTTGTCTGAACTACTTAAAAATTTAAGAATGTAATGATAAATCTTTTTTATAAAAATAAAACTTTCCCACTTGTTGGGCCTGCCCAGGAATAATGGTATGGGAGGGAGTGAGCAGGGCGTGGCTTAGCACATGGGACCAAAGATGGCGCTGGGAGCTAGTGTGCTGGGCTTAAGCCCTAATTAGCTCATAGGAGCCCACACAGATATATGTTTAGTTTGACAGCGTGGGTGCTATGCTGACCATTAAGATAATTGGCTGCCCGTTTCACGCCCTGCAGTCTGCAGTCTATATAAACTGTTTCATTGCCCCCAATAAAGTGAATGAGTCTTGCCCCGACAAACTCCCTGCTGTGTCCGGAGTCCCCCGGATTTGGGTAAGGGGGTGGAGGATCTGCAGCATGTTCACCTTTTTCTGCCCTGATGTCCTGGAGTTGTCACAGTGTGTGTATGTGCGTGGGAAAACCAACCCCACACTCACTAAAACTTAAACAATACCAGATGGTGTAGCGTTGATATGACCCTATTGGCTATGTACATTTCAGGGAGGAGTTTTTACATGTGCTGACCCAATTTAACTCAAATAAATGCATCCAGTTATTCAGAGCAGAAAGCAGATCAGGCCAGAATTATAATAATAGGCTGTCCCTGTGCCTCAGACTTTCACTTCTTCCCCTGGACTGATCAAACACTGTTTTGTCAGGGATATTTTCTTTTTATTAATTTAGTTTAGTTTAGTTTGGTTTGGTTTGGTTTAGTTTAGTTTAGTTTAGCTTAGTTTCACAAGCATATTATCCCTGCTTTCCTCCATCCCCTTTCCCTTCTATCACCCTTCCTTCCCTTTATCACTTCTTCCCACCCTCCTGCCTGGCTGTTTCTATGGACCCCAGAGTTCCCTCTGGCTTGTCTATTGTGGTAGGCTTTAGGCCTCTGTGGCATACCAAGTTGTCCCTCCTCAAGCCATCCCACGGATAAGGACATTTCCCTTCACTCATCCAGCTCTAGTCTCTAAGATTTCCATTATATGTTCTTATTGCCAAAGATATTTTCTACAAGATTTATCAGGAAAAAAGAATTGTATCCAAAATGAAGAACACTTTACATTTCCCAAAGGTGTGTTTGTCGTTTTTTCCACTGCATAAGGCAAGTGTGAAAGTGTGTTAGCAAATATGATGGAAATGCTAATTAGGACATTAAGGCAATTTTTTTCAGTGTAATGAACATAAAAATAAGCATTGCAGGCCCCAGAACACTGACAGTTCTTAAATCAGATGATCACATTTGGAGAACTATGAATTATGTGTTATTTCCTTTACTTCAAGCCTGGCTAAGTGCATTGCTAATCTAAATCCGTCACTCACCACTGAATACAAACATCATTCCAGATTCTATACAAGAAGCACTCTCAAGGTACAGTAGTTTTTAATTTCTAATTTTGATTCTAATACATACAAGGCTTAGATGTACCCGTGAAAATCGGTATTGGATGGGGGTGGATTGGGACAATGACATAAACCCACTTTGTTTGTAAATGAAAACTCTCAATAAAAAAAGAAAATCAGTATTGGAGTCCTGTTCAGGAAAGTAGAAACTGACAAGTCGAACTCCTCCTGCCCCATCCCAACATGCCTCCAGCCTTATCCCAATATGCATACTCAGTGGAACGGAAAACTTAGAGCTTGGTCCAGTGAAAAGGCTCAGCGGGTAAAGACAGCCAGGTGTAAACGGAGTAACCTGATTTCAATCCCTGAAACCCACTTGGCAGAAAGAGAAAACTAATATCTTCAAGTTGTCCTCTGAGCTGCACGCACATTCCATGGCACCATGGCACATTCCAGGTATGTACCTTTTCTCTCTCTCTTTCTCAAATAAACAAATAAAATAATTATTCTGAACTTTTGCTTCAGTGCTGGCAACTTGTACCTATTAGCAGCAGAGACCTAACAGTTAACACACCCAAGAGCCTGGATTTGATGGGAAGCATGATAAAAAAAAAAAAAGAATTTGAACTTAAATTGTAAAACTTAGACTTCAAAAGAAAACAAATACTTTTTCCTTCAAGATGAAAAAGAAATACTGATAGAGGAATGAACAGTATGGTGAGTTTCTTACTGATATTTCTTCCTTCACTATTTCCACTAAATGAACTCATAAAATGCTTAAAAAGACAACAGCTTTGAGCATTCACATTAGAGAGCTATGGTTATATTTTTTTTCAAATATTTACTTCATTTAATTAATAGCTGAAGGGAACAAGGTGTTTATTTTCTTACGATAATCTGGTTACAGTTCATAATATAGTTTGATGGGAAAGCATGCCCAACACCAGGGCCAAGGGAACTGACTACACCTTCTCTACATAACAGCTGAGAGAAGGACAATCCTTACTTACCAAGTGTACACAAGAATGTCAACTCTCTCAACCAGCTTTCTGTATTTTATTCCAGGGCCTAATTCCACCCACCATGGGCTGGACCTTCTCCATCAGCTAGATAACCTGCAGGTTTGCTCTGGGCTTAACTCAACTACTAATTCTCCACAAATGTGCCCAGAGTTTAAACCCTCAACTGTAAAGTTGATACCTGTGACTAACTGACAGGAATCATCCTGGATTGTCTCTACCTCCTTTTTGCTTCACTCTGGGAATTCCCAGGCTCCACTACCAGGACCACAAGTGCGGGCCTCCATCATTTCTGCCTGGCAATACATGAAACCTGGAATGTGAACTAAGGACCTTCTGCTTGTGAGGCAGAGTCTTAACCCCTGAACCATCTCTCCAGACCCAGAAGTTATATTTTGACTTCAAAATTTACTAAAACTTTCAGAAAGTCATTGTTTATGCACATAATAAATGTCAGCATGTGTTTCGGTCAATGGAAGTCAGAAAGAAAACATATTCTCTTCCCTCACCACTTTAAACAATTCCACACCCTTACACAGCATGAAATTTATGATTAGAATTCCTTGAATGCTTTTTAAATATCAACTGACTGCTTTTAGAATAGTAATGTAAGCTAATATCATTTTCATCCTTTATCCAATTATTATGGAATAAATCCCTATTTATTATTAATTTTTATTCCCTCATCATTATATTGCAAATTGCTACAATTAAGTGTCAATTATCTTCTCTTCTGTGGAAGGAAACTTACAGAGGTAGATCATTATTATACTTGTATTCACAGATAACTGGTCACTTCCTTCTCCTGTGTGTTCATATCATCACCCACTGATCATAACCTGTAAAGTTGACAGGGAAGATAGTCCCTGGAATTTCTAGATTTACAAATATGTTCATAAGTCATAGAGCCTTTAGAAATAGCTTCTGAAGCTGTCCTCTCAGCCCTTTCCCCACCCACCCAGGACTTGTGCAGTCCAGCTGACACTCACGGTGACCTAGGTAAGCGCCCATCCACTGCCCCCTAACCCTCCACCCCCCCACCCCATCCCCAAACCCCAGGCAGCCCATGGGACCCAGCTCCTCCCACCAGTCAGCTGGAGCAGGAGCTGCTCCAGGCCAAATAATTCAGTTCAGTGAAAAACGCACAGAAATTGAAAGAAGGTCTTAAGAGTTAAAATGACAATGCCCAACTCAAAGTGCAAATCCATGAGAAAAAAAAACCCAAGAAAACAAATCTCCCACTGAAGAAATTAATCCCATAATGATTGACTCCAACCAGAACAAACCCAGGGAAAATAGCCAAGAAAGCCTGACCCAGGATAATGGCTTTCAAAACATGATCATTACCATGATCAATACTATGAAAGAGGAAATCCGGGAGGAATTAAATAACCACATCAATTGCTTTGAAAAGGAACACAACAGACACTTGGAGGAGTTGAGAAAAACAGTGCAAAAACAAAAACAGGCAGAGAGCAGTTAAAACAAACTCAAACAGAGTTTAAAACTGAACTAAAAGAAAAGTTATCTCCAACCCAGAACTCAACAGAGAGTCACATCAGCAGAACTAACAAAGCAGAAAACAGAATTTCGGACCCTGAAGACAAAATGGGAGTATTAACCAGCTCAGCGGAAGAGGTTGTTAAAGCCAAAAAGATACTTGAGAGAAATATTCAAGAGTTATGGGACACCCTGAAGAAGCCTAACATGCATATTCATGGAATACCAGAGCAAGATCCTCATCTAAAAAAAGAGAGGCCCATTCACATACAAGAGGCATTCCACACCCCAAACAGATATGACCAAAATAGAAACTCACCATGGCAAATAATAGTTAAAACACTCCACATTCAAGATAAAGAAATGGTGCTGAGAGCTTCAAGGAAAAAAACAAGTCACTTTTAAAGGTAAACCTACTAAACTAAAAAATGATTTCTCAATAGAAACAATAAAAGCAAGAAGAGCTTGGAGAGATGTACTTCAAGTATTGAATGAGCAAAAATGTCAACCCAGGCTGATATACCCCACAAAACTATCTGTCATGATCGAGGGAGAAAGAAAATATTTCCAGCACAAAGACAACTTGAAGGGATACATGTCCACCAAACCAGGTCTTCAAAAAATGCTAGAAATGATACTCAAGCTTGAAGAAAAAAACAAGTATATCCAGGAGAACAGAAGGGAAATATAATACCACCAAAACCTAAAAGTGAAACAATACACTTACAAAAGCCACTACACGTAACAAATGTGCAGAATTAAAAATAGTTTCTCCATTATAACATTAAATGTTAATGGAATTAACTCACCGATCAAGAGACACAGATTACAAACTTGGATTAAAAATCACAATCCATCAATCTGCTGCCTGCAGGAAACCCATCTCACCACAAAAGATAGGCACATCCTAAAAATAAAAGGCTGGTTAACAATTCTGCAAGCAAATGGAACCAGAAAACAGGCTGGGGTAGCCATTATGCTATCAGACAAAGTGGACTTCAAACCAAAAAAAAAAATCATAAGAGACACAGATGAACACTACATTTTAGTCACAGGTACAATTCACCAGGAAGACTTCACAATACTGAACATATATGCATCCAATATGGAGCCCCCCCACATTCATTAAGCAAACTCTACAACATCAAAAGTGAGAAATCAACCCCCAAACGATAATTCTTGGAGATTTCAACACCGCCCTCTCAACATGGGATAGATCAACAGGTAAAAAAGTTAACAGAGACACTTTGGAGCATAATCAAACCCTTACTGAAATGGACCTTACAGATCTCTATCGAACTTTTCATCCACGCACCAAAGAATACACATTTTTCTCAGCAACACATGGAACTTTCTCCAAAATAGACCACATATTGGGCCACAAAACAAATCTCCACATATACAGGAATGTTGAAATTCTAGCCTGTACCTTATCAGACCATCGTGGCCTAAAGCTTGACATCCACAACACAACAAACAACAGAAAATACACTAACTCCTGGAAACTTAACATTATAATGCTGAATATGAATTGGATTCAGGAAGAAATTACAAAGGATATTCAAGATTTCCTGAAAGCGAACTACAACTTACCAAAATCTCTGGGACACAATGAAAGCTGTCCTAAGAGGTAAGTTCATAGCTCTTAATGCCTACATCAAAAAAATGGAAATATCAGAAATAAATAACTTAACAATGCAGCTTAAACCTTTAGAGACACTAGATCAATCCGATCCCAAAAGCAGTAGAAGAGAGGAGATTAGCAAAATAAGAGGAAAAATATCTAAAATCGAGATTAGGAAAACGATACAGAAAATCAACCAATTAAAAGCTGGTTTTTTGAAAAAATCAATAAGATTGATACGCTCTTAGCTAAATTAACCAAAAGCAAGAGAGAGAAAGCCCAAATTAACAAAATTAGAAATGAAAATGGAAGTATCACTACTGATACCCAAGAAATCCAAATTATTATAATGTCATATTTCAAAAACTTATACTCTATGAAATTTAACAACACAAAATAGATGGATGAATTCCTGAGTAAACACAACTTACCTAAATTGGATCAGGAAGTTGTGAATTATTTAAATAGTCTTATAACATATGAGGAAATCGAGGAAGTAATCTCAAATCTTCCCACCAAAAAATGTCCTGGACCAGATGGATTCAGCACAGAGTTCTACCAGACATTTAAGCGGCTAGTAACACCAATACTCCTCAAACTGTTCCATCAAATAGCAAAGGAAGGAACACTACGGAGTTCCTTCTATGAAGCTAATATCGTCTTAATCCCAAAATCTAATAAAGATTCACTTAAAAAAGAAAACTATAGGCCAATCTCTCTGATGAACACAGATGCAAAGATTCTCAACAAAGTCTTAGCAAATCGGATTCAAAAACATATCAAAAAAATCATCCACGGGGATCAAGTAGGCTTTATCCCTGCAAGGTTGGTTCAACACACACAAATCAACAAATGTAATTCACCATATAAACCAGTCTAAAATCCAAGACCACAGGCTACTCTGGATAGATACAGAAAAAGCTTTTGAGAAGATTCAACAGCCCTTTATGATCAAAACCCTAGAGAAGGTTGGAATGGAAGGAACCTTTATCAATATAATAAAAGCTGTATACAACAAGCCAACGGCAAGGATTATACTCAACGGGGAAAAACTTGAAGCATTCCCTCTTTGATCAGGAACTAGACAAGGCTGTCCACTCTCACCACTTCTATTCAATATTGTACTTGAATCCTTAGCTGAAGCCATAAGACAAGAAAGGGACATAAAAGGGATGCAAATTGGCAAGGAAGAAGTCAATTATCTCTATTTGCAGATGACGTGATCATATACCTTAGTGATCCCAAAAACTCCACCAGGAAGCTCCTGGAACTAATACAGAAGTTCAGCAGGGTGGCAGGATACAAAATAAATGTGCAACAATCAGTGGCCTTCCTATATGCCCAGAATGAAAGAAGTGAAAAAGCCCTGAGAGAAACAATCCCATTTACAATAGCCCCTAAAAAAATGAAATACTTTGATATAAACCTAACCAAGTAAGTAAGAGACGTTTATAGTGAAAACTTTAAAACCCTAAAGAAAGAAATTGCAGAAGACACCAGAAGGTGGAAAGACTTTCCATGTTCCTGGATTGGCAGAATCAATATCATAAAAATGACCACCCTACCAAAGGCAATATACAGATTCAGTTCTATACCAATTGAAATCCCAAAGCAATTCTTTAAAGAAGTTGACCAAACAATCTCAAAATTCATATGGAGGCAGGATAGCAAAGACAATCCTGAGTAACAAAAACACTGCTAGAGGTATCACCATACCAAACCTTAGTCTATATTACAAATCCATAGTTGTGAAAACAGACTGGTATTGACTCCAAAATAGACACACAGATCAATGGATAAGGGTTGAAGACCTAGATATAAGCCCACACAACTACAGCCATTTGATCTTTGACAAAGGGGCCTAAAAAATTCAATGGAAAAAGAACAGCATCTTCAAGATTGTAAGAGCACAAGGATGGGAAGAGTAATGATATGCAAGATTCTCCACACAAGTTAGGGCCGAAGCAATCACAATAGGACTTTGCATGACCTGCACTATGTCCAACAAATTATTGACCCCACAAAATCTAGCATGGACTAATGGCACTAGGATCCTTGGAGGCTAGGGACTGACAGTCACAATAGTTATCCTAAGCTTAAGGGGAACACAGGAAAGGGTTCTGAGAAATGCCCCTGGGTCCTTGCACCTCATCGGAGAGGAGGACCCAGAGTAGAGTATAGCATGCACATTAAAGGATGCTCCAGGGTTTGGGGGGAGAAACACTGGGGGGAGGCACTGGGGAATGGAAAGGGAGGGTGGAGGGGAGGGGAGAGCATGGGGGTTGGGGAGAATGGAGGGAGGGAGGAGACCGGTGTACCTGTTAAGTTTGTATGAGCAGAAATAATAATAATAAAAATAATTTTTTTAAAAAAAGAAATAGCTCTGTATCTTGAGCACTGTAAAGGTTTATTGGTCACCTTCTATCACATCGTTGCCCTTGTCTGTAATTCTGTACCCTAAGAGGCTCTCTGTCAAGTACATAGTCCAGGTTCTGAGCCTATGGTTTTACGATCCTTGGGAATCTTACTTGAGAGAGCAGAAGGCGGCAGTGAGTCAAAGGGGGCTTCTCTACTCTCTCTCACTTCAGTACACTACTCTAGAAGCATCTGCTTCCCTGTAGGGCCATATTTTTTCCCACAGTGCACACAGTCCACCAGGCTGTGCTTGAAATCTACCTGTTTCCAGTCTGATTGCTTCATTTGTCCATTTGTTCCCTTAATCCTGCCCCATCTCAGAACTTGGTCTCTTCATTGACGTACCTGCATTTGAATCATTTGTGGATCAAACTAAGATAACTCCTGTCTTAGCTATTCCTGGGAAAAGTAATGAAGATGTAAGGGTTTATCTTGACTTGACTTTTCAAGGTTATACAGTCCATCATGGTGGGAAGTCATGGTGGTAGGAGGCAGCTGGTCACATTACATGTGTAATCAGAAAGCATAGAGCAGTGAATGCTGGTAGTCAGATAAGCTTTCTCCTGTTTATACACCTGTTTATACAGTTCAGGACCTCCACCCATAAGATGATGTCACCCACATTTAGGGTGTATCTTCCCACCTCAGTTAATTTAATCTATGTAATCTCACATACATATGCCCAGAGACATTGATCTCTGGTGACCCTAGACACTGTTAAGTTGGTGACCAAAATTAACCAACTTCTAAACAGAAGGACTAGGATTAAAGATGGAGGACATGAGAAATGTTCAAAGCAACAGCACATACTCTCCTGTTTCTCCTGTTGACCTTAAAAGAATTAAATGCATATTGTAACAAAGACAGACCAGCCAGCTATGATGAGGCTGTGAGTAGTCCCAAGTCACACTGCAGGTGCTAGAGCCTCAAGCCCAAAGGGGTTTAGAGGACAATTCCAGATTCTTAATAAACCCAAAGCTCTGACTAACATTTTGACTTCAGTTTTGTGGGATACAAAAGACACAGGTGACTTAGGTCCAGGCTTCTGTCCTTCAAGATCTGTGAGATAATAAGTGATCATTTACTCCATCATTATGTAGTGGTGTTCATGCTAACTGATTGCATAACAATAGAAAACATATGCAACATCTGAGTTATGGATTTACGTAGATTCTGAGGCATTTGGTATGTGGTCATAGCTATAAACTATTTCTTCCCAGCCACAAGAAAAGCCTATGAAATTGTTACAGGGACTACAGCACAGACACAGCAAAACAGGTAGCATACTTCAGGTCTTACACAGAACTGAGAACACTAATTAAAACCTATGCTTCTCTAAAGTTAGGTCTGTGCTCCATGCACTGCAAGCATCGCATGCTGCCTCAACTCCAAGAAGAAAGGAACCATCCAAGGTTGTGTATGTGTGTGTGTGCAAATGTGTGTGTGTGCATGTGTGCTGTCTTTTTGTTTTGTATTGTTCTGTTTAATCACATGTTTCTGTGTAATGTATTAAAAAGAAATTAACCTAGTACTAGTAGAAAAACATGAAGATCTTAGGAACTCAAGCCAGAGATTAGGCATGAGGAACATCAACATGACATTAGGGGGTTCTACTCAATAGAAATTTTTCATAT
The DNA here is from genome assembly GCA_023101885.1 of Typhlomys cinereus. Classification (NCBI taxonomy): domain Eukaryota; kingdom Metazoa; phylum Chordata; class Mammalia; order Rodentia; family Platacanthomyidae; genus Typhlomys; species Typhlomys cinereus. The sequence goes on along the minus strand of JALPQD010000221.1, from coordinate 228,579 downwards.
AGGTGGGGCTAGAGAGGTGGCTCAGGGGTTAAGCCTCTGCCTTGCAGGCGGAAGGTCCTGAGTTCGGATCCTAAACCCCACATATAGACGCCAGCAGAAGCAAGGGCGGCCTGTGTTTCTGGTCCTGGTAGTGCGGAGCCTGTGAATCCCAGGGCAGAGTAAACAAGGAGAAGGTGGAGGCGGTCCATGGTGGTTCCCGAATTTGTCCGTAGTTACACACACACACACACACACACACACACACACACACACACACAAACACACACATATGCACAATTGAATAAATAATTAATAATAAAAAATTAGAAATTTTTCATATAGGAAGATGGAGAGATGGTTCAGGAGTTTAAGTCTTTGCCTTGAAAGCAAAAGGACCTGAGTTCAGATTCCATGTAAAAATGCTAGCCACACACACACACACACACACACACACTTACATATGCAAAAAAAATTATATTGATCGGACTACTAAAGAAAGTCTCCATAAATAAAATAAAATCTTCATGTCAGAAGCTAAATGATTGTGTGCCTTTAGTGAGCAACCATGCCAAGGATTACTCTAAGGATTATATACATTTGTATGTATTTCATACAAACATCAAATGCTTTCTTAATTACTCATGTCAAACATCAAATACTAAGTACATCCATGCTTTTTGTGCATTCACACTGAAATACCACAATCCCAGTCATAAATATGCGTAGTATATAGGATAGTGTCTTCTAACATTATGATTTTAGATTATACTTGGAAACAGTCACTGGACTTAAATTTATTTTCAATTTACCAAGAATTTAACTCTTTCTTTTCCTAGGGCAAATGCTGTTCTCAAGGGTTTGTAGCAGTACACTCAAGTCCAGATGCACTCAGAAAGAGAGAGGAAGCAGCATGTTTTCTCTCCCTCTCCCCCTCTCTCACACAAACACCTTAAAGTCAGTTTAAAGGAGTTTTAAACTTATAACTATCTAAGATTTGACCAAAGTAGTTTTTCCTTCTTTTTTATTGATTTTTCTACTTTTACAAGCATATTGAATATTCATCCCAGATTCCCTCCCTCCCCCCTTCCTGGACCAAAATAATTTATTTAATATTTCAGCAATTAAGGTACTAGCAAAAATATTAGGCAACTACAGGTTATTTCCTCTAGAATCTTTTTTGAACCTTTTTTTCAAGTATCAAAGAGGTTTTAGAGTATAGTTGGCATTCACATAGAGTGAATAAGTTCATAAAGCTTAGGATAGAGGGATCAGAGGGGTTGGGTTGTAAATGTCAATGTTTTGCCCAGGTAGAGAGCTGAATGCACGAATACATCATATGAAGCTTGGACTGTCTAGCCCAATGCCTACAAAATTCTGTTTCGACCTATCAGCATTCCGTTTTCAGAAACCTGTCAATATTAACCTATCAGTGCTAGCCTATCAATGTTAACCACAGGTGTTGGACATCCACCTACCATATTCTAAGATATCATCTTTATAATATATCTTTACAATAACATGGCATGATATGATAAGAAGAACATTATGGGGATTCTGTTTGATTCTTTGACATATAGGTACCAAGAACACACTTTATTTTTGGTTCTCATGTCCTAGAATGTTCTGAATATTTTTATAGAGCAAAGTTAAGCTTCTTCAGGGTATGATGCTTCATTCTGGGGTGAAATCCACTTTTACACTATTTATCTCAAAAGTTTATTATGAAAATTAATTATAAGATAGGCAACAGAGGGTTAAGCTTAACTGACTTAAGAATCCAAATGGGTAAGGGATTTGGTCCTTTGTAATTGTTTTCTTCTATGCAAAAAAAAAAAAGTTGAATTACCCATTTATGAAAAGGCAATGCTAATTCTTTAATACAGCAACTTCATGTATTTTATGAAGCATGCTTTTCAGCTATTTGAAATAAGCTTTCTATGTATTCTACAGTTCAAACTTTTTAAAAGATATCCATTCCTCAAAATTTATCTACATTAGTGAGTTTGCATTGTCTCGAAAACAGATTTCTCAACTTCATTTGAATGAATTATGGCTCTGAATAATTTTTAAAAATCTTTGTCTTCCTCAGGCATCTGATAACTTGCAAGTTGTACAGTTCTGGTTCAATATCCTTTTTCTTTCCTCCAATTCCTGTCACTGTTTCAAAATTAGGTGAACGGCTGGCTAGCTCCTTTCATAAATCAAATAACATTCTTCTCCTAGTTTCAATGGAGTAAGTCAAGCTTCAGAAACTAGCCCAGATTCTTACAGTAGCACTGTTCCAGGGACCCCAAGGAATGAAAGACTTCATGAAATTGGTCTCTATAAGCCACTTCCCCACTCAGCATAATCACACACTCTGCTGCGGTTGCAAACAATGAGACGTTTGAATTCTAAATCAGTCCTTCAATTATCAGAGCTGTCATTCCTCTCCACAGCTTTTTTCTGGCCTAGCAAAATCCCAGTTGCTTTTGCTGCAAAGTTCTCAAATTCTTCCTCCTAATTTTCCCAGAGAACAGAAGTTTTTATAAAAGAATGACTGTAGATGAATGCCTAAGTAAGGAAGGGTCTCCTACTGTAGGCTCACCTTCTCCTTCTCTCCTGGGCCTTTCCCTGTAGAGATCCATAAAGATTCAAACATCCTTAACTCACTCCAAAAAGTACACATATATAGATTTTTCTCATTGATATTTTCTGACTACACTTCTGCAGTTATCTATTATTATTACTACTACTACTACTATTATTATTATTATTATTACTTTTCATAACACTGGAACTAGAACCTAGGGTCCCGTGCATGCTTTAAAAAAAAAAGAAAAAGAAAAAAGTCCCAACCCTTCTCTCTTTCTTCTTGATCAGTTCCTAATAGTAGCTTCCTCCATTGCATTGCTCAAATGGTACTTGTTAAAATATCAATAATGTCCTTGCTAAATTTGAAGGATGTTCCTCAGTCTTTACTTTGTGATTTTGAAAACATTCCTTCAAATACGTCTTTGGCCTATGGATCGTATATTCCTGGTTCTCTTCCCTTCGGCTGCGTTGCCTCATAGCTATTTATAGGTTAATCCTGCTCTATTAGCCACTGAATAGTAACAGAGAAATCACAGGGATGAACTTTAAAGATCATCTTTGGACTCTCTCTCTTCAAATTCACCTGCTTTCCATTTCTATTATCACCGCCTTTTTTTTTTCAAGCAATAATTACCCTTCCTGTGTTACTGCAATCTGTTGATTTTCCCATGTCTTATATCCTCTTCTATGTCATGAGGCCAAGTGGGTGAGCCCATGTTGATCACACTCTCCTACTTAGACTTTTCCTGCTTGCTCAAACAATCCCATAGTGGAGAAATCTTTTCCTAGGTTGATTCTACTGGTGACAGACAGCACCCAGCTTCCCCTATACAAAATTTTAACTCATGGCCATGGTGCAGCTGTTTTGGGATATTATAGAGGTGGTTGATATAATTTGGATTTGTATACTGGGGTGTTTGACAGGAGAGAATTGAGCTCAGGATGGGAATAGAGTGGGGTCAGAAGCCTTCATGTGGATCTAATAAGTGAAAAATAATGGAGAATTAAAGCTGCAGATGCTGGAACATGGCCACTGATGAGACATTTATCCCTACAATTAAACTGATTTCTGCCTCTCCCCATCTACTCCAACATCAGGCTAGAAACTTTCTTTACATATTTATTTAGTGAGTAAATGTTTGATGTGTGTGTGTGACGTATGTGTGCATGATGCGAGTGTATTGTGATACATGTATATGTGTGTGATGGGTGTGATATGTGTGCATGTGATGGGTGTGAATGCTGTGTATGTGATGTGTGTGTATGATGTATGGTGTGTGCATGTGTGTGTGTGATGTTCCCTCTTCCTACCATACAGATTTTAGTGATCAAACTCAGGCTGGACAGCAACATCTTCACCCAGAGGCCTTCACACAAGTCTCAGAACAGACTTAATTTCCTCCAACATTTACAATATTTACAACATTTACCTACCCTCCTGAATACAAGCTTCTGCAATGGCTGTAACTCTCTTTCTTGGAGCTTGCTTACATGCACACACACATACACACACACACACACACACACGCAGACACACACACACACACATACATGCTTCACACACAGTTGCAGCACAGTGTTTCCCCGCTATTCTCCGACTGCCACATCTGCACCCTCTTAGTTCACCTGAAAGTGCCCAAGTGGCAGGGCCTTCCTGACGTGCTTCTGTCTCATCAAGCCTCTGAACTACTCATCACACAAATTTAATCGCTCTTCTCCCTGAGTTTTCACAGCAGAAAGTCAGGCAATTTCACTGGCAGGGTACAATCAGAAATCTAACTCCATTAATTTTTTACAACACGGGCAAGGAACTGATCTTATTAGCTATTCAGATATAGATTCCAACAGTTTCAGGAAGAGATAACTTTCTTTAGATGTAAGTGCTGGCCCTGGTTTCACATTAAGCATTAATTTCTTTTGTTCTTTTCTGAGTGAGAGAGAAGTGGAATTTAACAAACTGAGCAACCCTTCAAAACAGTAGATGCATTTGGTCAAGACATGACTACGTTCCAACTGCAAATTTGTCTCACTCCGAAATGCCTCTTAGCTTCTCTTGCAGCCATCGCACAAAAGAGAAAGTGGTCTCACAGAGGTTATCAGAGTCTGGAGAAAACATTGCCCAGGGATCTGCCACACAGGCATCTCAGAAGCCTTGTGAGACTCATCTCCCAAATTCCAGGAATACTTCTAGAATTTTAAGTCAATTAGTTCTTTCCCAGTTAAAGCATCCCTCCCCTCCTTACTCCACATGCATAAGGATTTCCGAAGGTGAGCATTGAAAACTCAAGAACCTTGGTCAATAGAGTTGATGAGTCCCTTGGAAATGGCAGTCACCTACAAGAAATAGGTAGAGCAAGACCTGCGCAAGCTCCAGCCTGTCATCCTTCCATCACAGAAAGGGGAAGACCACATGAGGGCCCATCACTCTCTAAGGGACTACTGAGGGTAATGCTGGCTGCGGGAAGGGAAGCCACTTTCTTCAGTGCTGTGCAGGAGAGAGAGAATCCACACTCCAACAAGTACTTTGGCACATAGCAACATAGGCAACACTTATGAAACTCAATGGATCATACAAACACAAAGACAGGAAAGCAGGAGGGAGACTGGTTGGGAAGAAGAAGGTTTTCAATGGAAGAAGGAGGGGGATGGAGCCAGTTAATGTGGTGTTGAGATTAACTTAAATTCATTGTATACTTGTCCAGGAATTAAAAAAAAAGAAAAGAAAAGAAAAGAAACAGGTAGTCAAGTCACTCAGTCCTTAATACACTTGCAAAAACATCATGTCAAAACTATGAAAATACCTTTGGCTCTTTCTTTTTCTGAATAAGCACCATCACTAAAAGACATGAATGTTCTTTTAACCAATGTTTCCTAGCACACAATTAGATATATTTAAGCTATTAATACATGAAACAGTCACTTACTGACAATAGCACATAACAATTTACTGTATGATATCTAATAAAGAAAATCTAGTAGTAAAAAAGAAACACCATGGGAAAAATAAATACAATTGATTCTTCTGTAGGAGGAATGTTCTTCTTTTTCTTCATCCATCATTTCTGGCCAGGCATTTTATGAATATCATAATTTCTGAACTTGGAATTCTATGTTTTTTTATTAGCTGAGTTATAGTCAAATAAAGAAATAACAACAAAGAAGAAATCTGTGCAATTTATTTTTCAATTATTATGAAATAGATAAAGAATCTTGAGAAGCCATTTACTTATTTTGTACATTATTTTGATAAAAAGCTGCCTGTGTTCCTCGCAGAAGCTAATCCTTTTCACCAACAGGTAAAGAAAATGGACTTAATCTTGCCCCATTTCCACTCTGACAAGATACTTTACTGCATTATATTAAACAGCCTTATGGAGCTACTATGCCTTAACATAAAAATTATATGTATGCACACAAACTTCCTGTCCTTTAGCCCAAACTGCTAGAAATCATAAGCAGTGAAAACTTGCTGTTATTAAATGAAAAAGGAAAAAGGAGAGTATATAAGCAAAAGAGAGAGAGAATAAGAAAGAGAGGAAGAGACGGAGGGAGAGAGAAGAAGGGAGATAAAATAAAAACTCACTAATTCTCAAAGTACTTTTCTCTGAGTCTGACATGGTTTAAACATTTTATCAGCTTTTTAGCAATTAAAGTTTTCTTTTCTGAAAGCTCCTCCTCTCCAGGGTGAGTGTAGACAAAGAAGAGGTGAGAGAAGTCAGGCCAGGGTGCCTGGCCTAATTAAGTGTTTTCAAATGTAAGAAAGCTATGAGAACTCTCCAAAGAGAGTTTGCATTCAGGAAGGCAGGCAGGTGAAAGGTCATGTTGTAATTACTGAAGGAGGAAGAAGCAGACCTAATGGTAGGAATGGATGGGAAGAAATTGAAATCAGTTTTATTATATGTCTAGATTCCCAGCTGCACAAGAGTTAAACAAGATATCTACCACTTCAAGAGTGTTTCACACTAATTTCAGACTAGGAAATATCTCCTCATAAAAAGGACACATGCATATGCTTGATATAAAATTTATTTTACCACTGGACAGTTCAACTTTTGACTTATATTAACAGATCTGTAAGTCCTATCCTTACAGGCTGTCATTAGTTAATCTTGTTTCAGAATCTCTGTATAAATACTTTCCCGTAACAAACACTGGAGACAATCTGATGCTGCTGAATATAAATTGTAAATAAAAAATGTCCCTGAATATGAAAGACCAGGAAATTCTTATTCTCTGAGACAAGAAAGAAAAAAAACCTTCAAAAGAGTATTTATTTGCATTACATTTGGATATATATCAAATTTAATCAGGTGGAAGGGTTAACATCAGTCAACAACTGATGAGACAATGAGACAAGTCAATAGAGATATTGATTACTTACTTTTGCTTTACCTTGATGATGCCAAACATTTCTCAAAAGAAAATAGGACAGGAAACGTCATAGCAGACATAGGTCAAAGCTCTGCAGTAGAGAAAAGAGTTCTTTTGTTTTGTTTTTTAATCTTTTAGAGTTTCATATATTAGTATAGTACATTTATGATAGTTTCATGCCTTAATCCCTAATCCAATCCCCCTCCTTTTCGCATTACAACGTTTCTTCTCACCCAGTCTCCCTCCTATTTTCATGTCTTTTCGCATGTGTGCTCCACTGAGTTTCATCTGGGTTGCCTTGGATGGTATTAATCTAGGTATTTGGGGACTGGAGAGGTGGCTCAGGGATTAAGCTTCTGCCTTGTAGGCTGACGGTCCTGAGTTCGGATCCTAGACCCCACGTATAGACGCCAGGTGGAAGCGGGGGGTGGCCTGCATTTCTGGTCCTGGTAGGGCGGAGCCTGTGAATCCCGGGGCAGGGTAAACAAGGAGGAGGTGGAGGTAGTGAGTGGTTCCCGAATTCGTCCGTGGTTCTACACACACACACATACACACACACACATACATACACACACACACATACATACACGTGCGCACACATGCACAATTGAATAAATAGTAAAAAAAAAAAAAAAAGGAAAAAAAATTAAAAAGAATCTAGGTATTTGCTGAACCATGAACACTAGCAATAGGTACACCATTAAGAAAAGCATTTTTTCCTTCGATATCTCATCAGCATTAAGCCTCATCAGTTTCTCAGGGAGATACAGGACCTCTTGAGATCTTTCCCTTTCCATGGCAAAATGATGATAGGACAATTCCCATGCCATTCTATTTTACATGAAAACATTTCCCTAAGGGGTTCTTATCACAAGTTTACATAAATCATCAGTTTATTTTACACTAGTGATTCTCAAACTTCAGCAAATATAAATATTTCACTGGGAGACTGCTTAAAACACTCTCAGAGATTCAGATCCAATAATGTCAAGAAGAAAATCCAGAAATCAGCACATTTGCATTTTAGAGGTGATTCTAAAACAATTGCATCCAAGATTTACACTTTAGAAAACATTCTTCAAAACAAACAGTCACATGAATGCAGGAAAAAGAGACCCTTATGTACTATTGGTGGCAATGTAAATGAGTGCAACCATTATATAAATTAAAATGGATATTTCTCAAAAAAAAATTGAAAGTAGACCCCCATCATGATCCAGCAATACCATTCCAGCATTTACTCCCAAAGAAATCTAAGTCAACATCCATAGAGATAAGTGTACATCCATGTTTACTGAAACACTGAATGCAACAGCTGAGTTATGGAGTTAGCTTAAATGCCCAGCAACAAATAAATCAATGTTGTATACACAATGAAGTTACACTAGACCATAAAGAGTGGAATCTTGTCACTTGCGGGCAAATAAATGGAACTGAAGATCACCATGTTAAATGAAATCAGACAGGATCAAAAACACAAGTATCATATGATGTGTAATCTAGACTAAAATACATATGCTCATACATATATTCTTATACATGCCTTATAAAACATACAAATATGTATTTTAAATATAGTCATAGTTCAAATATATACACAGATGCAATTCAAATCTAAGTGTATACCGGTATGTGAAAATAGGAAAAGAACTATTTGAGGAAAAGAAGAGGGACCAGGAGAAGGGCAAGATAGGAAGATGAGGTGAATATGAGCAAGCACTTAATATACATTTATGAAAATATCATAATAATTCCACCCATGGTACATTGAATATTCTTCAACATAGCACTAAAATGCTGTCCATAAATTAAAAGTTTATGTTTAATGTGGAAGTAATAAGTGGCCTTCTTAATCTTATTACTAGCAATTTCAGACTTAGTGCTACTAAGGTTTTGAAACTGAACTCAGAGCATTGCAGCAGAAGGCCAGTTTTGTCCTATCATTTCATTCAAACATCCCCTTTCCTTAGCCCTCACCATGACCACCTTGGTCACGCATCATTCAGTTTCACTCTTCCAAGGAGCCCCTCCAAAATAACAGAAATTCACATAGTTTTTCTTTTGTTTCACTTATCTGTAGTTTTTAGTTACATAGTTACATGGCTTAGTGTACATAACACTTCTGCATGAATGTTACCTTATTACTGAATTATTATTGTACCCACTGTGGATGTCAGAAATTACACACCAAATTTTATAATGGTTTTTAAATGATGTCTAAACATGGAGCAAATATACCATCCAGACATAGGACACACCGTACATCCTGATGATCTCCCCAATGTCTTCTCCTTCTAAACTAAATGGCTCTCATCCACATGAGTTATGCATTTGTTCTAAATATGAGCATACATAAAACTATGTAATCGAAGTCATATGTTACTGGAGAAAGTGGAATGAGATGAAAATCTTCCAGGTATGAAAACAGTTGCTTCCTGTCATGGTTTGAATACATTAGCCCCCATAGGCCCATGTGTTTAAATCCTTAATTGTTTGGGAAGGTCATGGCACCTTTGGGGGGTGGAGCTTTGCTGGAAGAAGGCAGCCACACTGTAGGCCTTGAGGTTAGTTAGTCCCACCTACTTCCACTGTTAGTTTATTCTTAACAGTTGCAGTTTGCAGCTCTTAACCTCCATGATGGATGTGACTGACACTGCTTTCGATTTCTGCCAGCCAGCCCTGCCTTTTCCACCATAATGGACCATATCTCCTTGTTGGAACCATAAGCCAAATAAATCTTACCTTTCTCCCCTTAAGTTGCTTAAGTGTTACTTCATAGCAGCAGAGAAAATAACTGTTTCACAACCATACTCACAATCTCAGTAGAAATTACAGGAAACCTCACAGTTTCTTAGTAAGACATGTGGATATAACAAATTGACCAAGAAGAATGTAGCATGTTGGCTCAGAAATGGCATCATGAAGTCAAAACTGGTGACAGACATTTCAAACATTCCACCTTTTAATGATAGCTACAGAATACTGAGGTTCAGTACAGCCTCTGTCATTATTTGAATGTGAATTGTCCCCTATAGGTTCATGTGTTTGAATCTTTAGTTGGTGTTGATGTTTGGGAAGATGTGGCACCTTGAAGAGGTAGTATCTTTCTGGAGGAGGGCCTGTCACATGAGGCAGGCCTTGAGGTTTGGTAGGCTAGTCCTGTTTCCTCTCATTTTGTTCTTGTTCTCTCTGTTTCTTAATTATGACTGTGATCACAAAACCAGCCTCCTGATTCTGCTTTTGGGCATGCCTTTTGCTATACAATTCCAACTATAATGGAACCATGAGCCAAATAAATCTCCCTGTCTCCCTAAATTGTACATGAGTATTGTCCCGCAGCAATAAAAGAAGAGTAACTACAATCTCCTCCATGGTGTGCGGCAAAGAAGATAATCAGTCATATGGTCCCTCACTGATCACTCCACTCCACTTGCAGGCTTTCTCTCCAGACAACCTTCAAAGCAATAGGAGAAAAGCAAAAGGCTAAGGAGAGGAGAGACAAAGTAAGTTAGGAAGAACTCCCCCACCTTCATTCTATCAACTTGCCTATTAACCTGATTTCCTAGCTGTCCTTTAAGTGAGGCATGATAGTTGGTAATTCAATGCTACCAAAGAGCAGTAGTTCACTTTCTACAGTGACTATGAGTTGAATACTTATTTTTATTAATTTTTTATTTTTCTACTTCTACAGACATATTGAGAACTCATTCCTCCTTCTCTCTATCCCCCTTCCTACCCATCCCATCCCATCCCTCCACTCCCTCCCATCCTCCTGCCTGTCTGTTTCTATGGACCCCAGGGTCCACTCTGGCTTGTCTACTTTTATGGGATTCAGACCTCTGTGGCATATCAAGTTGCCTCTCTTCATGCCACCCCACTAATGAAAGGCATTTCCCTTCACTCATTTAGCTTTAGACTCCAAGGTTTTCACTGTATGTTCTTATCTTTCTTGAGTTCCTATGTAGTCTATGGGGGCATGTTAGTATATCAGTCATTATACAGGACTGGGAAGGACAATCTCACTGTATTTGAATTACTAGATGCTGCAGTCTTGCCTTAAATGGAATGTCTTGTCCAAAGGTGAACCTTCCCATCTTCAGGTTCTTACAATCTCACCACCCCCTCTTCTGTGAGGTTCCCAAGCTTTAGGATGGGGAGAGAGTAGGTTGGCCTGATTCTGGGAGAGAATTGCTGAGTTGCTGGTGCTCTGCATTATGGCGGCCATTGCTGTCCACTTCACTGCTTCACTTATTTTTACCTTGCATGATTTATTATTTTAAAACCCTTTCCTGATGAGAGTTTAGTCTTTAGAATAAAAATGTCATACACACTTTGCAAATTAACCTCATGTCTAATGCCACCAAAGCTAAACACTACAGCAAAAATGGGGTACAGCCCTTATGAGATGGGCCTGAAGGCACTTGTGAGGCTCATGCAATGCGAATCCTCAGGTGAACTTGGAAAAGAATCTAGTTTCCTTGCCATCCTTCTGCCTTGAGACAGTAGATGGGGGACAAAGACTCCAGATTTACAATTCCATGGCTTAAAATGAATCAGCAATTCAATTATTCATTGTCAATCATCCACTAAGTGAAAATGACAGTCTTAACCTTTCGTACACAGTGCCATTCTATCACCATCATGCTCATGTGCTAAGATGAGAGTATGAATCCATTTATTTCCGGGGTTTCTTTGGCATTCTGTGATGTGTGACGTGATGTTTACTGATACAGAAGCTCATGACTAATTATGCTTGTCAGAAAAACACAAAACTTGAAGCAAAGTAAAATGGAGATGGATCTTGGCCATGAAATCCAGACTATGATTCTGTATCTGAATGTACCTTTGACTTTCTATGTCGAATAGCTCAACGTGATGACATGTCCATCCAGACCACAGTCTTGGCCATGTCTGACCAAATAGTTTGCAAATGTGAGACAGCTATCATCACACAGGGAAGAACTGCCCTGGACTTAGAACAATCCAGAATAGATTTGTGGCCTAATTTGTCATTTATGAACTGGGTGACTTCAGGCACAGGATATATATGTTTGAAGCTATTGAAGTATTAAAAAATCCTCATAGCTTCAGTTTCTTCATCTTTAAATCTGAATATTGTTTAAGATTATTAAGGATTGTATATTAGAAAATATTTGTGAAAATACCTAGCACAGTTATTACTGAATAGATATGCAACAATTGTTAACCTTTTTGAAAACCTAGCAACAATATTATTTCTACATAATCTGTGTTACTTATCCTTTATCCTTCTCTGCTACCTGTTGTGACTGTGGTAAAGTTTCCAAGTACAAAGGAAGTGACCCTCCTCATGCAAAGAAGAAACAAATCCTACAATAACTATTTCCTGTCTGACAGTTGGTAACCGCATGCTTCACTGACTATACTGTTTAGCCATGAAACTTCCATCGTAAGTGTCATTTGGCTTTAACTTTGCAATAAGGTAATTATAGTGCCGAGCTTATTAAAAACAGACACCATCACAGGAGACTTTGACAGATGTTGGCTGAAGTTCTAACTTGACAGGCAAGTGGGATGAGTGAGTATACAGAGGAGCTAAAGACATTATATTGCAGATGCTGTTTATTTTCTGTCAACTATAAGCTATGCAGTAAATAACACATTATAAAAGAGATCCAGAAATAACATTAAGCTAAAATGGAGCCATCAATTATTCTCTCTTCTTCAGCTTTCAAAAGATTTTTTCCCCTTTCACTATTGGTGTTTTTCTCCTTATTCATTAATTGCTTTTTATCCCTGACTCCCCTGTTCTGCTTCAATGCCTATAAATCACTGTGAGAAAGATAAAATGTTACTATTATGAAACGAGTGTAAAAATGGCATTTCAATAAATTCACTTTTGCTATCGAGCCAACTTTCTCTAACCTTTAAGCTGAAACGTAAAGCCACCGTGGAAAACGTTTTTAGCAGGGAGTGTTATTTTTAGTAGTCGCACTATTTTAGGCACTGGGCAGAGTCCAGCATTAAAGTAGTCCCTTCACGGTGAGTTTGATGTAAATTTAAAATACACTCTAGAAGGCAGTTCAACGTTTTACTGTAAGGAGCATCTTTGAAATGTTTGCCAGCAGTTCTGAGTCACAAAGGATTCTGGAAGAGCCAGCTACAGAACAGAATAACAATGAAGAGAGAAAGCAGAGAGGAGGAGAGGGAACAAAAAGCAGATGAAGACTATGTACAAGCTGAATCAACCATGCTGGCAGCCATGCCTTACAGAGCTGATTAAATTATAAGATGCTCCTTTCCCAGCGATAGGGTCCATGATGCACCTCGAAATCAGTAAGGAGTCACTGACCATCCTTCTCACGCCCTTCATCATGCCTAACAGTGTTCCCATTAAGTGAGCACTTCTTAAAAGTTTGAGTTTAGGGTGTATGTAACATATTAGGTATTAGCTGTGACTAGGACAGTGATGTCCCAATAGTTCATTTCTGCAATATCTCACAATATTGAAGTTCTATTCTGAAAGCTCTTGCTTTCTCCAGTATAAGACCCTTTGGATTTATCTAGTTGTGCCAATGCCTCTCTCTTCCTGACCATTTCCTAGAGTTTCTAGCCTTCACTGAATAAATGTGTCCTCCTTTTGCACTTAACCTTCCTGATCCTGCTTTTTTTTCTGAAGCATTTACTATAAAAGATAATGTGTACACCTTAGACCTGAAACTTGGACCTCTGTCCTTGGCTTCCTACTTGAGAGAAACTGACCTAGCCTATCCTTTCCCTGGTGGCTCCTCTCCCCACAGGATGGAAAGTCCAAGGGATCAAATTATTTGCATGCCCACATCTGCTGCCCTCCTTCTAGACACATTCTAATCCTCAGAACTTCCTGTCTAAAGCAGGAGATTCCCATTCTCAGGGTCTGCACAGCCTGATTCTCCCTGGTCCATCCTTCTGGCCAGTACATATTGTGTGAGTGTACAAACTCCTAGACCAAAAATGGCCAGAAGGTGGCTATTTGCAGAGGCTTGGATCATGAACTTCAAGACTGTTGTGGGGACCAGAAAAGGAGGCATTATACAATGACTGGAGGTCCCCTGAGATTTAGGTTGAAGCAGAGAGTATAAACCTGTGTTGGAGCGTCATCTCTCTCCTTGCACATATCCAGGCTGTTACAATCAAAGTACTTCAGATGGAAACCAGAACACTTAAACTCTCTTGCCAGAGGTAAGGTAAGAATATTTACTGGCAGGGCTATCAGTAGACTGTGTTCCTGTGGACACACTATCTACTGTGGGTAGATAGTCCCTGCTTTCTTAGCTTGTTCTCTTCAGCGAAATGGATTTCTAGAGGAGGCAGAGGTCCAGATTCCAGTGGCTACCTCAGCTCATCCCTCGTGGGTTCCCATGGCTCCCAGGCTGCCAGCTTTCTATGAGATAAGAGACATGTGATCACCTCTGAGCCTCTCTTTTCATCCACAGGTCATTAGACACTCCATGGAAACTGATTATTCTGCTCTCTTCGCCTGGGAAGCAGTAACTGTCCATCAAAATGGCTACTGCCAGCAGCAATCATTTTTTTGAAGGGACTAGGCACTTTTGAACAATTTTAACTTGAACATAACATATTTTCAACAGTTAAATAGTAGCTTTCTTCATAAGAGTACTTCTTTTCCAAAGTACTTTCAAATCTATTATCTCCTTTTATTATCTTAACACCTCTGTGAAGCAGGTAAAGTCATTGAAAGAACAGAATAGAGGAGAAGGTGAAAGATTTGAGCTTGACCCCTTTACAAAGGGAATGTACCCATTAACTCTAAATCTTAGTCAAGACCAGGTGTTCACACTCTTCCTGATAAACCTTTGCTTCAAACCTTGCAAATCTTGACCCCTTTATCCTTCTTCCGAATCCTTCCCCCCCATACAAGCATTCTCAATTTCCATAACTGCTTTCAGATCTCATTGCCATCTTTTTTTAATTTTTTTATTATTATTATTATTTATTCAACTGTGTGTATGTGCATGTGTATGTGCGCGCGCGCGTGTGTGTCTGTGTGTGCGTGTGTCTGTGTATGTGTAGAACCACGGACGAATTCACGAACCACCATGGACGCCTCCACCTCCTTCTGCCCCGGGATTCACAGGCTCCGCCCTACCAGGACCAGAAGCGCAGGCCACCCCGCTTCCGCCTGGCGTCTATACGTGGGATCTGGGATCCGAACTCAGGACCTTCCGCCTGCAAGGCGGAGGCTTAACCCCTGAGCCACCTCTCCAGCCCTCATTGCCATCTCTTCATTTTGGATTTGTCATAGAAGTGTTGCCTGCTTTTGAAAAAAATGTAAGAAGCCTGGGTCTCCCCACTCACTCAACTCATGACTATCAAGAACTCATTCTGTTCAAGGCACTATGCCAGGGAGGAGGGACATAAAACACACAGCATCCCTTCTGTTGGGAGAGGAGAGGAGTAGTCAGTCAATAAACTAGAAAGCATTGACAGAGCAGCAGACACCATCTCTGCCAAACTCATGTGCTCTATGCACATTCCAAGTGCTTCTTCTTCTAGCATCTGTCACACCTCTTCGCTGTGCTCGACCCACATGGAGGGCAAGCCTGAAGTGCTGGGAACTTAACAACAATGAATATCAATAAATAATGAGTCTGTGAACTTTCTCATCACTCAAGTGGGAACAACTTTCAAGCAAGGTCTTCCATAATATCCCTTAGAGTTCCTGGTGGCAATAAGACCCAATTTCCAGTAGTCACCCTGCATTGGATTCTGTTGCTTTCCATCTTTATTTGCAAACTGCAAGCTATACTTCCTGGTATCACCTCCAAGGAAATAGCTAAAACTCAAATCCTTACCTTGGAAGGTTTCAGTGCTTCAATGCTGAAACAAGTGACATACTGAGGAAATCAATCCAAGTAACAGGAAAGAAGAAACTGAGGGAAGAAGGAACAGTTATGGACAAGGTGCTCAGGGAAGACTACATATCAGACAGTATTTGAGCAGGGAGATACCTGAACTGAGACTGCCGTGGTGAAGAGGAGCCAGACAGTAGAACCTGAAATTCTGAGAATCAGGCTTTCCAAGGAAAGACAGCAACCTGTGAGAAGTCCTCCAAACTGTAGAAGGCTTGGGGCATTTGAGCAACAAGAAGGCTAGATGAAGTCAAAGGAGCAAGAAGACTCTGATTCCAGAACATCTGCACAGTCTGGGTGGTGCACCGAGGTGAGTGAAAGGCTGCTAGACACCCTGATTCACACCCTGATCTCATCCAATCTGTGTTTTTGTTTGTTTTGTTTTTTTTTTTTTGCTTCTATTTTTGTTAAATAAGATTTTTGCTTTATATGTTGGCCTTTCTCAGTCTCCCAAGCACAGTCTACTTTTTGGAAAGGTCATTTTGCTCCCGTTAGATTCTATGTCCTCTATTCCAATAGCACATACTACGCAAGTCCCTTGAATGGTTCTGGTAGATAGATAAAATTTAGAATCCAACTAGAGCGAATTTCAGAAAGAAAAAAAAGAAGAGTGATTTCAGAAAGGGTAAAAGTTGAGGAATCTTCCTAACATTATCAGTGAACTCCCCAAATCTCTTATTCTAGCCTCCCACATCAAATAAATGTCACAAATCATTTTGGAAGAAAATCAGAGGACAAACAACTGGTGTGTTATTAATTCCTACATCTGTCCCAAGTAGCAATGCACTAAAGAACTCTGGAGCACATATTAAAGTTTAGAGAGCTCAATCACCTTCCTGATAAATCATTTCAAATTAAAAAGAAGAGAATCTTTTTCTGCTAATAGGAGAGAAATGAAGGTCAGTATATTTGACCATCTGGCCCCTGATCCCAAAAGATCACTGCTTTTAAGTACTCATAGCTATTAATGGTGCTGTGCTAATGTATATTCCTCTAGATAGGAACTGCTTTGCCATTTTGTTATTTAATGCAGATGCTATAGAAGCAAAGGTTGGAATCTTCCACCTTTCAGGGCAAAAAGATGAGGCTAGTTAGGCTGATGCTTGACAAGCAGTCAGAATAAATTAGTTTCCTCTCTGGGAAACGTTACTTTGTCAGTTTCTGGGGTCAGTCACTATTCGGTCAGCTAATGCAGCCAAGAGCAGAATATCAGATGAGATGCAGAGAAGTTGACTTGAAAACCACTGCTTTCGGCTAAAGCATCCTGATGTTAATTCATAGCTGCCTGCCAGTCCCCTGCCTAGTCCTGCAGGGATTGTTCTATTGTTTATAGGAGTTATTTGTGGGAAAGAAGATAATCCTATGGAAAATGTTGCCTTGATCCATGTACTCTTCTAATTTAACAGAGAAAACTCTAGAAATGAGGACAAAGTAATCCTCATATTTTTAAAAGGAGTTTTTTTTATTTTAAATAATTTTAAAATAGCTATTTTATTCATTTTAACTTTAAATATTTATGCCACCGAATGGCTTCCTGGTTGATATCAGCTGGGTTTTGTTTTGTTTTCAGTGCTGGAGATGGAACATAAGGTATTCTACCTGCTAGGTAAGCACTCTACCACAACTATATGACAAGCCTATGATTCAATCTAAAGCAAAGAACTTTGCCTTCAACACTATTCTTTCTGGAGATTATTTTGGCAGTTTAGAGTCTATGTGGATCCACACTAGAGTTAGGATTGCTTTTTCTAAAAATGACACTGGGATTTTTATAGGAATTGCATTGAAAATGGACATAGATTTGGATAGTCTGAATACTAAAACATCTGAAATATTTTCCAAATCATGAACATAGGACAGCCACCCATTTACTGCAGCTTCTTCAAATTTTTTCTTCAATAAGCTATAATTTCCAATGTATATGGATCTATCACTTCTGGTTAAATTTATTCCTAGATATTATTTTCCTTTTGATGTTATTATAAATAAAATTATCTTTGAAGGGTAGATTATTACTAGTATAAAAAAATACAATTGATTTTTTCTATAGTGATTTTACATTCTTCAAACTTACTAAATAACTTACATTTAATAGCTTTTTATACTCATAACTAGCTTTAGACTAAAGCTAGAGTCTTTAATATTTTCCTCCATTATAATCATGCCACATACAGACAGGAATAATTTCACTCTCCCTTTGTACTCTGGATGCCTTTGGATTATTTTTATTGTCTGATTGTCCTCACTAACACTACTTTTGACAAATGGCGGAAGCTTCAGTGCTCATTTGTGCCTTACTAGATCAAAGCTACAGGGGAAAAAATGATACAGCATATGCATGTGCATGGAAGAGACACATGAACCGAAGGAACAGAGTATAAAGGCCCAAAATAAGCCTAATCCTAATACATTCAGCTCTAGGGCACCATCAATACATAACAGAAAAAAAAAAAACACAATCTCTTTGATAAATGACACTGGAAAAAACTACAAATTCATATGAAAAGAATATAATTGGACCTTTACTAAATAGAATTTTAAAATAGCTAAACTTAAAGCCTTATACTGCAAAGCTAAAAGAAAACATAATATCAGTGACTTATACATCATGCCAAAATCTCAAAAACAAAAAAAAGAAAATAAAAAGAGATGACCCTGGGTCAACCTCTCAAAAAAACTACATGACAAAGATATATTCAGCAAAACAAAGGTAGCTTACAGATTAGGAGAAGGTATTTGTAAACCATACATCAAATAAGGAGTTAACAACCAAATACACAACTATAAAAAGCTAACAGAACTCAGTACCAAAACACGTATTTTTCAAGTGAGCAAAAAAAAAAAAATTGAATGGATATTCATCAAAATAAGGTATACAAATTGATAAGAAATCTGTCCAAATCACTTATAATCAGGGAAATGCAAATAACAGCTACAATGAGGTATCATACTGTCCCTGTTATGATGGCTATCATCAAAAAAGACATGAAATAACAACTGTTGGTCACTATGTTAGTCAGAAGAATGGAATTTCTATGAACTTCTGATAGAAATGTACATTGGCATAGCCATTATCAGAAATATTATTATAGCTTTCATCAACAAATTAAAAAAATGAAACTACCCTGTGACCCAGCAATCTTTCCTGGTATCCACACAGCAGAGATAAAACTGGCTCTGCAAAGCCACTGTGGCATTGCTTATGGTAATAAAGATTTGGAAACTTAAATGTTCATGGATAGATAGGTAGATAAATAGATATAGATATGAGATATATATTGACATAAATGCCATTTACAGTAACATGGAGTGGCCCAGAAAATATGCCAAATGAAATGAAACAAGCCAGGCCTAAAAATACTGTGTGTGTGTGTGTGTGTGTGTAAAATCCCCCTTAATGTGAAATTTTTAAAAACTGGTTGCATATAAGGGATTAAAAACACATAAATTCAATGTATTTATATATGAAAATGTCAGAGTAAATAATTATTTACTCTTTGTTTAAAAAAAAGCTGTGTAAAAAAAAAAAGAGAATAGTAATTTCCAAAGCTATGGTGGGGGGGTTTACTGTCATAAATTAAAGAAGCCAAAGCAGAGCATACAGCACAAGTAAATACTACTAAATAAATTTAGACAGCTAATCTTCAGCATGATTCATAGATATTAATATTATTTTATATAATAGAGATTTGCAAGATAGATTTCAAACACTTTCCAGATACACAAAGTAAGGTAACTATGAAGAGACAGATAAGCAATTTGAATTAGTAAAACATTTCATTATATATAAGAATACCAAGAAATTGTGTTATACATTCTAAATTACATGTTTTTTTTTAAGTAAGTAAAGGGTAATATTTTTAAAGCAAAATCCTTATTGGAAGACAGAGATAGGCTTTGGAAGACAGAGATAGGCTTTTCGATTCTGATTCTACAGAAGCCAGATGGGAAGTCAAGTTTTGATTTTGAATTTCTCTTTTTTGCTGTTTTAAATGTCATTACATTTTGGTTTACATTTGAATAAATCACTTGGCTTTTATTCTAATATAATTATTATGACAAAGAATTTAGAAGAACAATATAAAAATCAATAAGATCATTTTTAGGAAATATAAAACAAATTTAGCTAGATTATAGAAAAAAATAGAAGATTCAAATAAAATTATACACTTAAGCAAAAGCATTACAACTGATATCATAGAAATACACAAGATCACAAAAGACTACTATGAAGAATTATACCCACCAAATTGAATAACCTAAAAAAATGGGTAAATTACAAGAGACATACAGTCTGCCAAGACAGTCATGAAGATAAAGGAAATCTTAACAAAACAATAATGAGTAAAGACATTGAATGAGTTATCAAAAGCCTCCCTACAAAGAAATACCTGTTGACTTCATGGTTGTAGTTAACAAAATATTTGAAGACTCAGCTGCTTCGAAGAAACTGAACAGAAGACAGCATTTCCAAATTCATTTCAGAAAGTCGGCATTGCACGATTACTGCTTCAGGGTCCAAAATGAAATTCAGGTCCACAGGTCTACAATCAGGGCATGGGATAGTTGTGTCACCTTCAAGGTTCATGGAGGACACAGTTATTCACAGACTGCAGCTGAGAGGGGTTAGAGCTCAGTGACAAGACAATTTCCAGATGTGCTGTGAGACT
Source organism: Typhlomys cinereus (assembly GCA_023101885.1). NCBI lineage: Eukaryota > Metazoa > Chordata > Mammalia > Rodentia > Platacanthomyidae > Typhlomys > Typhlomys cinereus. The sequence goes on along the minus strand of JALPQD010000221.1, from coordinate 208,094 downwards.
TGGATTAACTGGCTTATCACAAGGACAACAGACCAGGTATTTCTGCCTCCAAGACCCTAGCTCACAGGATAGTTTGAGGAAGGTAACTAGGAGGACCTTGCATCAAGTTATATGACCACTTCAGGGTCCACAACCGGGACCTAAGATAGTAGTAGCCCTGTCACCGGAGGCAAAAATGAGCATGATTATACCTAAGGGTCTTGGGAGAAGATTCTGGAGGCATGACCAAAGAAAGTGTAACTACAACTGAATTCACAAGAAGACACAACTGCTTCTAGGTATGAACTAGATCTACCATCTGACTTCAGGTTTGCCCTCTCAAAATGAGTCCTCTGGGTACTAGATACACAGTGCTATGTTCTCTTCACTATCCCACAATACCCCCCACAAATAGTGATCAGGCCCCTTTTACCATGGTAGGCAATAAGCAATAGCTTATCTCTAACCTTTGTGACTTTGACACCATATGATGACATGGGTTCCACCTAGACTTCACAGCTCCTTCCTACATTCTAGCACTCTCCCACATGGGCCTTTTAAGCCACATTTATCCATGGAAGTTTAGTTGTTATGGGCAAATAAGCGCAGGCCTCATAACATCATTACTTCTTTTTTTTTAATTTATTTATTATTTTTTGTTATTTATTATTTATTCAACTGTGCATGTATGCGTGTGTGCGTGTGTGTGTATGTATGTGTGTATATGTATGTGTGTGTGTGTGGAACCACGGACGAATTCGGGAACCACCATGGACTGCCTCTACCTTCTCCTTGTTTACTTTGCCCAGGATTCACAAGTTCCGCCCTACCAGGACCAGAAACGCAGGCTGCCTCCGTTTTGCCAGGCGTCTATATGTGGGGTCTAGGATCTGAACTCAGGACCTTCTGCCTGCAAGGCAGAGGCTTAAGCCCTGAGCCACCTCTCCAGCCCAACATAATTACTTCTATTGTGTTTTGGTGACAACAGAATGACAGCCAAAAGTGCCTACTATTCACTGCCCACCACTGAAATGGGCCATCTGATAAGGGAGGTCAGCAGACAACCAGGTCACTAGCTCTGAAGGAACTCGTTTGTAATCATCTTGTACCTATGAGCTACACAACACGTTGTTGCATTCTCTTCACTGGTAGAACTGAAAATACCTCATAGTCCCTCGGGAATTGTGCAACTGCCACCCATCCCCCAGTATGAACCCACAGAGCTAGCAGGACCTTCTTGCCACATTAAGCATTAGGCATCAGCTTATCTCTAACCTATATGGCTTTCACAGTCACGCACCAATGATGAGTTTTTGTCTGATGACAGACTTTATATGTGATAAGAGATCCCATCCAACTATGATGAAGCTAAAAAATTCAAATCATTAGTGTATCATAACCAATTTAATATCACCACAAAGTGTATTATCCATGTGTTTGTGGATACAATGTAAGCAAATCTACTGCAAAACTATATATGCATGTTCATAATACATGATAATAATAACATTGGTTTATAAAGGCTTTGAAATTTTGCTATTTCTCTCTCTCTCTCTCTCTCTTTGCTTTTGTTTTGTTGATTGGTTGGTTGTTTGGTTTTTGTTTGATTTTTGAGATAGGAACATGCTATGTAGCCTAGATTGACCTCAAACTCAAAATCTTTCTACCTTGCTTTATGTGTGTATGATTGAAGATATATGCCACCATGTCCAGATACAGTATTCATATTTATAATACTATGTTTTATCCATTAGTATTTTCTCTACTTGTAAAAAGTTTACTGTAAAAGCATCCTTGCTTTTACAATGAAAGCAAATCTACTGCAAAACTTGCTGTCTCATAATTGCATGACTTTCTTTTGTACATGACTTATTCTGGTGCCCTTCTGCACATAATACTGCCAGTAGGAGACCATTCTTAGCCTGACCTGTTAACAAAACTCAAGGTGACTGACAATTGTGCAGGTGAAAAATAAGCAAGGGTCATGGTTGACCAGTTGGTCATGTCCTATTCTGCCACAGTTACAACCTTGAATAATAAAAGCAAAGTGACAGAAGCTGTTGAAGCTCTGCTTTGCAGAAAGCAAGAAGCCTCGAAAAAAATTAGATGATGGCTACATCAGCTATGGAGAAAGTTCTAGTGACCTGAAATGAAGCAGAAATACAGCTACATCTCTCTTAGCACCTTGATGATCGTGGCCAAAGCAAACAGTTTGTGATAGTGGAAGAAAGTTGCAATTGACCTTCTTTTATAGTGAGACAATACTCACACACAAGCAACTTAGGGAAGGACATGGATATCTGACTTATGGTTCCACAGGGGATATAGTCCATTTATGGAAATCATGTAACAGAAAGCATGATTGATGGCAGAAGCAGAAAGTTGGTTCATATCACTGAAGCTGTTAGGAGGCAGCAAGAACAAGAGCATGAGAGGAAGCAGGACTGCTCCATCAAACCTCAACGCCTGTCCCCTGGTGATTTTACTTCCTCCAGTGAGGTTCTACCTCTTAAAGGTGTCATAACCTTCCCAAACATTAACACCAGCTAGGAATTCAAACACATTAGTCTGTGGAGAGCAACTCACATTTATACCATGACACTCTTTTGAAATGTTAATTTTTCTGTTAGCTCTGGGTAGTTTAAATGATTCAGGAATGTAATTATTTGCATAATGTGAAAGTGAATTGTGGTTCTATAAGTGATACTGGAGACATTTGAAAAATCTTTAGAAACTCTAGATGATTACAAAAAAAATCACTTGCCACAGCAAATCTTCAATGTAAATAACAATCTCCCTGTTCTAGACACAGAAGCCTGTAAAGAATTCTATTCATAATAAGGTCAAGCCAATGTCAAGTTTCACAGTTTTTAAGGACAGGATAATGGTCTTGCTTAGCTGTGGGACAATATCGCAGGCTACAAACTGAAGAGCCAGCACAGTGAAAACCCAACAAACATTTTGGTAAGCATCTCTTCTGGTGCCCTACAAGAGCAGTAAGATGTCACTGGTGACCCAGTTCTTCCAAGGTGCTTCCTGAATATGCACAGCAGCAAAGTGGAAAGCAGCAAGCCTTTCGAAACTTCGTTTATTGTCGCTCTTCGTTTATTTATCATCTTTATCCAATAACCAACATAGCGTTTCTCCTTCTAAATACCATCTCTTGATCCTTCTCACTTTGATCTCATGCCTGAGGAGAACCTTTGCTCATGTTGTTGCTACAACTAAGAAACATGCTGATGCAATTCTGGAAATATCACAACATCTATGAATATATCAAAGAGCCTTGTATATGTATGCGATGACATCACCAAGAAGCTTATTAGTGACTTTAGGAAGAAGACAGTAAATAAGTTCATCGATGACTTCAAAGGATTTGCCAAGGACGAGAAGGTTTCAAAAGTCAACGGGGCTATGATGAGATGTCCAACAACTGTGTCCAAATGTGGGTGCAAATGTCATAGTGGACTTCCTGGGGGAGTTTCAGAGAAACTGACTCACAAGGAATTGTCAGAATCAGAAGGTGAAATGCATAGGGAGGAAGAAAGGGAGCAGCAGGATAAAAAGAACTCAGAAAGAATTCACGGTGTAGAGTTTAGCTGAAGTTTTGTAGACCTCAACAATCTCCCTCAATGTTGGAAGGCCTGAATTCCACTGTCAACAAGTTTCCATTAAGAAAGAATGTCCAGAATACATTACCTTCTTATAAGCAAATCTATAATAAAAGAAACAAGAAGATCATCATAAACATTTCTGAAAACATCAGTGTCTCCCAAAGAAGAGCTACAGACAGGTCCCTTTAGCATTTATTCCAAGAAAAGGCATCATGATCATGGGAAAGGGCAACTCCATGCAGTGATGGCCTTTGAAGACATTCAGGGGGACAAGCCTCAGTGAAAAGCAGTGACACTGAGACCGCCATCCTGTGTAGGCCTAAAATAACATGCGTTTGTATTTTAGATTTTAACCCAAAAATATGAAAAGTCAATGTTGCAGTCTGCCTGCATGGTTGCTGATAAATGGTCATCAAACGGCTTAAGGGAACAAGGGTTTATTCTCTCTTACAATTCCTAATTACAGTTCTCAGTCCAGCTTGACAGGAAAGCACACACCAACACCAGGGCGGAGGGAACAGGCCACACCATCACCACATAATGGCTGAGAGATGGACAATCCTTACTTGCCAGACTAGCATGTCTAGCCAAATGAACAAAAGGATGCCAACTCTCTCAACCAGCTCTCCGTGATTTATTCCAGGGCCTAATCCCACCCACCATGGGCTGGACCTTCCCCATCAGCTAGACAATCTCTTGCAGGTTTGCTCTGGGCTTAACTCAACTACTAATTCTCCACAAATGTGCCCAGAGCTCAAACCCTCAACTGTCAAGTTGACACCTGTGCTTAACTATGACAGTCGAGATAGCCAGACATAGTGATACCTGCTGTAATCCCAGGCCACAGAAGCTTGAGATCAGAATATTCTGAGTTCAAGACTAATCTAAACTACATACCAATATTTATTGAAAGAAAGAAACAGAGAGAGAGAAAGAGAGAGAGAAAATGTAGGGAGAGTCTGGCACAGTGGCACACTCAGTGATGGGGAGACAGATAAGCCCCCCCAGCCTTACTAAACTACTAAAGGATTTAAACTACTAAAGGACTCTATGCAACCACTGGGAGACTCTGTCTCAAAAAAAAAAAAAAAAAGTGGATGGCACCTACAGGAATAACACCCAGAGTTGAACTCTGGTCTCCATTTGTACAGGCACACATGTGAATGTGTTCCCTCAGACATCCTTTCACCCACATGCATTTAAATACACATATACACTCTACACACACACACACACACACACACACACACACACAGGAAATGTAAAAAATTTTTGAAAAATAAAATAATAAAATAAATAATAAGAAAACATAAATAAAACCATTTCAAATATTTAAATTTATAAAATTATAACACAAGAAGATACTCTGTACAGTTATATAATGTATGAGGCTTTAATCTAAGTGTTATGACAAAGAGTCATAGTTTACAATACTAAAAAGCTAAAATGCACAAAGGTATATTTCACTCTTGAAGAAAGTTGGTGCAGCCTATGTGCACAGTGCTTATGCAGTCTGCATCACTCATGTGCTCATCACTCACGCCTACAAGTTTCATTTGTGGTATGTGCCCTATACATCATTGTAAACATTTGTATCATTTTTACTATGCCATATATATGCATATATAATTGCACTAGAATTTTCTATAGTGTTCAGAATAATAATCTACTGCTACATTTATAGCACGAGAGAAATAGCTACACTGCCTAGGGCAAGCATGCAGTAGGCCACCTTAGCTAAACTTGTGTCTGTATTCTCTGTGATCCCACAATTGGATAAAATTGTCTAATGATGCTTTTCTTAGACTGTATCCCCATCATTCAATAAGCACTGTATTTTATTTAAGTGTCTTTTCTCCATAACTTCCCAAGTTCACGCCCTGCTTCTTTTTCCTCTCTTTGAGGACTCTGAAACAAAAGTTGCTACAAAAGGAATGGATGAAAAAGGGCTGAAATCAGGTTGAAGTCAGTATGTTCTTCACCATTTCTAAGAATTACAAAATCCATACTCCCTGTCTACCTCCTTTCTGTCTTGTTACAATTCTTAACCTTAATTGCCAAGTTGATGGGTGTACCAATTAGATATAGGTGCGAACTTGACAATTGAATGCCGAAGCTTTAGGCACATCAGTGCAGAACTGGTAGTTAAAGCAAGCCTTAAGCAATCTTGTGGGGCGTATAATTGATGTGGGAGCATCCCACCCATGGTTCATGGGACCATTCCTTGACCATGTGGGTAGATGGAGAAAGCAAATTCAGTACTTTAGTATATTTCAGCATACTTTGAAGAATCACAAACTGGCAAGTGAGGTTACCACTCTCTCATCTCTTTCTATGAAAATAGTGGTCAGTCCTCTGGGCTCCTAATGTTGATATGAACTCTCCTACCAAGATGAACTACGAAATATAACCAGAACCATAAGCTAAACTAAATCCCTCACTCCTCCAAGTTATAAGCTTGTGTTTTCCCAGCAACATGAGAAGAAATTGCAATAATTGGATTTAGAAACATCATAGAAAATATGTGTATTAACAGGTTTTCTAGATTAGGATAATTAACATGGGAAGACCTGCCCTAATGATGGGAGCAACATTTTGTAGGTTGGAGTCTTGGACTGAATGCAAAGGAGAAATGGAGCTCAGACACAAGTATTCATCTCTTTCTGCTTCCTGACCATAAATAAAATGTGACCAGCTACCCCAAGCTCTTGTCACCATTACTTCCCCACCATGATGGACTAATAACCAAAAGAAATCCTTCTTTGCTTAAGCTTCTTTTGTTAGGTATTTGGATGCAACATCAACACAAATACTAAAACACTTCTGCTCAGTGGCTTTACATCTGTATACAATAGCAGAAGTTAATTAATTAACTACCTCTGGACTGGCTGCACCTATAAATTGACTAAATTTCAAAAACAAAGTTATTTCTTGGAGAGCTTAACATAAGCCAGAAGAGAGATTTGACCACAATTTAGAGCAGAAAATTAACTGACTGTAAGAGAAACTTTTGCCCATCTATCAAAAACTGAATTTTCTATCTCTTGCCATTAGATATGTCTCTGTGACTTGGGCCAAAGTAAGAGAGTCCCTTCAGTGACTTTCAAGCAATGTAAAGCCTCTCTGCTGGAATGTAGTACCAGTATTAACTGAACCAAAGGATCTAATAGGTGTATGATGTGGCATCTATAAACCCTGCTGGCCAGGCTTAGCCTGGGCTCCACATACTGATGCAGACCCAAGACAGCCAACCAACATCCTCTCCTTTATTTTGAAAATCACTCAGCATCACTACGGAAGCTGTTTGTGCCTTTTCCAGCCCATTAATTTCTCTGTATTTAAGAGGAACAGCACTTGCATCTCTTAGATTAGATTTTGTTCATTAAACCCTCATCTCACTTCCCAACCTGCCAAATTTTCATCAGTAGAGATCTGGGATTCAGGCACCACAATCCATTAAACACAACATCTTGGAATTTAGAATTTTGTTGTACAAAACCCTCTACAGATGCTTTATCTTACATATATCAGTCTAGCAAGAGATTAAATAAATGAATGTTTTCAAAAGCATTTCAAATGCCTAACTCTCGGCTTACCACTCATCATACAAAGCATTTCCAATTTCCAGAATGCTTTTTTAACCAGGCGGTGTTGCAGTTTCTCAGCTGTTTCTGGTGTGAATACATGATCAAAACAACTTAAGAAAACAAGGTGAACTTAGGGAGCATTCTTGCTTATGATTCTCAGTTACAGTCATCAGCGTAGCAGCAATGTTCATACCATCAGGAGTTGCACTCACAGGAATTGCACAAAAAGGGACAGATTTTCTCCATTGCTAGTACGCCTGCGTGTTTGTATGCTGAACCAGCCTCTCCATTCTATCCACCTGCCGGGGAAGACATACTATAGGCTGGTTCTTCCACATCAATTAGATAACCTCCCACAGGATTGTGCAGAGTTTGCTTTCATTAAATACTTCGTCATAGGCATGCCTAAAGGCTTAGTATTCAGTTGTCAAGTTGACACCACATCTAACTATCACAGATGTAATATGTAAAGTCTACAGAGTTTAAGTTTTTACTTTTTTATTTTTTCTTTAATAACAACTGATTATTTGTTGAATGATCTTGTTGTTCTTTTAATTGATAGGGGTGGAGAATGTACATGATGGTTTAGGTAAATATGGTTTTAAATATTTAGAGTCCAATAGGAATGCCTTTACCCTTGAAAGAGACCAGTACGGGCCACTGTGTCTGTATTTGCTTGGGTGTGACCTCTGTGATCAAAGAAAGGCTGAACAAAGAGGAAACATAAAATAGTTCCAGGAGACAGCTGGATAATATGCAGAATTGCTGTTCAGCCCCCAAAGTTCTTTCTTCTGAGCAGTGAAACATCACTTACCAAGAAACTGGGCCAGCAAGACCTCGGGAGACACTGGGTCTTCAGATGCTAAAGTGTGAGCAAGAAAGTCCTGAGGTTACAGAGCTCTGCCCTGGGATCTGAAAAGACAGCCCTGGGTTCCAGAGATGGAGAAATTTTGATCCAAAAAAAGGGGGGGTTTAGTCATGGAAAAAAAAACAGTTTTAGAGGCTTAATGAGTACTCTCTCCTCTCAGGAAATTAAGCAGACTGTTCTCTGGACAAAGTCATATAATGGTTGAAGTATTTGAGACTTCTGCTCTAATGAAGCAGTTAATCACGCCAGAGATGAAAAAATTCAGATATAACTTCTCACATTTCCTGATCAGACTGTTCTCAATGTGATTAACACTGTGATCACAATAAAAGTGTTTTATTTAGTGGATAATTGTATGTACCGGTATCCACCATTTCCAAATGTCTCTTTTTATTACCCTCATTCAAGAAAGTCTTAATATTTAAGTGATTTAGTGATCACTTAAAATGCCTGCCTCACCATTAGGAGGTACATTCACTGTATGTAGCTTAATTTTATAGTACATTATTTCTTTATAAACAGACACATTACTGTAGAGCATTAATTAAACCTTTTCCCCATCATACTCTCCACTTCAAAGACAACACCATAACCAAGTGTTGTCCTGACAGATGTGCCTGTGACTGTTTCTTGGCTCTTAAAGGAAGCCAAGTCCCCAAGATGTTGTGCTACCTGGATTCCAGGATTAGGTAGCAGACAGCTATGATTTGTGAAAGAGGTGCTTAATGAATAATGCATGGCAGATGTGCTTCAACAACCCAATTTGCTGAACTATTTAGCATCAATAACCCAGCTATAATGGAAACAGAAGGCCTTTTAGAGGTAGATTATGAGAGGAGCTTTAATAAAATGATATCACTCTAGTCACGTGTATTCCATTTGCATTTAGTAGAATCTGGAGTTTAGATTGTTACAAAAAAAAAAAAGTTTTGCAGTCACCCATATGTAGACACTTGCTTGGAAACATGTTGGTATCAACCACAGAAGGAAGAACTGGTGGAAGTACTAAGCAGGCTCTTCCCCCTGCAAATCACAGACTGAAAAGTTCAAACTCTGAGTTCTGAAAACCCTTCTAGTTGAAAAAATAATCCTAAGGATCACAAACTATCAGCAAACCACACATTTGTTTTAAAACTGAGCAGCAAATTACTACATAAATGTCCCTAAGGAATATTTCACAACCTTATTGGAAAAGGACATGTTTAAAAAATTCGTGATCAGTAAGTCATTAACTGTACACTCTGGAATTGCTTACGTCCTGTTTCTCTTCTCCAGAACTAAGATTCAAAGCAAAGTCTTTGCCCTAACATCTGGAAAAGCATGACAATATGAAATATAGGTCATCAGCTTATCATTACTTAAATAAAATTCATGATTTAGTATTTCTCCATTTGATAAGAGTAAGAACAAAGTACTCATGCTCATCTTTCTAATAATGTAAAATAATGTAAAAAACACAACTAAATTTGACAAGAACAGAATTTTACAAAGGCATCAGCAGCATTAGTTGGGATCAGAAGTCACTTCAACATACAATTTTACTAAACACAAAGACTAAGGAGACTGTCATGATTTGATTGTGTACTGTCCCTGACAAACTCATGTGCTCCCCTCTTTAGCTGATGTTAATGTTTGGGAACATTGTTGCACTTTTAGGAGGTGGGGCCTTGTTGAAGGAAGGTGCAAGGCTTGGGAATTGTTAGCCCAGTCCTGACTTGCAGTTTGCTCTTGCCCTCTCTGCCTTTATGATAACTACAATAACCTGAACCAGCCACCCCCAGCTTCTGCTGTCTACCACGCCCTTTTTATCATAATTGACTCTATCTCCTCTCAGAAACATAAGACAAATAAATCTCTCTTTCTCCCTTTAGGTTGTCTTACAGCAGCAGAAAGAATAACAAAAGAGATTTTTCTTACAGTACAAATTGGCCAGAACTCCATATTTTATAAAAAACAGAATGCCTATCATCCAAGAAGTTACAATAAAATTTCCCCCAACTCTATCCCTGTTATACCCCTTGGATCTTTGAAATCTAATTTCAAAAGTCTTGGAGTTGGCTAAGCAAAAGCATAGGCTTATCAGCCTCTAAGCAGGAGCCGGCCATGGTTCAAGATTTGCCACTTGGAAAACATCTCATGCAAATGTCAATGTTCCCTAAAGTGATTTAACTGCTTGTCCACATGCAAGCAGTCAGAGCCTTAGAGGAAGCTGCTGTCAATGTGAGACATTCCATTTCTACTGAGGAAAGAGCCAGTAGTGCCTGAATAGTTTCCATATGCTATGTACTATGGTGCTAGTAGGCCACACGCTGTCGTTGATGACTTGAAAAATAAAAGAATATTGTAACTGACAAAATAAAATGAAGTTGCGGAGAATGTAATAACCAAATTGCAAGTTTTTAAATGCAATTTTGAGAGAGCATAAGAAAAATAAAAGAGAGAAAGGCCTTATACTGTTGTCTGACTTGGAGGGGTGGCAGGTTTCACATCTGGGATATAATTTCTTTCTCCTGTGTGGAACAAAATGATACATTCCTATGTAGTGAAATAAGGCATGGCAAATAGATCTGAGCTAAATGGATTTCTAATTGTCATGGTTAGGCACAGGTGTCAACTTACTGTTGAGAGTTTAAGCTCTGGGCATATTTGTGGAGAATCAGTTGTTGGATTAAGCTCAAGGCAAACCTACAAGAGATTGTCTAGCTGATGGGAAGGTCCAGCCTATGGTGAGTGTGACTAGGCCCTGAACAGATGAATAAAAATACTGAGAGCCGGTTGAGGAAATTGGCATCCTTTTGTACACTTGGCCAGACATCGTGGTCTGGCAAGTAAGGATAGTCCCTCTCTCAGCCGTTACGTAGATATGGTTTGGCCAGTTCCCTTGGCCTTGGTATTGGCGTGAGCTCTCCTGTCAAGCTGGACTGAGAACTGTACCAAATAATCATAAGAGACAATAAATCTCTTGTTCCCTCAAGCCGTTTGATGGTGATTTGTCAACAACCATGCAGGTGAACTGCAAAACTAATGTCCCCAGCTATACTAAGGAATCACTATTGCATAACAAGGCAAGACTTTTAGCTAACTTGCCTCATCGCAATGAATCTTCACTTTATAGGACAGAAACACAATGGTTCTAAATGTAAATTGTCCATGTCATTGACAACCCTTGAAATGCAGGTCCAGCTGATCCCCAGGCCTGGAACTGCTAAGGACTACTTGAGAGAGAGAGATTCAATCAGGACTGAATACTGTAACATAATAAAAAAAATTTAGAAATTTTTTAAAAAATCTCTCCTAGACCCTATATTTTATACAAATGTGATATCATACATGCATAATACATATAATATGAAAGTAGAAGTGAACCTGTCTAAGGAATGAAAGGGACTAATGGGAAGGGAGGAAAATAAGAAGTTAGATACATGGTGGGAGAGCATGGTCAAAGTATATTATATTGTATTGTCTTTATTGTAGATTATATTGTATGTCTTTATAAAACCCAGAACTGTACACGATGAGCTAAGAAAGAAAAAGAAAAGAAAGGAAACCAAATCTTACTTTGGCTAAGAATTCATTCTAACCTCTACCTTTTTTTTTTAAACATTTTTTATTATCTCTGCTCATACAAACTTAATAGGTACACCGGTTCCCTCCCTCCCTCCTCCTCCCCCTGACCCCTCTGCTCACCCTACCCTCCCCACCCCCCAGTGCCTCCCCTCCCCCAATCCCCGGAGAATCCTTTAATGTGCATGCCAAACTCTCCTCTGGGTCCTCCTCTCGATGACATAAAGGAACCCAGCGGCATTTCCCTAAACCCTTTCCTTTGTTCCCCTTAAGCATGGTGCTTTTAACAAATGCTAGACTTTGTGGGGTCAATAGTGTGTTGGACATTGTGCAGGGCATGTAAAGTCCAATTATGATTGCTTCAGCCCTAACTTGTGTGGAGTATCTTGCATATCATTGCTCCTCCCATCCTTGTGCTCTTACACTCTTATCGCCCCCTCTTCCGCAAATTTCCCTGAGCTTCAGGATGGGGAGAGATTAGGCTGGCCTAGTTCTAGGTGGTTGATATAGAGTCTCTGAAGTTCTGGATTATGGTTTGTTGATTTTCTTTGCGGTTTTGCTGCTCCTGCAATACCCTTGGCTCCATCCTGATGGGTATTGGATGTCACCCCCTGGCCAGAGATAAAAAGCTGATCTAACCTCTACCTTTACTGGAGAAAAAAAAGTACCGAAGGGTTTTTCAAAGTCATCTTGTTAACTTGACCTTCCTAATGAATTCAGTCCGTCCTCCCATTCTCTTCATTGAACAGGTCCATGACTATCTATTCTAGCCAGACGAAGATGTGGAAATTATTCTGGACCTTTTTATTACTCCTTCCGCATTTCTCCGATCCCAAGATACATTCCACACAGTTCATACCCAGTTTTGCCATTTTACCATCGAACGATGTCTGCTGCTGTCGCTCTGCTCCAACCTGCCATCAGCTCCCAGCACAAGCGAGGCTTTCCCAACACCTTTCCCAACCCTTCCTTTCCTGCCAGTGTATTGTTTTTGGTTTGTAAATGTGATCAGGTAACATCCGCTCCCCACTCTCCCACAATGTTTCCACATCTTAAAACTTGTGAAAAGTTTCCCATTTTGTGGAAAAAGACCCAATTATGAGAAAGACCAAATCCTTAGCATGGTCCAACATAGACTGACCCTTGATCTCTCTCCAAATTCAGGACAAATTGTTCTTTTTCTGTCTTATCTACAATTCCTCCAATTTTCCATGCTTTCTAAGCCACTGAACAGAGGTTTTACCAGAACATAATCCTAGTTAGTCTCCAGTTAACTACTCCTTCACGCCTCAGATCAAATACTATTTCCTCATAGAGGCATTTTCTGCATTCCAAAGCCCAGACCTGCCCCCCTTGTCACATACTAACATGTCATCTTGTGCCTTCCTTTCAGAGCCCTTCTGGAGGTTTATAACTATTCATGAGTTTATATGATTATTTTATTCTTCCTTTCACCCAGCTGTGAACTCCACAACAGTAGAGCCTGCATGCAACTACATTCATCTCTAGATCCCTAATGCCAAAAACAGCTCCTGGCATTTAATGGGTTGCTTAGCGAGTATTTGTAGGTGACAGGAGAAAAGAATTAAAAACGGGGGAAAGGGAGCATGGCAAAGACTATTAATTCACCTCCTAAGTCTCAGAATTGGCTTGGGACCTGGGGGTAGGGAGCCAACACCGCTGATAAGAGCAGCAGAGGATAAACTGGTTGTGAGGAAGGCCGATAACTCCATCCCCTCCGAAGCTCCACTTGCTCAGATACCTTAGAAACTGCTCATTACAAAGCAGAATCCCTGATGGTATTTCTTCCAGCCATTTGTCCTATTTTTATTCGCGATAAAAATCAGAGACCTGATAGGATTTGAGAATGCATTAATAACTTATACTGACATAAAACCCTGACCTCATTATGTAAGCTTTATCTGTCCATGCAGGGTTACTAGAAAGTTCCTGGTCAAGTTTGTGTTTTATTGCTCTCACCCAGTCAGCCATTCTGCGTTATCCTTCTGGGTGTCTGTGTATCACCAACTCACCAAACAACTCGTTCGCTACTGCAGTAGGATTTCTCCCTGCAGCTTTCCTCTTCCCTCTTTTCTATAGCATCCTCTATGAGCTGAGGTCACGATGCCCTCCCTGCTCCCGACTCCCCTGGGTTGCTTCATAGTTGGCATCTGTGCCTCTGCCGAGCAGTGCTGGGTGCTAGAGCTTTGCCATCTTCTGAGCTACGGGGGTCAGGGGAAGCATCCCCAGGGTCTGGGCTGATTGTCTGCACTATGTCAGCCTGGCTTCCTACCCAGAGGACTGCTCCAGCATGTCAGTTACAGTCCACAGGCCGAGACCCTGTGTTTACAGAGGACAGGATGGAACAGGATTTTGGCATCAGCTGCCCTCTTGCTCTGTCTTCTGCCCAGGTTGAAAAAGGCCATTTGAATAGCTTCCCTGCCAATATGGTTAAGTAGCCCCACATTTTGGATACTCAGAAAAGTCCTTGCCATTGGCACAAGCATCGATCATTCTGGGAAAGAAAGAACAAGAGGCTGCAGCAATGCTGGCAGCTGGCACCCGCCGCCCTCCACTTATCTACAGATTGCAGGACAAACGAGGGCTTATAGGAGAAGAATGCATGAGGCAAGTCTATTGATCCACCCTTTAAAATGAAAAGAAAACCTCTTCTAGACCAGACATTGAACACTGACCTCTTAAGATTATAGCACCACGCTTCCCCAACCCATCAATACCACGCGTGGGTAGATCAGTAGGAATTAGGAGACCACCTTCAAACTGAACTCCTGCTCCAGAATCATTAACTCAAGGATAGGAAAAGAAACCACACATGTAGCGGCTAAAAAGAGAATAAATTTCTTCCTGTTCCCAAGGCGTAAGTGTTTTTATCTGGAAGAACACTGGGGCTGGGGTCTTGGGGATGGTTTGGGTGGAGCCCCTGGGCAACACTGGTAGCCAAGGCTCTAAGAGAACACCTGGACAGAAGTGACTGCCCCCATTACATCTGACATGGAGTCTGCTGCTTGCTCCATGGGGCTCTCGAAGAGGCAAGACCAGTACAGAGGGCAAGAGCTACATGAGGATAGGCTCAACAGTAGTAACTAAAGAATCTAATGGTATCGCAGTGTCTCCTAGTGGCAGTGAGTTCTCTGTCCTTAGAGATCTAAAATGGCCTCACAGATGCAAGAGACAGCCAACCATCTTGCTGAAGACTGGCTATTTGATGCATTTCTACCCCTCCCCTGTGCATAATTCATATATGGAAGACCTAAGCTCAAGGGAAGAGGAGGAAGGAGAAGAGGAGGAGGACGAGGAGGAGGAGGAGGAGGAGAGAGACAGATAGACAGGCCAAGAGATCTCTCACTTCACCATACAACAAAAAGGCAACACTCCATAAACATTAAGACAGCTGTTTGTGGTTTTCTGAATGTTGCGTATAAATTCATGATCAAAGAACTTTGGAGAACAAGAGGTTTTACTTTTACTTATGATTCCAGTTGCAGTTCAAAATTCAGACTGGCAGGAGAGCTCATATCAACATCAGGAGCTGAAAGAACTGGCCTCAACATGTCCATAAGAAATCCTGAGATTTCTGACCTTCTCACTTGTCAGACTTCTCATCTGACAAAGTACGCCAAACTACTGAACCAGCTTTCTCCGTTTTATCCATGTGTCCAGAGAATTATCTCACCACCATGGACTGGGTCTTCCCTCATCAATTACACAATGTCTAGTAAGCATATTTAAGGCTGGCCTTACCTACCAAGACTTCATCGATGTGCTTAAAGGTTGAGTTTTCAATTGTCAGATTGACATCTGGATCTAACTAGCACAGCAGCCCTTTCACTGACCCGCCCAGATTAACACCCTTGTGCTTCTTCTCCACCCTCTCAATCTTCTCAGCCTCCAAAACTAGGAGAAATTGATGTGTGTCAAGTGACCTAGTCTGTATCTTTGTTGTTGTAGTTGAATGACACCCTGTATTCAGACAGCTCTTGAGGAGGCCAGGAGACCAACACAAAAATTTCACCTAGAATGTAGTTCAGAAGTGAGGATGTGCGCTAGAGACTTCAAGTCTAGACTAAATAACTTCTTGCTAGAAATTTTGTAGAAAAGACTCAAGGCTCAGATGAGTGATTGAACTCTATCAGGAGTTTTCACCTGAGACTGGTAAGTCTCCAATTGTATGTCATGCTTTGTGAATATGTACTCATGTTCTTTCTTCTAAAGACTCAATAGCAATCATCAGAGTTTAATTGTTTACATGCCATTCTTTGTGAAACTTCAAGGCATCTCTCAACTCAAACTGCATGTTCAATATCACATATTTAAATACCTGGGAAAAATTCATATTTTACTTGCTATGATATAATTAAAGATTCAAAGTGGTAAACAATGTTAATCTTTGCTTTGGGAGGCCTGAGAGTAAGAGGATATGGTTATCATTCAAGTGGCATTAGAGTTTGAGAATTCTGTGGACCCCTGAGAATTCAAGCATGACTTATATATAGTGGATTCTTGCCATTTGCCTGGTAATTCCCATTCCTCCTTTTGGCCACTCCTTCCATCTCTTCATCTTTTGTATGGAAACAAACCAGACCCCTCCCTACTCACCATGATCTACAGGGACCCCTTGTCAATTCTGAGGTAGAGCTCTTTCAGCTAGAGTTTTTGCCTTTCTGGGCTGGTGACCTAAGCCAGTCAGTCTTGATAAATATCAAGACAACTCTTGGGAATGCTCAGAAAGGACTCTCACTTATTTTGTCCTAGACTCAAATATCTTCCATTGCTGGCAAGCATCTAGGAACTGTGTAAGAGCCCAACATACAGCCAACACCAGAGAAGCGATCCAAGCCAGAAGTGACAGAATCCTACTTCTCAAGTCTGTATCACACAGCATTCATAAGTGCCAATGAGTCCTTCTTGGAAAAAAAAAATCCACACCAGTTTGAGCTGGATTTTATGTTCCTTGAAATGAAAAGAATTCTGCTAAAATATTAGTTGGAAAATGCAATGCTGCAGTTTGGCAGCTACCATTTAGAAGCCCCATGAAATAAATCTCCACTAATTAATATGGGTTTTCCTTTGAGTGCCTAAATGTCTTTCTTCACCAAAAAAACCCTTCTGTCAGCTTTCTCTTCCATCATATCTTCACTTGTTCCTCTCTCTTCTAAAGTACCTCCAAAATAACACGAATTCCCTGTTCTGAAATGCAATCAGCTCCTGAAATCATTTCACAAAACCTTAGCAAAACAAAGCAGGAAAGGCAGTGTGAAATGTAACATGGCTGTGGTTTTTGAAACAGGGATTTCAAGATATAAAGTAGAAAGAGACCTTCTTACAGTTTTTTTTTTTTTTTTGGTCCCAAGAAGCAAAAATCAGTGGAATAAGTAATATCACTTTCTTCACAAAAATAAATTATTTTCCCCCTTTAGGGGAAAAAATTTAAGGAGTCTTCAGATCCTGAATTGCAATCTCCTGTTTATAATTTGTAAAATTATAATTCGAGTGGCAATTAGCAAGTGACCAGAAACCAAACCTGGATCCCAGAAGAGCTGAAGGCTATTTATAGTAGAGACAGAAATTAGCGCAGGCAAATTAACAACACAAAGCTCGATCTGTCCAATGAACTCGAATATCTGATGAGTCCCTATTTAGCGCAGTCTTTCCAGTAATTATTTACACCACATACAATGAGCTGGTGATAAGTCAGACACACACAGTCACACCTAGTTGGAAATTAGGCAATCAATCAAAACCCTTCGCCTGAAAGGAAAGGTTTCCATGGAAAACAATTAAAGTTAACAGTAAAAGTGACTCACAGACCATATGTAGAATTTTGCATATTGTGTAATTAAAAGTAGGAAAGGGCGTCACTAATAAAGTGGCTGTGACATTGAAAAAAAGTTTAACAATATTTCTGAGATATATTTCACCCAAACACAAATGTTCACAAGACTCACCCATGAGCTATCATTGTCCAAGTGTAATATATAACCACTTGAATGGTTCTTGTCTTTCTGGAGCTTATGTAGAGGAATTTATATAGATAAAGAGTTCATTCATTCCAGTAAATTAAATTCAGAGTTAAAAGGTTTTCTAAACTTCTTCAGTTCTAGAGATTTTACTTTGTTTGTTTCTTTATGTGTGTTTGAAAGAAGGTTTTGCTACATAGACAAGTCTAACCTTGAAATTGAGATCCTCCTGCCTCCACCTTCCAAGTGCTGAAATAATAGGTGTGTACTATCATACTGACTTAAGGTTTTTTTCTTTTGTGCTACACTTAACTGTGTAGCTTTTGCCTTAGAAAATTTATTTTACTGTCTCTTCAAAAAGACTAGTCAGGAAATATTGGGGCACAGCGCTCAAAAATTTAGCAAATGGTTGTTTTCAAAAACCTCCCCTTTTTTCCATTTGTGATAAGTCAGACACACACAGTCACACCTAGTTGGAAATTAGGCAATCAATCAAAACCCTTCGCCCGAAAGGAAAGGTTTCCATCGAAAACAATTAAAGTTAACAGTAAAAGTGACTCACAGACCATATGATAAATTCTGAAGCATTCAAATCAATTTCATGTTTAAACCTCTCATGACAGCTTTTGGGCTAATTGGAGAGCCATACTTTGTGATTAAGATATCAGCACATACAGACAATCAACTGGAACACTCCAAATACATACACTTCCATCAAGACACATTGAGCTAGCTTGTCCTCACAGTCATGTTCTGCCTATTCGAAGGCCTGATGCCCTTTGAGTTACCTCGGGCAAGATACAATGGATGGAAGTACTCACTTCAAGTCTTTAATGATGCTTAATTGTGGTCCATCTAAGTACCAAAGTTTATGAAATATTAGGTAAATATATAAGCAGCTTTTTAAATGACTTACAAATCTTTAGTACATAAAAAAAAACATAAAACCAACTTCTTGATAGACACAACAATGAACTGGACTTTGGGACAAGGTACTGTAAAAACATTATCTGAATACCATGAGCATCCAAAGCACAAAAATATGCCAACCTATAAAAGGATAATTCGTCTTTATACCTGAAAGAAAATGAAATATTATGAAGAATCATTTTGGAGCCTAAAACACAATTCAAATAAAATTATTTCACTTTAAAACGCATGCATTCTCTGAGTAATTAGTTTCTTTAACAGCGCCCATAAATGAAACTATCTTTTTACTGGAAAATAGTAATAGCTAATTAAAGTTGCCAATTCACAGGGCTGGAACATGACTTATTAGTGAGCTTAAGGACAGGTGATAAGATAGCTTAAGAGGCAGCTTAGCACCATGAAACGCCACAGACATAGGAGAATCCAGGGAAGTGAAATCAGCTGTCCTGGAAGAGTCTTCACAGTTACATTTCAAATATTCACAAAGCAAGAAAACTAAAAATTCCTGGCAGAACTGACAACCAGCAATATAAATCTCCTACTAATGAGATACTGATGAAGTTAACTGCTAGGCAGTACAATTTTTATAAGTTAGTGTATCAAATATAGATTTTTGTACTTTAAATTGGTGTAGCCCAGGGCCAGCAAGATAGCTCAGTGGGTAAGGTACTCACAATCCTAGGAACCTGAGTTCGATTTCCAGAAACCCACATGTGGAAGGAGAGAACTGACTTCTGAAAAGTTGTCTTCTGACCTCACCCATGGAAATGGTTCCTCTCTCTCTCTTTAATAAATAAAGAGTTGAATTGGCATAGGCCCTCCTCACTTATTAAAATGTGTGTACATATATATCACTAATTTTAAAAATATCATATAAGGCAAAGCAGCATATGAACCAAAATATTAAGACCAACACTGAGTCATAATTCGGATTTTAATTTTGTTTGGTTTGGTTTTTTTTTTTTTTAGTCAAGGTATTCTTGTATAGCTCAGGCATCAAAACCATGATCCTCCTGCCTCACCCTCCTGAATGTTATCATGATTCTCTACCTCAAAATTGTTATTTGGCATCTTTCTAGAACACATCACTCCCAAAAGAAGCTTGCTGTTAGTAGGAGCCAGAGGATGTGAGTGTAATATAACAGCACAGTTTGGATCCAATGGGTAAAAAACAGCTGTCATTCATCACTGCCAGCCTTCCAGAAAGTTCTCATTTGTATGGATTTATCAGCAGCTCCCATTCATCAACTCAGCAATGCAGAAGAAACCAAATTTATCTTCCGGATTCTGTCATCTACTGTTTTCAAGTATTCAACCATAGCGTGGCTCTATGATTTCTTTGAAAAAATTAAATGAGAAAATTGGAATAGTTGTCCATACAGTTAGAAATTCCAAAACAAGTACTTCACAAAGGTGCTAGTGGAAAAAAATAGTTCTAGTACAGTTGCATTCCTATGCTATATTTTAACCAGTCAGTCTTCTTGAAGAATCTTGCTTGAGTTCTTTAGCTCATTAAGTTGCTCTCTCCTATAGACTTATCTTTAACCTCACCTGATCATAATTGATCAGTTCTATCTTTACCTCATACATGTTCTATGGGGCAACATAAGAGACTTATTCTGTGTATGGGTGTGGGTGTGGGTGTGTATGTGTGTGTGTGCCCATGCACGTACTAACTTTTCTTTGAGTTCTATTAATATAAGGAATTAAAATTCTCAGACATCTTGTAAACTAAAGGTATTATTTCAAGGAAAAAATAACATTTAGCTCAATTGTAATTGGTTAGCATTTACTATATATCAGATAATGTGGTAAAAGGAGGTATAAATGAAAGCATAGAGACTTAACCATAGACAACTCTAAAATTTCATTTTGACTGAGTTTCCATATAACAAAATTTCCTTACTGTACCCCTCAATACTGGTGAATGTCCTCAGCCTCCTTTGTTCCTTCCATTTCTGGGGCAGAAAATCATGGGCTATAGCATAACTGATCAGACAAAAGACAGGAAAAGAAGCAGCAACATTCCATGAAGTTGTTCCATAAAACTTGTCTTAAAATTAACCCAGTAGTGATAAATACAGCATTCGAGAAGGCCAAATTACCATGAGACAAAGCTTCTAAGATAAGAGGTTTGTTTTAAGAGTCTTACACATCTCTTTTTATCCACAATGTTGGTTGATTCCAGCACATGGCACAGTATCGGTCCATAGACACATGCTGTTAATATTGGTGGCATCAACCAACTTATCAATTAGCTGGCTGAATGTATTCATGAATTCCTTGGCTACTACCCAGTCAAATTCTATAGCACCAACACAACATGGCCCCTCATCTCACTATTTTTTCTTATCTTGAGAAAGTAATCTCATTTTCAATTAATATGTTCGCAGCAGGGAATAGACATTCAAATTAGAATATTCCATTACAAACAAATTGTATCAACAGCTGTTTACCTGAGAACTCCTATAAACATAATTAATCCCCAGGGTTAAACTTTTAGATATTATTTAAAAAAAAAACTAAGGCCAGGAGATTATACGACATATGCTCACATCAGTGTGGCCATGCTTGGAGTTAAGCCTCATGACCTCTTCTGGAAAAAGGGAAGAGGAGGCAATAGTGCCCATCCCTGTGAGTTAACCTTTATTTTATCTATTTTTGTTATTATTGCTATACTTCTCATCCCTACCAAATGAATCTGAAATAGATTATACCAAAATTGCTTTAAAATATATCATAAGGTCAGCTCAAGAACAGTGAAAACATTCTATTTTATTCACTATTAATATACAGGTATTATCACATATATTAAACCCAATAGTCTGGCCAGTTACAAAGACTTTGGAAATCTTACTAGCTATGAATGCAAAACAGGTTGTGTAACCACCTCGGTGGCTCTTCTTGTCTCTCAGAAGATAATAGAACACCTTTCTCAAAGAGTCACCATGAGAAAGAAAGGAGCTTGGCACAAAATGACTGGATAAGCAACATTCGCATGACTTAAACTCCAGATCACAAGAAGTGAAGCAGGCATGCTATGGGCCATCTTGACTGTGCTGGCATAATTGCAAACTGTGGCGCAAAAACAGGCATTGAACTCTCAAACACATGACTAGACATCATATTGGTGACCTCACCAATAGTGGGAGAATCCACATCTAGAAGAGTTCAAATTCTTAAAGATGGCATGATGACATGCTGAAAGTATAAAATCAGATAACAGCTCCTTCCAAAATGGAATTTTAAGAGACAATGTCCCTGAAGCACCTATGAAATACATCAACCCCTCTACTCAAAATGAACTATTAAAAGCTTACCTGCCAACGGGGAAGAAGCCTTAGCCTCCTACACAGATCCTCTCTGCTTAGCCCCACTCCCCAGGATAAGGGCCCTAAACTCTTCTCAAAATCCAAGTTAGAGGACTAATTCCTGGCACAACACAGAGGGTCTCCATAACTTACCACAGAGCCATGTCGGTGTGCATGCTTCCATACACTGCTTGTTATGGATGGAAGCAGCTTCCTAAAACACAGTATGTCAGCACTCTAACCCCTAGTACTTCAAAATAAGACCTGATGTGAAAACAGAGTGTCTACAGAGATGCTTCTGCTGAAATGTGGTCATTAGGGTAGACCCTCACCTACCATAGCTAGGGGGTACCACAGGAAGAGCACCCTGCAGAGATGACAGCAGAAGTGAGAACGGTAGAGTTAAAAGGCAAGGAAACAATCAGCTAGACAAAAAGTCATGGACAAAAGTCTGTCTTGCAGAACTCAAAGGAACCTACCCTGCTGATATCTCAAGTTTGTACTTCTAGCCTCCAGAGCTATGAGACAGAATACATCTATTCTTTAAGGCACCCAGTATATGATATTTTGTTACAGCCCAGAGTAAATTAATATTCTACTTTTGACTATACGTCTCCATGAAATTCTGTACCATCGCCTACTGTTTTCATGAAACGGGTGCAGTTTCCTCAAATCTGAGAGAGATAAAAGCAGGTTTATTCTTCAGAACTTGAAGTACATATCATGGTGGGAATGTGAGCTACCCGCCCACACACTTACAAGCTCATGTGGCTGAATCCTTAGCTAGTGTTAACATTTGGGAAGGTTATGGCATTTTTAAGAGGTGGAGCCTTGCTAGAGGAAAACACATCATAAGGAGTAGACCTTGAGATTTGGTAGTGTGGTCCTGCTTCCTCTTGTTTGCTCTTCTCGTTCTCATTCTCTCTCTCTCTCTCTCTCTCTCTCTCTCTCTCTCATCTCGTCTTTCTCTCTCTCTCCCTCCCTCCTCATAACAGCTATGGAGATTTCGATTGGTCTGCCTCCAACCATGACTCCTGTTATGCGAGTCTGGCCATAATGAATTATATCCCACCCTGGAACCATAAGTCAAATAAATAACTCCCCTAAGTTGCTTGAATCTACGTGCCGTCTCACAGCAAAAAAGAAAATTAATCAAGACTATGCATTTTTACAACTTTCTTGGGGTCTGAGATCTTTAAAATCTAATAGAGGAGGCAGGTATTTGAGACCAAAGATCACAAAGAGGAGGATGAAGAGAAATAAGAAGAGGAAGAAGAACAGAAAAAAAGAGGGAATGAAAGGAAGAGAAGGAAGAAGAGAATGCTAGAAAACTATGGCCTCTCAAATCCTGGAACTGGTTAGATTTCCATGTTTGCAAAAGAAAGCCAGATTTTTCCTAACAGGTATTAGTTTCATCCCTACCTATTCTTTAACTCAAGGTAACAGCATGCTCATACCTGAGAGGTATGAATAAATCTTTTGGAAATCCCAGAAAAATGTGTTGTAATTAAAATAAAGACTCTTGTGAAATTGTTTTTCAAGCATGCTTGAAAGGAAATAAGAAAACCTACCTCGGAAGCAAAAATAATATTACACTCTTTGTCTTAAAACCTAATGGTGGAGGCTGGAAAGATGGCTCAGGGGTTAAGACTCTGCCTCCCAAGCAGAAGGTCCTGAGTTCAGATTTCAGGTCCCATGTAAAAATGCCAGGTGGAAACAGACAGTGGCTCTGAAACAGACTTTCGACCCTGATGAGCAGAGCCTGGGAAATCCCAGAGCAAAGCAAGAGGGAGGTAGAAGAAATTCCAAGATGATTCCTGAAGTCACTCTTGGCCCTCAACAGGGATACACAGTGCTCTCTCTCTCTCTCTCTCTCTCTCTCTCTCTCTCTCTCTTTCTCTCTCTCTTTCTCTCTCTCTTTCTCTCTCTCTCTTTCTCTCTCACACACACACTAAATTAATGAATAAAGTAAGTTTTAAAGTAAAATAGAAAACCTAATGGTCCACCCCCCGCTCCGCCGGTCGGGACGCGTAGGCGAGATCCAGCCGGGCCTCAACGCGCGCTCTAGGACCCCAGGTCAGCCCACGGGGACCCGGCTCCGACTCCCGCCATCCAGCCGGAGCCGCGCGGGGGCCCAGGGAACGAGGAGCACCTCCCCCTGCGCCCATCCTCCCTTTTCGCCCCACCCCGCTCCGCCAGTCAGGACACGCACGCGGTCCACCCGGGCCTCACCCCGCTCCCTAGGTAAGTCCCCGTTCAGGCCCCGCCCACCAGTACCCCAGGCCAAATAATTCAGTTTAGTGAAATTGAGAGATCTTAAGAGTTAAAATGACAATGCCAAAGTCAAAGTGCAAATCCATGAGAAGCAACACTCAAGTAAACAAATCTCCCACTGAAGAAATTAATCCCATAATGTTAGACTCCAAAAAGAACAAACCCGCGGAAAAAGGCCAAGAAAGCCTGACCCAGGATAACGACTTTCAAAATATGATCATTACCATGTTCAATACTATGAAAGAGGAAATCCGGGAGGAATTACATAATCGAATCAATCGCTTTGAAGAGGAACACAACAGACATCTGGAGGAGTTGAGAAAAACAGTGCAAGAAACAAAAAGTGGCATAGAACAGTTAAAACAAACTCAAGCAGAGTTTAAAACTGAGCTAAAAGACAAGTTATCTTCAACCCAGAACGCCACAGAGAGTCTTATCAACAGAACTAATGAAGCAGAAAACAGAATTTCAGACCTTGAAGATAAAGTGGGAGTACTAGCCAGCTCAATGGAAGAGGTTGTTAAAGCCAAAAAGATACTTGAGAGAAATATCCAAGAGATATGGGACACCCTGAAGAAGCCTAACATGCGTATTCATGGAATACCGGAGCAAGAATCTCAAAATACCACCCCTGAGGAAATTTTTCAAACGATCATCAAGGAAAACTTTCCTCATCTAAAGAAAGAGAGGCCCATTCATATACAAGAGGCATTCCGCACCCCAAACAGATACGACCAAACTAGAAGCACACCGCGGCAAATAATAGTTAAAACACTCCACATTCAAGATAAAGAACTGGTGCTGAGAGCTTCAAGGGAGAAAAAACAAGTCACTTTTAAAGGCAAACCTATTAAAATAACAAATGACTTCTCAGTCGAAACAGTAAAAGCAAGAAGAGCTTGGAGAGACATACTTCAAGTATTGAATGAGCAAAAATGTCAACCCAGGCTGATTTACCCTGCAAAACTATCAGTCATGATCGAGGGAGAAAGAAAAATTTTCCAGCACAAAGACAACTTTAAGGGATACATGGCCACCAAACCAGGCCTTCAAAAACTGCTAGAAATGATACTCAAGCGTGAAGAAAAAAACAGGCATATCCAGGAGAACAGAAGGCAAATATAACACCATTAAAAGCGAAGCAATATACTTATAAAAGCTACTAAACATAATAAATGTCTGGAATTAACAATAGTTTCTCCATTATAACACTAAATGTTAATGGACTTAATTCACCGATCAAGAGACACAGATTACAAACTTGGATTAAAAATCACAATCCATCAATCTGCTGCCTGCAGGAAACCCATCTCACCACAAAAGATAGGCACGCTCTAAAAATAAAAGGCTGGTCAACAATTCTACAAGCAAATGGAAGCAGAAAACAGGCAGGGGTAGCCATTATGCTATCAGACAAAGTGGATTTCAAACCAAAAAAAATTATAAGAGACACAGATGGATACTACATTTTAGTCAGAGGTACAATTCACCAGGAAGACTTCACAATACTGAACATATATGCACCCAATACGGGCCCCTCCACATTCATTAAGAAAACCCTACAGCGTCTAAAGCAAGAAATCAACCCCCAAACGATAATTCTTGGGGACTTCAACACCGCCCTCTCTACATGGGATAGATCAACAGGTCAAAAGCTTAACAGAGACACTTTGGAACTTAATCAAACCCTGAAAGAAATGGACCTCACAGATCTCTATCGAACTTTTCACCCACGCACCAAAGAATACACATTTTTCTCAGCAGCACACGGAACTTTCTCCAAAATAGATCACATATTGGGCCACAAAATGAATCTACACATGTACAAGAAAGTTGAAATTCTAACCTGTGCCCTATCAGACCACCACGGCCTAAAGATGGACATCCACAACACATCAAACAAGAGAAAATACACTAACTCCTGGAAACTTAACACTATGATGCTGAATGAGAACTGGATTCAGGAAGAAATTAAAAAGGAAATTCAAGATTTCCTGAAAGTGAATGATAACGAAAATACAACTTACCAAAATCTCTGGGACACAATGAAAGCTGTTCTAAGAGGTAAGTTCATAGCTCTTAATGCCCACATCAAAAAAATGGAAACATCAGAAATAAACAACTTAACAATGCAGCTTAAAGCTTTAGAGAAACTAGAGCAATCTGATCCCAAAAGCAGTAGAAGAGAAGAGATTAGCAAAATAAGGGGAGAAATATCTGAAATCGAGACTAAGAAAACGATAGAAAAAATCAACAAATCGAAAAGCTGGTTCTTTGAAAAAATCAACAAGATTGATACACCCCTAGCTAAACTAACCAAAAGCAAGAGAGAGAAAACCCAAATTAACAAAATTAGAAATGAACATGGAGTTATCACTACGGATACCCAAGAAATCCAGAGAATTATAACATCATATTTCAAAAACTTATACTCTGTGAAGTTTGACAACACAAAAGAGATGGATGAATTTCTAAGTAAACACAACTTACCTAAATTGAATCAGGAAGTTGTGAATTACTTAAATAGTCCTATAACATATAAGGAAATTGAGGAAGTAATCTCGAATCTTCCCACCAAAAAATGTCCTGGACCAGATGGATTCAGCACAGAGTTCTACAAGACATTCAAGGAGTTAATAACACCAATACTCCTTAAACTGTTCCATCAAATAGCAAAGGAAGGAACACTACCAAATTCCTTCTATGAAGCTAATATCGTTTTAATCCCAAAACCTAATAAAGATTCACTTAAAAAGAAAACTATAGGCCGATCTCCCTGATGAACACAGATGCAAAGATTCTCAACAAAGTCTTAGCAAATCGGATTCAAAAACATATTAAAAAGATCATTCATGGGGACCAAGTAGGCTTCATCCCCGGCACACAAGGTTGGTTCAACATACGCAAATCAATAAATGTAATTCATCATGTAAACCAGTCCAAAGTCCAAGACCACATGATACTCTCGATAGATGCAGAAAAGCTTTGACAAGATCCACAGCCTTTTATGATCAAAACGCTAGAGACAGTAGGAATGGAAGGAACTTTTATCAATATAATAAAAGCTGTATACAACAAGCCCACAGCAAGGATTATGCTCAATGGGGAACAATTGGAAGCATTCCCACTTCGATCAGGAACAAGACAAGGCTGTCCACTCTCACCACTTCTATTCAATATTGTACTTGAAGTCTTAGCCGAAGCCATAAGACAAGAAAGGGACATAAGAGGGATTCAAATTGGCAAGGAAGAAGTCAAGCTATCTCTATTTGCAGATGACATGATCTTATACCTGAGTGATCCCAAAAACTCCACCAGGAAGCTCCTGGAACTAATTGAGAAGTTCAGCAGGGTGGCAGGATACAAAATAAATGTGCAAAAATCAGAGGCCTTCCTATATGCCCAGAATGAAAGAAGTGAAAAAGCCTTGAGAGAAACCATGCCATTTACTATAACCCCTAAAAAAATGAAATACCTTGGTATAAACCTAACTAAGGAGGTAAAAGACCTTTACAATGAAAACTTTAAAACCCTAAAGAAAGAAATTGCAGAAGACACCAGAAGGTGGAAAGACCTCCCTTGTTCCTGATTGGCAGAATCAACATTGTAAAAATGACCATCCTACCAAAGGCAATATACAGATTCAATGCTATACCAATCAAAATCCCAAAGCAATTCTTCAAAGAGTTGACCAAACAATCTCAAAGTTCATATGGAGGCACAAAAGACCCAGGATAGCAAAAACAATCCTGAGTAACAAAAACACAGCTGGAGGTATTACCATACCAAACCTAAGTCCTATACTACAAATCCATAGTTATAAAGACAAGCCTGGTACTGGCTCCAAAATAGACACACAGATCAATGGATAAGGATTGAAGACCCAGATATAAGCCCACAAAGTTACAGCCACTTGGTCTTTGACAAAGGGGCCCAAAGAATCCAATGGAAAAAGACAGCATCTTCAACAAATGGTGTTGGCAAAAACTGGATCTCCACATGCAGAAGATTAAAGCTGGACCCGTACTTGTCACCATGTACAAGACTTAATTCCAAATGGATCAAGGACCTTGATATCAGGCCAGAGACTTAAAAGCCATAGTTGAAAGATAGGGAACTCCCTCGAGCTGATTGGCTAGGCCAACACTTCCTAAACAGACATCCAATGGCACAGTCACTGCTACCAACTCTCAACAGTTGGGATCTTGTGAAATTAAAGAGCTTCTGTTCAGATAAAGAGATTGTCGCACGAGCTCAAAGGCAACCCACAGAATGGGAGAAAATCTTCACTAACCACATATCTGACAGAGCTCTACTGTCCAGAGTGCACAAAGAACTTAGAAAATTAAACTCCAAGGAAAACACTGGCCCAATTAAAAAATGGGCCCTGGAACTTCAAAGAAACTTTACCAGGGATGAAATTAAAATGTCTAACATTATCTTAAAAAATGCTCCACTTCCTTCGCCATCAGGGAAATGCAAATCAAAACTTCCCTGAGATATCATCTCACCCGGTCAGGATGGCAAAAATCCACAGTACAAACAACGACAAATGCTGGAGAGGATGTGGGGAGAGGGGAACTCTCCTACATTGTTGGTGGGAATGCAGGCTCATACAGCCACTCTGGCGAGCCGTCTGGAGATTCTTAAAGAAATAAAGATTGAAATGCCGTATGACCCTGCTATCCCACTTTTGGGAATAACCCCCAAGCAGCAGAGGTTCGCCTCGATAGCACAAGCTCGACCATGTTCATAGCAGCACTGTTTACAATAGCAAAGTCATGGAATCAACCTAAATGTCCAACAGTTGACGAGTGGATAAGGAAACTGTGGTACATCTATACAATGGAGTAGTACTCAGCCATCAAAAATGATGAATTACTGGAATTTGCTGGGAAATGGATGTCATTAGAAAGAATTATATTAAGTGAATTATCCCAAACCCAGAAAATTAAGCGCCGTATGTACTCCCTAATAGGTGGCTCCTAGTACCAACACTCGCCCAGCCCACATTGGGACACTCAAAACTAACCTATGTAACACAGTAATTGCAAGGATTATGAACAAGAGAGATGGGTTAGGAGGGCCACACCAGAAACAAGGAGAGAGGAGACCATGTACAGCAGAGAAAAATAGGCCTCCATCAAGGTCCTGCAAGTAAGTAATGAGAAACCTGGTTAAGTTCACAGACGTTCTTTCCTGATCTCACCAGAAGGGAGGGCATATAGTCTAGCAGATAAAAAGTAATCATTGTGCAAAATGGGTAATGGACCCCCGCCCTCAGTGAGGTTTCCTACTCTTATTACATCTACCCTTGAATGTGCTATTACAACAAGACTCCAGTTTACAACAGCTTTTTGTCGTCTGGCCAGGGGGTGACATACAGTGCCCAGCAGAATGGAGTGAAGGGAATTGCAGGAGCAGAAAAACTGCAAAAGAAAATCAACAAACCACAATCCAGAACTTCAGAGACTCTATATCAATCACATAGAACTAGGACAGCCTAATCTCTCCCCATCCTGGAGCTCAGGGACAGTTGCGGAAGAGGGGGCGGTAAGATTGTAAGAGCAAAAGGATGGGAGGAGCAACGATTTGCAAGATTCTCAACAATAGTTGGGGCCAAAGCAATCATAATGGAACTTTGCATGCCCTGCGCAATGTCCAGCGCACTGTTGCCCTCATAAAGTCTAGCATCTGTTAAGGGCACCGAGACCCCTGGAGGCAAGGGATTGACAGCCATAGTAGTAATCTTATGATTAAGGGGAACAAGAGAAAGGGCTTATGGAAATGCCACTGGGTCCTTATATGTCATCGGAGAGGAGGACCCAGTGGAGAGTTAGGCGCACACAATAAAGGACTCTCTGGGAATTGGGGGGGAGACACTGGGGGAAGGGGAGGGGGGAGGGAGGGAACTGGTAAAAAATTTTAAAATGTATAATTAAATTTTAATTAAAAAAAAAAAAAAAAAAAGAAACTGTATCTGGTACCACAAAGCCATTTTCTGCTCTAAGTTCCACTTTAAAGGTATTGTGTGTGTGTGTGTGTGTGTGTGTGTGTGTGTGTGTGTGTGGGTGTCCCAGTATGTAAGTTAAAACAGCTGTGAAGTTGCTGCTTCCAGAACCCACAAAGGACTAACAGCCAAAGGGCTTCCTTCTTATGAAGATGGCAGAAAATGCTCTAATTGGTTCATTATTTAGAAGGACCTCCTGACATCCTCCAGACCACTCAGTTCCTAAAGTATACACTCTCAGTGACCATGCCCTGGATCTTTATAGAGTTTATTTCCCATCCTCTGTAACACATGTGTCTTATCAAGGCATTCAATGTGCAACCTTGTGATAGGTTGTCCAGACATCCTCAGCCTGTGACAGAAGATGTGTGACCTAGTAGAGCCTTGAGGAAAAAACAGAAATGCAGTGTCTTCTATTCTATACGAATATAGGCTTTTCTGTTTTTATGGTCAGATAAGGTTAGGAAAGTAAGCACATTTCACAAGAGCTGAATATAATAAGTACTCAAGACTGTGCTAATCTGCTCTAACAAAGATGTTATATCTGGCACGGTATCACAATTGTCTCACTTCTTGGTTGAGTTCATTACAGTTTACTATCATTTCTAAGCACCATCAAATTATAAGGACCAAGCTGGTGAATTAAATGAAAATATGATGGAAGTCATCCCCCACATTCTCTGTGTCTTCAAAGGTAGCACTAATTGCTATCATCCCCCGCTCTGAGATGCTATATGTTTTCATTTACTATCTTGGACAGGGAAAGGGGGTATAGTTTCAGAAGCAGTCACTTGACATTCTCATCTACAAATAGCTCTGATTCCACAAGGCCAAAGAACATTAAGGGGTTGGAGCCAGGCTAAGAATTGCATCTATTCCTGTTATCCATTCAAAGATGAGGAAAATTAAACATTGGGTAGGCCCTGATTACTAGCAGACCTACTGTGAGCCATGCCTGGGCCAGGATCCCACTTAATACCTGATTCATATCCCTACAGAAAACCTGAGGGTTATGATCCCATTTTATTTATTTGTTTACTTATCTCTCTCTCTTTCTCTCTCTCTCTCTCTCTCTCCTTCTCTCTCTCGCTCTCTCTCTCTCTCTCTCTCACACACACACCACACACGACACACACACACACACACACACACACACCCTTGCCAGCCCCTTTTCTTCTCTACTAATCTCCTTCCCATTTTTCATGTCTTTCTATTTTGTTTTGTGTCCCACTGGATTTAAGCAGAGAGTTTTGTAAAACCTGAGCTTAGGGTTATCCATTGAAGCCTTGTAGGATCACTGATGGGTACACAACTGAATATATTGCCCCTCCTTCTTCCCAGAATCTGTTAGCTTCTGGTTGTTCTCTGAGCATACAAATTGAGTACAGACTATTACATGCCTTATCAGTTGTCTATATCTAATTAACCATGTCTGAACCATTTATCCACCTGCAGAACTGTGCTCTGCTAATCATTTCCATAGGTCTCTGCAAATAAAACCATGCCATCTGCCATTATGGCATGCAATGCATTGTGGTATTATATCAACCTGGCTTGTGACATTTAAGAGTGATCATCCCGGCTGTATTGTTTCAGAGCCATCAGGCATTTGTATCATTACTTCTCCCTCCATAACATACTCTTCTACTCTGAATGTCCACCTGCAGAGAGCACTATAGCTGAACTGAATGATGACGATACTTCCCTCGATTGTGTAGTCCTCTAAGCTTGGGTAAATAATGTGCACTTGAGGTTGTACAGTAGAAAACAGTCCTTGGGAGAATTTTCCTGCTTTACTTAATGTGTTTATTCTCTTATTCTCAATTCCTAAGTATTCCAATCCTTCTTCCCCCATCCTCTCTAGCAACTCTAACATTTAGGTATGAGCTATTGTTCTCACCATTTGACAACCATCCTTGAAGTAAGTTCTCATCATTCCTGGGGTTTTTACCAGGATTTTAAGTCTTGAGAGTCTCAAATTGATATTTCCTGGACCTCAATTTATAGTCTATCAAGTGCCACAGCGTTTAGTCCTGTACATACGCCCTCAGCATCTGGTGGCTATGTTAGATCCTATTGCTTACTTGTTGGTATATTCTGTTTCTTTTCTTATGACTCCCAGCATATCCTCCGCTGTGGTATACTATAGGTTAACCCTAATCATAGGGTCAGGATGAAAGATGGAAGCAGATTCCACACTCAACCCACGCTATCTCACATGGAAAAGGTATGCTTGAATTTTCAAGCAAAGTGACACGCCAGTCTTTAATAGTCAATAGTGTACCCAAGTCAAATTTGTGTTAACACATTTTGCTTCTGTCATTTAATATTTAATGTTTTCATTAGTAGTCAAGTGATATTTAACTCTAGTGTTCTTATATAACACAGCCTGTGTAGAATCATTCTATGTATTTCTGACATTAACACTAAAATCAATATATGCACAAGTCCTTTAAAAATAGTCAATAGTGAGATACTTTTTAATACTTAAAAAGTTCAGGAAAATCTGGGGGCAATAAAAATTTTAAAGATAACTATCAAGAGGTTCTCATTCTATGTATCAGGGTTACATTTCTTCCTAGCAAAAACTCTTACACAGAAAATTTGTCTTGCTTGAATTTTAACTTTCTGAAGGTTTTTTTTTTAATGTTCTAGGCCTGCCCTTCATATACTTCTTCTTTCTTACATATAAAGAGATTAAAAACCTCTTTATACATTACAAATTAAATCCTCTGACTTTAAGCTTTTAATTTTTGACTGGTTAACTCACCTCACTTCTATTTTTTTCTGTATGCCAACCAAAGTCAACCATAATGTTCCTATATATGATATTTCCGTCATGTTTCTAGGGGTTTTGAGCACATGGCGGCAGATGATGCATTTCCTGCCACAAGTATACCATCCTGCTATAACAGCAGCAAAAGCTCTAACCATTTCTCTGACATGTTTCTTCTAGAAGCCTACCTACTCCACCTACCACCGATGATACAGTTCTCATTCCCAGCTGAGCAACAGGTGAATCCATATCAAAAGCTCCATTCCAGCACTTGCTTTCTTGAGCAACATCTTGTACCGATTCTTGAAAGTTGACTTTCATGGGAGCAGACTCCGAGACAAGAGTTCAGCATGAAGGGCTTTTATTAGAGAATCCCCTTGGAATCAGCCAATATCTGTAGAAAGAAAAAGAAGGAAGCAGGATCGGACAGAGGGAGAAGAGAAGCTTTCCCAAGCCATGTCCATCAGACACTGGATGGGAAATGTCCCAGGAAGTGAGCATGATGTGAAAGAAGATGAGTGTGCTTAGTTGAGGCCATTCCCGAGGAGAGATGAGAGTAGAGAACTGTCTACTGACATGACGCCTAGGAAATGAAGTCAGTGTTTTATTTCTGAAGGAAGATTAAGTCTAGCATAATTCACTACAATTTGCTGTCATTTTGTTACAGTGAAAAGTTGGTGGTGATCAAACAGTAGACTTAAGAATCATTTCACTTGTTTCATTTCTATAGGGTTTCACCATTCTGCACAGGGTGGTCTTGAGCTCAACCCTCCTGATTCAGCCTTCTGAGTAGCTAGAACTACAGGTGTGTGCCACTGCACCTAGATCAAGAATAGTTTTATTTTAAAATCACCAAGAAAAGATTAAAAATTTAAGCATTTGTTCAGACAGCAATTAAATAAATTATACCTTCCAAATATTTAGACAGAAATATGTGAAGCTCTGTATAGATTTTTAGCTTCGGCCTCTCAAATGTCATTAACGGACCTGCCAATCCTTAGTTCATTCTTTTCTTTTAGGAAAATTATTTGAAAATTCTCTGCTTATTATGTAAATATCAATTACAGATGAGTAAAAACAAATAGATTTTTGAAAATCTCCTGTCAGCCTAATGCTCTGTTCCAGCAGTCCAGCACCCATAGGAAACTACTGACATTCCTTAGCATGCATGCATATTCATGTGTGTGTATATCTGTGTATGGATGTACATGCATAAGGACACTAGTGGTTGATATTGGTGTTTTCCTCTATCATTTTTTGAGACAGAACTCTCTAACTGAACCTGAAGCTTACCAACTGGCAAGAGTGGATGACCAGCAAGTCTCAAGGATCATCCGATCTCTGCCTTCTCAGCATTAGGATTCCAGGTAGGTACTGCTGAGCTCAGCTTTAGGTGATCCAAACTTAGGCTTAATGCTTGCATGCATTTTACAATTAAGCCATTTCCCAGTCCCTTAGAGATCATTTTAATACACACTTTTTCTTCATAAAAAGTACCATGAATTCTCTTGCAGTCCATATTTTCCACCACCAGTACATTCTATACTTTTTTATGTAATAAGTATAGGTATCATCAACATTTTAAGTGTTTTTTATACATTTTCACTCTTCAAAACAGATTAAAGAAGTGCAACTTTCTACAAACTGATTATTTGATTAGTCCCTAAAGACTGCTTTCTACAAGTGGGATTATTGAGTGAAAGGAGAATGCATAGCTTGAAGGTACTGAAACATTCATGTCAATGGACTTCATACCTGTAACCACAATTCCATGCTAAGAGAAAATGGGCTGAAGCCTTAGTGGGATAGAACTATCCCAAATAGAGATATTATGTGCCCCTTCAACCGGAAAATGTAGGCTTCTTGCTGAGAATGGAGATAATGACTGCAAATTGAGAGCCATTTGCCTTAGGAAAGGAACCAGTTAAATTGTCTTCCAGCTAACTCCACCTATATTCAGGACTTTGTACGGTGGTTTTCCACAAACAGTAAGACTCTCATAGACATGCTGGGAAAGAAACTAGGTTCTTTCTCCTCTCACCCGCATTTGGCCACACTAAACAAATCCATTTTCCTTTACTAATTCTTATCTCCTAATTTCTTTTAGAATATCTAAGTGCCCAATAACATACCTTTTATGCTATCAGCAGCATAGTTTCCCATCTACTTCACCTACCTGACTTATCAACAGTGTGGAGTGGGAAAAAAAACTAAAGGTCTCTCTTTGTGGATGCTGACATCACTGTCCATAGTTCCATGAAAACCCTGCCCATCCAACCTTGCAAATGAAATCCTGATAAAAGTACTAAAAATTGTTCTTCCTTCAATTATATTTCCTTATTCATTTAAAACAGAAATTCCTTTAATTACTTCCAGAGACCCTATAGTTGGCCATAAAAGAGAACATCTTCCCAAGGACCCCACAACCCTAATATAAAATTAGTCCTCTTTACAAATCCCCAGAATAAGGACATATGAAGTACCTATTCCTTCAAAGAGTCTCTAGTCCAGGAATAACAGCTCAGGTCTGCTATCCCAGCACTCAGAAAGACTGGAGAAGGAAGACTGCTGTGGTTCCAACCTAGACTTCATAGCATAGAGGTTACCATCACCAAAGTAGAAAGGTTCTCGCTGTCCTTAACTATTTTCATGGCCACCAAAGAAATTTCATGTCTTTATCGCCTCATGCCTGGACTGTAGTGGCCACTTTCTAGTTGATTTTCCAATCTCTCATCACCATTGCTGTCCTTTCTCCAACTTGGAACTACCCTGCATACAAATTGACTATGTTATTTTCCTTTCATGCAGTCATCCAATGGTCATAAAAGTCCTTGTGCTGTTCGGGAGATAGCTGCAATATTTAGACGCCTTACCAGCTTTCTTTCTAGAACCAATTCCTGTTTCCTGTGCCTTTCATCTACCAATCCCCTCTCCTTAAATGATCTTCTGGCCTTTTGAATCTTATCCTTCGATATCATCTTAATGAAATCTCCCCTCACTTGTAAAATATCCCCTGGGCATTGATGCTTGCAGCAGTTTCTGCCATCTGTATGTGTTGATCGGATACACTTGCTTCCGATTGAAGATGCCTGGTTGCATTTCCACATCTTGCCATTCTAAATGCATCATAAACCCAAGGACAAAGACAATGTCTCTTTTTTTTGCTGTTTAAAACACACAACTTTATTGATGACATAAAAATAAAGCCTCAAATGTATAAACATAAGTCCACACAAAGGACCAAAGATTACCTCACTTATGAAGAAATCAGTTCAGTTTCTGCTCATGAAGCATACTAAAAATATCTCAATCCAGACAAGATAAAAATTGACACATGTAGTTCCAGAACAAGTGTGAATTCATTTGGTGCTCAGAAAATTGTCCAGTTACAGACCATCATAGGCAGCATCAGTTTTTCAGTTATTACGCAAATTACAATGTATATGACTTCCAGGAAAAACTAAAATGTTACTCAGATTCGTTCAGGGATATACACCCAATCAGAGTTTATTTATTAACACCTCAACTCTTTCTTTGACCTCCGGGTCACTGCATTCTGCTGCTAAGGCTCGAAGTTTCTTGGCACAGGCTTTAGGTCGTTGAAATAGAAAATAAAGGGAATTTTCACTGAACTTGTCCTGGGTAAATGCTTTTGCTCTTCTTTTGAAATGGTAGTTTATGTTTTCAAAAAGTAAAAGAGCATTAAGGATAGTCTCTTTTGTCTCTTTCTTGCTAAAAATATTAATCAGTGCTGTCGGTGCATTGGCAATGAGCAAGTCTTTTGTCAATGATGGATTTTTAGAAAAATTCACAAGCATTCCCAAAACATGGTCTTTAGTTTCTCCACTTCCCAGAGCTAACAAACGGAAAAATTCTGAAATATAATTGGTAACCATATGCTGGTATTCACTAGTAATAGTCAGGTGCCTTATCAATCTTAGTCCAGCCAGCTGCACATTTGAATTCAAGGGATAAGTCACAGTATCTTCACATACTTGGCTTAAATACATTTTAACCTTTCTATGGTTTTCAGCAGCCACTGAGATGTTATTCAGTGCATTTAAAGCCTTCTGCCTAACACTAGGGTATGGATTAGTCAATAAGCCTTCAATAACTGAGATTCCACCTACATTCCGAATAACCTCATGATGAAAAGGATAATCAGAACTGTTATATAAAGCATTATTGGCTATTTCGTGAACAGATGGATCTTCAGTCATCTCAATCATGCAAATGAGTTTTTCCAGATCTCGTGGATCTATATTAACTTCACGTTTACAGCGACAGAACCAGGGTCGAATTTTCCCATCCCTGAACTGTCTTTTGAAGTCATCTTCAGCCAGAAAGCCCATTGAACTTTGGTGCAGAATCCTTGTTTCAGAACAGACTAGGGCTCCATCCCACAACCCCATTCCTGCCCCAGGGACCATAGATGGATAGATGCCTCTCGAGTCAGTTGACTTTTTGGGTTCACTTCTGTTTTCATTGCCAGTACAGAACCAAGACCTTATGTCTACTCCATCAGCAGCATCGGACTTATCTTTAATGCAGGCCTGATCCCGAGTCCCAGATTCTAAATCACCATCTGTTTCATCCTTGGATACTAGGTCATTACTGTTCTCACCTTCAGCCCAAAACAAAGACCTCAGACTGATCTCTTCGATATCGGGGCTGGAGGTTCTACTTAACTCATCATCATCTAGATCAGTAGAAAAATTCCAAGACCGAGTGCCAGACTCTTCCTTGGCCCCAGGTGATCCTTTAGCAGCTCCATTTCCTTTCCAAAACCAGAACCCCATCGTGGCCTCATCGCTAGCTTCAGTTCCAAGCCCAGCACCAGCCTCAGCCCCAAATGTAATTCCAACGCCAGCTCCACCTCCAACCCAGGCTTTTGCCCAAGCCTCAGCTCCAGCCAAAGCCTCAACCCCAGCCCCAGCCACTGCTCCGGCCTCGGCCTCAGCATCTGCGGCAGCCCTGTCAACTCCCATCCCAGCCCCAGTCTCAACCCCAGTTTCAGCCCCTGCTTCAGCCCCTCCAGCCTCTGCCCCAGCTCCAGCCTCACTTCCAGACCCAGCCTCAGTCCCAGCCTCACTTCCAGCCTCAGCATCACTTCCAGCTTTGGCTGCAGCTCCAGCCTCACTTCCAGCCTCAGCATCACTTCCAGCATCACTTCCAGCTTTGGCTTCGGCTCCAGCCTCAGCATCACTTCCAGCTTCGGCCACAGCTCCAGCCTCAGCCCCAATCTCTGCCCTAACCTCAGCCTCAGCTCCAGCCCCAATCTCATTCTCAGCTCCAGTCTCTGTCCCAGCCTCAACCTCAACTTCAGCCTCAGCCTCAGCCTCAGCCACAGCCTCATCCCCAACTCTAGGTCCTGCCTCAGTCCTAGAATCTGTCCCAATCTCAGCATCAACCTCAGTCTCAGCTGTAGCTCCTGCTTCAAACTTAGTCTCTGTCCCAGCCTCAGCCTCAGCCTCAGCCGCAGCCTCAGCTGCAGTCCCAGCCCTAGCTCCAACCTGTGCCCCAACTTTAGCCCCACTCTCAGCTCCAGTCTCAGTCTCAGCCTCAGTCCCAGCCTCAGCAGGAGTCTCAGTACTAGTCTCAACAGGAGCCTTAGTCCCAGTACCGGCCTCAATAGGAACCTCAGCAGCAGCCTCCTTTCCAGCCTTGGTCTCAGTGTCAGCCCCAACACAGGTTCCTATATAAACTGCATCCTGAGATGTGATCCAGGATCCAATACTGGTCTTGTTTTTATCCCCTGCTCCAGAACTATCAGAGCTCTTTTCTCTGGTCCCTGATGTAGAATCAGTACTGGCCTCAATCTTAACCTCAGTCACTGGCAAAATAGTAGCCCCTTCTCCTGTCCAGCACCAAGACCCTATAAAGGCCTCACTCCCAGGTCCAAACCAGAATCCTTCATTGGCCTCCACCTCAGCACTGACCAGGAATCGTCCACTGGCCTGGTCCTCAGGGCCCAGCCTAGACCCTCCACTGGCCTCATTCCCAGACCTAGATCCAGTCCAGGATTGTCCACTAGTATGACTCTCAGTGCCAACCCAAGAGCCTCCTCCACAAGCCTGATCCTCCAACCCAGGCTTCGAACCACTGCCAGCCTGATTTCCAGTTCCAACCCAGGACCCTCCACTGACATGATTCCCAATGC
Organism: Typhlomys cinereus; assembly: GCA_023101885.1. Classification (NCBI taxonomy): domain Eukaryota; kingdom Metazoa; phylum Chordata; class Mammalia; order Rodentia; family Platacanthomyidae; genus Typhlomys; species Typhlomys cinereus. The sequence goes on along the minus strand of JALPQD010000221.1, from coordinate 169,043 downwards.
CAGCCCAGGATCCACCACCGGACTGGTCTACGGGACAGGATGTAGAGCCTGTGATGACATGACCACCAGTACTCACCCAGGAAACTCCCCCACTATGCTGATCCTCAGGCACAGGCCTGGACACTCCACTGGTCTGGTCTCCAGCACTAGTCCAGAATCCTCCCATAGCCTGACCTTCAAATCCAGGTTTGGAACAGATAGCAGCAGCCTGATCACCAGTCCAGGACCCTCCACTGACCTGAGCTGCAGTGCCGATCCAGGATACAGTACCAGGTTGGTTAAAGGGCACTGACGTGGACCCTGCAACATTCTGACCAGCAACTACACCCCAAGAAGCTCCTGCATGGGTCTGACTTCCAGGATAAGCACAGTACCATCCACTGGCCTGATCCCCAGTGCCTGGCCAGGGCTCTACACTGGATTTGTCCCTGGATCCCAGTCTAGAGTCTCCACCAGACTGGTCCCCAGAACCAACCCAGCATCCTCCTCCACTGACCTGAGCATCTAGTTCTCCAGATCTAGCTTGGGACCCTCCATTGGCCTGATCAACAGAACCAACTAAGAACCCTCCACCAAGTTGGTCCCCAGAATCTGCCCAGGGTCTTCCAGTCGACTGATCCTCAGATGCTGACTTGGCTCCACTAGCCTGGCTGGTAGCCCCAGCCCAAGACCCTTCATCACTTGTCTGATTATCAAAAGCAGGCTTGGCTCCACCTTCAGGCTGATCACCAGTCCCAGGCCAGGATCCTCCAACAGTCACATTCCTAGTGCCAACCCAGGACCCACCACTGAGTTGCTCTGCAGACCCTGGTGTAGATCCTCCACCAGATTGGTCCCCAGTGCCAACCCAGGATGTGCTACTAGGCTGGTCTACAGTGCCAGATCTGGATCCTGCACTGGCTTGGTCTGAAGTATCAGTCCAAGATCTTGCAGTGGATTGATTCTCAGATCCCACCCTGGACTCTGCACTGGTCTGGCCACCAGTACTAGCCCAACATCCCTTCTCACTGGCCTGATCCTTGATTTCACCACCAGGCTGAACACCAGTCCCTGTCCAGGCCACAGCACTGGTCTGGTCCACAGCTCCAGTCCAGTACCCAATGCTAACTATATTTCCAGGCCCAGTCCAAGACATTGCAGCAGCTTGGTTATCAGCCACAGTCCAGGTTCCAGTAGCCTGGTCCACAACCCAGGAAACTCCAGTGGCCTGGACCGCAGGCCATGACCCATCGCTGACTTGACTCACAGCCCAGGGTCCTCCAATGGCCTGGTTTCCAGCGACAACCCATGAGCCTCCAGCAGCCTGGTTCTCAGCCCCAGCCCAGGCCCCTTCACTAGCCTGGGCTCCAGCCCAGAGCGTTCCACTGGCCTGGTCACCAGTTCCCACCCATGTCCCAAGAGCAACCTCATTCTCATTCCTAGTCCCATCACAAGCCACAGCCCAGGAACTGACCACACCAGCCTTATCATTTGCTCCACTCCAGGACCCAATACTAGCTTCGTTTTCATCAGTCCAGGACACAGTATTCTCCCAGTCTCCATCCATGGTCTGAAACCGAAATTTGATCCACCGCTCAGCAGCAATCCAGTCCTCAACACCAATCCCATTCCAGTAGTAATCGTGCATGTTAGGCTGAGTTCTTTCAAAAGTTTGCGCACCTGCCCCGCTAATGGTCTGGGAAGAAGATGCGACCTCCACCGCAGGCTTTCCATACATCTTATTTTCTGCCATAGCTTCGGCCTGAGAACTGGACATAGCTTTATCCCTTGCCCCTAACAAGGCTTCATTCTGGGAACTAACCGCAGTCTTGGGCTGAGCAGAGCCCCTTGGACCTGTCCTGGTCCCTGACTTAGGCACAGCACTATGATTGGACCTGACCTTATTCCTGGCACCAAGCAGGGCCTCATTCTGGGAACTGGCCACAGACTGGGACTGAGCAGAGCCTTTTACACCTGCCCCAGCCTCTGCCTTAGGCACAGCACTGGTATTGCCCCTGACCTTGTGTCTGGCACCAAGCAAAGTCTCAGCCTGGGAAGAGGCTACAGACTGAGTCTGGCCAGAGCCCACTGTACTTGCCCCAGCCTCTGCCTTACCTACAGCATTGGAATTGCCCTTGACCTTGTGCCTGGCACCAAGCAAGGCCTCAGCCTGGGAACTGGCCACAATCAGAGGCTGAATAGAGTCTGTCGTACCTGCCCCAGTCTCAGATTTACACGTAGCATTAGGATTTCCCTTGACCTTACTCTTGGCACCGGGTAAGGTCTCACCCTGGGAACTGGCCAGAGTTTTGGGATTTGCAGAGCCTGTTGTACCTGCCCCAGCCTCAGGTTTAGATACAGCACTGGAATTTCCCTTGCCCTTAGTTTTGGTACCAGTCAAGGCAATACCCTGGGAATTGGCCGCAGACTGGGGAGCAGTCCCCCCAGCCTCTGCCTTAGGCACAGCATTGGGATTGCTTTTAACTTTACTCTTGGTACCAGGTAAGGCCTCACTCTGGGAATTAGCTACAGTCTGGGACTGGGTAGAGCCCGCTGGGTCTGGCCCAGCCCCTGCTTTAGGCACAGCGTTACGATTACCCCTGACCTTATTCTTGGCACCAGGCATGGTTTCACCCTCAGAATTGGCCACACAGGACTGGGCCGAGCTTGTTGTAGGTGTCCCAGCCTCCACCTTAGGCACAGCATTGAGGTTACCTTTGATCTTACACTTGGTACCAGACAAAGCCTCATTCTGGCAATTGGCCACAGACTGAGACTGACCACCACAGGCCTTCTGGTCTGCCTTAGCCCCTGCTTTAGAATTAACATTAGAATCAACCCTGCCATCAACCTTGGAGTCAGACAATACCTCAGCTTGAGTACTAGTCCCAGCTTGAGGCTGTGCACAGGTTTTCGCATCTGTCCCTGTCATTGCCTTACACTTGGCTTTGGCTTTGCCCCTAGCCTTACTTCTAGTATTAGGTAAGGCTTCTCCCTGGCTCTGGGCCGTAGTCTGAGCTCCTTCCTTAGATACGGTATTAGCAGTGTCCTTAGTCTTCATTCTGCCATCAGGCAAGTCATCATCCTGGGCGTTGGCCACAAGTGAAGGTTGGGCACAGAACAATGTGTCTCCAACAGTCTCTGTCACAGCCATTACACTGGAATCGCTTCCGGTATCAGACAAGGTGTCAGCCTGCAAACCCGTCCTGATGTTTCCTCTGGCCCCTGCTTTAGACATGGCACTGGTGTTACCTCGAACTTTAACCTTACCATCAGGTAGCATCTCAGCCTGAGTACTGGTTACAGCTTGAGCCTGGGTAGCAGTCCTTATGTCAGCACCAGTCACTGCAGTAGATATGACATTGGCATTTCCCATTCCATCAGCTCCGGCAACAGACATTGCCTCAGCTTGTGTATCGGCCGTGGTTGGAGGTTGTGTTACATCACTTCTCATACCTGCTTCTGTCACTGTCTTACAAAGGACATTCATATTATCTCCAGCATCAACCCTTGCCTCAGGCGTGACTTTAGATTGAATGGTGGCAACAATATGAGGCTGTGCAAAAGCTTTCGTGTCTCCCCCAGACCCTGCCTGAGACATGATTTCAAGATTCTCCTTGTCCTCCACCTGAGCACCAAGCATGCCATCATCTTGGATCTTGACCAGAACCTGAGACTGTGCATACGACTCCACGTCCACTGCAGCCACTACCCTGGATATACCATTGGGATTTTCCTCAGCATCGACCGTAGTAGCAAACTTAGCCTCAGGCTCAGTCCTAACCACACTTACGGTCTCTTCCAGCGTTATCTTGGCTTCGGCCACGATTCCAGTCTCGTGCATGGTTCCAATCTTCACTACTTCCCTGGTCACTGCCAAAACCTCACTCTGTGTCACCGTCACTCTGTTAATCTCTGTCTGCTTTTCAGCCAATGTACGAGCTTCCACTTTGGTCTGGGTCACTGCTTCTTTCTTGACCTCTGCCCTGGCAGCCACTGCCCAAGCTTTACCTTTGGTCTGAGTTATGGCCTCTTTCTTGCCTACTCCCCCAGCCTCAACATCGGTTTGCGTCACTGCCTCTTTCATGCTCACCTCCTTGACTGTGGCCTTGGCCTCAGTCCAAGCCACTGCCTCTGTGGTGACCATTGTTCCTGCCACAGGAGTGTCGTCAGATTGAGTCTCTATCTCTTCCTCAAGCACTGCTGTAACCTGAGAGTTGGCACTGGGGCTGCCTAGGACAGTGACTTTGGTCTCTACTTCAGTCACAGGCCCACCTTCTGCTGCAGCTTCCGCTTCAGTTTTGTCCTTGGCTCTAGACTCAGTCTCTGCCCCAGCCATGGTGTCACTTGTGGCCAAGGTCTGGTTCTGCACCCCAACCACAGTCTCCATCTTGACTCCGGACCCATGTCTCCTCACACTCTGAGTTCTTCCCTTGGTTAGTCTGTAAATGTAGTAGCAGGTGCCAGCCCAGATCACCAGTCCTGCGGTCGCCCAGCCCACTTCCTGAACGCGGCCCATGTAATCACCCCTGCAGAAGGCACGAACAATGTATAGGAGGGCTCACTTGAGCTAGGAAAGGGTGGTATGTCTGGACGTTGGTCTTTAACCACTTAAAGGCAAGTACAGCTGCCACTGGAGGTAGACCTAGAAGCAGAGGAAGGAAATGAATTTAAATGTCTCTTCCAACTCTGCCATATTATATAGATAGATACATAGATCAACAGGAAAGGATAGAAATTATGTATATGATAAGAGAAGATGATCAGCAAATTTATCATCTCTTCCCAACCTCCCCAATGCCCAGCAGTTTTCCATATGCCAAATTTGTGGTGGTAAGGACGACAGGAAGGTTGATGATGAATGGAAGAGAAGCTCCCAGACCTAGATTCCTATGGGATCTTCTCTGGTCATCATTCCCACAGGTCCTCACTCTCATACTAACCTGTAATGATCCAAGGAAGTTCCTTCCTCTTTCCTTCTTTTGCTTGGTGTTACACCCTAAAGTAGATATTACAGATTCATGAGATCTCTGGACCTAGAGAAAGGAAGACACACACAGAAGTGGAGAGTTTGTTTTTGATAGGCTATGCATATCATTAAGAAACTACCTAGGTGCTCCTTCAGGTGTGGTCATATTATTTTCCATATACTATAAATAAGATGAGGGTTTGGGGTAGGCTGCAGTGACAGTGACAAAGACAGCTGGAAAAGAGAGAATAAGAAGTTCCTCCAGACTGTCCTTGAGTGAATGCTCACTTTGAGTGAATAGTGATGCACACTTAGAGATATACACAGGTGATCCCGCTTACCAGTATGTACTGATCAGGGCAATTTTCTCCTTGTTTCTTTTCTTTCAGTGGTCTCAAATTCTGAAGCAGACATGCAGGCAGATCTAGGAGCAAATAAACAAACATAAGATAGTGGAGACCATATCCTTGAGGAAACAGACAAGCACCCTAATACCTGACCCCATTTCTACCTTTTCAGGGCCCTGGTACAATTGAACAATGCCCCCCACTTGTGATCCCATCTCAAGCCTTCTCTGTCACAGTCGAGTGTACCCTTCCCCAAATAGTCTTACCACCTCCTTCAGTGTAATTACGGGGCAGAACGGCAGAATTGTGAAAGGCATCCACATGTAGAAGAGGCAGAAATGCCATCCACTGAAATGTTTTTCAAACCCCCTCACTTGCTCAGCCCCATCCTCTTTTTCCAACCCCAGATACTACACACCTTCATGCCAACATCTGTAGCTTCAGGACAGCCTCCCTCTCTTCCCCTTGCTTCTGGTAGCAAAAAGCCCTACTTCAAACCTAGGAAAAGACAGAGAAAATGGAGGCGGTGAATGGTGAGTGCTTCTGACATCCTCATATTGACCACAAAAGTCTCTCAGACCTGCCTTTCTGGATTTAGAGACCTAGACATAAACTAGGGCTTTTCTATCACTGAAATGGGTAGAAAACAGAAAACAGACACGGGAACAGTAAATGGGGGAAAGGGGAGAAAAATTATTTTAAAAACCACCTGTAGGATTAAAGGTCCTCCTCACCAAAGTCCGCCATTTCTGTCATCAAGGAGGATGGGCAGGCATGAATGCCTGGAAATTGGACAATGGAGGAAGAGACGGAGGCCCCCACCTCTCCTCCGATTCTACAATCAGAGACTATAACCTGCTTTCCTTGAAAAGCATCCGTAGGGGGTCTTCAGCACAATAAAGGAGGTATGGAAAGAGGGCATTTGCTTCTGTATCATCACCACCCCAAACAATAGCATTTCGTTGACACAATAATTTGCATGTTCTCAATATAATATGATCATCTGGCATACAAATAAAAGAATCTCTAGAAAAGTTTTTTTTTTTTTCATTTTAGGGTGTTTTTACCAAATAATTTATGTGAAAAGGCCACAGCTTGGTAAGGAAATCCAGGTCAGGTAAAATTCCCAGGCCAGCCCCACACTGTATCCCAGTCATACACACACACACCCACACACACACACACACACACACACACACACACACCCATATAGATCTATGGATATCTGGATATAAATTTATCGGTACCTTAGTGGTTGTCCCAGAATTCACACAGAGCTGCAATGGATCATGGGCAGTGCCTGTGGGCAAACTAACCTCCATAGATCCCATGCAGATTCCTTGTCTTCCCTGCCTCACCGCAACCAGGGCCACATCGAACTATTGCCCGAAAGGAGAGAGAAAAGGCGCTGAGTGCTACGACCGGCACCGAGGCTATAGATCTCACATCCCTTTTCCAGGATCCGCTAGTCAAATGTCCCTCCGATGCTTGGAGTCACCACCCCTACCCACTCCACCGTCCAGACACTAAGGCCCACCATTTTCTCTGCAAACGCCACGGTGGCGCGTCCCTGCCTCTGAATGGAGCCGCAAGCTGCCGGACGTGTGCGCTCCAGGACAGAGCTAGGGAGGATGGCGGGCTCAATCTGCATTTTCCCTCCAGGGATGCTTCCCCCCCCCCCCATCAGCTGTTCTGTCAAAAGCCCACGGTTCCCCTTCCCCCCTCCGCACAGATTTAGCCCGGGGCAGAGGGCCTGGGAAGAATCGAGGGGAAGGCTCCTTGGACTTAAACCCGAAGAAGCCCCCCATCCGTGTCCGCAGCGCCGCGGGGTAGCGAAGCTACTCCGGGCCGCCCTGTCCTCCTGTGCGCGCGGGCCCCGGGGCCCTTACCTGCTCCGCTCCGCCCGGGCCCGATGCCAGGCCGCCGTGCGAGAGCGACGGGGAGCGGCGAGCCAGACGCGAGTGACGAGACTGCACCCGAGGCTGCGTCGCTCTGCAGCTCCGGGTCACGTGAGCGCCGCGCGTCATCGCTAGCCCTCCTCCTCACCACCCCCCACCGGTCGGAAGGCAGTCAACAGGACCCCCTTGGCTCGCACAGGCGACCCCCCTCCTTGCAGCTGTGCGCCGAGCTCCAGCGCGCCCCGCCCTGTCACTCATCTCCCTGCTCTCCAATCTGAGCGCGCACAAGTGGCATCACCGTCTAGCGGTTGGAGTTTCCTGGTGTCTGGTTACTAGGGAGGGTCTGTACCCCCACCCACTCCCAAGCCTTAGCTATAGCCTTTTCTGCATCTTTGAGGAATCCTTTCTTCTCCCTTTGACAATGCCAATGCTTCCCACCGGCTCTCTCTAAACCACCTGCCTTCCCTTGGTCCGACTCCCAGGGCGAAACTGGCTAGAAAGAGGCATCAGCAAGAAAAATGGTGGAAAAAGAACCTCAAGTTTCTCTTCCTTGTACCTTTTTCTGTTAACATCATTTTTTTTCATTGTGGGAAAAGACAGTAAAAGGTAGTAAAGACATTTTTCATTCGACATAAAAAAAAAAACCCAGGCTGTGCAAAAAAACAAAAGACTCTATTTATTTACACAGTTTATGCCATTTAAAGAAATGTTTTCTAATTACTATGAACCATTTCGGAGCTTTCGAGACAGCTGTAATTACTGACATTTTAAGTACAAAATTTTCCTAAACAAAGCCGGCACATTTTTCAATGAAATCAACAAATTAGTCTTTGGAAAGGCATTCGGATTTTGAAACTTGGTGATTTCACAAAAATAACTTAAAACTTTGGAAGCGCAGATTGCACCTACCATCTGTTAGGTGTGGGAATACTTCGGAGATGACCCTGGGTGGTTTAATGTAAACCAACTCCCTAATGAACCCAGTGCACAAAAGAATAGTGACTTCACAAATTAACCAGTTTTCCATCCAAGCATGGGCATTATTTGGATTTTACCTCAACCTCACCACACCCATGAAAGGATCAAGTGTTGTCAAACGGTTGGGACAAAGGAGTCTTAACAAGTGGCCTTGCCATTCCATCGTGACACTGGGGAGGTCCCCCTGGCCGTGCCATTCATGTCCTGTCTGCAGCAGGGAGTGTTGGGAGACCGCAGTGGCAGTGGGGGAAGAGGGTCTGTGGATGACTGAGAACTGCTGCAACGCCGCTGACGTCAGTGTCATTTTCTCCTCACAGATGGCAGAACAAAGTACAGGATTGCCAGCGGTCCCCAGGAGGGCGCAGCTCCTGCCTTCCCTTCCCACTCCATTGTGCCACCCTCACAGCCCCCTCAGAGCCAGCCCAGCACTCAGTGAATGTCCAGGCACCCACCTGTCCACTGCTGGGAGTCACGTTCTAAATATAAACCCTGCAGGCAGCCTCTTGCTCAGAATGTTGAAACATGACACCCCCGGCAGAGGCCCTCCTTTGTGAGGGGTCCTGGTGCAGAAGAGGCCATTTCAGGAGGTGAGCCAGGGAGCCCATGTTGCATCAAAACCTTACTAATGGATTTTCTAAACTCCAAATTACTTTCTCTACCAAAGAAAAAGATTAATCGATTGCTCATATTAAAATTTTAAAATATTTTTTAGAAAACCCATAAGCCTTTGATGCCAATTGGCTAATTTGTAATTTAAGGATTCTCACAAATCATTAATAAAATATCCCAATAGGAAAAAAAATGTGTCAAAGACATGAACAGATTTGTTAACAGAGAAGAAATACAAATGACCCAGATGACAAAAAAAAAAAAAAATACAAGAAGACTGACCTTAAAAAATAATGCACATCGGGGCTGGAGAGATGGCTCAGGGGTCAAGACTGCCTCACAAGCAGAAGGACCTGAGTTCAGATCCCAGATCCCATGTAAAAACTCCACGCTGAAATGATGATGGCTTACACTTATGGCCCTGAGCAAAGCAAAAAGCAGGTAGAAGCAATTCAGGATGATTCCCAAAGTCACGCTTGGTCTTCCACAGGGACACACAGTACCCTCTGTTACACAAAAGTACATACACACACACACACACACACACACACACACGCATGCATGCACATGTGCATGCAAGCAAAAAACATGCACATCAAAACAGATGTGCCAGACTGTGTTTTAGTTTTGCCTTTGCCAACGTTTAAAAATTTGTCAGGAACACTGACCAATTATGGGAAAATTCAAATTCCCATACTGTTGAAAGCACATATTATGGGTCACTCAACCTTTTAATAAGGACAATTTAGTAAAATGTATTACATGAGAAATCTAATATACCAGAAATCTTTGACATTCTTTGACACGGCAATTCCATTCCATAGGTTAATCTATATGCTTACAGAGTTGTAGATATATAAATAAATCACCACAACTAGCTAGAATATTTCTTGCAGTGATAGTAAAGGTTAAAAACAAGTAAAAGCTGAAAGCCTGAGTTCAGTATCTAGAGCCCATGTAAAGGTGGAAGGAGAGAACTGACTCCACAAAGTTGTCCTCTTAGACACACACACAATATATATATATATATATATATATATATATAAAACGAAGCACAAAAAACAATGCAACATAAAATGGTCATCAATAAGGGCGAAACTAAGTAAACTGTTAGATTTTCAAATTATAGATTTTTTTTAAAAAAAGAGTGTGTGGTAGAAAAGGCTGAGGTAGTAAGAGGAGAAAATGACATAAATTCATTGTGTTCATGTGTAAAAGTGTCAAAGAGTAAATAAAAAAATTGTAAAATAAAGGAAGAAATATGTATCCCAAGAGAGGACAATTGGAGTTATTTTATTATTTACTACTCATTCGCTGTATTTACAAATAAATAACTTTTCTTTTGCTTTGTTTTGTTCTTTTGAAACAAGACTCTTCCTTTTTTATTAATTTTATTTTTCACCTAGTTATACAAGTTCAATGGGTAGGTACCCTTGCCCCCCTTCTTCTCCCTTCCCCTCTTCCCTTCTTTCCTCCTTTTATCCTCCCATCCCACTCTCTCTCTTCTACATCTCCCTTTCTCCCTCCTCTTTTTCCTCCCTCCCTCCCCTCTTGATGTTTCCTGCCTGCTCCCTCCCACTTTCCAGAATTTCGGCTTATGTGGGCCCTGAAGTTCCTTCTGAGTGGCCTACTCTAGTGCGGGTTCAGGATTCTGTGCCATACCTTGCGGCCCCTTCTTGGGCTGCCCACTAATGTAGGAAGCCCATTATATCTGTCTAACCCCTTGCCTCTAAGGATCCTACTGCCTGAAGCTTTCTTCCCCGAGATCTGCACTAGTCTATGGAGGCTCGTTGATGCTTCTTCTTTTTTTTTTTTTTTTTTCAATCTCACCTTTTACGTTGATCTGGAATTCACTATATAGTTTACATTGGTCTCAAACTTGTGGTGATCCTAGTGCCTTGGTCTCTCAGATGCTGGGATTACAGGCGTACACTACCAGGGCCAACTTCGGTTTTTATTTTTTGAGACAGAGTCTACCTGTATAGCTCAGACTGACCTCAAATTTGTGATCCTGTGTCTCAACCTCCTGAGCGCTGTAATTACAAGTATGTGGTACAATAGCTTTCTCAACTCACATATTACCGAGAATATGTTATCTTCACCATTGCTTCATATGCTAATTGACCATTTGCACCACTTTTCTGAGAATGTTGTTCATATCCCTTAAGTATTTTTCCGTTAAACTGTTTTTTTATTTATACATCTTTGCATATTAGTTATTTTTCTGTTATATGGTTTGTACATAAATTCTCACAGTCTTTCACTAGCACCCAGAATTCTGTTTTCTGCTTCATTAGTTCTGTTGATAAGACTCTCTGTGGCCTTCTGGGTTGAAGATAACTTGTCTTGTAGCTCAGTTTTAAACTCTGCTTGAGTCTGTTTTAACTGCTCTATGCCAGTTTTGGTTTCTTGCACTGTTTTTCTCAACTCCTCCAAATGTCTGTTGTGTTCCTCTTCAAAGCGATTGATTCGATTATGTAATTCCTCCCGGATTTCCTCTTTCATAGTATTGAACATGGTAATCATCATATTTTGAAAGTCGTTATCCTGGGTGAGGCTTTCTTGGCCTTTTTCCACGTGGTCGTTCTGGTTGGAATCTAACATTATGGGATTAATTTCTTCAGTGGGAAATTTGTTTGAGTGTTGCTTCTCATGGATTTGCACTTTGACTTTGGCATTGTCGTTTTAACTCTTAAGATCTCTCAATTTCACTAAACTGAATTATTTGGCCTGGGGTCCTGGTGGGCGGACGGGGGCGGAGACTTACCTAGGTCGCGGGGTGAGGCCTGGCTGGACAGTGAGTGTCCTGACCGGCAGAGCGGGGTGGGGTAAAGGGAGGATGGGGGCGTTGGGGTGGAGCTATTTAACCCGAGGGCAGCTGGGATGGGGCCCGGGCGCAGGGGGCGGTCCTCCTCGTCCCTCGGCCCGCACGCAGCTCCGGCTGGATGGTGGGAGTCGGAGCCGGGTCCCTTTTGGCTGACCTGGGGGTCCTGGTGGGCGGTGCGCGGGCGGAGACCCGGCTTGACCGTGCGCCCCCCCCCCACCGGCGGAGCGGGGTGAAAGGGCCTACTTCTTTTTTTTTAATTCAGCTCAATTTGTCCATCCATTAATTACTCCTTTGATTCCACATAGACATAATTTATTCATTACTATTGCTACATAGTGTTTTAGTAAATAAGAATATGGGTATCTCTAAAAAAAAAAAAAATCCCCCAGGCTAGAGAAATGGCTCAGGGGTTAAGACTCTGTGTTGCAGTTTGCCTGCATGGTTGCTGATAAATGACCATCAGATGGCTTAAGGGAACAAGGAGTTTATTTTCTTACTGATAGTCTGATTACAGTCTACAGTCCAGCTTGATAGGAGAGCATGCACCAACACCAGGGCTGAGTGAACTGGCCACACCATCTCTACATAATGGCTGAGAGAGGGACAATCCTTACTTGCCAGACCAGCATGTCTAGCCAGGTATACACAAGGATGCGAACTCTGTCAACCAGATGTCTGTATTTAATTCCAGAGCCTAGTCCCACCCACCATGGGCTGTGCCTTCCCCATCAGCTAGACAATCTCCTACAGGTTTACTCTAACTCAACCACTGATTCTCTACAAATATGCCCAGAGCTCAAATCCTCAACTGTCAAGTTGACACCTGTGCCTAACTATGACACTCTTACCTCACAAGCATAAGGCCCTGAGTTCAGATCCCAGGTCCCATATAAAAATGCCAGGCAGAAAAGGCTGTGGCCTGAGCATCTGACCCTGTTGGGTGGATCCTGGGAAATACCAGAGCGAAGTAAGAAGGAGGTAGACGCAATTCAGGATGATTTCTGATGATTTCCCTTGGTCCGCCATAGGGACACACAGTGCTCTCTGATACAGACACACACACACACACACACACACACACACACACACACACACAGACACATATCCCCCAATGTTGGTAAGAAAGATAATAAAAGAAAATAAGTGAAAATATAAATCCTCAAAAAGCATAATTCATCATGTTAACATAAACTACACATACTCAGGTCTCCACTCTAAAAAACAGAATGCACCAGAGGGTAGATAAAAGTGAAAAGCTAAAAAAAAGTGATTGCACAAAGGATGTAAAGCAAGTCTCAAAAAATTGCAGAAGTTGAAATATAATAAATTATATTTTCTGATGATTGTGAAATTAAACAATAAATTGGAAATCACCATATTTCAACATTAAGCAGTATATTTTTAAATCATGTATTCAAAGAAGAATAAAATGTGCATCTGAAAATATTTTGAGCTGAATGGTAATAAAGTTATGACATATGAAAATTGGTTGTGCTCCAGAACCTGATAGTAAGACTCTACTGTTGAAGACAACATACACAATGATCATGAAAAAAAAAAAAGTTAGGATAGATATGGAAGCATTCCTCTTGTTGGTTAGCCCCATAGTACCTGAAGGTATGACATAGGCTGCCAGAGAAGATAATTAGAGACCTCACTGAGCCATGAATGGTGCAAATTGAAATTACGGCAACTCTGGCAAGAGGAGTCTAGTGGTTCAATAGTGGTACGTAAGGTATAGGAGTAACCCATTGCTTTTCAATTGGCACCAAGGCCTGTTTTGTAGTAGGGAACACATGCCTGGTACTATAAACCAAGTCAAAAACCTGTGGAAGGGGAGACGAAAGGTTCTAGGTGGGAACGAATCCTGCAAAATAAGCAGGATTCACATTTATTGTTCATAATTTCTTCAGGAATAATTTATTGTTAGTGTTACTAAACCACTATCTAAACATTTATCTTTATACCTTTAGATCACAGAAGCACTCAACACTCAACCAAAAAATATCTTTTAGCAATGGAAGATGCATAATGCTGAGTGACACACGCAACTGGCAAAATGCAAAGTAATAGAGGCTATAGACAGCTCCACCATAACAGGACATCTAAATCACGCCCCATCCCAAGACTCAGGGACCCTTATAGAAGAAGAGGCTGTAAGAATGTAAAATCTTGAGAGTAAAGGTACTACCAGACAGTATCCTCTGTTCATGCATGACAGGGATGCGGTGTGAAGAGCTCAATGCAGTGATATCTACTTCCCCTAGACTTTTATGATAGCTGGCCTATCAATATTTCACCATGGAAGAGTGAGAATCCCAGGAGATAAGGTACCACCCTGAGAGGTTGTAAGACACTGCTTGGGGCTGGTACCAGAAAGAGAGGGGGAGCTTCTTTACTGTCAGTTTGCCCACTGGTGGGGATCTGTGCCCCAGAGGGTGCATGGCTACTTGTGAGTACAGGCATCCCAGATGGGGCCCAGTGGATCACACATGCTGGGGAACATGGGAACTGGAGAGAGGCCGGCTGGAAAGGAGAAAGTGTGGGTGTTGCAGTCTGCCTGCATAGTTGCTGATAAATGACCATCACACAGCTTAAGGGAACAAGGAGTTTACTTTCTTACGATAGTCCGGTTACAGTTCATAGTCCAGCTTGATGGGAGAACACACACCAACACCAGGGCCGAGGGAACTGGCCACCATAACGGCTGAGAGATGGACAATCCTTACTTGCCAGACCAGCATGTCTGGCCAAGTGAACAGAAGGATGCCCACTCTCTCAACCAGCTCTCTGTGATTTATCCAGGGCCTAATCCCACCCACCATGGGCTGGGTCTTCCCCAGCAGCCAGACAATCTCCTTCAGGTTTGCTCTGGGCTTAACTCAACCATCAACTCTCTACACCTGTGCCCAGAGCTCAAACCCTCAAGAGTCAGGTTGACACCTGTGTTTAACTATGACATTCCACCCCTTGTCAACTTGACACAAAAACAATAGCACTTTTAAACTGTAACCTTTCCTTGTCCCCACAGATGTTAAAATATAAATACATTCCCTGGACAAATTTAAAATGTTCTCATTAAAACTTCAGTTCCAATATTTTAAAAGTTTAAAGCAGATAAAACATTAAAACAGAAGGATCTTAAAACAATAAGAAAACATTTAAAAGATCAAAGTCCAGCAAATCACCGCATCCTGTACTTCAATGTCCATCTTCTGCTGCTCATCATGTAGTCAAGGCGGCTCAAAGATTCTAGGCATTCCCAGTTCCTGTTTGCAGCTCGAAGTTGTAAGAGCAGAGTTCCTCTGAACCAGGCTGAATCTCCACTCGCAGTAGTCCTCAGCAGCAGTCCCACAGTTCTGGCATCTCAAACACAACTCTGGGTTCTCCTCTGCAGCTTTAAGCTTCACCATCTCTTGCAGGAACTCTACGCCTGCCACTTGGTGCCAAGCTTCTGCTGCTCTCCATGAACCCTTCAGTAGTACATGAAAACCACTATCACCTGAGGGACGCTGCCTGATTCCAAAGCGAGGTTGAAACACAGCTTAGTCCACTGGAGCCACAGCTGCACCAACTTCAACGCACTGACGCTGGAAAAGCCTCTCTTCTAGGCAACCAAACTTGCAAAGGGCAAGAAACAATTTTAACTTGGGCTTTCGGCCCCTGAAGGAATCTGAGCTTCCAAACCATGAACTTGCCATACGGTGGTTTCCACGTCCTCCACCGTCTCAGTGCAAGTCACTAGGTTTTCCTTCACTGATACTCATTTGTCCAACAGCAGCAGATATTCTGCTGCCTGCCCTTTGCACATCCAAACCTTCAAGGTTGCCAACACAGCTCTCCTCTGTCAAGCAAACCAGTCCATCGTCTCTCAATTCAACTTTACCAAAGTCCTTGTTCCCCTCCTCAGAAACTGGGCCCAAACAATGTCTCTCAGCAATTGGCCCACTAAACTCTGAAGAACGGTATTTGTAAATCCACAAAGTGAAAATTCTCAAGCATTTTCAACTTTGTCCAGCGAAACCGTTCAAAAGATACAAAATCCACATAGTCAGATTTATCAGCAACACCCCACTTCCTGGGTACCAAATTCTGTTGCAGTCTGCCTGCATAGTTGCTGATAAATGACCATCACACAGCTTAAGGGAACAAGGAGTTTACTTTCTTACGATAGTCCGGTTACAGTTCATAGTCCAGCTTGATGGGAGAACACACACCAACACCAGGGCCGAGGGAACTGGCCACCATAACAGCTGAGAGATGGACAATCCTTACTTGCCAGACCAGCATGTCTGGCCAAGTGAACAGAAGGATGCCCACTCTCTCAACCAGCTCTCTGTGATTTATCCAGGGCCTAATCCCACCCACCATGGGCTGGGTCTTCCCCAGCAGCCAGACAATCTCCTTCAGGTTTGCTCTGGGCTTAACTCAACCATCAACTCTCTACACCTGTGCCCAGAGCTCAAACCCTCAAGAGTCAAGTTGACACCTGTGTTTAACTATGACAGTGGGGTAGGATGGGGATGGTGGTAGGAAATGAAGACATATAAATTCATTACACTTGTATATAAAAGTTTGAAAGAATGAAATAAAACAGATAGCAGGAATAAACCCAATTATATTAAAACCACAATTCAAACTTGTAAAAGAGACTGACTCAAATTGTATTAAAGAATAAAATAAAAAATTCACTTCTACATTGTATTAAATAGGGAGGTGGAAAAAGATAAACTAGGGGAAAACTAATGAAAATTAAGCAGAGGTCACTTAATTAGTATAAGATATATTAGAGATAAGAATTTCAGATGGAAAGGACTGAAAGGAAAAAAGGCATACATAATATTAAATATGATTATATTACACATAAAATGTAATATGCAACCTTTTATGAAATTAATAGTATATTTAAAAACATTCCTTGTTATCTATGGACTGGTTTTTGGATCACTGTGCAGATAACCAAATCTTCAGATGCTCTAGTTCCTCATATAATGTGTCACCTTATTTGTGTCTAATTATACAAATCAACCTGTTTACTGTAAATATTTAGATTACTTAAGAGTACCTAATGCAATGTAAATGCTACGTGAATGGTAATTAGACTGTGTTGTTCAGAGAACAGTGGCAAGAAAAAGTCTATATATGTTGAGTTTTTTCTCAACTATTTTCTGGCTGAACTAAATTGAATCTATGAATGTGGAACCCATGGATACGGTGTAATATCCCTAAGTATAGAAAAAGTGTTTCCTTCATCTTTTTAAAAGGTTTAGCATAGCTCTTTTAGTAATCCACAAGTTAGCAAATATATGGAGAATTTAGTTAACATTTCTAATATAAATAACTTTGTATGCAGCAGAAAATACTTTGTTCAAATGGTTTTGGTTTACAAATTTTGCCTATGTATAATGAGAGCATGTTCATTCTATAGTTAAATGCTACCAACTTCCAAAAAAAAAGCAAAATAAGCAGGATTCACATTTATTGTTCATAATTTCTTCAGGAATAATTTATTGTTTGCCTACTAGGTTTCAGGCCCTGCTTTAAATACTGAAGGTGTGATGTTTCCAATGTGCTAGAAACTTAGAATAAGGATCATATGATTCATAAATAAACAAATGATATATCTTGCCATGGAAATAAAACTAACATTGGCATTGGCTTTTATTTTCAATGTGTTAGTATATATGAAGGAGGCACTGGTCCCTCTAAAACAAATACTTTCAAACAGGTTATCGCATTAGGAGAGACTTTTTTTCTGACAGTGTCACATTGTGTATTCAGGCTAGCTTTGAACTCTTTATGCAACCTGGGTGGGCTTCCAACTTGAGATCCTTCTGTCTTTAACTACTGAGCGCTGGAGTTATAAGCATGCATCATAATATCTATCCAGTTGCATGAGTAAGTAAAGCTTTGAGGAGACAGTAGCACAAAATGATGAAATAAAATTACAAAATCGTATAAAATGTTCCACTCAATAAAAATGACAAGGGAAGTAAAAATTATCACTTAGTGTTAAATGGAGATGAGAATAAAAATGTGCACAGCAAATGTTAAGACCGGTGGGATGAGGTTAGGGTTATTAAAAATCATTCCTATTCTCATATATGTATTTGAAAAGAACATTTAAGATAAATGACAATAGTAAACACTTAAGAATATAGAGGAAAAACAATAACATCTGTCCCAAGAAAACAGAAAGAATGAAAGAATAAAGCTAAGATGAAAAGGAAACAGGAAAAGGGCTAATGAGTAAGGATCCTGCTCCCAAGGTCTGTGAAATGTGTTGGATTCCCTGAAACTCCCATGATGGAAGGGAAGATCCGATCTCTGTGTATGACTGCATTCTCTTTCTCTCTCTCTCTCTCTCTCTCTCTCTCTCTCTCTCTCTCTCTCTCTCTCTCTCTCTCTCTCTTTCTCTCAACAACAACAATAACAACGGGAAAGAAACAAAATAAATATAGTACCACTGGCTGCCCTGGACTGAATCTATTTGAGAAGTTTTGGCAACTCTGATCAAGAAAAAAAAAAAAAAGACAATATACATTAGAAATTACAGTTACAAGTGTGGATGACAGTTACCATGTTCAGACCTCTCTTTAGGAAAGTTTTTCCAATTTGTAAGTGTCTCTGGTGAGGGGACAGAGACACAGCAGCACAGTATCACCCTCAGCAGCCTGAGGATCTCCCTCTAGATTCAAGGATTGAATTGAATTGATTGAATGAATCATAACACATTGCCTTAGCATTAGTCATTTATACCATTTTGATAGTTTTCGAGTTATAAAATCTTCCATTTCTGTCTTTTGATAAGTGAGATTACAAGGTGGTTCTGGAAATGCTCTGATGGAATTTCAATCTCATAAGATAAAATGAGGAGCCACTAAGGTTGCACCAGGTTGCCCCTTTCCCTGTAATTGGAGTTTCTGAGGGAATTTCTAGGAAATTGCAGGTTTACATTGTTTCTCTGCAGGAGAGAGGCTTCACCCAGGTTTCAGGAAGAGGGGCTTCTCTCCCTTCTCATGTCCTTGTAATTTCCCTGCCTTTTTGTCATGCCTCGTAAGGAGTCAAAGCTTTTCCTATTATATAAACTACAGACCCTAGAAAATATTTCAATTGATTTTTCAGGCAATATTGATTTGATTTCAATACCTAAATGGTGACAGTAGAATACACAGAAGAAAGAAAAGTACAAGCTAATTTTATCAATGAATATTTGCAAAATCGTGAAAACAAGTATTAGCAAATTGAATTCCAGCCATATAGTAAACAATCATTGATTGCCATATGAGATTTGTAGAAATCATTCAAGTGTGGTCAAATTTTTGTATATTTGTAATGTAATTAATTATAATGCACATTATTGAAATTATTAAAAATAAGACCATTCCAATATGTACTACTACATCATTTTGTAAAATTAAGCAGCCATTTTTGATGAGTCTGTTAGCACGACAGGAATGAAGGAAATTTCCTTAACTTGGTGAAGGATTCATGTAGGAGAGGTACAGAAACATAATTAGTGATGAACCATTCAAAGCAAATTCCCATTATGATTGGAGTTACATTTGTTATTTGTTATTTATGTGTAATCACCTTTACTATTCAATATTATTCTAAAGTTTTGTTCCATACAATAAATCAAAAAGAAGAAATGACCATATAAAATATTTGAAAGGTTGGGCCTGTGTCGTAGTTAGGCACAGGTGTCAACTTGAATATTGAGGGTTTGAGCTCTGGGCACATTTGTAGAGAATTAGTGGTTGGGTTAGGCCCAGAGCAAACCTGCAGGAGATTGTTTAGCTGATGGGGAAGACCCAGCCTATGGTGGATGGGATTAGGCCCTGAACAGATGAATAAAGCACTAAGAGTCAGTTGAGGAAGTTGGCATCCTTCTGTTCACTTGGCCAGATGTGCTGGTCTGGCAAGTAAGGATTGTCCATCTCTCAGCTATTATGTGGTGATGGTGTGGCCAGTTCCCTCGGCCCTGGTGTTAGTGCGTGCTCTCCCATCAAGCTGGACTAAGAACTGCAACCAGTAATCATAAAAGAAAATAAACCCCTTGTTCCCTTATGCCATTTGGTGTCATTTATCAGCACCCATGCAGGCTGACTGCAACAGCCCGATACCCAGTATTGCAAATAATAAAATAAAATAAAACAATATGAAAAGGGAAGAACACTAAAGTGTCTTTGTTCAACAATGTAATGTCTCTCTGGAAAATTAGAGTCAACTGAAAAAGCTTTTTATTTTGGTACTGTAAGACAGGATCTCATAGTAGTCCATGTTGGCCTCATACTCACTATACATCCGAGGGAAACCTTGAATTTCTGATCTTCTTGTCTCTACCTCCCACGTGTTGAGATTACAGGCATACTCTGTCACAAATTTAGGGTGGCTTGATACAAGATCAGCATTTAAATCATGTGGTTTAGACCAGTAATTAACAACTCAAGTATTCGTGAAAAGGTGATTCTGGATTAGAATAGTGGAAAGATACCGCCTCAGAGAGTCTAACCTGTTTAATGAAGTGCGGGGGGAAATAAGCATGCATCCATAGCAGCAACACACAAACAAGAGAAAACACCCAGAAGTGGTAGAGTGGAGACCAGCAGCAGCAAGGAAACATGGAAGGGACCATATTCTAATGACCTGATCTTCAAAAAGCCTCACCCAAGTAAAGACAACAAAAGGATTCAGGGTGCAGATTCTTTTACCTTGCTCTTAGCTCTCAGTTTTGTATTAGACTCAACAGAAAAAAATGCAAATAATCTAAACAGGAAGGAAAATACCTCAAAGAATAGATAAAAATTCCCAGCAAGTACCCTAAACTGTAGAAAAAATTAAGATAAATGTGGACTTAAGTGAGGATGAGCTGGTAAAACAGCAGAATTAGATGAAAAGGAAGATTGCAAGTTAACGAACCAAGGATGAAACACTATAATAGAAATAGTAGATTTCCCAGCACAGCTGAAATAAAGAAAAAGTGCTTTATAACTAATAAATTATAAGTTGCATAAAATGCAAAAAAGGTGACTAAATTCAGTTATGGGCAGAGAGAAGGTTTGAGATAATCACATTGACTGGGTATGAAAAGACAAAATAA
Organism: Typhlomys cinereus; assembly: GCA_023101885.1. NCBI lineage: Eukaryota > Metazoa > Chordata > Mammalia > Rodentia > Platacanthomyidae > Typhlomys > Typhlomys cinereus. The sequence continues at coordinate 148,333 of JALPQD010000221.1, read as the reverse complement.
ATGAAAAACATCTCTCTTTATATCATATACATATATGCTCATGTACTCAAGTGCATGCAGTCAACTATCATAGCCACAGAAATTAGTTCCAGGACCCCCCCAATATACTCAGATCTGTGGATGCTTGAACCATATATATATATATATATATATATATATATATATATAAAGAGAGAGAGAGAGAGAGAGAGAGAGAGAAAGGTTTAGCGTTTTCATAAGACTTATGAACGTCATCCAGATTTACTTATTTATTGCATCTCTTCATCAATCACAATGAATTCTTTCATGGATTCTTATTTTATGTAATGTAATTTCATTATTGGAATTATTGTCACACTCAAGTTGCTCTAGGTTTTATAATCTCATCTACATTAAATTACCTCTAATTATCTATAATACAAAATGTAATTCCATAAAACTAGTTGTTGTACTGTATTGTTTGACAATGATGACAAGAAAAATGTTCATAGGTGTCCTGTATGGATGCCATTTTTTAAATTAGTATTTTTTATCCAAAGTTAGTTGAATTCACCGATGTGATTCCCATGCATATGGAGACTCACTCCAGATCTACATGGTTAAGAAAGAATGAATGGTTTGGCCTACAGAGCACACATCATGTTCAAGAAGTTTTAATCCCATTTTCAAGTTGAGTTGTTGCTATGCATTCTTAAGAGTCCAAGTAAAAGCCACACTTCACAACATTAACAAAAGTATGAGCTATCCAGGAGCTTAGCTAAAATCTATATGATGAAAACCATACAATTTCCCTGGTGGATGCAATAGAGGGTGTGAATGAATTGCAGGCAAACATTCTAGTGCTAAGATACATCTCCAGCCCCACAAGTAAATTTTAGAAATCTTTCATGACATTGGATGAAAATAATTTCTTACTAAGATTTCAATTATTCCAGAACCAAGTCAACCCAAAATTTCAATGAAATCAGAAAGAAAGTCCAATTATACTTTTTAAAAATGAAACCACTTTTTGGGCTTGCAAGATGCCTCAGCATGAAAAGGGACCTGCACACAAACTTGGAGACCTGAGTTTGATTTATGGAACGCAGATGTTGAAGGAGAAAACCAACTTCTAAGAGTTGTTCTCTTTCCCCATGTGTGTTGTGTTATGCATGTATGTGCCTATTTTTCTCTTTTGTCTGAGTCAAATTTCTATTAGGTAAACAAAACTGAGATTCAGTTTAGTTGAAATGACTAGGATTTGAGAAGCTGTTTTCTCATTTGAAAATTAGTATTACTATATACAAAACATACAGAAGGTATTCAACATAGAACCAGACCTTGGCTGAGATTCAGACTACAGCAAAAGCTACTATTTCTAGACATAAGAAAAAAAAGTATTAAAAAAAAACACACGCAAAGAAACCTTATGCTACTGAGTATGAGTAGTTCGTAGCATTTTAAGAGGAGATACAAAGAATGGTATAAAAATTTAAAAGAATGCAAAATAGTATTTGGTTTTTAACCCTTAAAGCATTTATCATGGGGAAAGGGAGAATGCAGATTCTTAGAAATTAGCCAAAGTTAAAATGATATTAGGGAATCTCTGCTATGTTTCAACAATAGTTCCTTTCCAGCTCATGGCACAATGTCCTTTACAAGTTCTTTTAAAAATTCTTTTAGTATTCATGCATGAATTTATGATATTTTCACCCTTTAGTCCATAGTACCACCCCCTCGTTGTTTTCCCTTACAACCCTTTATCTCCCCTGCTAGACTCACTCTTATTTTCAAGTCTTTTCACTTGTGTGGTCCACTGTGCTTCACCTAGTTTGCTTTGATGGCATAGATCAGTGAGTATACTACTGAGGGAAGCATCTTCCTTTTCTTCTCTATCAGCATCGGTCCTCAACAGTCTCTCAAAGTGGTGTAGAACTTCTTTAGATCTTTCCCCTTTCATGGGAAGATAGGACCATTCCCATGCATTTCTTGTGAAAGTATGCATACTTACCATGAAATATGAATATCACAGCCCTGTCATATCCAGGAGGCAATGTCTGGCCCATCACCGTCTCACTTCAAGTTCTTGCAATCCTACTGTTCCCTCTTCCAGGATGTTCTCTGAGCCTTGGGGGTGGGGGTGGGCATGGCTTAGATATCCTGTTTAGGGCTCTTTCTCCTTCTTCTTCTCTCCTCTCTCAAATAAAAAAAAAATATATTATATATATGAACAAGACCTTTCTTTGCTATTGCATTGTTTGAGCTTGCTATAAATTCTTTTTTAATACATTTTTTTATTATTTCAGCTCATACAAACTTAATAGGTACACCAGTTCCCTGCCTCCCTCCTCCTCCCCCCCCAACCCCTGCTCCCCCTCCCCTCACCTCTCCCGCCCCGTCCCCCCGTGCCTCCCACCCCAATTCCCAGAGTCCTTCCTTTTTTTTTTTTTTGAGGAAATGAAGACTTAGAAGGATTTTTTTTATATAATACATTTTTTATTATTTCAGCTCATACAAACTTAATAGGTACACCAGTTCCCTCCCTCCCTCTTCCTCCCCCTGAAACCCCTGCTTCCCCTCCCCTCACTCCTACCTTCCCATCCCCCAGTGCCTCCCGCCCCCATTCCCAGAGAGTCCTTTATTGTGCATGCCTGACTCTCCTCTGGGCCCTCCTCTCCGATGACGTACAAGGACCCAGTGGCATTTCCCTGAACCCTCTCCTGTGTTCCCCTTAAGCATAGGAACACTACTGTGGCTGTCAATCCCTTGCCTCCAAGGATCTTGGTGCCTTTAGCAGATGCTAGACATTGTGAGGTCAATAGTGCGTTGGACATTGCGCCGGGCATGCAAAGTCCAATTATGATTGCTTCGGCCCTAACTTGTGTGGAGTATCTTACAAATCATTGCTCCTTGGTTCTTTGAAAAATCAACAAGATTGATACACCCCTAGCTAAACTAACCAAAAGCAAGAGAGAGAAAAACCAAATTAACAAAATTAGAAATGAACATGGAGTTATCACTACTGATACCCAAGAAATCCAGAGAATTATAACATCATATTTCAAAAACTTATAATCTGTGAAGTTTGACAACACAAAAGAGATGGAAGAATTTCTAAGTAAACACAACTTACCTAAATTGAATCAGAAAGTTGTGAATTATTTAAATAGTCCTATAACATATAAGGAAATTGAGGAAGTAATCTCGCATCTTCCCACCAAAAAATGTCCTGGACCAGATGGATTCAGCACAGAGTTCTACCAGACATTTAAGGAGTTAATAACACCAATACTCCTTAAACTGTTCCATCAAATAGCAAAGGAAGGAACACTACCAAATTCCTTCTATGAAGCTAATATCGTTTTTAATCCCAAAACCTAATAAAGATTCACTTAAAAAAGAAAACTATAGGCCGATCTCCCTGATGAATACAGACGCAAAGATTCTCAACAAAGTCTTAGCAAATCGGATTCAAAAACATATCAAAAAGATCATTCACAGGGACCAAGTAGGCTTCATCCCCGGCACGCAAGGTTGGTTCAACATACGCAAATCAATAAATGTAATTCATCATGTCAACCAGTCCAAAGTCCAAGACCACATGATACTCTCGATAGATGCAGAAAAAGCTTTTGACAAGATCCAACAGCCTTTTATGATCAAAACGCTACAGACAGTGGGAATGGAAGGAACCTTAATAAATATAATAAAAGCTATATACAACAAGCCAACAGCAAGGATTATGCTCAATGGGGAACAATTGGAATCATTCCCACTTCGATCAGGAGCTAGACAAGGCTGTCCACTCTCACCACTTCTATTCAATATTGTACTTGAAGTCTTAGCTGAAGCCATAAGACAAGAAAGGGACATAAGAGGGATTCAAATCGGCAAGGAAGAAGTCAAGCTATCCCTATTTGCAGATGACATGATCTTATACCTGAGTGATCCCAAAAACTCCACCAGGAAGCTTCTGGAACTAATTGAGAAGTTCAGCAGGGTGGCAGGATACAAAATAAATGTGCAAAAATCAGAGGCCTTCCTATATGCCCAGAATGAAAGAAGTGAAAAAGCCTTGAGAGAAACAATACCATTTACTATAGCCCCTAAAAAAATGAAATACCTTGGTATAAACCTAACTAAGGAGGTAAAAGACCTTTACAATGAAAACTTTAAAACCCTAAAGAAAGAAATAGCAGAAGACACCAGAAGGTGGAAAGACCACCCTTGTTCCTGGATTGGCAGAATCAACATCGTAAAATGACCATCCTACCAAAGGCAATATACAGATTCAATGCTATACCAATCAAAATCCCAAAGCAATTCTTCAAAGAAGTTGACCAAACAATCTCAAAGTTCATATGGAGGCACAAAAGACCCAGGATAGCAAAAACAATCCTGAGTAACAAAAACACAGCTGGAGGTATTACCATACCAAACCTAAGTCTATACTACAAATCCACAGTTATAAAGACAGCCTGGTACTGGCTCCAAAATAGACACACAGATCAATGGATAAGGATTGAAGACCCAGATATAAGCCCACAAAGTTACAGCCATTTGGTCTTTGACAAAGGGGCCCAAAGAATCCAATGGGAAAAGAACAGCATCTTCAACAAATGGTGCTGGCAAAACTGGATCTCCACATGCAGAAGATTAAAGCTGGACCCGTACTTGTCACCATGTACAAGACTTAATTCCAAATGGATCAAGGACCTTGATATCAGGCCAGAGACTATAAAAACCATAGTTGAAAGGATAGGGAACTCCCTCGAGCTGATTGGGCTAGGCCAACAGTTCCTAAACAGACATCCAATGGCACAGTCACTGCTACCAACTCTCAACAGTTGGGATCTTGTGAAATTAAAGAGCTTCTGTTCAGATAAAGAGATTGTAACGCGAGCTCAAAGGCAACCCACAGAATGGGAGAAAATCTTCACTAACCACACATCTGATAGAACTCTGCTATCCAGAGTGCACAAAGAACTTAGAAAACTAAACACCAAGGAAACCAATGGCCCAATTAAAAAATTGGCCCTGGAACTTAAAAGAAACTTTACCAGGAATGAAATTAAAATGTCTAACAAATATCTGAAAAAATGCTCCACTTCCTTAGCCATCAGGGAAATGCAAATCAAAACTTCCCTGAGATATCATCTCACCCCGGTCAGGATGGCAAAAATCCACAATATAAACAACAACAAATGTTGGAGAGGATGTGGAGAGAGGGGAACTCTCCTACATTGCTGGTGGGAATGCAGGCTCATACGGCCACTCTGGAGAGCCGTCTGGAGATTCTTAAAGAAATTAAAGATTGAAATGCCATATGACCGTGCTATTCCGCTTTTGGGTATAACCCCCCATACAGCAGAGGTTCACCTCGATAGCACAAGCACGACCATGTTCATAGCAGCACTGTTTACAATAGCAAAGTCATGGAATCAGCCCAAATGTCCAACAGTTGACGAGTGGATAAGGAAACCGTGGTACATCTATACAATGGAGTACTACTCAGCCATCAAAAATGATGAATTACTGGAATTTGCCGGGAAATGGATGTCATTAGAAACAATTATATTAAGCGAAGTATCCCAGATCCAGAAAATTAAGCACCATATGTACTCCCTAATAGGTGGCTCCTAGTACCAAACCCACCCAGCCCACCTAGAGACACTAATTCCAAGGATTATGGACAGGAGGGATGCGGTAGGAGGGCCACACCAGAAACAAGGAGAGAAGGGACCATGTCACAGCAGGGAAAATAGGCCTCCACCAAGGACCCAAATAAGTAATGAGACATCTGATTAAGTTCACAGACTTTTGTTCCTGATCATTTACTACTGAGGGGGTATGATCTCACCAGAAGAGGAAGGCATATAGTCTGGCAGATAAAAAGTAACCATTTTGCAAATGGGTGATAGACCCCTCCCTTAGTATGGTTTCCCACTTTTATTACATCTACCTTTGAATGTGCTTTTATCACAAGACTCTAACAGCTTTTTGTCTCTGGCCAGGGGGTAACATACAATGCCCACCAGGATGGAGTGAAGAGCATTGCAGGAGCAGCAAAACTGCAAAAGAAAATCAACAAACCACAATCCAGAACTTCAGAGACTCTATATCAACCACCTAGAACTAGGCCAGCTTAGTCTCTCCCCATCTTGAAGCTCAGGGAAATTTGCGGAAGAGGGGCGGTACAAAAAACAGACAAAAATTAATTTATATTTTCGTAAGTCCAGATAATTGTTACATTTAGTAGGGGAAGAAAGCATCAAAGTGGTATTCAGAGTGTTATAATGTTTTCTTTGGTAACATCTGTTCTGCCCAGACAAATACATTCATCTTGTGAAAATTTGTGCCCGATATATATTCATGGTTTGTGTACTTTTCTGTGGGTTGTACTCTCAATGGCTCATTTAAAGAAAAAAATGGCAAGCCAGGCATAGAGACTCATATCTATAATCTCAGCATTTGGAGTATGAAACAGGAGGAGCACAAATTTGAGTCCAGCCTGTGCTATGTAATATACCTTATCTCAGAAAACAAAATAGCCTCACTGTTAAAAGATCTGAACTTCAGAAGACAATGAAACATTGAATATACTCAAAAGAGTCATAATTCTGTAGGTAGAAAATTTGAGAGCTCATATATATACACACACACACATATATATATATGAAATAAGTGTACCCAGTGGCTCAGGCCTGTTATCCCAGCCACTTGGGAGGCTGAAGCAGCAGGATCACAAGTTAAAAGGATACCAAGGCGGTAAGATTGTAAGAGCAAAAGGATGGGAGGAGCAATGATTTGCAAGATACTCCACACAAGTTAGGGCCGAAGCAATCATAACTGCATTTTGCATGCCCGGCGCAATGTCCAACACACTGTTGACCTCACAAAGTCTAGCATCTGCTAAAGGCACCAAGATCCTTGGAGGCAAGGGATTGACAGCCACAGTAGTGTTCCTATGCTTAAGGGGAACACAGGAGAGGGTTCAGGGAAATGCCACTGGGTCCTTGTACGTCATCGGAGAGGAGGGCCCAGAGGAGAGTCAGGCATGCACAATAAAGGACTCTCTGGGAATGGGGGCGGGAGGCACTGGGGGATGGGAAGGTAGGAGTGAGGGGAGGGGAAGCAGGGGTTTCAGGGGGAGGAGGAGGGAGGGAGGGAACTGGTGTACCTATTAAGTTTGTATGAGCGGAAATAATAATAAAAAATGTATATATAAGAAAAGATACTAAGCAATGATATACTCCAGCCAGCCTGAGTAACTTAGAGAGACTTGGTCTCAAAATAAAAAGAGGACGAAGTGCTTGCCTACTATATGCAAATCACTAGATTCAATCCCCAGTAATTACTTACTTGATTTAATAAAAATATAAATTAAAAAACTATAAGAAAACAGAATATTTCATATGGAAATATATTTACAAAAAGATATCAAGTAAAACAGGTAACAAGATTTTTAATATTATATACATATATCTAAATTCAAGTACATACACATATGAAAATGTTGGAAATTTTAGAAGTTTTTTCCTCCAAGTAAATTGATCCATTAGTATGAAATACACTGTTTTATCTTAACTGTTGCTTCTGATGTTATCTCCTTCATGTGATCAATATGGCTTTTCTCCATTCTTTTTTCTTTTTTAATTTTTTAAATCTTTATAGCTCTTTTTTGCATGTGTGTGTCTATGTCTGTGTGTCTGTGTGTGTCTGTGTGTATCTGTGGCACTGTAAATACCTGTGGAGGCCCAAGGGTGACTTTGGGAATCACCCTGGATTGCTCTACTTCCTTATATATTCCTCTGGGATTCCCCAGGATCCACCTTCCAGCATCCTAAATGCAAGCCAATGCCATTTCCTCCTGGTGTTTCCACATGTGATATGGGTTCCAAATTCAGGTCCTTTTGATTTCCAGACAGGGTCTTAAAACCTTAGCCATCTCTCCAGCTTTATCACTTTCTTTTATTAATATTTGCAATGCTGGGCTGGAGAGGTGGCTCAGGGGTTAAGCCTCCGCCTTGCAGGCGGAAGGTCCTGAGTTCGGATCCCAGATCCCACGTATAGCCGCCAGGCAGAAGCGGGGGCGGCCTGTGCTTCTGGTCCTGGTAGGGCGGAGCCTGTGAATCCCGGGGCAGAAGGAGGTGGAGGTGTCCATGGTGGTTCACGAATTCGTCCGTGGTTCTACACATACACACACACACACAGACACACACGCGTGCGTGCACATACACACGCATATGCACACAGTTGAATAAATAATAATAATAAAAAAAATTAAAAAAATATTTGCAATGCTTAGCTTGTTCCATTCTTTTACTTTTGATGTTTTGTGGCTTTGTATTAAAAATGAATCCCTTCTAAGTAACATTTCTGTTATTGTTTTCATTTGTTGAGAGAGAAAGGGTGGGGGAGAGAGAGAGAAAAAGAGAGAAGTCAGGGTGCATGTGGAGATCAGAGGACAACTTTCAGAAGTGGGTTTTTTCCTTCCACCATATCGATTCTCTCCTTCCACCATGTGGTCGCAAGAGACTGAACTAAGGTGGTCAAGTTTGCACCTAGGTGTCTTTACCCATTGAGGCATCTCGCTGGCTCAATACTTACTTTTAATACCAATTATAAAGTTTTATATTTTTTAACTTTTGTGTATGCATCTGTGTGTGTCAGAAGGCACTGTGTGTGTGTGCCTGTGGCAGTCCAAAGGTGACATTGGGAATCATCCTGGATTGTTCTGTCTTTTTTGCCTTTGTTTTGGGGTTTCCCAGACTCTATCTTCTAGGGTCAGAAGTGCAGGCTGCCACCATATGTATCTGCATTTTTATGTGGGATCTGGGATCTGAACTCAGGTCCTTTGAGAGGCAGAGGCTTAACACCTGAGTCATCTCTCCATCCTTAGAAGTTTTATAAATTAATTAATAGCCATTTACCTATAATATAATTACTCATATATCTGGGCTGAAATCTGTCTTACTATTTGTTCTGCCTGCTTTCTGTTGTTTTTTATGTCTTGCCCACTTTTAGATTACTTGCCTTTAAAAATCTATTTTCTCTGTTACTTTGTTAATTATGCATTCTTATAATGTTTGTTTAGGGTACCCTAAAAACTATAAAATGCACTCAGATATTACTTAAGTTTAATATAAATAATTTGCTGCACTGGCAGCCTATAGAGCGCTCCTAAACAAATATTAGATCACATCCCTATATTCTACACTCTCATCTGCTGTTCCAGAGTCTGTGCTTTGTCCTCTCTGCACCATGACCTTATACAGCAAGGTATGTTGATTCTCACGCTTTGTGCCTTTAGGACAAAGAAGTGGATTTTATCTCCACAAGAGAAGAGGATGGACTGGTAATCAAATGCACATGTCATTCATTTCATAATATATGTACACCATTCCAAACGAATGCAATATCAACAGAACTGGATCCCCATATTGAAAAGAGAATCAATGAAATAAAATTGGGAAGCTGTGCTATATGAAACCAGAAAGACATGGAACCTGTAAATGTTTTCACCTTATCTCAACCTATTTTGAATGTATTAGTGAATGTCAGCAAATCCCAGAAAGGGGTGGACTGTTCCAGTTGAGGGTTTGTAGGTGTTTATTACTATATTATTACTTTTTCTGCTTTATGTATTTTCCAGATGTTCTATAAAGACCATGTGTCATTTAAATGTGAAGGAGAAGTAAAATAATATTATAAGTAGTAGGAGAGTCCCTTTTCCATTCCCCTTTGTCATAGAGCAAAAGAAACCGTTCATTGTCACCATCAGATTTTAGACAGACCTCTAAATTCTCCATCCTCAGTATCTTCCCCGAACACGAATCTGGTCCTTATCCTCTCAGAGTCTCAGATACATGGGTATAGGACTTGGGGATGAGGCTTGAACCACATATGCTCCTCAGAGAGACTTAGCAATATTGTAAACAAATCAGTCTGGCAGAGATAAGGGAAGGGAGTGAAAAATGGGAGGGAAATGAGGAGGGCAAGGGGAGAGGAAGAAAGGAGAAGAAGGCTGAGTTCAAAAAAGTCTCTGATACTAAGAGATCTCAGAAAAGGAAAGGTTGACAGAGCAGTAGGGATACCAGCCTGGCCTTGAAACAAATGCCCTAAGCTATCATCAGCAGTATGACCAGTAAACAACTGAATATAGTGGCCACTGGAACTAAGGGGCTGCAGTGTTCTGTATTAAGTTTGGGGAGGGGAAAAACATCATTTACCCAGAATGCACAATGGCTGCATACAAAGAAGAAAAGGACAGGGAAACGTGGCGATGTCCTAGGACAGAGAGTTAGTCCAGAAAGAGGTTTTTGCTCCTTCTTGGTTGGTTAATTCTTTGTTTTTACTGGTATAAAAATGTCTTTATTAAACTTAATATTATATTGTATTTAAAAACATGTCAAAGAAATCTGCCTCCTAATAAGTGTGGAAATTCCTGGCTAGCTAGTTCTAAAAGCAGAATCGAAATGATTCTAGTACTCTGCACACAGGAAATAAATGTAAAACAGTTTTTCCCCCTTTTCTGTAATGATCTGTCTTGAAGCTGGAAGCTAAAAAGGTCTTTTAAGAAACTTTTCTTGGTAAATCTCTATAATACCTACAGTAATTGCAAAGATTACAAACAGGAGAGAAGGGGAAGGAGGGCCACACCAGAAACAAGGAGAGAGGGGATCATTCTACAGCAGAGATAATAGGCCACCATCGAGGACTGCAAGTAAGTAATGAGACATCTGGTTAAGCTCACAGACTTTCCTTCCTGGTCACTTGCAACTGATGGGGTATGATCTTACCAGAAAGGGAGGGCATAGTCTGGCAGATAGAAGGTAACCATTTTACAATGGGAGACTGACCCATCTCTCACCGCAGTCTCCTACTCTTATTCCATCTACCTTTGAATCTATCCTTATAAGACTCTATTTTAACAGCTTTTTAATACATTTTTTATTATTTCCGCTCATACAAACTTAATAGGTAGACCAGTTCCCTCCTTCCCTCCTCCTCCCCCTGAAACCCCTGCTCCCCCTCCCTCCCTCCCCATCCCCCAGTGCCTCCCCCCCAATTCCCAGAGAGTCCTTTATTGTGTATGCCTAACTCTCCTCTTGGTCCTCCTCTCCGATGACGTACAAGGACCCAGTGGCATTTCCCTGAACCCTTTCTCATGTTCCCCTTAAGCATAGGAACACTACTGTGGCTGTCAATCCCTTGCCTCCAAGGATCTTGGTGCCTTTAGCTGATGCTAGACTTTGTGAGGTCAATAGTGTGCCGGACATTGCGCAGGGCATGCAAAGTTCTATTATGATTGCTTCGGCCTATTTTAACAGTTTTTTATCTCTGGCGAGGGGGTGACATCCAATACCCATCAGGATGGGGCCAAGGGCATTGCAGGAGCAGCAAAACGGAAAAAAAAAAAAAAAACCATAATTCAGAACATCAGAGATTCTATATCAACCACCTGGGATCAGGCCTGCCTAATCTCTCCCCATCCTGAAGCTCAGGGAAATTTGCAGAAGAGGGGGCGGTAAGATTGTAAGAGCACAAGGATGGGAGAAGTCAAGATATGCAAGATACTCCACACAAGTTAGGGCCGAAGCAACTATAATAGGACTCTGCATGATCTGCTCAATGACCAACTTATCATTGACCCCTCAAAGTCTAGCATGGACTAAAGGCACTAGGATCCTTAGAAGCAAAGGATTAACAGTCACAATAGTGTTCCTATACCTAAGGGCAACACAAGAAAGAGTTCTAGGAAATGCCACTGAGTCCTTACATCTCATCAGAGAGGAGGACCCAGAGGAAAGTTTGATATACACATTAAAGGATGCTTCAGAGATGGAGGAAGGGGGCACTGGGAGAAAGGGAGGGAGGGGGGAAAAAGGGGGAGGAAACAGGGAGGTCCAGGGAGGGGTAGAGGGAGGGAGGGGACAGGGGTACCTATTACATTTGTATGAGCAGAAAAATAAATAAATTTAAAAAAAGAAACTTTTTTGGATGCTCCAGGGAAGGAAGGGGGTGAAAGGAAGGGGAAAGGGGGGCGGTGCAAGGGGGACTGGGGAGGGATAGAGTGAGGGAGGGAACTGGGGTATATATTGTGCTTGTATGATTGGGGAAAAATAAATAAATGTAAAAAAAATAAACTTTTCTTTAGCATCCATTCTCAGTCCTGTAAGTTAACTTTGTATATTGCAGAATTCTTCTCTTACCAAAAGGCAGAAAAAGGCTTGAGAAACCATTCCAGGTTATGATCCTTGGGCAGTTTGAATTGTATGGATTTTGTCCTGAGAGCCTTTTCTACAGAACCTTCTCTATGGGCAGTCCTGTGAAAGACAAAGTGAAAGGAGGAGATGTGGAGTGCAAGTGTTCAGGAGGCAGATGCAGAGTTCCCAGCCAGGCGGGGCGACATAATGAGATTGTCTTTTAAAAAAGCACTATTTGTGGCTGTAGACATGGGGACATCCATTAGTTGTAGGGAACTGGACTAATGCACAAAATGATTCCCAGGTTCTCAAAAAATAAAAAATAACACTATTTTTTTCTCTCACATTTTATTTTTTTCCTAATCATACAAGCTCAATAAGTACCTCCCATGCTCTCCTTCTCCCTTCCCCTCCCCAGTAGTCCCCCCTGGCACTCTCCCCTCTTCCCTTCTTTCACCCCCCTCCCTCCATCCCATTCTCCCAGTGCCTCCCTCTTCACCCCCCCACCCCCTGGAGCATCCTTTTGTGTGAACACCAAACCTCCCTCTGAGTCCTCCACCCTAATGAGGGTTCAGGACTCAGTGGCATAGCCAGGAGCCCATTCTTGGGCTCCCAGTTAGTATGGGAACTCTATTATGACTGCTTAATCCCTTGCCTCTAAGGATCCTACTGCCTGGACCTTTTTCTCCTAAAATCCATGCTAAACTTTGTGGGGGGGGGGGGTCGTTGACATGTCAGCTATTGTGCAAGTCAGGCAAAGTCCAATCCTGGCTACTGCAGCCCTAACTTGTGTGGAATATCTTGCATATTGTTGATCTTTAGGCTTTTACATCTTTAGGCTCTTACAATCTTTCCACCCCCTCTTCCGCAAGGTTCCCTGAGCTTTAGGATGGGGAGAGATTTGGCTGATCTAGTTCCAGGTGAATAATGTAGGGTCTTTGATATTCTGAGTTATGGTTTGTTGTTGTTTTCAGTTTTGCTTTTCCTGCACTGCCCTTGGCTACATCCTGATTGGTATCAAAGGTCATCTCCTGAGGAGAAGGGAGTCCCACCAAAGCCGGGATCCAGGGCAGAAAGGCAGAGTCCACTTTCTATTATTTTTTCTTTTGATTTCCAGAGAGTGAACCAGAGAGGCCTCATGCATGCTAGGCTCTCGGTCCTCTGCCACTGAGCTAATCCTCAGATTGTATCATATTGTTTATGTTGCTCTTTTTTATTTTTATTTTTTGTTAATGATGGGCATGTAAAGTAATGAGTTTCATTTTGACATTTTCATATTGTTTTGTTTCATGAACCCTCAATCCTCCTCTCCCATTCTACACCCACACCCCAACCCCTTGCCCTCCTCCTGAAGATTCCCCCACATATACATACACATATTTACATACATGCAACATACACACATACATTAAAATCGAAGATCTATATACGTAAGGAGAGAGCAGAAAAGATAATAAAATATATATGACACAAAAGCAGAAACAAGTCTTTCTTTTCTTCCCTGTTCAAGCCTCCCTTAAGCCTCTTTGTCACTTTACATCATCTACGTGCACGTACACACACATACACACATAGACAAGCACACGTGCTCGCGCATACACACACACACACACACACACACATATTAAAATCTGGGCTCTAGATGTATAAGAAAAAAATGTATCTGTCTGGGATACTTCACTTAACATCATAATTTCAAGTTCCATCCATTTTCCTTCAAAAATGTTACGATTTGATTTTATTTATAAATAGAATTCTATTGTATCCATGTTTCTGGTTATGGACGATTTGAGCATTTTGTTTCTTTAAAATGGGTGCTTTCATTAGAGAAAAATAGACGGGTGCCACCTGGTGTTCGAAATCAGAACTGCAGTTCTAAAACAGGCTTCTCAAAAGGGAGGGAGGGGTTTGGATCTCTGACATCGCCAGATCTTTCTAGAATTTATAACCCACTGTCGACAATTCCCTAAATATAGGACTTTCTGTAGTCTCTAAGCCCCAAACTAGATAACCACTTCCTGCCTGAACAGAAGAGAAATCTGTACGATTATTTGGGAAGAAGCTCAAAACACAGAAACAAGCACACAAATCCAAAGATACACTATTACAACAATTATTTTGATTTACACTTTTCCCAACAAATCAATAGGTTATGGTTATATATACAAAACACAACATATGTTTATGTAATTTCTGTCAGCGGCATTGCATACTTTTACAAATTTTTATGTCAATATATTTTCATGCTTACAAAATTTCAAACAAAACAAAAAAAAGGTGTAAGTGTAAATTGATCCCTGTCTATCCCTTCTTGCCAGACCTTCACTCATTGACCCAAAGATAGTTAGTAAAAATAGATGCATGTTTTCCACATATATTTCTCTGAATGTAATAACATATAAAGAAAAGCATTTAGTTAAAATACATTTAAAATATATTATTCAAAACTATAATCATTATCTACATATTCTTTTGCAGTCTACCTATTTCAATTACTATTATATTTCTATTTTCAGTGAATTTAATTAGCTGATATTTAATAGGGACAAATATTGCTTTTGTTTAGTGTTTGGGTTTTCACAGTTTGGGACAGTGTTTCATGTAGTCCAAGCTGGCCTTAAATAGGCCATTTAGCTGAATATGCCTTGAACTCCTGATCCCTCTGTCTTCAGCTCCCAAGCTACTGTGATTACAGGTTTTCACCATGCTAAGCTCCAAATATTCCTTTCCAAGTCAATTTCCTCTTAACATCACTGACTCCCCTACATCTTGGTCAGTCAATTTACTTAATGTACCATAGATATGAACTCTGTATAGTTTGAAAATAGTCTCCCTAGTTTTCACATAACCTGTTTTCCTGCCATAGGCAGTATTTAATTTTTTTCTAGATTTTACCTAAAATCATGTATTTTTAAACATAAAATGATCAACAATGTAAAACTTACTCAGAAATAAATAGCAAGGGACAGGGGATGTGGCTCAGTGATTAAAGCACTTGCAGCTCCAGAATGAGAATGTGATTTCGAATCCCCAGAACCTATGTGAAATTATGTGTAGTAGGACACAGCTGTAATTCCAGTGCTCCAACAGGGAGGTAGGAAGTAGAGATAGGAGACTCTCTAGAAGAAGCTTATGAGTCAGTTAGCCAGGCACACACACAATGTAGAGCAACAAGAGGGTTAGAGAGATGGCTCAGGGGTTAACCCTTTGCCTGGCAAGCAGAAAGACCTGAGTTCAGATCCCAGATATCACATAAACACCCTGCACAAAAATGTCAGCAGCCTGCACTTCTGCCCCTGGAAGACAGAACCTGGGAAATCCCAGAGCGAGGAATGAGGAGGTAGAAAAACAATCCAGGATGATTCCTGAAGTTACCCTTGGGTCTCTACAGACACACACGCAGTGCCCTGTTCTACACACACACACACACACACACACACACACACACACACACACCCCAAAAAAACTATACACACCCTCACACACATGCACACCTACACCTACACACACAAACATGCACAAAAGAGACTGTCTTAAAAGAAGTGCAAGGAGGGCTGGAGAGGTGGCTCATGGGTTAAGCCTCCGCCTTGCAGGTGGAAGGTCCTGAGTTCGGATCCCAGATCCCACGTATAGCCGCCAGGCGGAAGCCGGGGCGGCCTGTGCTTCTGGTCCTGGTAGGGCGGAGCCTGTGAATCCCGGGGCAGAAGGAGGTGGAGGCGTCCATGGTGGTTCCCAAATTCATCCGTGGTTCCACACATACACAGACACACACACACACACACACACAGAGACACACACACATGCGCGCGCACATACATACGCACATGCGCACAGTTGAATAAATAATAATAAAAAAAAATTAAAAAAAAGAAGTCCAAGGAGAGGATCAATTCCTAAGATTCTTTCATCTCCACACGCACACTCCGGCACACAAAGTCTCCTACATACATCATAATAAAATCAAACAACCTATTGGGATAGCTGTTATCAAAAAATAGAACAGAATGAGTTTTGGTGGAGAAGTGCAGAAATTGGAACACAATTTGCATTGCTGATGGTAATATAAAATGGTACAGCATTTCTGAAAAACAGTAAGGCAACTCTTAGAAATTTAAGCATAGAATGATCAAATAGGGCGGCAAAATGGACCAGGTTAAGTGTTTGTCTCACAAGCAGAAGGCCCTGAGTTCAGATCCTAGATTCCACGTAGAAATGCCAGGAGGAAATGGCCACAACCTGTACTTCTAGCCCTGGAAAGAGGAGCCTGGGAAACCCCAGAGTAAAACAAAGAGGAGGTAGTATAATCCGGGATGATTCTTGAATTCACCCTTGGGCCTCCACAGACACACACAGTGCTCTCCAATACACAGACATGCACACAGAAAGACACACAGAAAGTTTATTTAAAAAAAGACAATTCATGCGACTCTTAGTCTGGGTGTGTACCCAACAGAGCGAAAGCAGAGACTCAAAGTGGAGAGTTTCACACCCACACTCACTGCAATACTGTTAACAATGGCCAAAAGGTGAAAATCATCAAGTTCATGGATAGACAAGCAAAAATATGACCTAACCATAGTGGAAAATATTATTTGGCCTTCCAAATGAGAGGGGAATTCTAAATGCTCTATATAGCATAAAAACATGGTGCATGAAAGATGCAAGACACTAAGGAAGAAATACTGTATGATTTCCCTTTTTGATACTCAGTGGTCACGTTCATAAAGATGGTGTCTTAGTTTCATAACTCAGTTGCTGTAATAGATCCATAGCCCAAACAATTTAGGAAATTGTCAATATTCACAATTCCAGTTGCAGTTGATTATGACAAGAGAGTTAAGACATCAGAAGCCAAGGGAACTAGCCACATCACATCCACAGCAAAAGCAGAAAGCAAGGAGTAATGTACATCAGCTTGCATTGCCAAATACTGAACCGGGTCTCCATTTTTATCTGCCCAGAGAATGTTTCCTATCCACTATGATTCGGGTCTTCCCACATCACTTATACATTTAAGATAATCTCCTGCAGGCTTGACCAGAGATTTTTAACTAAACAGTTCTTTATAGGTGTGTTCACCTCAAGTGTCATATTGACAGCTGAAACTGTGACACGTAGAAAGCAGAACGCTGGATTCTAGGATCTGGGGGAGGAGAAGATAAGAGGTTATCATCTAATGAGCATAGGGTCCACTCAAGCAAGATGAAAAGTTCAGGAGTTCACAACAATGTGAATATGGTGGGTTTTCTTGTTTTGCTTTGTACTTCAAGGTATTGAGAGGCATGAATCCAGGGTGGCCTTGTTCATGCCAAACAGGCCCTTTGCCACTGAAGTACATTCCAGGTTAATGCCGATGTATTTGACGCCACTGAGCTGAAGTCTTGAAAATGGTTAAAATGGTCATTTCTTTGCTATGTCTATTTAATAAAATAAATAAAATCGTTCACTGTAAGAGAAATCAAGCATTCCCTGGGAACAATCCCATGTCAGCACCCAGAACACAAAGAAAAAGCTTTAGAGCTATTCCATGTTTAACTGCCATATATAGTCTCTCTTCACCCCAGCTTGCACATAAGATGGAGATGACATGAGTGTGTGGGCACTAGGAAGCCATGACAGAAATGACCTATCACCTATCCCATTTGGCAAACTCTGCCGATTACTGGGAATCTGTAATTGATCATGAGAATTAGCTGCATATAATTTTCAAGCATTTGCTGTAGTCATCCGTTGCAGTTACACAACCTAAGGGAGAAAAGGGGAGATTTATTTGGCTTACAATTCCAGCAGGGAGACATAGTCCATTATGATGGGAAAGCAACGTCAGATAACAGAGTGTGGAGGCAGCTCAAGTCATGCCCATCTGCATGGAGGAAGATGAGTTTGTCAGCACTGGGCAAGAGAGTCCTTCTTTCCTGTCTTGTGATTCCTTTTATCTGTCTGCTCTTCTGTCTTGTGATTCCTCGTATCTGGTCTGCTGCTGGGAGCTTCCATCCAGATTTAGGGTTGGTCTTCATCCAGATAATCTCTCTAAGTGGTTTGACAGCTGCTCCATTAGTTAATCCAAGGTGTAGCCAAATCAACAGCCTACATCACCTCTCACAATCTTGAAACCATCCCAGACAAACTTTACTTGTTTACTTTGTTGTCATATGTTGTAACTAAATTTTTCTTGATTTTTTTTAAAGAGGGGGTTTCAGGAGCTGGAGAGGTGGCTCAGGAGTTAAGCCTCTGCCTTGCAGGTGGAAGGTCCTGAGTTCAGATCCTAGACCACGTATAGACCCCAGGCAGAAGTGGGGGCGGCCTGCGTTTCTGGTCCTGGTAAGGTGGAGCCTGTGAATCCCGGGGCAGAGTAAACAAGGAGGAGGTGGAGGCGATCCATGGTGGTTCTCGAATTCACCCGTGGTTCTACACACACACACACACACACACACAATTGAATTAAAAAAAAGTTAAAAAAAAAAAGAGAGGGGGTTTCAAATAGGCCTTGAACTTGCTATATACCCAAGGACAATCCTGAGTCTCTTGCCTTCACCTCACAAGTACTAGAAATATAGGCATATACCATGCTTTCTAGTTTAAAATATTTACAGTAATATAACAGTAAAGTGAAATAAAAATAAAAGGTAACATGGGCACTGTTTTGTTATTGTTTTTTATTCACTCATGTTTACTCAAGCACTCAATCAATTCCATCTCTGATAATTTCCAAGTCATTCTGAACGTACACCCTGCTGTTTCTAAAATGGTTCTTTTCTATTAAATTATTTAAAATTACAATGATTTTGCTGCTTTCTCCCCTTCCCCATTACCCTACCTCATCCCTCTTCCTCCCACTGAGGGTTTTTTCCCCAACCTGCTTCCCTCCTACCTCAATGCCTCTTCTTGTGTATGCTTCCCACTGAGTTCAATAAAGGATGCCTGTGTTTGCATGTGCCTGGGTACCTGCTGCAGCGTAGGCAATATTTCACTAGGCTATCACTGATGTCTAAGGAGAATTTCCTCTGATCAAATTTGACCATCCATGATCACTCTGAATTCTTCCCTCATTCCTTGTGCCATGGTTCTGGGCCCAATCCTGTGCAGGTAGACTTAGTTGCAGCAAGTACTGTCTTTCTGAGGAAAGAAAACAAAAGAAAAGAAAAGAAACAATACCCTCACCAACATCAACTGACCACTGAAAGAGCAATCAGAGTCCCCAAAACTCCCTGACTCTGGAGGGGGAGCTTTAGAGTAATTTCTGCTTTCATTACTAAGTAGGCACTTTACAAAGTCTGATTTATTTAACCTTCCTATACCCATGATCCACACTAAAAATTAAGCAGTAACTTTTAAAAAAATATTTATTTTTGTACATGTGGTGTGTGTGTGTGTGTGTGTGTGTGTGTGTGTGTGTGTGTGTGCATGTGTGTGTGTGTATGTGTGTGTGTGTGTGTGTATGCTTATGGTGGCCCAAGGGTAATTTGGGAGATCATCCTGGTTTGCTCTACTTCCTCTTGGCTTTGCTCTGGAGTTCTCCAGGCTCCACCCTCCAGGGCCCAAAGTACAGGCTGCTACCATTTCCATCTGGTATTTTTATATGGCATCTGGGACCAGAACTCTGATCTTCCTGCTTGCAAGGCAAAAGCTAAACCCCTAAGCCATCTTTCCAACCCCTAGCAGCAAGTAACTGATAGCTATTAAGGTCAACTGATAAATTGGGAGCCACAGAGTTTAATTCCTCATTGACGGAACTTTCTATAGTGGAAGAGACGCAATGAAATCATCAGTATTCACATGAGTTGTTTTAAAATCCACTGACTAGTTTTTTACACACTTTGGGGCAGTTAAATAGTATTCCCTGCTATCTGAGTATAAAGACCCAGGTCATTAACCTGACCCATTTGCTTTGATCCTAGGCTACACAATTTCACTTGCCTCCAGGCTCAGTGTGATCCTCCAGGTGCTCTATAAAGAGTAACTGCTATTTCTGTTTTATCCGTATCAATGATGCTTAAAGGGGGTCCCTTTGAATCCACATGTATATCCTTGGGTCTGACCAGGACAGTCTCAATCAGAAACTGTAGAGTTTAGATGAGCAATTGGTGTTTATGTGTCCTACAGATGGTAGAGCCTCAACATTAAGAATCTCAGCACTCACCTGTTTCCTCAGTGGAATTGACAAATTCCTCCTTTCACCAAAGTGGAGCTGAAATCAAGGCAAATGCTAAATCAACTCTCTAGCTTTGTTCATTTAGAGTTATTTGTTTTAAGTTGACTTTTAAAAATCATGAATTATAGGGCTGGGGAGATGGCTCAGGGGTTATGACTGCCTTGCAAGCAGAAGGTCCTAAGTTCAGATCCCAGGTCCCATGTAAAAAACATGGGACCTGGCTCGACCTACACTATGCCTTGGTGGGCAGAGCCTGGGAAATCGCAGGTTGAAACAAGGAGAAGGTAGGAACAATCCAGGATGATTCCCAAAGTCACCCTTTGTCCTCCACAGGGACACATGTGCCCTCTGATACACACACACACACACACACACACACACTAAATGAATGAATGAATAAATAAAGTTTAAAAAATAAAAATCATGAATTCTGAGGCTAGAGCAATGAATTAGGCACAAACTTTTCTGATCCCCAAAGTCCACGTAAAAGCCTGGCAGGCATAGTGGCCTCTGGTAATCCTTGCACTTGGGAAGTAAAGATAGACAATGTCCAAGGCAAGATGGCTATGTAGCTTGGACAAACGGCAAGCTCTGGATTGAATTCAGACACCTCATCTCCAAAATAACAAAAGTGGAGAATGATGGAAGAAGACACCCAACATCAGCTTTATGTCCACAAGCACATAAATGCATATGTAAGTACCCATATGCATGCAAACATTATATACACATGCTCCCCACACATATACACACACAGAAAATCACTAATTCTAAAGATCATGCAGTTGATTTTTATTAGTTTCCCACTAGCTTTACTGTAGACAACAGGTCTGAAGTATGGATTATGACAATAACATTTGCCTAGTTTACTTTTGTTCATGCTATTCACTTTTCATTGATAAGTGTAGGGTGCTTGTAATTGTTGAAACTAAAACCCAAGTACAGTCTGTGGTTTGGCAAACAGTTTCTCTCTCTCTCTTTTTCATATTCAGGAGATAATGTCTGGTTTCATTCCTGTCCCACTTCGGTCTCTTACAATCTTACCTCTCCATCTTCTGAGATGTTTGCTAATCCTTGAGGTGAGGCTGGGGGGGGGGGCTTAGCCATCTTACTGAGAGCCAAGCAGTCCACAGTTACTTAATTTCTGCAGTTTGGTCAGTTTGATTTTCTGTGATAAACACTTTCCATTGCAGGAGGAAGCTGCTAGGTTGTGTGTTTTTACTTTTTTAAAGACTTAAAAGCCAGTTTTGTGGAAAGCACTGACACTTTGCTTGGACCTGTGCAAATGTTGGATGGATGACTTTGGCATCAGGAAGCCAGAAAGTTCATCCTGAGATCATGCTAACGCTGCTATTTTTCTGAACACAAGTCACATGAAGTACTGAAGATTGATTACACAAGCTCAGACCTCTGACTGCTTCACTTCCAATCAGTTTTCCCCACACCTTATGTCAGCCTGATTCTTTATTCCATAAACATCTCCAAACCCTTCCCTCGGTTTGAGAACTATGGGCCTGTCCCTCCACTCTTGACTGTTCTGTGAATAAGCTGTTTTGAAAAACTCACCTCGGTAATTGGCATAATGTGTGTCAGGCAAAGCAGGCCTGTTTCAGCAACAGCGCAAGGAATAAACAGGAAATTCTGTGCAGATGGTATCTGGCCATATTTCAATGTTATAAGATTAATTACCTCTGGTCCTGAGGAGAAAAATAGAAAATCTTTACTTGATTTCCTGTTTTGAAAAGATGCTTCTTTGTCCTCCTTTATCTTCTAAGTGACAGTCAGAGAAAACACAATGAAAAATCTACAGAGAATGTCTAGCACACAGTTGGACATCAGCAACAGCTAGTTCTTGCCTACCCTGCTTTTTCTCTTATATGGAAAGGCATGACTTGCCACAGACTCCAAACCTCCATTAGAACAGATGATCCAGAGAGAATCTCGGAACCAACAGAAACTGATGGATAGATGGATGGGAGGGAACGGGTTGCATCCACAAAAACAAGGGAGGGAAAGAGGGAGGGAGACAGGAGGGGGGTTAGGGATACCTACTCGTGCTTGCTAATTTCATGTAATAATAAAATAACATAAAATTTTTTAAAAGGCATGACTTGGGCTGAAGAGATGGCTCAGGGGTTAAGACTGTACCTTGTGAGCAGAAGGTTCTAAGTTTGG
Organism: Typhlomys cinereus; assembly: GCA_023101885.1. Lineage (NCBI taxonomy): Eukaryota > Metazoa > Chordata > Mammalia > Rodentia > Platacanthomyidae > Typhlomys > Typhlomys cinereus. The sequence continues at coordinate 125,839 of JALPQD010000221.1, read as the reverse complement.
ATCCCAGTTCCCAGGCAGAAAAAGGGCAGACCTGCACTTCCGGCCTTGGTAGACAGAGCTTGGAAACTCTCAGAGCAAAGCCAAAAGGACTTAGGAGCAATCCAGGATGATTTCCCAAAGTAATCCTTGGTCCTCTACAGGGACACACAGTACTCCCCCTTCTCTCACACACACACATATTAATAAAATGATAAAAAATAATTAAAATGAAATTAAAAACTGGAATATTAGGACTGGTTTGCATGGTAGAGGAGAGCTGTGCTGGCAGCCTTGAAGTTTTGGATGAGGAAAGGGCAGAGAACAGAGCAACTACCACTGTTAGAGAAACGAGCATTATTGAGGGAAAACCTAGTGTTCTGCACTAGGAAGAAATGAATCCCACTATATAGAGATTCTGCCCAGTGTAGAGATTCTTCCCAGAGTCAGCACAGAGAAGCTGAATCAGCTATGATTCCAGGGAACCAATCTCCACTTGGAGGTTATAGCTGAACTTGGCAATATCATCCACAGGACACTGGTTTTAGAGGCATGAGGAAGGAGGTCATGAATCCCTCCTCCAAGGTTTCAGAGAATGGCAGAACCCAGGCAGAATGTAACAAGAAGCCTGCAGAGAGGCCTGACAAGGACATTTTGTGTTGTTGAGTTAAATTCTGGTCTGCCATTAAGTTTGTATGAGCTGAAATAATAATAAAAAATATATAAAAAAAATTCTGGTCTGCCATTGAGAAGTGAAGATGTTAGAGATGCCAGAGCCAATGCGGGACATCTGCCAAGGAGAGCTGTAATACATGGGATGTGTGCTGAGGATGGCTCAGTAGAGATTCAACCTGGTCCAGAGAAAATGCTATTTGTGAAACTTGGAGCTGTGAAGAGGGACTGGAATTGCCCAGAATCTTTGAACCACTGTGAGTATGTGATGAGCAACAGAAGAGAGACATTAAATTACAAGATGCTATATTTGACTGGCTAGACTTTAATCTTAACTTGATATTTTCTTATTGTGCTTTTCTTATTGTACTTCCATTTTAGTGTTTTATCTGTGCTGAAGTATTTAACTTGATTTGATTTGATGGGATCTAAAGAGATTTCAGACTTTTAGATTTAATAAAATTAAATGTATTTATAGTATAAGATAAATTTAACACCTATGGGGACAAGGTGAAGGTTACAGTTTAAAAGTGATATATCTTTGTGTCACATTGACAAGGGATTAAGTGTCATAGTTAGACACAGGTGTCAACTTGATGGTTGAGGGTTCTAGCTCTGGGCACATTTATAGAGAATTAGTAGTTGAATTAAGCCCAGAGCAAACCTGTAGGAGATTGTCTAGTTGATGGGGAGGCCCAGCCTATGATGGGTGGGAGTAGTTCCTGGACAGGTAAATATAATAAAGGGAACTGTTTGAGAAAAGGGGCATCCTTCAGTATACTTGAGCAGACATGCTGGTCTTCCAAGTAAGGATTGCCCCTTTCTCAGCTGTTATGTGGATATCATGTGGTCAGTTCCCTTGGCCCCATGGTAATGGTGCATGTCCTCCTGCCAGGATGGACTAAGAACTGTAATTAGACAATCAAAAGAGAAAATTAAGCCCCTTGTTCCCTTAAGGTGTTTTGTTGTGATTTTATCAGAAACAATGTAGGGTAGCTGTTTCATACATACACTATATACATATATCATAATAAATCAACTACCTGAATCAATTGAAATGTTTCTATTACATGAGTTATTATGAAGAATATGTATTCTAAATTTCTAGGTAAAAAGCAAGATGGACAAAAACATGTCATGTGTGTTACTGTTTGTATAAAAAGGGAAAAAGAAGCCCAGCCCCGCCCCCCACCCCGGAGTCCCCTGGCCAGCAGCACCGCGCCACGCGGCCGTCGGCTTTGCCCCCGGGGCCCCGCCCCCTTCTGCGCCGACCTTCCCAGGTGAGCCAGCGAGTCAGAGAGCCCAGCCCAGCCCCGCCCCCCACCCCGGAGCTGCCGGCCAGCAGCACCACATCCCGCGGCCGCCGGCTTAGCCCCCGGGGCCCCGCCCCAGACTCCAGCCCCTTGCACCCTCCCGCCCCCACGCGCCTCCCGCCTCCCCCCCCAGGTCACAGGTGAAGAATTCTGCCATCAACATCAGACCCTCTGCCTCTCTGGCCCACCGGGGACCTACGCACGTGGTCCACGGAAGACACACTGCTACTCAGAATTCAATAGAGCCCAAAGGAAACTCAAGCAAAATTCTAAGGAACAAAGGGAACACAGGCCATACATCTGGACTCCACTACAATCAGTATATCACGTGGGCGAGATTCTTCTCATCCAACCCAAAGATAAGTAAACTTTTTCTTTTCACTTTGCTGATCCTTTAAAGTATCAATGCTGTAGATCAACTTTCTCATACAGCCACCCCACAACATACAACTCCAGGGAGTACACCACTCACCCCCACATTTCACCAAGATACTAAATCGTAAAAGTGCACTACCAAACTAATATTCACCCCCTGGTAACATAACCTGACTTAACTGACGTACTAACAGCCTAGTAGCCTCATCTAGGATATAACGATAACAATACACAAACATACCCAATCCAAGGCGAGCACTAGTAATAACTGGCAAGTGTAACAATACCAACTACGTCAATTCAGTGAAAAACACACAGAAACTGAAAGGTCCTAAAAAACAAAACAACAATGTACAAGTCAAAGTGCAGATTCACGAGAAAGAAAACCCAAGAAGACCAATCTCCTGCCGAAAGAATCAATCCCATAATGAGGGATTCTGACCAGAACAAATCCACAGAAAATAGCCATGAAAGCCAGACCCAACATAACGACTTTCAGAGTATGATCCTTACCATGATTAATACTATGAAAGAGGAAATGCGAGAAGAGTTAAACAGCCATATCAACCACTTTGAATAGGAACACAACAGGCACTTGGAGGAGTTGAGAAAAACAGTTCAAGAAACAAAAATAGGTAAAGAGCAATTAAAACAGTCTCAGGCAGAGTTTAAAATTGAACTAAAAGACAAGTTATCTTCAACCCAAAACTCAACAGAGAGTCTTATCAGCAGAGCAAATGAGGCAGAAAATAGAATGTCAGATCTTGAAGACAAAGTGGGAGAATTAACCAGCTCAATGGAAGAGATTGTTAAAGCCAAAAAGATACTGGAGAGGAACGTTCAAGAGATATGGGACACCCTGAAGAAACCTAACATGTGAATTCATGGAATACCAGAACAAGAATCCCAAAATACCACACTGGAGGAAATATTTCAATTCATAATAAATGAAAACTTCCCACAACTAAAGAATGAGAGGCCTATCCAAATACAAGAGGCATTTCGCACTCCAAACAGATATGACCAAAATAGAAAATCGCCATGGCAAATAATAGTCAAAACACTCCACATTCGAGACAAAGAAAAGGTGCTGAGAGCTTCAAGAGAAAAAAAGCAACTCGCTTTTAAAGGTAAACCTATTAGAATAATAAATGACTACTCAATGGAAACAGTAAAAGCAAGAAGAGCTTGGAGAGACATACTTCAAGTATTAAATGAGCAAAAATGCCAACCCAGACTGATATACCCGGCAAAACTATCTGTCATGATTGAGGGAGAAAGAAAAGTTTTCCAGCACAAAGACAACTTGAAGGGATACATGTCTACCAAACCAGGCCTTCAAAAAATCCTAGAAATGATACTCAAGCTTGAAGAAAAGAACAAGCATATCCAGGACAGAAGGGAAGTATAATACCACCAAAACATAAATATCAAACAGCATGCTTACAAAGTCTACTAAACATAAAAATGTCCAGAATTAAAAATAATTTGTCCATTAGAACATTAAATGTCAATGGTATTAACTCGCCGATTAAGAGACACAGATTACAAACTTGGATTAAAAACCACAATCCAACAATCTGCTGCCTTCAGGAAACTCATCTCACCACGAAAGATAGGCACATCCTAAGAATGAAAGGCTGGTCCAAAATCTTGCAAGCTAATGGAACCATGAAACAGGCAGGGGTAGCAATTCTGCTTTCAGACAAAGTGGACTTCAAACCAAAGAAATCATAAGAGATACAGATGGATACTACATTTTAGTCACAGGTACAATTCACCAGGAAGACTTCACAATACTGAACATTTATGCACCCAATACGGGCCCCTCCACATTCATTAAGAAAACCCTACAGCGCCTAAAGCAAGAAATCAACCCCCAAACGATAATTCTTGGGGACTTCAACACCTCCCTCTCAACATGGTATAGATCAACAGGTCAAAAGCTTAACAGAGACACTTTGGAACTTAATCAAACCCTGAAAGAAATGGACCTTACAGATCTCTATCGAATTTTTCACCCACGCACCAAAGAATACACATTTTTCTCAGCAGCACATGGAACTTTTTCCAAAATAGATCACATATTGGGCCACAAAACGAATCTACACATATACAAAAAAGTTGAAATTCTAACCTGTGCCCTATCAGACCACCACGGCCTGAAGCTGGACATCCACAACACATCAAACAAGAGAAAATACACTAACTCCTGGAAACTTAACAATATGATGCTGAATGAGAACTGGATTCAGGAAGAAATTAAAAAGGAAAGTCAAGATTTCCTGAAAGTGAACGATAATGAAAATACAACTTACCAAAATCTCTGGGACACAATGAAAGCTGTTCTAAGAGGTAAGTTCATAGCTCTTAATGCCTACATCAAAAAAATGGAAACATCAGAAATAAATGACTTAATGATGCAGCTTAAGGCTTTAGAGAAACTTGAGCAATCTGATCCCAAAAGTAGTAGAAGAGAGGAGATTAGCAAAATAATGGGAGAAATATCTGAAATCGAGACTAAGAAAACGATAGAAAAAATCAACCAGTCAAAAAGCTGGTTCTTTGAAAAAATCAATAAGATTGATACACCCCTAGCTAAATTAACCAAAAGCAAGAGAGAGAAAACCCAAATTTACAAATTAGAAGTGAAAATGGAGTTATCACTTGTGATATCCAAGAAATCCAGAGAATTTTAACATCATATTTCAAAAACTTATACTCTGTGAAGTTTGACAACACAAAAGAGATGGATGAATTTCTAAGTAAACACAACTTACCTAAATTGAATCAGGAAGTTGTGAATTACATAAATAGCCCTATAATATGTAAGGAAATTGAAGAAGTAATCTCGAATCTTCCCACCAAAAAATGTCCTGGACCAGATGGATTCAGCACAGAATTCTACTAGACATTTAAGGAGTTAATAACACCAATACTCCTTAAACTGTTCCATCAAATAGCAAAGGAAGGAACACTACCAAATTCCTTCTATGAAGCTAATATCGTCTTAATCCCAAAACCTAATAAAGACTCACTTAAAAAAGAAAACTATAGGCCGATCTCTCTGATGAACAGAGACGCAAAGATTCTCAACAAAGTTTTAGCAAATCGGATTCAAAAACATATCAAAAAGATCATTCACAGGGACCAGGTAGGCTTCATCCCCGGCACACAAGGTTGGTTCAACATACGCAAATCAATAAATGTAATTCATCATGTCAACCAGTCCAAAGACCAAGACCACATGATACTCTCGATAGATGCAGAAAAAGCCTTTGACAAGATCCAACAGTCTTTTATGATCAAAACGCTAGAGAGAGTAGGAATGGAAGGAACCTTTATCAATATAATAAAAGCTGTATACAACAAGCCCACAGTGAGGATTATGCTCAATGGGGAACAATTGGAATCATTCCCATTTCGATCAGGAACTAGACAAGGCTGTCCACTCTCACCACTTCTATTCAATATTGTACTTGAAGTCTTAGCTGAAGCCATAAGACAAGAAAGGGACATAAAAGGGATTCAAATCGGCAAGGAAGAAGTCAAGCTATCCCTATTTGCAGATGATATGATCTTATACCTGAGTGATCCCAAAAACTCCACCAGGAGGCTCCTGGAACTATTTGAGAAGTTCAACAGGGTGGCAGGATACAAAATAAATGTGCAAAAATCAGAGGCCTTCCTATATGCCCATAATGAAAAAAGTGAAAAAGCCTTGAGAGAAACAATCTCATTTACTGTAGCCCCTAAAAAAATGAAATACCTTGGTATAAACCTAACCAGGGAGGTAAAAGACCTTTACAATGAAAACTTTAAAACCCTAAAGAAAGAAATTGCAGAAGATACCAGAAGGTGGAAAGACCTCCCATGTTCCTGGATTGGCAGAATCAACATTGTAAAAATGACCATCCTACCAAAGGCAATATTCAAATTCAATGCTATACCAATTAAAATCCCAAAGCAATTCTTTAAAAAAGTAGACCAAATAATCTCAAAATTCATATGGAGGCACAAAAGACCCAGGATAGCAAAGACAATCCTGAGTAACAAAAACACTGCTGGAGGTATTACCATACCAAACCTTAGTCTATACTACAAATCCATAATTATAAAAACAGCCTGGTTGGGGCTGGAAAGGTGGCTCAGGGGTTAAGCTTCCGCCTTGCAGGCGGAAGGTCCTGAGTTCAGATCCCAGATCCCATGTATAGAGGCCAGGTGGAAGCGGGGGCGGCCTGCGCTTCTGGTCCTGGTAGGGCGGAGCCTGTGAATCCCAGGGCAGACTAAACAAGGAGGAGGTGGAGGCGGTCCATGATGGTTCTACACAGACACACACACAGACACACACATGCATGCACATGTGCACCGTTGAATAAATAATAATAATAATAATAATAATAAAAAACAGCCTGGTACTGGCTCCAAAATAGACACACAGATCAATGGATAAGGATTGAAGACCCAGATATAAGCCCACAAAGTTACAGCCATTTGGTCTTTGACAAAGGAGCCCAAAGAATCCAATGGAAAAAGAACAGCATCTTCAACAAATGGTGCTGGCAAAACTGGATCTCCACATACAGAAGATTAAAGCTGGACCCGTACTTGTCACCATGTACAAGACTTAATTCCAAATGGATCAAGGACCTTGATATCAGGCCAGAGACTATAAAAACCATAGTTGAAAGGATAGGGAACTCCCTCGAGCTGATTGGGCTAGGCCAACAGTTCCTAAACAGACATCCAATGGCACAGTCACTGCTACCAACTCTCAACAGTTGGGATCTTGTGAAATTAAAGAGCTTCTGTTCAGATAAAGAGATTGTAACGCGAGCTCAAAGGCAACCCACAGAATGGGAGAAAATCTTCACTAACCACACATCTGATAGAGCTCTACTGTTCAGAGTGCACAAAGAACTTAGAAAATTAAACACCAAGGAAACCAATGGCCCAATTAAAAAATTGGCCCTGGAACTTAAAAGAAATTTTACCAGGGATGAAATTAAAATGTCTAACAAATATCTGAAAAAATGCTCCACTTCCTTAGCCATTAGGGAAATGCAAATCAAAACCTCCCTGAGATATCATCTCACCCCAGTCAGGATGGCAAAAATCCACAATACAAACAACAACAAATGCTGGAGAGGATGTGGAGAGAGGGGAACTCTCCTACATTGCTGGTGGGAATGCAGGCTCATGCAGCCATTCTGGCGAGCCGTCTGGAGATTCTTAAAGAAATTAAAGATTGAAATGCCATATGACCCTGCTATTCCACTTTTGGGAATAACCCCCCATACAGCAGAGGTTTGCCTCGATAGCACAAGCACGACCATGTTCATAGCAGCACTGTTTACAATAGCAAAGTCATGGAATCAACCTAAATCAGCCATCAAAAATGATGAATTACTGGAATTTGCTGGGAAATGGATGTCATTAGAAACAATTATATTAAGTGAAGTATCCCAAACCCAGAAAGTTAAGCACCGTATGTACTCCCTAATAGGTGGCTCCTAGTACCAAACTCACCCAGCCCACATTAAGACACTCAAAGGTAAACCTATGTAGTTCAGTAATTGCAAAGATTGTGAACAGGAGGGATGGGGTTGGAGGGCCACACCAGACACAAGGAGAGAGGGGACCATGTTACAGCAGAGAAAATCAGCCTCCAAGGAATGCAAGTAAGTAATGTGACACCTGGTTACGTTCACAGACTTTCGTTCCTGATCATGTACAACTGAGGAGGTATGATCTCACCAGAAGTGGAGGGCATATAGTCTGGCAGATGAAAGGTGATCATTTTGCAAATGGGTGACTGACCCCTCCCTCACCGAGGTTTCCTGCTTTTATTACATCTACCCTTGAATGTACTATTATAACAAGACTCCAGTTTAACAGTTTTTTGTCTCTGACCAGGGGGTGACATACAGTGCCCATCACGATGGAGTGAAGGGCATTGCAGGAGCAGCAAAACTGCAAAAGAAAATCAACAAACCACAATCCAGAACTTCAGAGACTCTATATCAACCACATAGAACTAAGCCAGCCTAATCTCCTCCCATCCTGAAGCTCAGGGACATTTGCGGAAGAGGGGGCGATAAAATTGTAAGAGCGAAAGGATGGGAGGAGCAATGATCTGAAGATTCACCACACTAGTTAGGGCTGAAGCAATCATAATAGGACTTTGCATGCCCTGCGCAATGTCCAACACACTATTGACCTCACAATGTCTAACATCGGCTAAAGGCACCAAGATCCTTGGAGGCAAGAGATTGACAGCCGCAATAGTGTTCCTATGCTTAAGGGGAACACGAGAAAGGGTTCAGGGAAATGCCACTGGGTCCTTGTACGTCATCGGAGAGGAGAAACAAGAGGAGAGTTAGGCATACACAATAAAGGACTCTCTGGGAATGGGGGGGGAGGGGGGAGGCACTGGGAGACGGGGAGGGAGGGAAGAGGAGCAGGGGGTTCAGGGGGAGGGGGGGAGGGTACTGGTCTACCTATTAAGTTTGTATGAGTGGAAATAATAATAAAAAATGTTTAAAAATTAAAAAAAAAGAAAAAGAGAGAGAGGAAGGAAGGAAGGGAGGGAGGGAGGGAAGGAGAAAAAAAGAAAACTTGAGGGCTGACAAGTTGTCCTCTGACCTCCACACATATGCTGTGGTGTGTGCATGTCTTCTGTTCTCATTCTCTCATTCTCTCTCTCTCTCTCTCTCTCTCTCTCTCTCTCTCTCTCTGTCAAATGTTTTATTTAAAAAAATTTCAGCACTCCCCAGACATCCTCATTACAGTGACATTGTCTTTAACCCTGGGTGGCAATCCCTGACGCACCGTCATGATGCCCAGAGAAGACAGGACAACCGAGAAGTCCACCTATTTCCTTAAGATCATCCACCTTTTGGAGGACCATCCAAAATGCTTCCTCCTGGGAGCAGACAATGTGGGCTCCAATCAGATGCAGCAGATGCACATGTCACTCCGTGGGCAGGCTGTAGTGCTAATGGGCAGGAACACAATGATGAGCAAGGCCATTGAGGGCACCTGGAGAACAACCAGCTCTAGAGAAACTGTTGCCACACAGCCCTGGGAATGCAGACTCTGTGTTCAGCAAGAAGAACCCCACTGAGATCAGGGACATGCTGCTGCCTAACAAAGTGCCAGCTACTGCACACACTCCATATGAAGTTACAGAGCCCACCCAGAACACTGGTCTGGGGCAGGAGAAGACCTCCTTCTTCCAGGCTTTAGGCATCACCACTAAAATTTCAGAGGTACCACTGAAATGCTGAGTGATATGCTGATCTCTTTAACTAATTTCCCCAAAGAAACCAATTCAACTAGTTTTATTTAGGAAACAAAGAAGTAAAGGCTTACTTCTCTTTAAGAAGAAAAAGATTTGAAAAATGTGAAATGGGTTTCCGCTAATATGAGTATTGTTAAGAATAACTGCAATGAGCTTACGAAGCATATTAGACGTATTAAAATTACACAAATCTATCCTCTCTGGTATCATTTGCTACCTTTAGAGGATCAAAACAAAGAAATCCCAACTGCCCCTCACAGTGAACAAATAAATAGTTATAGTTATCTCATAAGTATTAGGTGAAAAATAAATTACAGAATTGGAATATCACCATCTTGCAAATCTCTAATGAAATAAGAGATGTAGGCAGTGATTTCTGATGGATGCCAACATCACAAAAAAGAGACTTCAATCATAGATATACCCCTCCATGAAATGCATGTTGACAAAATATTCCTGCTCCACATCAACCCTTAAATTGTGGGGGATTTCATGTGCTAAACTGCTTTTTTTTTCTTTTCAACGAGGAAATCTAAGTCACAATTTTAAAATAAATATAGAGGGGGCTGGAGAGATGGCTCAGGGGTTAAGACTCGCTCTTGCAAGTAGAAGGTCCACATAGAAACTCTAGGCAGAAATGATGGCGGCCTGCATTTCTGGCCCTGGTGGGCAGAACTTGGGAAATCCCAGAGCAAATCAAGAAGGAGGTAGAAGCAATCCAAGATGATTCCTGAAGTCACCCTTGGTCCTCCACAGGAGCACATAGTAACCTCTGATACACACACACACACACACACACACACACACACACACACACGCACATGCACACGCACACATGCACGCACGCGCATGCATGCTTGCACGCAGGCACACACACGCACACACAGAACCAATGAATCGAGACTTAAATCTCTATGAAGCAGATTTGATGAATCTCATAAGAAATTACATAAGAAAAATTAGACAATTGGCAAAGTGAGAAAACTAAAATGGAGATCTGATAACATTAAGGGAAACTGGAAATTTTTTGTGGATGATAATGATCCTGAAGTTATGGGTTTGATGCAAGATCCTTCTGTTTTAGCCTTCCAGGGGATTCCTAGCAAGCACTGCTGTGACTAGCAAAGAAAGCATTTTTGGAAGGATTTAACATGAGTAGTTCTGAGTCGATAATGTGTATGCAAATATACATTTACATATATTTTAAAGTCCAGAACAAAAATTAGTAAGCACGTATCTCTCACTGTTCAAAATTCATGTCCCTATGAAAAGTTCAACTGATCATGAACATAAGTGTACCATTGTTCCAGACTGGTAAAATGATTTGGTCAAAGTAATGACAGTGTGAAGAGATTTGTATGCAATTAAATGCACACAATCTGCATGTGGAAAATCCAGTACTGTCCACTTCTGCTCTTTAATTCAGACTATTATGACTTACCATCAAATGCAAGGCATATGTACGTCTTGTTCTTTCTATTTTTTAAAATTAATTTATTTTTTGCGTGTGTGTGTGTGTGTGTGTGTGTGTGTGTGTGTGTGTGTGTGTGTTCATGCGTGCATCTGTCTGTCTGGAGGACCATAAGTGACTTCAGAAATCATCCTGGATTTCACTTCTTTTTTCTTTGCTTTGGAGGTTTCAAGGCTCTATCTTTTCATAACCAGAAGTGGAGGCCACCATTGTTTCCACCTTGCATTTTTATGTGGGATCTGGGATTTGAACTCAGGTCTTTTTGCTTCTGAGGCAGATACTTAACCCCTGAGCTAAGCTATCTCTCCAGCCGTGTTCCTTCTATTTGAAAGCTCCTCATCTGTCCATCCCAAGTACTGACCTTTCCAATCCTCCACATAGGTACTCTGCACTCTCCTGTCCTCTACTCCCTCCAAATACCTGTCCTGTACAGAACAGGTAGGCCAGACTAGGGACACTGGAAAGAGTGTTGCAGGAGCAAATTCCTGCTACCGACGTCAATGGGAGTTTAAAATAAGAAGCATGCTCCAGAAAGTAAAAAATAAATAAACTTTTTCTATGTAATTTAGTATACAGTCAACTGATGGGGTATGATCTCACCAGAAGGGTGAGAGGGGCATATAGGCTGCCTGATAGAAAGTAACCATTTTGCAAATGGGTGATTGACCCCTCTCTCACTGCGGTCTCCTACTTTTATTCCATCTACCTTTGAATATACTCTTATAACAAGACTCTAATTTAACAGGTTTTTTATCTCTGGCCAGGGGGTGACATCCAATACCCATCGGGATGGAGCCAAAAGCATTGCAGGAGCAGCCAAACCGAAAAAAAAAAATCAATAAACCATAATTCACAACTTCAGAGACTCTATATCAACCACCTGGAACTGGGCCAGCCTAATCTCTCCCCATTCTGAAGCTCAGGGAAATTTGCGGAAGAGGAGGGGTAAGATTGTAAGAGCACAAGGATGGGAGGAGTAATGATATGCAAGATACTCCACACAAGTTAGGGCTGAAGCAATCATAATAGGACTTTGCATGACCTGCTCAATGTCCAATACACTATTGACCCCACAAAGTCTAGCATGGACTAAAGGCACTAGGATCCTTGGAGGCTAAGGACTGACAGTCACGTAGTGTTCCTAAGCTTAAGCGGAACACAAGAAAGAGTTCTGGGAAATGCCCCTGGGTCCTTGCACCTCATCGGAGAGGAGGACCCAGAGGAGAGTTTGGCATATACATTAAAGGATGCTCCGGGGATTGGGGGGGAGGCACTAGGGGATGGGAGGGAGGGGGAAGGGGAGGGGGGAGCAGGTGGGTCGGGGGGAGGTGGAGGGACAGAGGGGACCGGTGTACCTGATAAGTTTGTATGAGCGGAAATAATAATAAAAAATGTTAAAAAAAAAAAAAAGATCACACAGAGACAGAAATATAGAAAACAGTCGGCCAAGACAGGTAGGAAATCCCACCACCTCCCAGAGGGAGAGCAGTAAGAAGACAAGATCCAGTCCTACCAGAGTATTTATAATCAGGGGCTGGGAATCCATGCAAATCCAGGCGTGGGACTTCTGATTGGTAGGAAGGAGAGGTAGGATTATAGGAAAGCTTTCCTAGCTTTAGTGTGTTCTTGGATTGCCAGTCTTAAAGTCAGAAACTCAAATCCTTTCAGATATTCAGCACAGGCCAGAGAGAGACAGTTTAATATATGAGACATTCTAGGCCCAACCAGAAATTCTTATGGTCTCAATGGCCTTAACTTGGAATAGGGGGTTCAGAAAGCACCAGTGGATTTGATGCCAGTGAATTTTTATACTTCCGTTTTTCGATGAAAGTCCAGGATTACAATTCCTCTCAGCCTTTAAGGCCTTTTTATCAAGGAATGAGATCTCCTTTTCTAGCAGGTGGTATCCTAATCACCACTTTACACTAGTGTGGCTCTCTATAGCTTGATTCATGGGGACCTTATGGGTTTTGAGATCCTTCTGGAATGGGCCCTGAGCTGGGCTGGTAGTTTGGGGCAATTCATAGATTTGTATCTGTTAGTCTTGCCCTCCTCCAGGCCCAAGACACCTGCCCAGCTCAGACCCAGCACCATCCTCCGCAGTGGTTGACTCTCACTTCAGGAGATGAGAACCTGTTGGGGCCCATGTAGCCGGGTGGTAATAAGCAAGACATTTCTGGAAGAGGGGTGGGCGCTGGGCGCACATCTGATGTGGCAGCCAGTGAGCAGATGATGTGAATTCGAGCAGATAAATCCATGTGTGTCTTTAAAAAGTCACGGGGATTGAGGCAAACACGTGTCATTCTACGTATAATTTAACTAAATAACCCATAACAAACTAAGCCAGTAATGACTGGACCAAACTGACAGCAATTATTAGTTAAATAGCAGGAAAGTCACCAACAGCCAACACATCCAAAAACCAAAACCAAAATATCCTCCAAACTGGAGGGATTCCAGCTTTTTGTCTCACTGGGTGCAGGTTGGAACACTGCCAAGTGTGTAACAACCAGACTTCCCCTGGGGAAATGCTAAGTTGGTTCTCACCAATTCAGTCATGGCGAGGAAGGGGCTGCAGCTGATACATGCACAGCCCGTTTCTGCAGGCGGCGTCAAGTTAGCTGCTCCACAGGCATAGCTGCCCGAGATGCACACAGGGCAGATCTGGTTTTCTTCAGTGTTGGGGAGTGCATTTGAGGAGTTTGGGCACACTAAACTCATTGGAACATTCTAGGCTGTCATTTGGCCAAGCCACCTGCCAGCCCCTCGCTGGAGAATTTTAGGCTGTCACTCTACCAATGAACCACATACCCAGCCCCTCACTGTGGAGTCTAAACAGGTGCTCTACCACTGAACCACGCCCTGGGGGATTCTAGGGCAGTCACTAAAGCCAAGTCACTGCCTTACCCCCTTTATGAATTCCAGGCAGGGGCTCTTCCCTGAGCAGGCAGGCAGGCAAGTTCTGTGGCTGTTTCTCCAACACCCCTCCCCAGCCTTTTTGAATCTTGGAGTAAACATAAACCACAGCAGAAATTGGATTGAAACGATTCCAGATGGCCAGATCCAAGTGGGAGTCTCCTTAGCCAGAATCCTCCACACCAAGCACTGCCCTGGAATTCTCACCCGTGAGAAAGAGGCCACATGGAGTCACACAGGCCCTGACTGTGGACTGTGGATCCACAGGAGCTGCTGGGAGTATGTCTGTGGGCCCGGCTGGGCTATGAGTAGGAAAGTCCAGAGTATGGCGCCAACTTAAGAGGCAAAATCACATCCCAGACCTGGTGGTGCTGGTGAAGAGGGTACAGTGTTGGTAACCTGTAGTTTTCTGGGATATGAAGAATGGGGCTGCATAGGTCGATTCCAGAACAGAAGGCTCCCTTGGATCCTCCAGCTGTCAGGTAACATAGAACGTGGTCAGGAATAAGACCTCCACTGTCACATTAATAGGTTATATTAGCTACTTTCCTTGTGGCCATGACAAAAATACCTGGCAGAAGCCACTTCATGAAGGTGAGGTTTGTTCTGGCTGTGTCAGACTGCTGCCCATCATGGTAGGGCTGCCATGATGTTGTGGCTCATCCCTGGTGGTAGCTTACTTATATCTTGGCTGAGTAGGAAGCAGACACAGGACCGGAAACAGGTCCTGCCCCTGACAATCCACTTCCCTTAGTCAGGTTTCCCTTGCCCAAGGTACCACACTATCCTAGACCGGTGCCACCTGCTGGAGAACAAGCATGCAAATGCTTATGTCTGTGGGGGGTGGAGTGTGGGGGTGTAGAGTGCTTTGGTCCCATACAGGTCGCTTAGGAGCAGCCCCACAGCAGTGTGCATGGGCGGTCCTATTGCTGAGGCTGGTGGTGGGCAAAATCTGAAGGAAGCTTGTTGGATGGGACCTCTCTGGACTTCACTGTCACGGAAATATGATGGATCTTGCTCTCTCAACTGCTTCCTCGAATGCCCGGTAGTACCAGGTATTCCCCTTCCCCTGGAAACCAAGGAAGGAATCCACAGCTTTGATGAAGGTGCTGCGCCTGCATGTACCGCAGCGCCACCTGCCGGCCACGGCCGCTAAATACGAGGCTTCGGAGACCTGGCAACTTCCAACTGCACGCCGGCGGTCCTGGTCAGGAAGGGCGTGAGGCGACTTAGATTCTCCTCCACGCACCCTCGTTTTAGGGTGAGTGAACTGGGAACCGACAAGAGCAAGGTCGGAAATGGCTTTATGTGCATTCAAGAGCATAGCCTGTCTGGTCCTCCGCCCATCTCATTAATTAACTCATTAAAGAGGCAGGGTCTTGCTGTGTAACCTTCAAAAAAAAAATTAGTATACAGTCAATGTTTATATTCATTTTGTATTTTAATCAAAAACCAACTCCATTCCTCCATTGCTCTCTTATCTTTAGCAACCTGTTTCATTAGCAAAGACGAAACTGTTGATACTTCCTTGAGATTTGGTCTCTTCTTCTCTAAAACAGTGCCTTGTGAGCTTTATCCGAGCATGTGGTGGCATTCTGTGTTGAACATCTAACCCCAGCATGTGAAAGGCATATGTGAAATTCAGAAATCTCTCTTTTTGTCCAATGCTGGAGATCAAATCCAGGGCCTCAAGCTTCTTAGGCAACAACTTTGGCACTGAACCGCACCACTGGCCAAGGAGTCTCTTCAGAAGAGAGATAATGGTGCAGTTTGCCAAGTACACAGAGCACTTCAGGGACAGAACTGGAAACATGGGGCTGATCCACATGGAAACTAAACCTGCCAGCTAAAGACACTGAAACTTACATCACCATATCTACTGGTTCTGGGGTGGGAAGAGAGGATGGGTATACTTTGGCAAATTGTGTGTGTGTGTGTGTGTGTGTGTGTGTGTGTCCCTGTGCATCAGAGGGCACTGTTTGTGCCTACGGAGACCCAAAGGTGACTTCAGTGATGATCCTGGCTTATATTACCTCCTTTTTGCCTTGCTCTGGGTTTTCCCAGGCTTTGTTTTCCAGGGCCAAAACTACAGTCTGCCATTATTTCTACCCAGTGTTTTTATGTGGGATTCAAACTTAGCTTCTCCTGCTTGCAAGGCAGAGGCTTTAATCCCTGAGCCATCTTTCCAACCCCAATACTAGCCTTTAACTGGTGATCTCCCTCCTTCAGTCTTCTGAATGCTAGTATACCAAGAATGCTACCACACCTAGTTTCTTCCCAAAAATCTTAACTCCTAAGTTTAATATCAAATAAAGTCATGTGTTTGCATTTTATTCATATCTTTCTGAGCAATATTATCCAGGACTTTGAGGAATTGAGGGAACAGCTAGCAAGAGCAAACTGTATGTCCTCCAATAGTATTCGGCGGGGAGATCAGATCTGGCTTCATGGAAACAGATCTGAGCAACTGTGGGCTATTAAAGAGATATTATTTATTACAGCGCTGCTCAGGACAGCCATGATATGGAGACAGCCTGAGTGTCCATTGACAGATGAATGGGTAAAGAAAACATATCAGTGTTGCATGAGGAAATACTATTCAACCTTACAAAGAAGGAAATCTTGGGCAGGAGTCATAGCTAAGTACTGAAGTGCATGTTAACTTGTGCAAGGCTTTGTTTATGATCGTCAACCATACCACGAAAATAAATACTGACATTTTCCACCATGCGGATGAGCTTATACAATATTATTCTAAGCATGTTGGGCTGGAAAGATGGCCCGGGTGTTAAGACTCTCTCTTGCAAGCAGAAGATCCTGAGTTCGGATCCCAGGTCCCATGTAAAAATGCCAGGCAGAAATGAGGGCAGCCTGCACTTCCGGCCCTGGTGGGCAGAGCCTGGAAAATCCCAGAGCGAAGCACAAAGGAGGTAGAAGCAATCCAGGATGATTCCCGAAGCCACCCTTGGTCCTTCACAGGGACACACAGTGCCCTCTGATACACACACACATGAACATTATCCTAAGTGTGATAAGCTCGGCAGAGAAAGACACATAAGAAAGACATCATCTCACATGTATTTGCAACGTACAAAAGATGAACAAATGGAGGCAGAAAGTAGAATGGTTTCTGCCAGGGATTAGAAAAAGGGGAAATGCGCAGATATTGGCCAAAGGGTACAAATTTTCAATTATGTGATATAACTAAGTTCTTGGGGTCTAATATACAGTACAGTAACTAAACCTAGTTTACAATAATGTGTAGTACATTTAAAATGGTTTATCTTAAGTATCCTCTCACATGTACATGAACAAAATAACTATGTGAGCTGGTGGGTTTGTGAATTCCAGTAATCATCACAATGTATACATGTGTCATCTAATTATATTTCACTTTAAATATATACAGTTTCAGTTGTATACCATTATACTACATTAAAGCAGGAAGAATATACTGTTGCTTTTTAAAATAGTAAAGTCAATAGATTTAACACTATTTCAAAAAGGGAGAGAACATGCTCCTAGAGGCACAGCACATGTGGCTTCTGTGTCTCATGTGTCAGATGGTGGCAGAGTAAAAATGATACTATTTCTACATTCAGTGTTCTAACCTGTAGACAGTTGAATGATTAGTAGCCTAACATACCACACTGCCTGCCAAAATCCTAAGTTCCATATCGGTGTACTCAAAACATGGGGTGGGCTCCAAGTGCTTACAGTGTGGAAGGCCTCCCTGGGTTGGGGCTCTGTATACTCATAAAGTGGATGGTTTCCTGTGTTCTCACAATGAGAATGGCTTCCTGCGGGCCAGAGCTCTGTGTGCTCACAATGAGGACAGCCTCCCTGGTCTGAGGCTCTGTGTATTCACAACACAGATGGCCTCCCGTGAACCAGGGGTCCCTGTGTCCACAACATGGATGTCCTCCTGTGGGCCGGGGCTGCATGTGCTCACACCATGAACTTGGTGCTCATGAAAGATGGACAAAGCTGCTATTCTTCAGCTTTATCATGTGTTCTTAACCATGTGGAACTGGGAGCTCAATCATAACTATCTACATCCTAAATTATTTTCTTTTATTGCTTATGTATTATTTTATATTGTCCAATTTAAAAAATTAGGACATAAAGGCAGGAGGTGGACATGCTAGGGAAATGTCCAGGGAAAGTGAGAGGGAGAAAGGGGTAGCTGTGGTCAACATGCATTGTCCATATGTATGAGAGTGTAAAAGAGTAAAAATAAAAACAAAATTAATTTAAAAAATAAAGCGATGAACAAAAAAAAAGAAGGAAGAGAAAATGAATTCAACTTCCAATTCAAAAAATACAGCTAGAGAAATATAGTCAAAAGCAGAGTAAGGGGTATCAGTAAATGGAGAAAATTACTATTATGCAGAGAGAAGGGTAAGGTTTTTGCTAAAGGAGCCTAATAGGATTTGTTAGTATAGGCAGGCCAAGGATTTAGAAATAAAATATATGTGAGGAACATGATCAGTTATCAAAAATGATTAGATATAAATACTAGAACCACTCAGCAAGATACTTCTGAATGACAGACCAAAGGCAGCAGACCAAGGTCTGTTAGTTAACTATTTCAGTCTGTTTATGCCATAACAGCAAAGTACCATAGAACAAACTTCCTGAAGAAGAGAAATTTATTTCTCATGGGCCTGGAAGTTGAAGAATCCAAAACCCTAGGAATGGCATAATAGGTGCCTGGTGAGAGCTACTCTCTACTTCCAAGATGGTACCTTGCTCCAAAGGGGAGGATCACTATGTTGTCCTATGTCAAAAAGAGCAAAGGACAAGGTAATATCCCATTCTGCATGTAGCGTAATGTACAAGTGCTAATCCCTCCTGACTTAGTCTCCCAAAGGGTACATCTTTTAATATTATTGCGCTGGGAATTAGGTTTCAACATGAATTTTTGGAAGAGACTCTATTATTCAAACTCTAACAGTGCCTTTGCAAAGACACTGGGTCCTGAAGAGAGGGTAGCAGAGGCAGAGAGGGATTTGAGAAGCTTTCATAGGGGACATGATGAGCTGTTTCTTCTGATGGATCTTCTCTCAGGTGTACCTGTATTTTGGTCAAAGTCGAGCCAAATATTTGCATTCTTAGAATGTGACCCTTTTATGCTTGCATTTTAGAGCTTTGCTTGTGAGCTAAGAGTTTCTGCTGTCACCAGAACAAGGGTTAAGTGTGCCCATGGGTGAAGAAGGTTTGCAAGAGAAAAGAGGGCTTGGCCTAGGGTGGGCTGGCAGTTGACATTCAGGGAATCATTGATTACAAAATGTAACTATCCTGGCAGGACCGAAGATCTAAGAGAGCCTGTTGTACCTCCTTCCTTCAACTCTCAGACTACTGAGACAATGGATCCCAAGAAATTGGAATGTCCGCAGGAGTCTCATTCTGAGAGAAGGGAAAGACTGGCACCCTGGTACAAGCCTGGGAGCACGGAGTCTGTCTGTGATGGTTGGAGTGTTCGTTGACAACTTGATAATCTAGACTCACTTGGGAGATGAGCCTCTGGTCTTGTCTGTGAGGAATTATCCATCCAGCCTAAAAGTGGAAGCACCGCCCCCTGGACTTGGAGAAATAGAGCTGAGCAGCAGCATTCATCAATCTTTGCTTTTGAACTTTATTGATTGATTTTTGGTGTGTCGTGGGGGGGCACTGTTTGTCCCTGTAGAGGACCAAAAGTGACTTCGGGAATCATCCTGCATTGCTCCTACCTCCTTTTTCCTTCACATTGGGATTACCCAGGCTCTGCCCTCCAGGGCCAGAACTGAAGACTGCTGCCAGTTTTTACCTGGGACCTGGGATCCCAACTCAGAACTTTCTGCTTGCCAGCAGTGTCTAAACCCCTGAGCCATCTCTCCGGCTCAATCTTCGCTTTTGGATTGTGGGTGCAATAGTGTGGTGTTGTCTCAAGCTGTGAGCTAAAACAAACTGTTTCTTCCTTAATTTGCTTTTGTTGGTGTATTTCATCACAGTCACAGGCAAAGAAACTGTGACATTTTCTTCCAGGAAGGATATTTCACATAGTTCTCAAAACTTATGAGCTGATCTTGCAGGACAGACCAGCAGTGACATGGGCGTGATTAGCAGAATCACACCTTGACCAAAAGTGCTTTGTTATGCATGCTTCCTGCTCTCTCCTGAGCCCAGAGTTCCTTGGGGATGGAGCTTGTTGGTAGAGTGCTCTTCCCTCATGCAAAGTCCTCAGTTCAGTCTCCAGCACTGCACAAACCAGGCATGGCGGGAGGATCAGTCCAACCTTGGCTGCCTACCAAGTCTGAGGCCAGCCTGGGCTGCATGACACCCTTGAAAACAGATGGAGGAGGGGCACTGGACTTCCTTATGTGTTCCCCTTCCAAATGGGACTATATTGAATAAACAGCCTTCATCTGCTTTTCACCATTACTTGTCCCTTTAATTGATCTGTTGAGAACAGGTAGTTGAGTCTAGTTGTTGGGGCTGCAAGGGCCCAGGCTTTGATCCTAACGACCCTGGTAACAAACACTTCAGCAATACTGAGGTCAGAAATCTACTTCAGTGTATCCCATTGTCATCTAAGCTCAGCAAACTAGTAAAAGTAGGCAATTCAAAAGACTGCGGGGAAAATTGCTAGCGGATTGACTGGGAAGTCTCTTGGAAGATGCCCGTGATTCTTACACCTGAGGAGAGCAGAGGAGCATGTTGGTTTTTAGACATATCTGGAATCATGGACATAAGCTAGTTTGATCCCTGGAAGCCCACCTGGTGGAAGGAGAGAACTGGCTTCTGAAAGTTGTCCTCTGACTTCTATCCATGTGCCATGGCATGCATTCTCTCTCTCTCTCTCTCTCTCTCTCTCTCTCTCTCTCTCTCTCTCTCTCTCTCTCTCTCTCTCTCTCTCTCTCCAACACTGTATGTGTGGAGAACTGAGGACTTTGAGGAGCTGATTCCCTCCTTCCACCATGCAGATTCCAGAAATCAAACTCGGTAGTCAGGCTCGGTGGCAAGCGCTTTACCTGATAAGCCATCTTGCTGGCTCTATTCCAATGTTCTTTAAGAACACTCTAAAGTTGTTTGTCTAACATATGTAAGGCCTTAGGTTCAATCACCAATATGACAAGAAAAAACATAAAACAATAAATGAAGAAATAAGAGATCTAGCATTATAATTTAGTGGCAGAGCATATTTAGCATGCCTAAGTCCCTGGGTTAAAACCCCAACACCAAAAAGTACTTAGATATTACAGGTGTCAGCTTGATAATTGAAGGCTGAGCTTTGGGCACATTTGTGAAGCCCTCAGCAAACCTGCAGGAGATTGTTTAATTGTTTTAGGAAGACCCAGACCATAATGGGCGGGGCCATTCCCTGGGTAGATGGAGGAGATGGAGAAATCCAGCTCAGTAGTTTGGGTATTCTTGGGCATACTTTAACAGATGTGCTATGTGACACATGAAGTTTACTCCTCTTTCAGCAATGCCTGTGGATGTGGAGTAGCCAGTTCCCTGGGCTTCTGGTGTTGGTGTTAACTCTCCTCTCTATAACCAAGAATCCTCCCCCATTTGCTCCCCTAAGTTCGTTGGTCATTCATTCATTAGCAACATGCAAAAAAAAAAAAAAAAACTATGACACTGTAAGGTAAAATACTTTCTGAGTTGGTTTCAAAAGCTCCAGGTCATTTATGAAGCAATAGTGAAAAAACCTGATATGTGTAGAGGCCACTTCATGTGTCAGCAGCCACTGGATGGATTTCTAGAAATTTACTCATTTGATCATTTCCACAATCCAATAAAGTGGTACTCATGTGTTCCATTAGACACAAGAGGAAGCTCAGAGAACTCAAGTACCTTTCTTAAAAACGATTCTTTTCAATGTTTTCCTATTGGGTATGAAGCCATTATGAAGAAATAGAGAGTGAGGTCTTCTTTAGGTCAAGCTGTTTTAGAGTCAGAAAACAGAGGACAAGCATGGTCAGAGACGCTTTCCAGGCCAAGGTGCTGTAGAGGAAACCTGCCTTGGCAAGAAGCAGCAAAACTTGCAAATCTTAAAAGGGAGGTTTACGAGACCCATAACTGAAACAAGAAAACAAACATGTTATGATACCAATTTTTGAAAGAGAGAGTCAAGATGATCTAGTAAAGATTTGTTGGAGTTCTTTTTCTACCAACTAGAGAAAAATATGTCCAGATATCAATAGCAATCTCCTGTTTCTTGTTTTTTAATGTGTGCATGTGTGTGTGTGTGTGTGTTGTGTGTCTGTGTGTCTGTGTGTCTGTGTGCCTGTGTGTGTCTGTATATCAGTGTCCCTGTGGAGGCCCAAGGGTGACTTCATCTATCATCCTGGATTGTTCTTCCTTCTTATTGTTTCTCTATGGGATTTTCCAGGCTCTGTTTTCCAGAGGAGAGAGTAGAGGCTGTGATCATTTCTGCCTGATGTTTTTACATGGGATCTGGGATCTGAATTCAGGTCCTTCCATTTGCAAGACAGCAGCTTAATCCTTAAGTCATCTTTCCAAGCTACCTCTTGCTCACTTTTATCTTTGTATGTCAGTGCACTTTTCAAATGGACCCACTGTTGCTTCAAAAGAGCATAAAAATGCCTTTTAATGGACTCTGCTATGTAAACTTTTCTAAGACCAAATATGAGCAATTCCATCACTGTTTGTCTGTGGCTTGGGAAACACTGTGAACTTCTGAGAAGTTTGGAGTATAATAGAGAAAAAGAAAGATGCTAGTCTCCTTAAGTTAATCCAACTGGGTATGTGGATCATCTGGCCAGGAGTTTATGCCACCACATCCTCCAGGGTATTTGATCCACCTGTAGGTATGCCAAAGAGGTGGAGGAGTCTGCCTTCTTGCTCCCAAAAGCCTTCTCTCTAAGTATTTCTCTCTTTTAGCAAGACATGGAGCAGCAAGCAAAAACTGTGAAACCACCATTATGTAATTTGTAAGTCACAAGTTCATCTTACTCAAAGAGTGAAACTTTTAATCTTTGTCTCTCTCAAGCCCTCCTCTTCTCTCCCTTCTTTCTGGAGGGAACAATTTAATTTCTATTGGACAGCTAGTGCAATTAGGAGTGCCCGGTCCTGGGAGACCCATGCCCACCACCCCTCCAATCTTTACTTCACTTCCCTAGTGACTCTGGAACCCTCACTAGCAATGCCAGACTATAAAAAATCAGATTGTGGCTCTACCCATCATCTCTCTCTCTTCTTCCTGCTCTACCGCCATGTGGCTCTGTTCTCTCCTACCCATGTGCTTATGGCAATGCTCCCTGTTCTTTCTGACCTTGGACAAAGCATCCAAAGAACCTCTACAATCTAAACCTGCTTTCTCTGCTTCCTCCCGACAGCTGCAAGGATTCCATCCTCAGAGTCCCTACAAGACATGTTTTAAATTTCCTGTTTTAAAATAAACATAAACATTCTCAACTCTTTTTCCACTTAGTAACTCATTTTATGAAGAAAACAAACCCCCATCCCCTAGGCCTCTAGCTTTAGTAACGGGTATTTTACTTGTTTCCTTTTGCCATGTTTCGGGAGGGAAGATTCAATCCTTTCATTCTCCTGGCTATGCTTTGGAACCCGATAGCACCTCTGAAGTGGCAAGCAGTTCCAGTTCCAAGCGTGCCTATTCTGAGCACACAAGATAGCTCTACAGCATGGGAGGGAACAAGCAGGCTCCAAAGCATCTTTGGACACAGATACCAGGGTGACTGTCTGATATGCAATTATACAGAGAGGATGGAGGACCAAGGATTGCAAGAGACACAGCTAGGCCTCAGTCCCTCAGAGCTGATTTCCAGGGAAGCCTATAATCTTTGTGAAATGAATTAACAAATGAATATATAGCTAGGTGGATGTTGGATCAAAGGCTGTCTGAGGATTATGGATCCTTTGTGTTTCATTACTTCTGTACTTAAGCTGAATGGTTTCAGCTTCAGGAAGACACCAAGGCGACGTGGACTTCAATGGGACTGAGAAAGAAAAAGGCTGGACTTATTGTCACATATTTTATATTAAAAACAAAGCAGAAAGAAATAAAAGCAATGAACAGGAGAGAGAGAATATTGCTTTTCCCACATATGAGCTCAGCAGCTGCATAGAAATCAGTTCTCGTCTTCTTTAATAAATGTATTAAAATAACATTTTTATATGCATGCTCCTTACTTCCCTCATTCCCCACTCCCTTTCTCCCTCTCTTCCCTCCCACTCCCATCCCATCCCACCCTCCTTTTCATCCCTACATGGGCCCAGTCGATTCCTTCCTCTTTTCCTGTCCTTTGTTTCCATGGGTCCTGGGGTTACCCTCTGTGTCTTCTGTTCTCATGGGGGTTCTGGCCTCTGTGGCAGACAGAGAGGCCCTTTCTGGGCAGCCCACTAATATGGATACTCCCTTTCCTCTCTGTCTGACCCTTTGCGCCAAGGATCCTACTGCCTGAAACTATTTCTTCTAAGATCCACACCAGTACATGGGGAATCAGTTCTCTTTTCCAAAAGCAAGTTTCTGCATCTGAAAAATTGAACAACAGGTTTTATTTCACAGGGTACTTTTTATCCTCTGTATTAAAAAGGATGCCCAAAAGTGGAATAGCAGGGTCATATGGCATTTCAATTTTTAACTTTTTAAAGAATTGCCAGACTGCTTACCAGAGTGGTTGTATAAGCCTGAATTCCCACCAACAATGTAGAAGAGTTCCCTTCTCGCCAGCATTTGGTGTTGTTTGTATTGTGGATTTTTGCCATCCTGACCAGGATGAGATGATATCTCAGGGAGGTTTTGATTTGCATTCCCTGATGGCTAAGGATGCGGAACATTTTTTAAAGATATTTGTTAGACATTTCAATTTCGTCCCTGGTAAAGTTTTTTTATGAGTTCCAAGGCCCATTTTTTAATTGGGCCATTTGTTTCCTTAGTGTTTTGTTTTCTAAGTTTTTTGTGCACTCAGGAAAATAGAGCTCTATCAGATATGTGGTTAGTGAAGATTTTCTCCCATTCTGTGGGTTGCCTTTTCGTTCAGGTTACAATCTCTTTATCTGAGCAGAAGCTCTTTAATTTCATAAGATCCCATCTGTTGAGTGTTGATTGTAGTGACTGTGCTATTGGATTTCCGTTTAGGAACTGTTGGCCTAGCCCAATCAGCTCGAGGGAGTTCCCTACCCTTTCATCTAAGATTTTTATAGTCTCTGGCCTCATATTGAGGTCCTTGATCCATTTGGAATTAATTTTTGTGCATGGTGACAAGTACGGGTCTAGTTTTAATTTTCTGCATGTGGACAACCAGTTTTGCCAGCACCATTTGTTGAAGATGCTGTTCTTTTTCCTTTTTTTTTTTTTTTTGTGGGTAGTGCTTGATTTATTCATTAAAAAACAAAAACCCAACAGGTTTTATATATACAAAACAAGATGTTTTTGTTTTCAAGGGTTAAAAGCACTGTTTAAAAAGATGTGGGAGCAGGGATGACACGGAGCTGATTCTCCCAGAATCATATGTGTGAATGCATATGCACACGGAACCTGTTACAGGCAGGTCAAGACTGCTCAGGACAGTGAAGAGATCATAGGGCCCTTGGGTCACAGCGCAGAGGCGGCCGCCGCTCATGGAGGACGAAGGCGTGAACGTTGGCTGCGCTGGGCAGAGAGAAGAGACTCACTAAGACCCAGATACGCAGAGCCAGAAACTCGCTTCATACAACTGAGCCATGGGGCAGAAACATCAGGCGGCCAAATGGCAAACCTCAGGGGCGACAGGAAGAGTCACGATGCAGATGTGTGACCCTGGGGACAGCAAGGCTTCTGTCCCCTGGTAGTCACAGGCACCTCAGCATCGCCTGGCCCTCTGCCTTCCTCCGAGGAGGAGGCTGCAGAGAATCCCGAGGGGCGCTGGTTGTAGTGTGTCAACAAGGGATCTGGGGTCCCATAGAGTGGGTGTGGTAAAAGGCTCGGCTTCCATGTCCCCTGGGATGGACTCAACGCAGGTGGCCCAAGCCACCTCATGACCACACTACTCACAGTCAAACACAGGACAATCAAGACACACACGAGTCACGATTTAAAAAAAAAAACACGGTCTGTGGCTCCCATGGAGAGAGGCTTATTTGGATGTTAGAATCCTCCAGTCACTCTGGGATGAACTTGAACACTTGACCATCCAGGTTCGGCTGACCACAGTGTCTGCAGCCCACTGATTTCCACACGTGACAGGGGATGGCCAGTCAGCTGCTCCCTAGCCCTTGTGCTTTGAAGCGGAACACGGGCTGTGACCGCAGCCTTAGGCAGTCGCATTAGCACTGCATGAAGCAGGCAGCCGCCGCAGTTCTGGGACCTCAACACAGGCACCACGAATGGCCAGAAGGTAGAGTGGCTTCAGTCTCTGACCTCCTTGGGAACGGTGAGAACCAAAGCATTTACTAAATCTATCACACACACGTGGACCACGGAGAACTGCAGTTAGGAATGCCCAAGAAATCAAACAATATTTTCCAAAAATATTTCTGACAGCACTTTAAATAATTTACAAAACACTACCAAACAAACTCCTATTTACCAGGACACGTCTGTTAAATAAAAACTTTGTTTGAGGTTAGTGTACACATTATGTACAGGACTACTGAGAAGGGACCTGATTTTTGCTAACTACCAGGATCCTACACACATACACACGCAAACACACAATGCATACACATACATACAATGTACACACAGGGCTGTTCTTTTTCCATTGGACTTTTTGGGCCCCTTTGTCAAAGATCAAATGGCCATAGTTGTGTGGGTTTGTATCTGGGTCTTCAACTCTTTTTTTTTTTAATTATCAATACATTTTTATTATTATTTCAGCTCATACAAACTTATTAGGTACACCAGTTCCCTCCCTCCCTCCTACTCCCCCCTTACCCCCTGCTCCCCCTCCCCACCCCCCTCCTTCCCCATCCCCCAGTGCCTCCCGCCCCAATTCCCAGAGAGTCCTTTCTTGTGCATGTCTGATTTTCCTCTGGGCCCTCCTCTCCGATGACCTACAAGGACCCAGTGGCATTTCCCTGAACTCTTTCCCGTGTTCCCCTTAAGTATAGGAACACTGCTGTGGCTGCCAATCCTTTGCCTCCAAGGATCTTGGTGCCTTTAGCAGATGCTAGACTTTGTGAGGTCAACAGTGTGTTGGACAATGTGCAGGGCATGCAAAGTCCAATTATGATTGCTTCAGCCCTAACTAGTATGGAGTATCTTGCAAATCATTGCTCCTCCCATCCTTTTGCTCTTATACTCTTACCGCCCCCTCTTCCGCAAATTTCCCTGAGCTTCAAGATGGGGAGAGATTAAGCTGGCCTAGTTCTAGGTGGTTGATATAGAGTCTCTGAAGTTCTGGATTGTGGTTTGTTGATTTTCTTTTGCAGTTTTGCTGCTCCTGCAATGCCCTTCACTCCATCCTGGTGGGCACTGTATGTCACCCCCTGGTCAGAGACAAAAAGCTGTTAAACTAGAGTCTTGTGATAAAAGCACATTCAAAGGTAGATGTAATAAAAGTGGGAAAACACAGTGAGGGAGGGGTCTATCACCCATTTGCAAAATGGTTACTTTTTATCTGCCAGACTATATGCCCTCCTCTTCTGGTGAGCTCATACCCCCTCAGTAGTAAATGATCAGGAACAAAAGTCTGTGAACTTAATCAGATGTCTCATTACTTATTTGGGTCCTTGGTGGAGGCCTATTTTCCCTGCTGTAACATGGTCCCTTCTCTCCTTGTTTCTGATGTGGCCCTCCTACCCCATCCCTCCTGTTCATAATCCTTGCAATTACTGTCTCTAGGTGGGCTGGGTGGGTTTGGTACTAGGAGCCACCTATTAGGGAGTACATATGGTGCTTAATTTTCTGGGTCTGGGATACTTCACTTAATATAATTGTTTCTAACGACATCCATTTCCCGGCAAATTCCAATAATTCATCATTTTTGATGGCTGAGTAGTACTCCATTGTATAGATGTACCACGGTTTCCTTATCCACTTGTCAACTGTTGGACATTTGGGCTGATTCCATGACTTTCCTATTGTAAACAGTGCTGCTATGAACATGGTTGTGCTTGTGCTATCGAGGTGAACCTCTGCTGTATGGGGGGTTATTCCCAAAAGTGGAATAGCAGGGTCATATGGCATTTCAATCTTTAATTTCTTTAAGAATCTCCAGACAGCTCGCCAGAGTAGCTGTATGAGCCTGCATTCCCACCAGCAATGTAGGAGAGTTCCCCTCTCTCCACATCCTCTCCAACATTTGTTGTTGTTTGTATTGTGGATTTTTGCCATCCTGACCAGGGTGAGATGATATCTCAGGGAACTTTTGATTTGCATTTCCCTGATGGCTAAAGAAGTGGAGCATTTTTTCAGATATTTGTTAGACATTTTAGTTTCATCCCTGGCAAAGTTTCTTTTAAGTTCCAGGGCCCATTTTTTAATTGGGCCACTGGTTTCCTTGGTGTTTAGTTTTCTAAGTTCTTTGTGCACTCTGGACAGCAGAGTTCTATCAGATGTGTGGTTAATGAAGATTTTCTCCCATTCTGTGGGTTGCCTTTGAGCTCTCGTTACAATCTCTTTATCTGAACAGAAGCTCTTTAATTTCACAAGATCCCAACTGTTGAGAGTTGGTAGCAGTGACTGTGTCATTGGATGTCTGTTTAGGAAATGTTGGCCTAGCCCAATCAGCTCGAGGGAGTTCCCTATCCTTTCAACTATGGTTTTTATAGTCTCTGGCCTGATATCAAGGTCCTTGATCCATTTGGAATTAAGTCTTGTACATGGTGACAAGTACGGGTCCAGCTTTAATCTGCATGTGGAGATCCAGTTTTGCCAGCACCATTTGTTGAAGATGCTGTTCTTTTCCCATTGGATTCTTTGGGCCCCTTTGTCAAAGACCAAATGGCTGTAACTTTGTGGGCTTATATCTGGGTCTTCAATCCTTATCCATTGATCTGTGTGTCTATTTTGGAGCCAGTACCAGGCTGTCTTTACAACTATGGATTTGTAATATAGACTAAGGTTTGGAATGGCAATACCTCCAGCTGTGTTTTTGTTACTCAGGATTGTTTTTGCTATCCTGGGTCTTTTGTGCCTCCATATGAACTTTGAGATTGTTTGGTTAACTTCTTTGAAGAATTGCTTTGGGATTTTGATTGGTATAACATTGAATCTGTATATTGCCTTTGGTAGGATGGTCATTTTTACGATGTTGATTCTGCCAATCCAGGAACAAGGGAGGTCTTTCCACCTTCTGGTGTCTTCTGCTATTTCTTTCTTTAGGGTTTTAAAGTTTTCATTGTAAAGGTCTTTTACCTCCTTAGTTAGGTTTATACCAAGGTATTTCATTTTTTTAGGGGCTATAGTAAATGGTATTGTTTCTCTCAAGGCTTTTTCACTTCTTTCATTCTGGGCATATAGGAAGGCCTCTGATTTTTGCACATTTATTTTGTATCCTGCCACCCTGCTGAACTTCTCAATTAGTTCCAGGAGCTTCCTGGTGGAGTTTTTGGGATCACTCAGGTATAAGATCATGTCATCTGCAAATAGGGATAGTTTGACTTCTTCCTTGCCGATTTGAATCCCTCTTATGTCCCTTTCTTGTCTTATGGCTTCAGCTAAGACTTCAAGTACAATATTGAATAGAAGTGGTGAGAGTGGACAGCCTTGTCTAGTTCCTGATCGAAGTGGGAATGCTTCAAGTTTTTCCCCATTGAGTATAATCCTTGCTATTGGCTTGTTTTATGCAGCTTTTATTATATTGATAAAGGTTCCTTCCATTCCAACCTTCTCTAGGGTTTTGATCATAAAGGGCTGTTGAATCTTGTCAAAAGCTTTTTCGAGCATCATGTGGTCTTGGACTTTTGACTGGTTTATATGGTGAATTACATTTACTGATTTGGGTATGTTGTACCAACCTTGTGTGCCTGGGATAAAGCCTACTTGATGCCTGTGGATGATCTTTTTGATATGTTTTTGAATCCGATTTGCTAAGACTTTGTTGAGAATCTTTGCATCTGTGTTCATCAGAGAGATTGGCCTATAGTTTTCTTTTTTAAGTGTATCTTTATTAGGTTTTGGGATTAAGATGGAATTTGGTAGTGTTCCTTCCTTTGCTATTTGATGGAACAGTTTAAGGAGTATTGGTGTTATTGACTCCTTAAATGTCTGGTAGAACTCTGTGCTGAATCCATCTGGTCCAGGACATTTTTTGGTGGGAAGATTCGTGATTACTTCCTCAATTTCCTTATATGTTATAGGACTATTTAAATAATTCACAACTTCCTGATTCAATTTAGGTAAGTTGTGTTTACTTAGAAATTCATCCATCTCTTTTGTGTTGTCAAACTTCACAGAGTATAAGTTTTTGAAATATGATGTTATATTTCTCTGGATTTCTTGGGTATCAGTACTGATAACTCCATGTTCATTTCTAATTTTGTTAATTTGGGTTTTCTCTCTCTTGCTTTTGGTTAATTTAGCTAGGGGTGTATCAATCTTATTGATTTTTTCAAAGAACCAGCTTTTTGACTGGTTGATTTTTTTCTATCGTTTTCTTAGTCTCGATTTCAGATATTTCTCCCCTTATTTTGCTAATCTCCTCTCTTCTACTACTTTTGGGATCAGATTGCTCTAGTTTCTCTAAAGCTTTAAGCTGCATTGTTAAGTTGTTTATTTCTGATGTTTCCATTTTTTTGATGTAGGCATTAAGAGCTATGAACTTACCTCTTAGAACAGCTTTCATTGTGTCCCAGAGATTTTGGTAAGTTGTATTTTCGTTATCGTTCACTTTCAGGAAATCTTGACTTTCCTTTTTAATTTCTTCCTGAATCCAGTTCTCATTCAGCATCATATTGTTAAGTTTCCAGGAGTTAGTGTATTTTCTCTTGTTTGATGTGTTGTGGATGTCCAGCTTCAGGCCGTGGTGGTCTGATAGGGCACAGGTTAGAATTTCAACTTTCTTGTATATGTGTAGATTCATTTTGTGGCCCAATATGTGATCTATTTTGGAGAAAGTTCCGTGTGCTGCTGAGAAAAATGTGTATTCTTTGGTGCGTGGGTGAAAAGTTCGATAGAGATCTGTAAGGTCCATTTCTTTCAGGGTTTGATTAAGGTCCAAAGTGTCTCTGTTAAGCTTTTGACCTGTTGATCTATCCCATGTTGAGAAGGTGGTGTTGAAGTCCCCAAGGATTATCGTTTGGGGGTTGATTTCTTGCTTTAGACGCTGTAGGGTTTTCTTAATGAATGTGGAGGGGCCCGTATTGGGTGCATATATGTTCAGGATTGTGAAGTCTTCCTGGTGAATTGTACCTGTGACTAAAATGTAGTATCCATCCGTGTCTCTTATAATTTTCTCTGGTTTGAAGTCCACTTTGTCTGATAGCATAATGGCTACCCCTGCCTGTTTTCTGCTTCCATTTGCTTGTAGAATTGTTGACCAGCCTTTTATTTTTAGAGCGTGCCTATCTTTTGTGGTGAGATGGGTTTCCTGCAGGCAGCAGATTGATGGATTGTGATTTTTAATCCAAGTTTGTAATCTGTGTCTCTTGATTGGTGAATTAATTCCATTAACATTTAGTGTTATAATGGAGAAACTATTTTTAATTCCAGACATTTATTATGTTTAGTAGTTTTTATAAGTATATTGCTTCGCTTTTAATGGTGTTATATTTGCCTTCTGTTCTCCTGGATATGCCTGTTTTTTTCTTCACGCTTGAGTATCATTTCTAGCATTTTTTGAAGGCCTGGTTTGGTGGACATGTATCCCTTCAAGTTGTCTTTGTGCTGGAAAATTTTTCTTTCTCCCTCGATCATGACTTATAGTTTTGCAGGGTAAATCAGCCTAGGTTGACATTTTTGCTCATTCAATACTTGAAGTATGTCTCTCCAAGCTCTTCTTGCTTTTACTGTTTCGACTGAGAAGTCATTTGTTATTTTAATAGGTTTACCTTTAAAAGTGACTTGTTTTTTCTCCCTTGAAGCTCTCAGCACCAGTTCTTTATCTTGAATGTAGAGTGTTTTAACTATTATTTGCCATGGCGTGCTTCTATTTTGGTCATATCTGTTTGGGGTGCGGAATGCCTCTTGTATATGGATGGGCCTCTCTTTTTTTAGATGAGGAAAGTTTTCCTTGATGATCGTTTGAAAAATTTCCTCAGGGGTGGTATTTTGAGATTCCTGCTGTGGTATTCCATGAATACGCATGTTAGGCTTCTTCAGGGTGTCCCATACCTCTTGGATATTTCTCTCAAGTATCTTTTTGGCTTTAACAACCTCTTCCATTGAGCTGGTTAGTACTCCCACTTTATCTTCAAGGTCTGAAATTCTGTTTTTCTGCTTCGTTAGTTCTGTTGATAAGACTCTCTGTGGGTTCTGGGTTGAAGATAACTTATCTTGTAGCTCAGTTTTAAACTCTGCTTGAGTTTGTTTTAACTGCTCTATGCCACTTTTTGTTTCTTGCACTGTTTTTCTCAACTCCTCCAAGTGTCTGTTGTGTTCCTCTTCAAAGCGATTGATTCGATTATGTAATTCCTCCCGGATTTCCTCTTTCATAGTATTGAACATGGTAATGATCATATTTTGAAAGTCTTTATCCTGGGTGAGGCTTTCTTGGCCTTTTTCCGTGGGTTTGTTCTGGTTGGAGTCTAACATTATGGGATTAATTTCAACTCTTATCCATTGATCTATGTGTCTATTTTGGAGCCAGGACCAGTCTGTTTTTATAACGTGGATTTGTAGTATAAATTAAGGTTTGGTATGGTGATGCCACATGACCTTGCTATTCCACTTTTGCTAATAATCCCTCATACAGCACAAGCACGACCATGTTCATAGCAGCACTGTTTACAATAGCAAAGTCATGGAATCAACCCAAATGCCTAACAGTTGACAAGTGAATAAGGAAAATGTGGTGCATTTATACAATGGAATACTACTCAGACATCAAAAATGATGAATCAATGAAATTTGCCAGGAAATGGATGGAATTAAAAAAAATTATACTGAGTGAAGTATACCAGACACAGAAAATTAAGTGCCATATGTACTCCCTAATAGGTGGATCCTAGTACCAAACCCACTTAGTGACATACTCAAAGATAAATCTCTGTAATACCTACAGTAATTGTAAAGATAATAAACAGGAGGGAAGGGGAAAGAGGGCTCCACCACAAACAAGGAATGAGGGGATCCTGCTACAGCAGAGAAAATAGGTCACCATCAAGTACTGCAAGTAAGTACTGAGATATCTGGTTAAGCTCACTCACTTTCCTTCCTGGTCACTTGCAATTGAGAGGGTTTGATCTCACCAGTCAGGGAGAGCATAGAGACTGGCAGATAGATGGTAACCATCCTGCAAATGGGAGACTGACCGCCCCCCCTTACTACGGTCTCCTATTCTTATTCCATCTACCTTTGAATCTACTCTTATCGTAAGACTCTATCTTAACAGCCTTTTATCTCTGGCTAGGAGGAGACATCCTATACCCATCAGGATGGAGCCAAGGGTGGTGCAGGAACAGCAAAACTGGAAAAAAAACACCCAACAAACCATAATTCAGAACATCAGAAACCCTACATTAACCACCTGGAACCAGGCCAGCCTAATCTCTCCCCATCCTAAAGCCCAGGGAAATTTGCAGAAGAGGGGGAGGCAAGATTGTAAGAGCCTAAAGATGGGGAGGAGCAACAATATGCAAGATACTCCACACAAGTTAGGGCCAAAGTAACCATAATAGGACTTTGCATGACCTGCACAATGACCAACGTAGCATTGACCCCCCCCCCAAAGTCTAACATGGATCACAGGCACTAGGATCCTTAGAAGCAAGGGATTAACAGCCACAATAGTATTCCTATACTAAAGGGGAACACAAGAAAGTGTTCTAGGCAATGCTACTGAGTCCTTACACCTCATTAGAGTGGAGGACCCAGAGGGAAGCTTGACATTCACACTAACGGGTGCTCCAGTGATGGGGAGGAGTGGGAAATTGGAGAAAGGGAGGGAGGGGATGAAAGAAAGGGGAAAAGGAGGGGAGGGAGCAAGGGAGTCCAAGGAGGGGTAGAGGGAAAGAGGGGACCAGGGTACCTATTAATTTTGTATGATTGGAAACATTTAATTAATTAATAACAAAAAAGGATACCAATTTTCATGATTAACACAAAGCATCATTCAACGTTCATCAGTTCTGTTTCCACTGAACCTATCATGGTGGTGACAACTTTGAGGTCATCCAAATAACATAGCTAGTATAAAACACTCTCAAAAATGGGTCTACAAGGGCTGGAAAGATGTCTGAAGGGTTAAGACTCTGCCTCAAAAGCAGAAAAACCTCAGTTCGTATACTTCCTTTAAAAAAAAAAAAAAAGGTCAGACAGAAAGCAGACTTTCCTTGGAAGGCAGGGTCTGGAAAATTCCAGAGCAAAGCAGAAAGGAAGTAGAAGCAAACCAGGATGGTTCCTGAAGTCACTCTTGATCCTCCACAGGGACATACAGTGCTCTCTTTCTCTCTCTCTCTCTCTCTCTCTCTCTCTCTCTCTCTCTCTCTCTCTCTCTCATGCACACACACATACATACACACATACAAACACACACACACACACATACAAACACACACACACACACACACATACACACACACACACCCATGCATGCATGCATGCAAAAATAAAAACAAATAAAATTAACAATAAAAAAGTGGTTCAACAAGGAAAGAAATAAACAGGCATTTCTGTTTTGGTTGACCTTGACTAGCATTTCTATGTGGCAGAAGTGAGTCATCTAATAGAGTCTGGAAAAAGAAAGAAAAAGCACAAGACTTTTTTTTATTTACTGAGGAGTCTGCAATGTCTTAATATACCTGCACAAAGTAAGACAGACAGGCTAGGCCTATTACTAAATTTAAGATCTTCATGAAGTCAAAATGCCTCTCCTGTCTTCATTTTTGTAGCAAGTAGCTATCTCAAGCTGAAGATACCAAATTGCTGTGAAATCTATGAACTAGAGTTCCCCCAAAGAAATTGCTCTTGCTCTTGAATATACTATAAAGGCTGATTAATGTTAGAATGTCAATGATAGTGAAGAGGTTGGAATGTTACAGGTCCAGAGCAAAATTATCTTGGATTGTATTTAGCACCCTTAAATGACTATTCATTGCCTATTCTGTATGTGGCCTAACATCTTGATTATGTAAATCCTTTGGATGTATGAGCAGACCCCTAGATTGTACCAACCCCAAAGCTAAGAATATCATCAGATATTATATATCATTAGATATACCTGCTTCAGTGTAACCCACCTACCTGTTATGCTCACTAAGGTATTTCAAAAGTATCTTAATTTTTTATTTTGTTTTGTTAGTATGAAAATTTCATAAAACTGTTATACATTGGAGCATGCAATTTGGGGCAACCTGAATCTGGGTTCCTAGGTCATGATCATTCATGTTTGGCTCCAGAATAAACTACTTCTTATTCACTTTGGGGTAAGAGCTGTTGTTTTTTAAGACACCATCAAACACAATTCAAAAACTTTCTCCACTCTTATTTGCTATGGGATATGCCCAGGCATGGCAGTGCTTGCCTGTAATCCCAGCATTTGGGAGGTTGAGCACAGAAGATCAGGAGTTGGAAGTCATTCTTGACTATATTGTGAGTTCCAGGCTAGTCTAGTTTACAGACGATCCTGGTCCCAAGAAAAAGAGACATGAAGTGGGAAGAAGGGAAGGGGAGGGGAGAGAGGGGAGGGGATGGGAGGGAGGAAGGGAGGGGAGGGGAGGGGGAAGGGCTGAGAAGGGGAGGGGAGGAGAGAGGAGGGGAGAGAAGGAGAGGGAAGAGGAGAGGAGGGAAGGGGAAGGGAGAGGAGGGGAAGGGAGGGAAGGGGAGGGAAGAAAGTACAAAATCGAAAATGTCCAACTCAATGAAGTTGATTAGTTCTCAATGCACTAGTGTAACCAGACATCAGAGAACATTTCCATCACCTCTAAAGGAGTCCTCATTTGTCTTCCCAGTTAATCCTGACTTCCAGAGGAAATTGATTTGATTGTTGTAACTAGACATTTACAATTTCTATAAGTATCTATAAATGAAATAGTAGGGCTAGAGGATGGCTCAGGGGTTAAAACTCTGCCTGGCAAGCAGAAGGTCCTGAGTTTGGATCCCAAGTCCCATGTAAAAATGCCAGGTGGAAATTGTGGTGACCTGCACTTCTGGCTCTGGTGGACAAAGCTTTTGAAATTCCAGAGTGAAGCAAAAAAGAGATAGAAGCAGTCCAGGATGATTCCTAAAGTCACCCTTGGTCCTCCACAGGGACACACAGTGCCTTCTGATGCACACATGTGCGCGTGCACACACACACACGCGCGCGCACACACACACACACACACACACACACACACAGTGAATAAGTAAATAAACAAAGTTAAAAAATGTACTTTTTGTTTGTTTCATTTTGAGACAGGATCTTGCTATTCTATCCCCAGCTGGCTTGAAACCTGGGACCCTCTTGCTTGCTTTGTTTCACTATGCTTTGCTTATTTTGCTTTGAGGCAGGGTCTTATTCTGTAGCCCATACAGGCCTGGAACTCATTACAGAGCCCAGATGGAACTCCTAAAAATCCTCTTGCTCCAGCTCCCAAGTGCTGGGATTACAGGGTTAAGCCACCATGCTCAGATCCTACATTCTTTTTATGTACATGGCTTTTTTTCACAGAGCATAATTAGTTTGAGTTTTTTTGTGATCGAGAATATATTCCTAGGTCAGCAAGATGACTCAGTAGGTTAAAGCACTTGCCAATAGTCCAAGGACCTGGAGCCTACAAAGTGAAAGAAGAGAACAAACTTCAGAAAATTGTCCTTTGACATTTATAGGTGTGTCATTGCATGTACACACACACACACACACACACACACATGATTTTTAAAGAATATATTCTTTTCTATATGGGTACACTGGTGCACTCCTGTAATCTCAGCAATCTTGTATTATGTTACTTTTCCCATCATCATGAACAAGTCTCTGATAGAAATACCTCAGACTTATTTTGACTCACAGT
This sequence comes from Typhlomys cinereus, assembly GCA_023101885.1. Taxonomy (NCBI): domain Eukaryota; kingdom Metazoa; phylum Chordata; class Mammalia; order Rodentia; family Platacanthomyidae; genus Typhlomys; species Typhlomys cinereus. Next base: position 88,764 of record JALPQD010000221.1, on the reverse strand, counting down.
TTCAAAGGGTTCCATCCATGGTCACTTGTTTTATTTGTGTTTCTGGAGTCAGGGTGAAGCACAACATCACGGTGGCAGAAGCATGTGAAGAACCCTGACTGATTCATGGCAGACAGCACAGATTAAGGGAAGGACTGTGAACCAGGTACATACAACCTTTAAGTCATGTCCCACCACAGGGAGTAACCTCCCTTTTCCAACTAGGCCCCACCTCCTAGGGTTTCCAGAACCTTTCACAATAATATTACTAGCTACATGGCAAATGTTTAATAAATGAGTCTGTGAGAAGTATTTCATATTCAAGCCATACAGCTTGAGAGACAGAGGATCACATAAAGAGGTTCTGTCATATACGTTTGTGTGCACACACACACACACAAACTGTGGCACATTCAATCATTAGCTAGTAGCCTACTGTATAAATGTGCCAAGGTTTATCTACTCACTTGTTTATGCACATTTCAGTTGCTTCTTGTTTGGGACATGAATGACAATATTGTAAAGTTTTATATGCATATCATAAGCTTTCATTTATCTTGGATATATGCCTATATGCCTAGAGATGGAATTGTTGGGTTATAAACTAAACATATGTTCAGGTATAGTGTACTTTAGTGTTCTTTTTTTTTATTATTATTCAATTGTGCATGTGTGTAGAACCATGGGTGAATTCGGGAACCACCATGGACTGCCTCCACCTTCTCCTTGTTTACTTTGCCCCGGGATTCACAGGCTCCACCCTACCAGTACCAGAAACACAAGCCGCCCCCACTTCTGCCCTGTGTGTGTACATGGGGTCTAGGATCCAAACTCGGGACCTTCTGCCTGCAAGGAAGAGGCTTAACCCCTGAGCCACCTTTCCAGCCCCAGGTTTATAGTGTATTTTAAAGAATATAATCTTCCCCATCTGTCTTCTGCCTTGCCTAGAGTTTAGACAAGTTAATTTTCCCCACCAAAACAGAAACTACACACTTTTTATTGGTGGCATGGTATATATCTGCAATCTTAATTTAGTCCCTGTAACCTACATGGTTGGAAGGCCAGAATCCACTCCTACAACTTGTTATATGATTTCTTTTTTTATGTTCAAAGCATATTTATATTATTGAATTACATAATTTCAAGAAATAAAGTGTCAATTCAAAAACTGTGATATACAATTCATTCATCTCCAGACAAAAGTCTTATTTACATGTTGAGGAAGCAAAGGTATTTCTTTTAATTGAATGTACATTATAGAAAAGCATTCATCATGTACTACTACCATAAGAAAAGGGTATTTCTAAGAATTATTCAAGTATCCAGTGGAACATAAAGGTGAACTATAATCTCTTCAATCATATTCAGAAAATCTAATGTGCTGACTTGCTTGTTGAGTGTTTGTCAAGCTAATTTTCTCAGCTTTGGTGAATAACCTTTCAGTGCCTATTTTCTTCTCCCGAGGCTGATTGTTTGGCCCGTTTATCGACCAAAATCTTCTTCCAATACCTCTGCTGGTGATCACCAGAAAGGACCTCGAGTTTCCAGCAATGCTTCTTGTTAATCTCAATTTGTCAGTTCATCACTGCTTGGGCATCCTCGGGAGTTTTAAATCTGGCATGACATTCTGTATCTCCTCTTAGCAAATCAACATAAACAACTTCTGAGATTGTGGCCCAAGTATCCCAGACTTGCTTCCTGCCACATAGAGGTTCTGTGCTAATGATCTTCAGAATCACCCCATTCACAAACTGTGGGCCTGCCGAATTAGCTTTCTCCTGTGGGCCCCACTCTTGATTGTCAGCTTCCATTCCAGATTTATCAGGTACGCCACTTTCTGTTTCCAATTCTGACTCCAATTTTATTTGCAATATTGTCTTTTTTAAAAGATGTCATGCTGGCTTTTTGCAGTGCCCAATACTCTTTTTTTCAAATCCACCCATTCTGCTTGGACAGTACTCTCAGCAGTATGACCTCCTCTCCCATTTTATGTCCCTCCTAGTGGATTGTTAAGAAACTCAATAGTTTTTGCTGCTTATCCTTTTGTTTCAAATTCCACAAAGGCAAACACCTTAGGATCTCCAGTAGACTTGTAATGTGGGATACTTATGTAGACCACATTGCCACATTTCCCAAATATACTTTCAATCCAGCTATGAGTAACATTTTTGGGAAACAACTCCACATACACTCTACGCTCATCCTCATCTTGTGGTCATGCACCTAGAGGCTTGTTTCTCCTAATTCTGATCCCTTCTAAATCCAACTCCACAACAGCTGAGCTCTTCAGTGCTCTAGCTATTAATTTCCCATTAGTAGACAACATTTTTCATTTTGTTGAAAGACATCAGAAGTGATATATCCACATATCTATCCCTGGATTTTTCTATTTGTTCTCAAAGACATTTTTCTTTGTATAGGTTGGCATCACTAAACCAGAAGTCAACTTGCTTGACAATATCTGCGAGCACTTGTTTAACCCATGAGCACCTCTTTGTTTCCTTTTCTTTTCTCTTTTCGGGAGTTTCCATTTTTTTTATCAGCTTCCATTTTCCATTCAATTCCCCAAACAAGCTCAGTGCCTGCGCCCTTCCATGCTTTCTGTCTCCCGGGCCCTAGAGTCGTGGCAATTTCACATCATCTGCCTGTTATATGATTCTATATGCATACTGTGGTACACACACACAATCATTTTAATTGAAAATAAAAAACTATTAAATATAATATAAACTGTGGTGGTACACATTCATAATTTCAGCACTTGGGAGATGAAGGCAGAAGGATCAGAATCTCAAAGCCAGCCCCAGGTGCACAGTGAATTTCAGGCTAGCTGGAGCCACATGAGACATTGTCTCAAAAAAAAAATTAAAAATACAAAGCAAAACCCAAAGGGAAAATGCAAAAAAAGGAAGGAAGGAAGGAAGAAAATTAAAAATCGTATAACTCAAGACTCTGAAAAGCTCTTCCCTTTGTTGGATTTATTGTTGATTACTGGCTGATGTGACAATGCAAAATCTTAGCTTGAGATTTTCTGCAAAATTAACCGAGCAGACTGTTGAGCATAAAATCAATTTGCTAATCCACAGAGATGCTCTCTGTGGAAGAGCAGAGCCCAATAGACTTTGAGGCTCAGTTCCCACAGCGTCTCTAATCAGGCCCAGAAAAGCAAACAACTGCCAGCCTTCCCGAGCTTTCTTCCTACACAGCACAGGGGACAAAGGAACACACAACAGTTTATTCTTCTCTGGCAACTCAGCATGTGCCTATTAGGAGAAAAATGCTTGGCTCACATCATAATGTGTGCAGCATTCACACAAAGGAGTATGACACGGTCATTAAGTGTGATTATGTAGATCTATGCTTAACAATGGCAAAGTATGATGGGGAGCTATTTTAGAACATAGTTTGGTGTAATGGTTAAGATCATGAGCTTTGGAACAAAACAATGTGGATGTAGTGCCAGTCTGCAAAACTAGCTCTCTGACTTTCAACAAATGGCACAGTTTTGTTGGACCTCCACTTCACCACCAAGAAAAGGAGGTAATAATGATATCTGTTCATTAGGCTGCTTTGAGAATTAAACAGAACATAACACAATGCTTAGGGAAGCTCTGCGAAAAAAATAAAAATGAGATTCATAGTATAAGAAATTTACCACGAAACCATGACAACCTGAAAATGGGCCATCAAAGTCTGAGCAGTCCACAGCTAGCTCTCATGCTTACAACTCACTGAATCTTCTCCATTCTCTTCAAGCTCCCAAGCACTTCTCCTTGTTCTTTCTATATGCATACAACCACCAGCCATTCACAGACAAAAATGACAGGGGAGCATCAGAAGAGCGCTCTCTCTCTCTCTCTCTCTCTCTCTCTCTCTCTCTCTCTCTCTCTCTCTCTCCTTCCCAGCCCACACTAACTTGCCTCTGAAGCCTAGTCCTCCTGTATCAAGCAGGTGCCATCCTGCCCAACTGAGAAATCATCCTTGCCTTCATGCTGCCTACATACAATAGGGAAAAAGTCCAAAGTGCTATTTCTCCTTAGTCTCTAATAATGGAGACTATTTCTGTAGCCTCACAAGGATGGGTCGTTTCCTCACATACTCATCGATTCCGCAGCAGACACCACCAGGCTGCTCTTTCTAATTCTACCCTTCTTGTCCAGTTAGAGGGAGTGAGAGACCCTAGAGGTCAAGGGCACCAGAGAGCCCCCTACTTCAGACACCGGGTTATGACCCACAGGCCAGATTAATTTGCTAAAGTGGCTCACAGAACTCAGGAAAATGCCCATGTTAACCAGTTTATTATATTAGATATTCGCTAAAACATACAGGGAAAGGAGGTGTCTAGGATGAGGTTTGGGAGAAGGGGTGTGAAATGGCCATGCTCTCTCTGGGAGCATCTGCGTCCTGTAATGGCATGTTTAGCTCCCTTGATGAACTTCCAAACTGCCCTCTTGGGATTTTGTGGCAGTTTCATGATGCCTGTGGGGTTGACCATCAGCTGGCCACTGGTGGTCAGCTCAATCCTCAACTCCTCCTGTCATATCAGAGGTTGAGGGTGGAGCTAAAAGTTCCAAGCCTTAGTCTTTCTGGTCACTATCCTCCACCTCCATTCCATGATGCATCACTCTAAGTGATTGGGAAGGTTTTAGGAGTCCAAAAATAGCAATGAAGACTGCCATAGCTTGGGATCTTCCCGGAAACCCATGTTGCTCTTGCAACAGTATGAAGAAGCAGGACTTTGGGCCACAGAGCAAGTGTTAAGCCTCAAAAGCAGAAGGTCCTGAGTTCAGATCCCAAATCCCATGTAAAAATGCCAGGTGAAAACGGTGGCAGTCTGTACTTCCAGTCCTGGAAGGTGGAGCCTGGAAAACTCCAAAGCAAAACAAAGAGAAGGTATCACAATCCAGGGTGATTCCTGAAGTCACCCTTGGGCCTCCACAGACATACATAGTGCTCTCTCTCTCTCTCTCTCTCTCTCTCTCTCTGTCTCTCTCTCTCTCTCTCTCTCACACACACACACACACACACACACAAAATAAATAAATAAAAATGAAAGAAGTGCAATCTTGATTGAGGGTGGCCGCACATGCCACCCTTGCAATGCCACATCACACAAAGGTCCAGAGTATATAGCTTCACACATTCATCTCATTGCCTAAAGAATTGCCCCTAATCTTTTAGAAACCTGTACTCAGGCAAACCCAGGATTCATAGGTTTCCATGCAGAACAACAACAAAAAATTTAGGCAGATGAAAGCAGAGTTGGAGATTTCATGAAAGCTATTTTCTTACAGGTCTTAAACATGAGGCTTAGAAGAAAGGCAAGTGCTCAGAAAGAAAATAAGGCACATCCAAGTGCAGGTAGGTCTTTCCCAAGAGTACTGAATAGGAAAAAGCAAGACACCCCCAAGTATGAGCATAGCTTCTACAGGGGAAGAATCACAATTGTTTTAGCATTGGTCATATATACCATTTTGCTGGTCGCAAAAGGTTGCAAATGAACCCCTCTTCCCTTGTTTTTTCTTTTCTCTGGATAAAACAATTGTATGATAAAGTGGAATTAGGAGACTCTAGGATTATGCAAGAATTTAGCTCATGTCCTTTTCCTGTAAATGGGACTTCTTGTGAGGTTCTGAGAAAACTAGAAGTTTATGGTTGAGAATGGAGAAAGACCTTAAGCAATCGTTAATTGTGCTGGAATATATGCTTCCCTACTAGTTAGAGGCTTCAGTCCAACTCCAAGTAGTTCTCATGTAGCAGAAAATTTTCCCTGCCATTCTACCTTCCCTCATAAGTACTTTAGAGGTAGAGGCTGGAGGATCCAAAGTTCAAGAGGCAACATAATGGGTGAGGTCAGTCTGGGCTACATAAAACCCCAGCTTGGGTTAAGACTTTGCCTATAAAGAAGAAAGTCCTGAGTTCAGATCCCAAGTCCCACGTAAAATCGCTAAGTAGAAACAGTGGACACCTGAACTTCGGGCTCTGGTGGGCAGTGTCTGGGAAATCCCAGAGAACAGCAAAAAGCAGGTAGAAACAATCCAGGATGACTCCCAAAGTCACCCTTGATCCTCCACAGGGACACAATGCCTTCTAATACACAACACACACACACACACACACACACACACACACACACACACACAAATGAAGTTTTTTTAAAAAAAATTTTGTTAGGTAGGGCTGGAGAGGTACATCTATACAATGGAGTACTACTCAGCTATCAAAAAGGATGAATTACTGGAATTTGCTGGGAAATGGATGTCATTAGAAACAATATATTAAGTGAAGTATCCCAGACCCAGAAAATTAGGCATATATATACTCCCTAATAGGTGGCTCCTAGTACCAAACCTACCCAGCCCACCTAGAGACACTCAAAGAAAAATCTCTGTAATACCTACAGTAATTGCAAGGATTATGAACAGGAGGGATGGGGTAGGAGGGCCACACCAGAAACAAGGAGAGAGGGGACCATGTTACAACAGAGAAAACAAGCCTCCATCAAGGACTCAAATATGTAATGAGACATCTGATTAAGTTCACAGACTTTCGTTCCTGATCATTTACTACTGAGGGGGTATGATCTCACCAGAAGAGGAGGGCATATAGTCTGGCAGATAAAAAGTAACCATTTTGCAAATGGGTGATAGACCCCTCCCTCACTGTGGTTTCCTACTTTTATTACATCTACCTTTGAATGTGCTCTTATAACAAGACTCTAGTTTAACAGCTTTTTGTCTCTGGCCAGGAGGTGACATACAATGCCCATCATGATGGAGTGAAGGGCATTGCAGGAGCAGCAAAACTGCAAAAGAAAATCAACAAACCACTATCCAGAACTTCAGAGACTCTATATCAACCACCTAGAACTAGGCCAGCTTAATCTCTCCCCATCCTGAAGCTCAGGGACATTTGCAGAAGAGGGGGCAGTAAGAGTGTAAGAGCAAAAGGATGGGAGGAGCAATGATTTGCAAGATACTCCACACAAGTTAGGGCTGAAGCAATCACAATTGGAATTTGCATGCCCTGCGCAATGTCCAACACACTATTGACCTCACAAAGTCTAGCATCTGCTAAAGGCACCAGGATCCTTGGAGGCAAGGGATTGGCAGCCACAGCAGTGTTCCTATACTTAAGGGGAACACGGGAAAGGATTCAGGGAAATGCCACTGGGTCCTTGTAGGTCATCAGAGAGGAGGGCCCAGAGGAGAATCAGGCATGCACAAGAAAGGACTCTCTGGGAATTGGGACAGGAGGTACTGGAGGACGGGGACGGAGGGGGGAGGGGAGGGGGAGCAGGGGGTACGGGGGGAGGAGGAGGGAGGGAGGGAACTGGTGTACCTATTAAGTTTGTATGAGCGGAAATAATAATAAATAAAAATAATTTTGTTAAGTAGAGCTGGAGAGGTGGCTCAGGGGTTAAGCCTCTGCCTTGCAGGTGGAAGGTCCCGAGTTCGGATCCTAGACCCCACGTATAGACGCCAGATGGAAGGGATGGAAGCGAGGGTGGCCTGTGACTCTGGTCCTGGTAGGGCGGAGCCTGTGAATCCCGGGGGCAGAGTAAACAAGGAGGAGGTGGAAGTGGTCCATGGTGGTTCCCGAATTCACCTGTAGTTCTACACACACACACACACACACACACACACACACACACACACATACACACATGCACACATGCACAATGAATGAATGAATGAATGAATGAATGAATAAATAAATAAATAAATAAATAAATATTGTTTTAAAAAATTTTGTTAGGGCTGAAAAGATGGCTCAAGGGTTAAGACTCTGTCTCACAATGAGAAGGTTGTGAGTTCAAATCCCAGGTCCCACATAAAAATGCCAGGCGGAAATGGCAGCGGCCTGTACTTCCCTGCCCTGGTAGAGCCTGAGAAATCCCAGAGCCAAGTAAGAAGGAAGTAGAAGCAATCCAGGATGATTCCCAAAGTCACCCTTGGGTCTCCACAGGGACACAGTACCCTGTGATACACACACACACAGCCACACAAGCACAATGCTGTTTTAAATAAATTTAGAATAAGAATTATTCTTTCAAATGAGGGCAGAGCCATCGTCATCTATTCTCCCTTTTAATTGTATGTATTTATCATTGTGGGGGACAATCTGACTCTTTAATGCATGCTTATAATGTATACTAACCAAATCAAGGTAATTCCTGTTTCATTTTCATTATTACTTTATGTTTGGAGCTTTTTTTAACATAGATTTTTAAATATTTTATTTATTTTATGTGTGTGTGCGTGTGTGTGTGTGTGTGTGTGTGTGTGTGTGTGTGTGTGTGTGTTTCAGAGGGCACTATGTCCCGGTGGAGGACCAAACTTAGGACCTTCTGCGCTCAGGACCTTCTGCTTCCGAGGTATAGTCTTAACCCCTGAGCCATCTCTCCAGCCTGATTGACTTTCTTCTAAAGAAAGCAATCTTACTTGAGTGTGGTGGCATCTGCCTGTAGTTTAGCACTTGAAAGGCAGAGATCATGGGTTCTAGGTGCGCATGGACTGTACACAGAGAACCTGTCTTAAAAATAACCAATAATAATAACCCATAAATTATTAATAGAGCAATTTATAAAAAGAGCAATTTCAGTCCCTTCTTGCTTTTTCTTGGTCCTTCTACCTTCTACTTTCTGCCATGTGGAGAATGCAGCCTTCTTCTCTGCCAGAGTGACGTCACACTTACCAACTGTTACTGTTACTCTGCATGCTGCTGCTAATTTCATAACAAAACACCTTAGGGGAACAAGGGATTTCATTCTGTTTTATGATTATCCAGCTTGGCAGCAGAGCTCATACTAACACTAAGAGCTGAAAGAACTGGCTATACCATATCCAAAGAACTGCCGAGAGAGGGGCAAACTTCACTGATAGCAAGTCTGACAAAGTATGCTGAAGAATACCAACTGTTGCAGTTCACCTGCGTGGTTGCTGATAAATGACCATCAAACGGCTTAAGGGAACAAGAGGTTTATTCTCTTACGATTACTCATAGTCCAGCTTGATAGGAGAGCACGCACCAACACCAGGGCAAGGGAACTGGCCACACCATCTCTAGATAATGGCTGAGAGAGGGGGATGATCCTTACTTGCCAGACCAGCATGTCTGGCCAAGTGAACAGAAGGATGCAGACTCTCTAAACCAGTTCTCTGTGTTTTATTCCAGGGCCTAATCCCACCCACCATGGGCTGGGTCTGCCCCATCAGCCAGACAATCTCCTGCAGGTTTTCTCTGGGACCAACTCAACCATTAATTCTACACAAATGTGCCCAACTATGATACCAACTTCTCTTATGCATCTGTCCAGGGAATGGTCCCACCCACCATGGGCTGGGTCTTTCCTCACCTGCAGATTTGCTTAGGGCTTGCATTCACAGTCAGTTCTTCATAAACGTGTCCAAAGGTCAAGCCTGCAATTGTCAAATTGAATCGAAATAATATATCAACATCTAAAACTCAGAATCACTAAACTTCTGTTTATGTATCATGATGTCACAAACTAAGACAAAGACCAAATGTGTATTTCATAACTCCCTCCTGTGAATTTAGCCTTCTAAGTCACTCTACAATTGTCAATCTCTTCTGTCTAAACCATAGCTATTGTAGTAGAAGATACCACCATCTTTTCTCTAGATTGTTGCAATAGTTTGTTTTTTTTTTCTTCTACATTTCTTGTTTCTACACACCCTTCAGGCTGTCACTTCTAGCTTTTGGCATATACTCTGAATTCCACCTGCCAAACATGCGACTCACTACCCACAATTAACACATCTAACGAGTTTGGAACATTCTACTTGTCCTCGGTGGCACAGATGAGTGTTGTCACCTCATTATTCACAGAGAACGGTAAAAGGGTGAGTTTGGAGCCCAGAGAGGCAGGGGAGACACTCGTCACAAATCCAGGCCCAGACGTTATTTACACAGGTAACCGCGTCCTGCGCGCTGGCTGGAGCAACCCCTTTCCCTCTGACCTGGCCGAACCTTCGGGCACATATCCACACTTCATGTTCAGGTGTGGCTGGTTCTGCCTCTGCCGATAGCGCGAATGCTTCCGTCCTCACAGACCCTGTGTTGTCTTACACTGCCGCCCTCTTTATTCTTTATTCTTCTTCCATGCATCACAACAATTTGTTTTTTTTTTGTTTTTTGTTTTTTTTTTATTTCAGCTCATACAAACTTATTAGGTACACCAGTTCCCTCCCTCCCTCCTCCTCCCCCTGACCCCCTGCTCCCCCTCCCTACCCCTCTCCCTCCCCATCCCCCAGTGCCTCCCGCCCCAATTCCCAGAGAGTCCTTTCTTGTGCATGTCTGATTTTCCTCTGGGCCCTCCTCTCCGATGACGTACAAGGACCCAGTGGCCTTTCCCTGAATCCTTTCCCGTGTTCCCCTTAGGTACAGGAACACTGCTGTGGCTGCCAATCCTTTGCCTCCAAGGATCTTGGTGCCTTTAGCAGATGCTAGACTTTGTGAGGTCAACAATGTGTTGGACAACGCACAGGGCATGCAAAGTCCAATTATGATTGCTTCAGCCCTAACTAGTATGGAGTATCTTACATTAGATTGTTGCAATAGTTTCTAATGATACTTTCCAATACATTTCTGACTCCTCTCCAATTCTTTGTCCACACTACAGACAGCACAATAGTTTTTTTTTTTTTTTTAAATCTGATTGTCTGGCCCCACTCCACAGGGCTTCCAGTAACTCTTAAGGTATGCATGAGAGAACTTCTAAACCCCTGTCTGCCCTGACCCTCTGTTGCAGCTACTCTGCATTTTGCTGATAAACTACCACCAAACAGCTTAAGGGAACAAGGAGTTTATTTTCTTATGATAGTCTGGTTACAGTTCTTAATCCAGCTTGGCAGGACAGTTTATACCAACACCAAGGCTGAGGGAACTGGCCACATAATGGCCAGCATGTCTGGCCAAGTATACAAAAGGATGCCAACTCCCTCAACCAACTCTCACTATTTTATTTATCCGTTCAGGGCTTAGTCCCGCCCACCATGGGCTGGGCCTTCCTATCAGCTAGACAATCTCCTGCAGGTTTGCTCTGGGCCTAACTCAACCACTAATTCTCTACAAATGTGCCCAGAGTTCAAACCCTAACCGTCAAGTTGACACCTATGCCTAACTATGACACCCTCCTTACTGACATAGCCTTGACTCCCAGTCCACGGCTCACCTGCCTGCCTCTTGAAGTCCAGCAGTGCTAATCTTTCTGTCTCTTTCACTCACTGTGTGTTGCAGTTACTCTTCATTGTTGCCAATAAATTCATGACCAAATGGATTATGGGGAAACAAAGGATTTTATTCTGGTTTACTATTGTCTCGTTGCAAATAAATGCATGACCAATATGTTGCCGATAAATGCATGACCAAATGGATTATGAGGGAATAAAGGGTTTTTTTTGTTTGTTTGTTTGTTTGTTTTTGGCTGATTGTTGTCTGGTTACAGCTCTCAATCCAGCTTGGTAGAAGAATCCACACCAATACCAAGGGCCAAGGGAACTGGTGACACCATATTTCCAGGTTACTGAGAGAGGGACAAACTCACTTGCCAGACAGCATGTCTTTCCGAGTATGCCGAAGAATGCTAGCTGACTTAATGAGCTTCCTTCATTTTGCTCATCTGCCCAGGGAATGGTCCTGCCTATCATGGGCTGTACTCTCCACACTAATCAGACAATCTCCCACAGGCTTGCTCAAGGCTCAACTCAACTACTAATTCTTTACAGCTGTGCTCAGAAGTCTAGACGTCAATTGCCAAGTTGACATCAGTAGGTATCTACCACACTGGGATACCTCTGAACACAGCCTGAATCTTTGCCCAACCCCTCAGTCAGCCTCTGTTCTTCCTGTAACTGTCAGGTCAATAATCACTTCCTTCTGACAGTCCCTGTGTTGCAGTCAGCCTGTATGGTTGCTGATAAATGACCATCAAATGGCTTAAGGGAACAAGGGGTTTATTTCCTTATGACAGCCTGGTTACAGTTCTCAGTCCAGCTTGATGGGAGAGAATGCACCAACACCAGGGCCAAGGGAACTGGCCACACCATCTCTACATAATGACTATGAGAAGGACGATCCTTACTTGCCAGACCAGCATGTCTGGCCAAGTGTACAAAAGGATGCCAATTTCCTCAACTGGCTCTCAGTATTTTATTCATCTGCTTAGGGCCTAGTCCCACCCTCCATAGGCTGGGCCTTCCCCATTAGCTAGACAATCTCCTGCAGGTTTGCTCTGGGCTTAACCCAATCACTAATTCTCTACAAATGTGCCCAGAGCTCAAACCCTCAACTGTCAAGTTGACACCTGTGCCCAACTATGACACCCTGACTACTTTTAACTAGTCAAATCTTCATACTTTATGAGCTCTCCTAGCATTCTGTACCTTCTTATACCTTGCAGTAGTCTTGATTTCAGTTTGCACATGTGTGACTCTGGGCTTATTACTTGGTTCCCCCATTCTACCTAGTTCCTTGTGGGAGGGACTTTGTAGGTATTTTTGCTTGCTTTTCCTCAGCATCTAACACAGTGCCTTGAAATAAGCATGAGTTCTTTTGAAAAAGGGGAGAAGGAAGGTTAGGGTGGGAAAGAGTGCTGGTAAGATAGCTCAACAGGTGAGGTACCTGCTTATGAACCTGGTTAACTGAGTTTCAGCCCCAGAAGCTTAAGTGGTAAAAAGAGAGAACTGACTCCGGAAAGTTTTCCTTTGACCTCCACACATGAAATTTGGCATGCATGCACATGTCGTTCTCTCTCACCCTCCCCCTCTAAAATAAATTAAAAATTGAAAAGAACCTAGGCTGGTGGTGTGTCTCAGGGATCTCATCTTTGCCCAGCATGCTGTAAGCCCTGGTTCAATCTGCCGCACCCATTCTGTCTTCCCCCAAAGTTTAGAACTTAAATGTATATTTCAGGTTCCTTGTGGGAGAGCCACCTTTGTAATTTTTAACATTTATAATACTATAGAAATTTATGGATCTGAAGACCAAACTAATACAATGACAACTGAGGTCTGAATGTCACAAACATTGCCAAATATGCCTGCTTATGGAATTATGTCATGGATATGTGAATTTATATCAAGTGAAAGCACTGCATGATTTAAATTCAAGTTTTGGGATTTATGGCTTTAAATAAAATCTCTCTCTCCTTCCCCCCAGAAAGGCAGACATTAATATATACTACCAAAGGACTGTCTAGAAGCAACTTCTTTCCAAGAGAATGGGCACCAGAACTAGTTAAAAGTAGTAGGGGCTGGAGAGGTGGCTCAGGGGTTAAGCCTCCGCCTTGCAGGCGGAAGGTCCTGAGTTTGAATCCCAGATCCCACATATAGACGCCAGGCGGAAGCGGGGGCGGCCTGTGCTTCTGGTCCTGGTAGGGCGGAGCCTGTGAATCCCCTGGCAGAGTAAACAAGGAGGAGGTGGAGGCGTTCATGGTGGTTCGCGAATTCGTCCGTGGTTCTACACACACACAGACACACACACGCGCACACATACACACGCATATGCACACAGTTGAATAAATAATAATAATAATAATTTTTTTAAAAAGTAGTAAAGGTGGATTTTATTGAGTATACACTTCTATAAGAAATGAACAGGGACTTTAGCATAAATTCCAAAAATAACAAGGACAGGATAGGACTGGAAACATAGCTCAGGGGTTAAGACTCTGCCTCCCAAGCAGAAGGCAGGATCCCACCTAAAAAGCCAAGTCAAAATGCATTTCCAGTCCTGAAAGTCAGAACCTGAGAAACTTCAGAACAAAGTAAAAAGTAGTAAAAAGCAATCTGGGATGATTCGCAAGGTCACCCTGGTCTTCCACAGGGATACACAGTGTCCCTCTGATACACACACATCCCACACCACAGGCAAAAATAAATAAAAAATCAAGGACAGGCTGGATCTATAGACAAGAAGCTGAGCAGAGGAAGTCATCAGTTGGATGAGTACTAAGAAATGTCAAGGAAAGTGAGATTCAAATTAAAACTGAGCTGGGCAGACTAAGGTATAGAGAGAAGGACAAGGACAAGTCCTACTTTGAGAGAGAAGTAGGAAAAGTCTCTATAAAGAAAGTTTCACTAAAGGGAGTACTTTCTGCTTTCTTGGGCCAGTGTTTTCATCATTATGTGCTATCTTTCCTGCTAGGCTTCCAACAAAATATTCCCACTATTTTTGCAATTAAAAACCAATCTCTGCTATTATCAAAATTTTAAAAATTAACATTTTTATTTTTGCGTGTGTGTGTGTGTGTGTGTGTGTGTGTGTGTGTGTGTGTGTGTGTACTGGAAGTCATTTGAGTGCGTGTACCTGTAGAGGCCCAAGAATGACATAGGAATCATCTTGAATTGTTCTACCTCCTTATTCTTTTGCTCTGAATTGTTCTACCACCTTATTTTTTGGCTCTGGAGTTTTCCGGGTTCCGCCTTCCAGGGCCAGAATTGCAGGTTGCCACCATATACACCCAACATTTTTATGTGGGATCTGGGGATCGAAACTCAGGTCCTTTTGCTTGTGAAGCAAAGGCTTAGTCCCTGAGCAATTTCCCAGTTCCCATCCCCATCCCCACTATTTTTTACGGTGTGTGGCATGTGTCAGGAGTGCATGGATGCCATGGCTCACATACAGAGATCAGAGGACAACTCTGTGAAGTTGGTTCTCTCCCTCCACCTTTACATAGGTTACTGGACTGGAACTCAGATTATCAGGCATTTTTTTTTTAGTTTTTTCCACTCATACAAACTTGATAGGTACCCCATTCCCCTCCCTCCACCCCTCCCTGGATCCCCTTGTTCCCTCCCCTTTTCCCTTCCTTTTCCCCCCTTTCCCTCCCCCATTTCTGGAGCATCCTTTAGTGTGTCTGTCAAACTTCCCTCTGACATTGCTAGAGCTCTTTTTTGTGTTCACCTTTAGTGTAGGAACACTATTGTGGCTGTTAATCCTTTGCCTTTAAGGATCCTAGTGCCTGTGGTCCATGCTAGTCTTTGGGGGGTCAATGATGTGTTGGTAATTGCGCAGGTCATGCAAAGTCCTATTATGATTACTTCAGCCCTAACTTGTGTGGAGTATCTTGCAAATCATTGCTCCTCCCCATCTCTAGGCTCTTACAATCTTACCACCCCCTCTTCCGCAAATTTCCCTGAGCTTTGGGATGGGGAAATTATCAGGCATTTTTAACAAGCACCTTTACCCACTGAGCCACTGGAATCCCTCTGTTCTTTACTTATCACTCCATAGATGTTTTAGTTTACTGTTTATTTTAGGGGAGAAAGAAAAAGACTAGGTACATGCACCATAGCACACAAGTGGAAACCAGAGGACAATTTTCATAAGTTAGCTTTTTCCTTATAGCTGTGGAAACCAGAGGACAATTTTCATAAGTTAGCTTTTTCCTTACAGCCATGTGGGTTTCCAGGAATGCAGCTCAGATCTCCAGGTTTGTAACAAGGTGTTGCAGTCAGCCTGCATGATTGCTGATAAATGACCATCAAGTGGCTTAAGGGAACAAGGGGTTTATTCTCTTACGATTTCTGGTTACAGTTCTTAGTCCAGCTTGATGGGAGAGCATGCATCAACACCAGGGCTGAGGGACCTGGCCACACCATCACTTCATAACGACTGAGAGATGGACAATCCTTACTTGCCAGACCAGCATGTCTAGCCAAGTGTACAGAAGGATGCCCACTCTCTCAACCAGCTCTCTGTGATTTATCCAGGGCCTAATCCCACCCACCGTGGGCTGGGTCTTCCCCATCAGCTGGACAATCTCCTTCAGGTTTGCTCTGGGCTTAACTCAACCATCAACTCTTTACAACTGTGCCCAGAGCTCAAATCCTCAAGTTGACACCTGTGCTTAACTATGACACAAGGCTCCTTTTACCCACTGAGACATCTCACTGGGCTCTCTATAAGCATTTTGTGGTAGATATACAGGTGTCAACTTGACAATTGAAAGCTGACCTTTTGGGCACATCTGTGAAGAATTAGTAGCTAATGCAAGCCCTGAGCAAGCCTGCAGGAGACTGTCTGATTGATGTGGGAAGGCCCAGCCCATAATGCGTGGGGTCACTCCTTGGGCAGATAGAGAAGATGGGGGAAGTTGGTTCAGTAAATGGGTATTCTTCTCTATACTTGGGCAGACTTGCAGTGTAGCAAGAGAGGTGTGGCCCTCTGTGACAGTTAATCCTGGGTGTCAATTTGACACACCTGCCATTAACTAAGATCAGCTGAGTGAGACCACCTGAAGAGATTATCTAGATCAACACATTTACAGTACAGAGACCAGCCCTAGATCTCATAGTAGTGCACCAGATAAAAGGAACCACAGAACAGAAGGCTAGAGAGAAGACAGAGTCACCAGGAATCCTCCACCCACGTGGATGTCTGCTGTGACTTAGCCTGCCAACTTCAGCCACCAATCATGTCACCTCCACCATGAAAGACTGTATCTCCCCTCTGGACTCCTAAGGTGAATAAATTTCCTTTTCTCCCTTGACTTTGGGTGCTCTCTCGCAGCCATAAAGAGTAACCATTACACCCTCTTTCAGCAATCCTGTGGAATTCCCTCAGTTGCATGTTGGTATCAGCTCTGCTAACAAGCTGGACTAAGAACTATAATGGGACAATCATAAGCCAATATGAAAACCCCTCCTTTAAGCTTTTTGGTTGTGAATTTATCCAAAACATGCAGAGTAACTTCAACACATCTGTCTTGATTTAAATGCAGTTTGTCCCCCACAGGCTCATGTGTTTGAACCATTAGTTGAAGTTGGTGTTGGGAAGGTCACAGCACCTTTGGGAGGTGGAGCCTTACTGGAGGAAGGCATGGCACAGGGGTTGGGCCTTGAGGTTGGTTAGTCCCACTAGCAGTCTGTTCTTACACTTTGCAGTTAGCGCTCTGCCTCCATCATGATCGCATCTGCAATAACCTGAGCTGCTTCCAGTTTCTGCCAGTTGATCATGCCTTTTTAGCCATAATGGATGGTATCTCCCCTTAGGAACCATTAGTCAAATAAATCTCCCTTTCTCCCCTTAAGTTGCTTGAACTTGAGTGTTTTCTCACACCAACAGAAAGAGAAACTATAATATAATCATAAAGAACTTTCCTGAGGAAAAAATTCAGTTTAAAAAGTTCACCCCGCGACTAAAGAGATGGCTCAGGGGTTAAAACTCTGCCTCAAAAGCAGAAGATCCTGAGTTCAGATCCCAGATCTCCTGTAAATATGCCAGGTGCAAACCAGCGACCTACACTTACAGCCGTGGTGGGCGGAACCTGGGAAATCCCAGAGCGGAGCAAAAAGCAGATAGAAGCAATCCAGCACGATTCCCAAAATCACCCTTGGTCCTCCACAGGGACACACACACACACACACACACACACACACACACACACACACACACACACTTGCGTATGCACGAGTGAGAATGCACAAAATAAAAAAGTTAAAAGCTCACCCTTCTTCTGTATAAATTCAGTGGTCCTTTTTTAAGTTTACTGAATTGTACATGCCATCACTACAATTTAAACTTAGGACATTTAAATTACTTCTAAAAGAAAAAAAAGAAAAAAAAAACCTTCAGGGATGGAGAGATGGTACAGTGGTTAAGACTCTACCGGAAAGCTGAAAGCCTTGAGTTTGGATCGCAGGTCACACGTAAAACTGACAGGCAGAACCAGGTGGAAATACCGAGGACCTGCACTTCTGGGCCTGGTGGACGGAGCCTGGGAAATCCTAGAGCAAAGCAAAAAGGGGGTAGAAGCAATCCAAGATGATTCCTGATGTTACCCTTGGACCTCCACTGAGACACACCCACAGTGCCCTCTGATGCACACACACACACACACACAAATAAAGTTAAAAACAAAACCTCGTGTTTATTTTCAGGCATTCTTCAGTCTCCACCCCAAAGACAATTTTTGAAGTCACTGCATTCACCTAGGAATGAAAATCATAATCTATGGTTGGCTCAACCATAAAACACATGCCTTGCAGAAGGCCCTATATTCCATCCCTGGCAAAACCAAAGGGGGCAGATGGGCCCAGGATTGTTAGTTCAAAGTCAGTCTGAGCTACAAAACAAGTTCAAGGGTGGTTTGGGATAGTGAGCCCCACCTCAAAAACAAAACAAAACCAAACAAGTGTAAGGAGAGAAATACCCACAAAGCAGTAAAAACATTTTAAGGCATTGCTGCACAGAAAAAATTAATAAAATGCAAGGAAAGTAATATGGGTAGAGAAATAAATAGCCAACATGTTTTCACAACTTCTGAAAGTTCCAATATGGTGTTATGACAGTTGCTGAGCTGTTTGTCCTTGATCCTGCCATCAATAGGAGTTTCTAGAACAGAAGGAAACTGATTAATCACAATTCATAAAAGCTGGATCAACATTCAACTAAAATAAACTTGAATTCAGTTGGCTCCTGTGTGTCAAGCAAAGAGCTGTATGTTGGGCAGTATGACATCTTCTGCCCAGAGATCTCCCACCTGAGCCTGGGGTCGAGAAAGGCCCCACACTACTCTGGCAGATTCGTGAGTGGGCATCACTGTCCTGACTGCCCTGTCTTGGCCAGTCCGGTTTCAGTCTGCCTTCTCCCCGGGGCCAGTGAGGGAGACAAGAAAAGGGCCTGACTTTTCAAGAGATTCCCTCACACAGAATTCACATTCCATGAGGCACCGCCCCTCCCTGAGGGACCAGGGGCGTGGTGGTCAATTTGGGCTGTGGAAAGGGGAAGTGCTTTCTTCAGTGATAGAGCCATTGATGCATCATCTAAGCTCCAGCATGTGCTCAGGCACAGCCAATGCGGCAATCCTGAGGAAACATGAAACACAAAAGACATGGAAGTAAGAGGTGGATTGGTTGGCAAGAACAGAGTTATCAATGGGACAAAGAGGGGGATAAGATCAGGAAGTACTAGTGAAAATGATTTAAGGTCATTATATACATGTATGTTGCAATTCACCTGCATAGTTGCTGATAAATGACCATCAAACAGCTTAAGGGAACAAGGGGTTTATTCTCTTATGATTACTGGTTACGGTTCATAGTCCAGCTTGATGGGAGAGGATGCACCAACACCAGGGCCAAGGGAACTGGCCACACCATCTCTGTGTAATGGCTGAGAGAGGGACGATCTTTACTTGCCAGACCAGCATGTCTGGCCAAGTATACACAAGGATGCCGACCTTCTCAATCACCTCTCGATATTTTATTCCAGGGCCTAGTCCCACCCACCATGGGCTAGGCCTTCCCCATCAGCTAGACAATCTCTTGCAGGTTTGTAAATGTGCCCAGAGCTCAAACCCTCAAGAGTCAAGTTGACACCTATGCTTAATTATGACAATGTATAAACCTAAAAATCAAAAAACAAATATCAGGGCTTGAGAGCTGGCTCATGTAGTAATACTCTGCTTTGCAAGCAGAAGATCCTGAGTTCAGGTCCCAGGTCCCAGGTTAAAAAAAAAAAAATGCCAGGGGAAACCTGAAGGCAGCCTGCGCTTCTGGCCCTGATGGATGGGGCCTGGGAAATCCCAGAGCAAAGCAAAAAAAGGAGGTAGAAGCAATCCAGAATGGTTCCTAAAGTCACTCTTGGTCCTCCACAGAGACACACAGTGCCCTCTGATACACACACACACACACAACACACACACACACGCAGGCACGAAAAGTTTAAAAAGTATGATAATCTAAAATATGAAAGAATGAAAAAAAGCATGTGAAAGTTAAAAAGAAAAAGAAAAGGAACTGAGAGAGTAGAGAAGCAACCCAGTGTCTGGATAACAGGCAGTGGTGATTACTCCCCCCCCATGAAGCCATGGTCTCTGGATCTTCCTCTCCCTCGCCAGCATCTGCCATTCACTACTCTTTGTAATTAATTTATTTATTGTGATTGTCTGCATCAGTATCTGTGTATATTCAAGGGCACCCGAGGGTGACTCAGGAATCATCCTGGATTGCTCTACCTCCTTCATGTTTTGCTCCAGGGTTTCCCCAAATTCGACCTTCTAGATCCTAAAGTGCAAGCTGCTGCCATTTCTACCTTGCATTTTTTTTATGTGGGATATGGAATCTGAACTCAGGTCCCTCTGCTTGTGCAAGGCAGAGTCTTAGCCCCTGAGCCATCTCTCTAGCCCCCATTCACCACTCTTGACCCATCTCCATTTGTTTCTGCCCCTTATGCCAGCCCCCACCACGTTTCAACTGTCCTTTCAGAGCAGCCTCTTCTTAACATCTGTCCTTGAAATGAAGTGTACTAGGGCTGAGGCGGGGGAGGAAGAGGGGGTTTAGAAATCGGGAAGGGAGAGGGATAGATTCCTGGCAGATTATCTCCAGCCTTCTAAGCCTACCCAGGTTCCTCACTTCGTTTGAGGAAAGTGGAGTTCTAGCTCTCAAGGCCCCAAGACCCCAAGGCCAAGGCATCCTTACAACACACACTGAAAGAGATGCTTTCCTGCTTCCTTTCATCATCTTGTTTCTTTCCTCAAAATAATCAGTTCTCACTTCTCTGAGACTGCTCCTCGTCTCTGAAGTGGGATGTGGAAATGAAGGGTAATGACATCTTGTATAGCAGAAAAGGCCTGTACAAAGGAAAGGTTAGAAGGAAGAGGAAGAAGGGGAAAGGGAGTGAAAGGACCCTATAAAAATATCCTACCAATTTCCAGTTAGATGCCTAATGATAGCTAAAGAATAGAGCAATGGTAGAGTGTCTACCACATACCCCCTAATTTAATTCCTAGTATCCCTTACCATCACCCCCACCAATGTGTGTGTGTGTGACTAAGACCTAAGAAAAGATAGACTCCATCCTGAGCTCCATATATATATGGGAAAAAAAGGTGGCTAGATATCTAAACAAGTTGATCAGGGTATTAACAGCTTGGAAGATAATGACAGAATGAGTCATATTAATTCTTGGATGTAGCGTTCTCGGTGTCTAGCTCTTCTTACAGAGACCTAACTTGTGTGAGAGGGCTGCAGCTGAGGTGGTGAGGCTTATAGCAAGGATCTAGATCAAGTACATCCTAACTTCTCATCTCCACAGGGAGTCTAGCACCTACTGACCTTGTGACCCTGTGGATATACCTACCAGGCATTCCGAAGAGTGAACTGCAGTGTGGAAGCAGGATGTGGAAGAGCTCTTGTGATACTCTCAGCCTGAGACCAATCAAAGCAAGTGGAATTTCACTCTCTGCTCTTGCCTTTGCCCTGAAGGACCAACTTGGAGAGAATTTCATTTTACTGCTAGTTCCAGGAATTCTCCTAGATGGAAAAGGTGATTTTACAAAGTAACTTTGCAACATATGTTCTTATCCTTTTGCTGGGGGATAAGTCAAGTGCTTGCTTACACACAGGATTCTATTTTGCTTACTTGCTTCAGGGTTGAACAAATGAATGCAAGAACAAAATGAATGGGTAAATTACAGAACCCAAACGGAAGTCAGTGGTATGCAGGAGCAAAACCACCTGAAGCATTTGTTAAAACCAGCTTGTGGGGCTGGAGAGAAGCTCGAAAGCAGAAAGTCCTGAGTTCGGGTCCCAGGTCCCAAGTAAAAACGGTCAGGTGGAAATGGCGGTGGGCCTAGTGGACAGAGCCTGGGAAATCCCAGAACAAGGCAAGAAGTAGAAGAAATCCAGGATGATTCCCTGTCACCCTTGGTCCTCTACAGGGACACATAGTGACCACACACACACACACACACACACACACAAATAAAATTAAAAAAAACAGCTTGTTACCCCGCTCCTCCCCCACAGGGTTTCTGAGTCAATCATCGTCTAGAGTAAAAATCCACATAGCTCCTAGTGAGACCCTAGGCCATGTTGCTGTTGTTGCTCCACTTCACCTCTAGTACTGACTGCTGACCGCCAAGTTCTCTTTCCCCCGAGTCCTCCCCAAAGCCACGCCTTTCCAGGAAAGCAGCGGCCACGCAGGAGCTCAGGATGGAATCTATCTTTTCCTAGGTCTTAGTGACATCTAGTGGCTAAATAAGATGTTTCACCCATACCTGAAGAAACTTCTGGAAGATTAACTCAGCAATGTAGAAAGCAAAAATATCTTGAGTTTAGTCCTCTGAGAAAGGCCTTCCATGGGCTTTGAGAGGCCAAGACAATGATTGGCTCTATTATATAAATGTCAAAATGGATTTCCTGCTTGGCAGTTGTAACACACAGCTTATGGAGGCTTTGTTCAAGGGCAGAAATGGTAATGGAACTCAGAAATCGTCAGAGAAATCTCAGATCTTCCAACTGCCACTTTCACTTTAACTTCTTAGAGATGGTACTTAACAAAGTGTCCCTTGACTAACAGAAGATTGGAAAATTCGAATTGGGAACCTGCTCCTACTGCAGGATATTTCTCTGGGTTCCAAGACCTAAATAGGTCAAGGATAACAATCTAGTTCCAGGGCAGTGCTATCTATAGAAATCTGTAGTTCATGTGCAGCTTACTGACTCGAGGGTGTCCAGGACTAAAGGTCAATGAGAAATGAAGCCGGTAACTGCCGCCGCACAAGCAGAAATATAAGGTACCAGTATTTACAAGTGCCTCAGGTGCACAGAATACTCAAGGGAGGTTACAAGCTATTGTAAATAGACAACGGGATGTGGCTTGCACTTCAAAGGAAATATTAAACCATTATGGGCAACGAGGGCAATTGGGGATCACAAGTGAAGCTGTACCTTGAATTCTTTTCAGGATTAGGCTTTAACAGTTGGAGAACTGTTGTGGGCTTCAAAGGTGGTCATGAGACAAGTAATAGCACCCTAAAACTACTGAATCACTGACTTTCACAATTGGGGTCCAGCAATCAATGTCCTTAATAGGTCCTGCAAATGATTCAGATGTACAATGTCTGAGAACCGCTGGTTCACAAGGTTTAATACCCAGAAACCCCTGAAAATAATAGATGCTCAAAGGTTTTATTAATGAATTCATGAAGGAAACTGCATTATTTCTATAACATGGGTCTCCCCTTTATTTAAACAAAGATGAATAAGGCACTTCTACCTTATGAAATAGATTATTTCTTTGAATTATAGAGAATATTGTCTTGATAAAGCATAAAATCATCAAAAGTCCTGTGGAGATGGTAATGAGCTTAAAAACAAAAGGAAAAATAATTTAATCTCAAAGAAATCAATTCCACTTGAGTCTGATCCCCAGCACCAATCAAAAAAACCTAGGCATGGTAGTACACACTTTTAGTCAAAGGCTGAGATGGAGGGTCAAAAGAGAACTCACTAGGCAGTCATTGTAACTTAGCTAGTGAGTCCCAGATCTTGTCACACACACTCACAAAAAAAAATAGACACTCACTGACACTGCAGAATGACCTCTGACCATACGCATACATGAATATACATGAACACACACCTACACACACAAGAAAAGGAAAATTTAGGCTGGGGATGTAGCTTTAGTTGGTAGAATGCTCATCTAAATTCATAAAGTCCGGGGTTTTGATCCGCACTACTGCATAAACTGAGCATGAGACAGTACATGACTGGAATCCCAAGACTTATAAGGTAGAGGCAGGAAGAACTGAAGTTCGAAGTCATCCATAGTTATATACTTTGAGGCCATCCTGCGGTACGTGAAACCATGACCCCCAAAAGAAAAAGAATTGAAAAATTAAACTTCAGTAGATTTTCAAGTCCATTACAATGTTTTCATATAATAGAATTTTTTTAAAAAAAATCAAGCTATGTAAGATTATTTCTCCAGTTTTTAAAAGGATTTATTTAACAAGTTTCACTTAGTACAATACATCTAAATGGAATTCACAATACAAGGAAAGATTTAAATCAAAGCTTCAGAATTCCATACAAACGACATGACCAAACTCCTAAAGTATTGGTATTACATCTCCGAATTGTCCCAGATCTTAAAAAAAAAAAGTAAAAGTGTACACTTACGTGCCTTACAGGATAGTAAACCAAAAAGCTAGAATTAACAAACATGCCAAATGTTGTCACTTTGAATCGTAGACATAGCTCCTATATGTGATTTTTTTTACAGAAAAGCATGTTTGCCAACATGCATCTGAAGTTTTCATGTATTGTGGTATAAGAGCAACATTTAACATAAGTGAAACTGCTTTAAACCTAAATATGCTTACTGCGTAAGTACACTCCTACAACGTAACTAACTTGAGGAAAGTTGAAAAGTTGTTTTAACAGTTATGGTCAATACTGAACTTTGTTATTACGTCCTAGATGAATGTTTCAGTGTTCAAAATTACTGAGCTTAAAGTTTTAAAACAATCTTAACTTCCACTTTACAGTAAGCATAAATCACAAGCCTGTAATGCAAAACTGTTAAACTTAATTGTTTTCTTAAAAAAAAAGGAGAAAGAAGGAAAGAAAAGAAAAACTGACCAATAGTGATCAGAAGCAATTATATTTCCCATTTACCAATCATACTGGATATACTAGACATCCCTCCCAGTCTATCCAACTGCTATAAATGCACAGCTTTTATTTCTGTTGTAGCTGTTTAGTGCTCTTTCTCTACCTAAGCAAGGTTAGACTGATAGTCGCTAGAGTTTTCCTGCAGAACTTGGTCATATCCACTCATACTGCTCTGACCGCCATAACCACCTCCGTAACCACCGCTCAGCTGCTGGCTAGCAGGGCCTCCATAACTAGACTGGTTGGATAAGCCCATTCCTCCCATCATCTGGCTACCATAAGCGCCACCACTTGCCCCTGCTGTGGAATTCAGAAAGAGCTCTACATAGCTGTGATCATAAGCCCCTCCACTTGTTCCTGCGGTGGAGTTCAAGAAGAGCTCCACGTATCTGTGCTGCATATTAGCCTTATCTTTTGCCATAGCTGCCACTGCATCTTCGTGAGTAGCAAACTCAACATCTGCCTCGCCAGTAACTCTGCCGTCGGGTCCTATTTCAATGTGTACTCTCATGGGATTGAGAGGCGAGAAAAAATTGTAGATATCATTCTCAGTGGCTCTGTACGGCAACCCCCTCATGTGTACACAGTGCCCTGTGGTACTCTGGAAACTGGACCCACCGTCTCCATATCTATGATCAGACATTCCTGAGAAACAGTAATTGAGGTCTCTTCCAAATCTATCAGACCCAAAGCCATACCCGTCATTATAACCTCCATAGTCATCATAGCCTCCATAACCACCGCCATAGGCACCCCTCCTCATTCTTTCAAAGCCAGCTCCTCTGCCAATGCTATTGTACCCTCTGCCAGCCCCTGGCCTATCATAAGGACCTGGGCGCTGCATGGCCATGAGCTTTCGAGGGGGATCATAATGGGTTCTGACTTCAGCTCTGCTACTCTTGAAGATTTCAATGTACCTGTGCCCTATTCTTTCCTTGTGTTTCTTTAAGGCCTTCTCGGCTATCTCCTGTGAAGCAAACTGCACGAAGGCCTCCCCTGTGCTTCGCCCCTGAAAGTCCACTGGCAGTGTCATCCCATTTGGCACAATTTCCAACCCTGAAAAGAACTGAACAATTTCTTCCTTACTACAGCCAAAGGGGAGTCCTCTAAGCCGGACGAAGCCATCATTGGCCGTGTCAGGACTATTGGGACCTGTATGCTTCAACACCCAATCCATTTCAACACTGTTAGACTTGAATACTTCGACATATCGGTGTCCCATGGTTTCTCTGTCTTTCTTTAAAGCCAATTTCACTTCATCTTCAGATTCAAGTTCAACAAACGCTTCGCCACTTGGTCTGCCTTCTCTGGTGTAGATGAAACGAATACCTGATGTGCCGTTTTGGATCTTGCAATCAGAGAAGAAGCGCATCACTTCCTCGGCTGAGCAGGACCAGGGCAGGCCCCTGACCTTTACCACAAACCCCTCCCTGCCTTCTGTGCTCAGCATCATGGTGACTGTCGGGGTCTTGGTGGCAAGCTTGACTCAATGAAATTTTACTGTGGCTTTAAAAGAAATTAGAAAACCACTGTCAGGGAACATTGTACACAATAAGACAAAAACTATTGTAAAAGTTTACTGTCAATATTTTTTAAAAAGACATCCACGTAAACAAAAAGAGTGTACCAAATTTTTAATTTGTTCATTCAACAATTACTTGAGGCCCATTATATGTCAGGTACAGACATATAATAGTTTATAGTGATTATTTTTGGATGGTAGGATTTTAGGACCTTTTTGTTTTAGCAAAGTTTTTTCCCTTTGGACATTTCTTCAGATGCTAAGTTTTCTGTACTGACCATGCATTAACATATTAGACAGAAAATTAAAATTAAAAATGCCAACAAGAAAAATAGTAATCTGATTATATAAAAAAAGGTGAACCTTCACTAGATCAAAAGACTAAGCAAAATTACAGACAAACAAAACTGATGAGAAAATACAACAGTTCCACTGCAATCAAAAATATATAAAGTTTGCATGCAAATCAATACAGAAAATGAATGAGACCTGAGAGATAAATGGAAAAAGGCATTGTTGGAAATTTACACATTCAAACACAGAGATCCAAGAATCAAGAAGCTCAGAAAGGGCTTACAGTCCTACAAGGCACTACTAATGACTTTGCTAACGAAAAGAGCAAAAAAGCATGTCTATTTTGTATATCATAAAGACAGTAGAAAGGAGGGACTAGTTTATGAATTCTATCAGTTGGAGGCAAATAGGCTGATTGAAACTGAGTAACCTCTTCAAAGATCCAAAAGACAAATTTCAAAAATTCTGATGGAGTATAAAAAGGGGGTGAATCAAAGAAGGCTGGCAAACAAGGGAGCAGATCCCAGGGTTCTAGTCAATATACAGGTGCTCCACCCATCTGGTTCACAGGTGTGATGATTGAACATTCACAACATCATGAGACATGTGCCTCCCTCAAACCGTGTTCTGACACTGGCACATTACCCATCTGACATGAAAAATATATATATAAATGCTAAGTGCCTTTTACGGGGTTTTGATCAGAGGAGTGATACCATTACAACACTTTCAGACTTATCACCAGGGCAACAGCATAGCACTCACACAGAAGGAAGGAAGTCTAGGTGAAAAGAGCAAGATGGGGGAAAGAAAATGTGATCTTCAGAGATTAAAAAAAAAGTGAAATCTGCACACTTTGAAAAAAGGCTAAATATACAGTGAATATAGGTGTTAAGATCACACAGGAAAATTCCCAGGAAAAGTTCAAACCTCCTTAATCATCAGAAATGCAAGTTAAAACCAAATCACCATTTTCACCCAACAAGAGAACGGAAATTAAACAGTGACAGGAAATCAACCTTACTGAGAGTTCACACACACGCTGGAGGGGTGAAAACTGAAGTGCTATTTTAGGAAAGCAATCTGGTAATATTTACCACACCTTTTGACAGAAAATCCACTTCAGATTATATTCTTTAGGGAGATGATCTGAAATTAAGACCAAGTCTTAGTAACCATATATTCTTTGAAAGGCATTTTACTAAGAAAAATGAAATATTACATTTAACATAAACTTGTAAAATTTAACTGACCCAAAATCAAGGCTACTTTATAATCTCAACTATAAATAAAAATAATTAAAAAAACTATTTACATAAATATAAATAGTTCACCTACCCTTTGACACTGTAGAGTTCCTTCCAGGAATCTGATCAACAGAAATACTTTAAAATGTTGGGTGCAGCACTGTAATAGTAGAAAATCAGAAAACCAAATTGCTATCAACAGAAATGGCTGAATTATATTTCATACTTAAAATGGAATTCTATGCAACTGTTTATAAAAGGCAGGTCTACCTGCCCTGACCTATAAACATTTCCAAAATATGCTACATGAATATATCATGTATACGATTCTACTTAATATTAAAATATAAGCATGCATACAAGTGGGTAGCGTGTGAGAGCCGATCTGATAGTATATACATATAATGCAAATTTGCTTTGAAATTTAAATGGAATGCAGGGGGAAGAAGCAAGCGGAGCTTTCACTTTTTATCCTCTAGTTAATTACTTAAACTCATTGTACTGGAACAAAAACAACGAGCTTTGAAAAAAGAAAAATAAGCGTGAGAGATATGTTGGCCGTTTTTTGGCCTTTTTTTTTTTTTTTTTTTTTGTGGTGCCAGGGACTGAACCTCAAATAGCACTGGCAGTTATTGAGAGATAAATTTATGGCTTTTTCTAATTTTTGTGCACTCCTAACTTCCTACTGAAAGGGTAATCTTTTTCATTTCAAAAACGAAACAAAAAAATGGTTGTTTTTCTGGAATATGCTATCACAAGTTTCCTACAATTTTCCAGTTTTGTATGCGAATAGCTTCTCTGATATGGTCTGGAACACTGAACCTCGTGGAAAGCGTAGAAAGGGTAATCACTGCCATACACTGTGGATCTAATTCAAACATTGACTGACAGTTGCCCATCACGTGTGATGCTAACCGTTTCTGAGCC
Organism: Typhlomys cinereus; assembly: GCA_023101885.1. NCBI lineage: Eukaryota > Metazoa > Chordata > Mammalia > Rodentia > Platacanthomyidae > Typhlomys > Typhlomys cinereus. The sequence goes on along the minus strand of JALPQD010000221.1, from coordinate 60,364 downwards.
ATCCTTAGTCTCGGCTATATCCCTACTATGGTGATGGGGATTTCTGCCTCCATAAGCCCTCCAGGGTGGCCTATTGCTTTGGCTTCCTCACTTCCCCCGGGAAGGCCACCCGGAGTCTGTTACCTAACGTACGAAGCAGGATCAGCGAGTGCAAGACTTCGCGTAGTTACTTCTACGTGTATTACACGTACTCTTAAAAAACGGGAGCGACGGCGGGCGGAGTGCGCGCAACTGCGCGTACCTTCCGCAGAGCTCAATTACTTTTCAAAGGCTCGAACTCAACACGTAGAACTAGGGGCGGAAAGCGAACGCCATTCCAATACGACGGCGGAGGCCCATGGTGCGGGCTCCCCGCGGTGCGGGCTCCCCGCAGGCGCGCCACCGGCCTACGACACGTCGGGGCTGATGTAATTCACTTGGGGCCTCTGCCGACCACCAGGCCGGACGGCGGGCGCCTGCACGGATGGCGCGGCCCGCGGCCCCCGGGCTCCGGGTGTCTAGCCGCCGGCCGAGGCGGAGGTTTTGCAAACGTTTTTCAGCGCACGGCCCCTCGCGGGGGCGCCCCCCGAAGACGCAGCCGGGAGGCTTCCCGAAAACACGCACCCCGTCACAAACGGCCACCATTTCCCCACCAGGCGCAGCGCAGGCGGCTTCCCGGCACCGGGGGAGGGGGAGGGGGAGGGGGAGGGGGAGGCGACGCGAAAAAGGCGGAGGTGGCCGCCGAACCCCACTCCGCGCCGGCTCGTGCGCACCCCGGGGTCCCCGCTGCCCACCCGCGCACCCACCTCCGACGGGCCCAGCGAATCCTCCTCCTTCTCCCCTCGCACGGCTATAGCGAGACGCTAGACGACGACCCGAACTACTTCTGCTCACGTCAGCGATGGGTCACGTGAGCGCCTACGTCATGTGAGATCTCGGTCACGTGAGCGCCTCGGCCTCGACTCGGGCTCACCGAGGTGCCGCACTTCCTCCTCGGAGGGCCAGGGGGCGGGCCTACGGCCAGAACGTCGCGGCATAATTGGCCGACGGGACGGCTTACGTGACAGTTCATTGGGCCGCCTCCAGCGATAACTGTCCAGTTGCCGGAGAAACAGTGGCGTCACGATGTCATAACTCCGCGGTGATTGGTCCGCCCCGAGGGCGACTTAAAAGCCCTGGTTACGGTAGGAGCGATCTTGAGAGAGCGCCGCGACCATGAGGCTGACGGTTGGGTTTCGGCGGCTCGGCGGCGTCCCGGCGCTTCGCTCTCTGACTCTACTTCTCTGGGGCATCCTCGGAGCCTGTGCCCTGGACAACGGCTTGGCGAGGACCCCGACCATGGGCTGGCTACACTGGGAGCGTTTCATGTGCGATCTTGATTGCCTGGAAGAGCCTAACAACTGCATTAGGTATCAGATACTCACTCGGTGGTCCTTTCCCGAGTGGTGGGGAGAGGGACGTTTGGTGAAATGAATGGGAAGCCTTTGAACTCGAGGAGTAGGTCCTCTGTAACTACTGCTTATTTTCTCGCTAACAAAATCATCCGGATAGGAACTGGCCCAAACTTTGTCTTCCAAGAGTCGTCCTGGACCAGTTCACCTAACAATCAGTGCTTCTCTTACGCTCTATCTCTCCCTACACCGAAATCCCGCCTAGGGACTTTCATTAAGTAGCCGGTTCTATCGCGGACCCTTATGGGCTTCCACACTGTTTTTGTCTGCTACTAGCCATGAGTTAGCATTGAACACAACTTGAGAGGGGTTGCAGGGTGATGAAGACCCGTATCACGGTTTCTTTTGATCACGGTGGTCCTTGGCCTTAACTGAAATGAGTTAGAGAGACTATCCGATCTCGAAGATTTCTCAACCTTCTTTGAGTGTGGGAAGTTGAACTTTACTCGTTGCAGGTGCTGGTATATAACCTAACCGATCCTCACTTTGACAGTAAATTAGGATTATACACACACACACATACACACACACACAGGGAACTGAGGGAGAGCTATAAAGCAAATATCTCACACAGAAGAGCTTTCAGTGAAATAGACTCATCGAAAGTACAGACTGCGACTGTGGTGCCTAGCCCCTCAGTTAGGCAAACAGAACTCGTATCCCCCTCCCAGCATACATAGAAAAATTAATTGTAAATCGACAAGTGTATGTTGTTTGGTCTTGTTTTTCGAGAGAGAGCTTTATCAAATCCTTTTCTATATTGAAAACCCAATAAGGTTTCCCATGGCGCAAAAGGTCCTCTAAAGGCAAAGTCGCAATCCCTCTCTGTATCCACGTGATGACTATGACGTCAGAATGTTGGCTAGTTACCACAAAAGAAACTGACTTTCTAAGTTTCAGTCTATGTCTTTTGTGGCCCTGGGATACAATTTGGGGCAACTGACCAATACAGATTTCTCATTATTTTTTCCCTTTTTATTAATAGAGATTGTCTTATTTTTTTGTCTCTGATTACAGAATAAATACATGGTTATTGCAAAAACAATGTTGTGAGATGGAATATAATGAAAACTAAACCTCTTCCCATCTCACCACCCAGAATAATCATTGTTAAAACATCATATGACCTTGTAATCATTTCTTAAATAGATGAAGACGCATGCTTCTTTTCTCATTGTTTTCCATAAAAATAGCATTGCATTTATGCCACGAGTGGCTAACCTCAAGACCTGGCGCACTGCCTGTATTCAAATTCTTTCATTCTTGCCTAACTGTGTGGCTTTGGAAAAATCAGTTATCCTATTCAATTTTGTTTTTATTGCGGTACTAGGGACATGTCTCAGGATCTTGTGTGTTGCTAGGCAAGTGCTCTATTACTGAGTTGCATTTCCAGCTCCTGGTCTCATGAGACATGGTCACACTATATAGCTCCCTATGTGTGCTGGCCATGACTTGGAGACCCTTCTGCTAGCACCTACCATGTGTCGGATTACAGACATGTGTGATCCTGCCCAGTTTAATTATTCTTTCTAAATTGGGCTGGAGATGTACTTCAGTTGATAGTGTGCTTATCTAGCATGCATGAAGCCAGTCACCAGCACCACATAAACTGTGCTTGGTAGAAGGCATCTGTAATCCCAGCACTTGGGATATAGGTGCAGAAGGATCTGAAATTCAAAGCCACTCTATGCTACACAGAGTTTGAGGCCAACTAGGATACATGAGACCCTGTCTCAACAACAACAGCAAAAATATGCAGAGTAAGAGCTTTGCAAGTGCAAACATTAGGTGATGGATGGATGGATGGATGGATGGATGGATGGATGGATGGAGATATAATGTGCATGAATTTATTTAAGCAGTCTTTGCTTATACTTAACTCAGATTCTTCCATTTTCCCAGAACTGGATTCACCGTCAGCCAAGGTGGACTGGTAGAACTTGTCTTCCTGTTTAGCCTCCCAGGTTCTGGAATTACAGGCATAAGTCCCTCCACCAGACTCCATTCTGTTTCTCAGAACACTAATTATAGGGCCCAAAGGTATTCTTAAATGAGACATATCACATTGACTTTCCCCCCAAAAAGACTGGAATTTTTATAGCAACTGTAAAAAATGTCTGTTTTCCCAAAACATGGCCAACCCTGAATTTTAGTCATTTCTTGAAACTTCGTCTACCTGGTAGGTGTTGTTACTTTCATTTTTTGCAGTTCTGGGGATTGAACCCAAGATTTTGACATGCTAGAAAATACTCTACTGTTGAGCTGTGCCTTAGCCCCTCTTAAATACATTTATTTGATTGCTGACAAGACCAAAAGTGTTCTTCTAAATATTATTGGCTCTTTGTACTGTTCTTTTACCCACTGCCTTCTTGTGACGCTACCACATTTAACTGGAATGTCTGGGGTCTTACTTTGTCTATTTTTGGTCTAGCATATGCAGGAAATATAAATGGTTCTTTTAAAAATGTTTTATGCATTTATTTGAGAGAGGGAGAAGGGGGTTAGGAAATGCATTCATGTCATGGCACAGGGGTTGAATTCAGAGGAAGACCTTCAAACTGAATTCACTCCTCCACCATGTGGACTTTCGGGGATTGACCTCAAGTCACTTCACCCACTAAGTTACCTCGCTAATCCCAAGTGGTTCTCGTTAGGAGTTGATTTTCATATGTGCGTAATCAGACATACCAATTTTAATTTCTGGCTTTGGGAGTCTTTAAGCCAAGGAAACATTGAGTTAAGATAAAAAACAGGGGCTGGAGCGATGGCTCAGGGGTTAAGAATCTGCTTCACAAGCAGTAGGTCCTGAGTTCATATTCCAGGCCCCACATAAAAACACCAGGTAGGAAACAGCAGTGGCCTGCACTTCTGGCCCTGGTGGGTGGAGCCTGGGAAATCCCAGAGTAAAGAAAAAGGAAGTAGAGGCAATCCATGATGATTCCTAAAGTCACCCTTGGGCCTGCCTCCACAGGGACACACAGTGCCCTCTGATACACATACACACACACACACACACACACACACTAAATAAGTAGTTTTTAAAAATGAGAGAAATTTGAAGTTAATACTCTTATTTGGATGCAGAATAAATTGCAATTTGGAAGCACAAGTTCAGTTACATAGAGTCAGCATTCATAGAGGGAACATGCCAATTTCTCTTGAGTTGGCATTAATCTTTTGTTTTTCTGTTGAGCTGCCCCAGTTTTCTTTTACAGAACACATATGTTTATTCTTTTGGATGAACTTTTGAAACTTTTTTGCCAAATTTCAAAATTCTTTCAGGGATTTGTTCAGGATTTTTCTTTAATGTCTCAAGAAATATAGAGAGAAATGACTCTTTGAAATTAACCCACATTTAAGTCTCTGCCACCCTGAATATCCCGATCTCGTCTGAAATTACTCAGTTTTCTGATCTGAGAGTAAGATAATGCTGCTCCATTTATTCCAGTCACTAAGACACTTAACAGTTTGAACATATGGGCCCAACACATATTAATCTTCTAAGTGGTTTCTCTATTTTTTCTAGTTACTCATGTGAATGGGGTGATTTTCTCCAAATAGGTTAGCACCAATGTCTAAGGAAGCTGTATATTTTGCTCACTCTGTAATTTCTTACTCTACTGAACTTTTTTTAGTTCTGTGGGCCTCAAGACTTGCAGTTCTCCTGCCTCAACCTCCTAAATAGCTACGATTGTAGGCCTATGTCACTTTTTAGCTATAATAACCTTTTCGATTTTTTTTTCCTATGCCTCATTCCTATTTTAATCCTTTGGAGTTTTGTTTCTTTCTTTTGTGATACTAGAACTTCAACCCAGGACCTTGTTAATGCTGCCAAGCATATCACCAACTTGTTCATAGTTCTTAAGAAGGAGGTAGCAAAGGAGGAGGAAGAGGAAAAGAATAATTGCAAAGCGAGTTCATTTTTTTTATTTATTTATTTTTCTGCTTAAAGCGAGTTCATTTTACCTTATTTATTGGTTGAGATTGCTACCACACTGTTCACTAGATTTCCATTTTTAAAAAAATGTTTGAAATTCCAAGGTACTTTCAAAAAGAAGTCCTTAAGCAGCCATCTGGTAAATTGGAATGATTGTTGGAATTCCTCTTTCAGTGAACAGCTCTTCATGCAGATGGCGGAACTCATGGTCTCTGATGGATGGAAGGATGCAGGTTACGAGTATATATGCATAGACGACTGCTGGATGGCTCCCCAGAGAGACTCCCAAGGCCGCCTTCAGGCAGACCCTAAGCGTTTTCCTGGTGGAATCCACCGCCTTGCTAATTATGTGAGTTTCCTGTCTTTATTTTTTTCTTTTTCTTTTTTGCCATTCAGGGATCTGTTGAGAAACAACCCTTGTGACATTTCGAAAATGAAATAGTTGCTGGTATCTGACTGATGCTTATAAGGTTTATCAAGTAGGATTATCATCCCATCTGTACCTAACGTGTTTTGCAATAGCTCCTGAGGCCTATCTTGGAGAAGCACTTTGGGCTGAAACCACTAAATTCTCTAGGAGGAAAAAGGAACTTGGTTGTGTCTTATGTGTACATGTATTTCCACATAAGCTTTGGGCAGCCATATAACTGTAGCACAAATGGGTTTTAGAAGCTGAAAGAAAATCTTTCAGAGACTGTTGAATCTCAACACTAGCCACAATCAGTGAGGTCAGATTTTTAGTTAATGCTAGTGCAGTAGTAGAAAGGGCCAAGTCCCCATCCTGATGTAAAAGACAAGTGAGTTTATATCCAATGAGCAATCGTGGGAAGTCAGCAGATGGATAATGACTAAAAGGAGTCAAGGGTCAGAGGATGATTTCATGCAGCAGGATTCTTGCTAAAAGGAGACTCGCTGGACCACACATAGTTCACGCCTAAGTGGGAAGGCTCAGAGATGCCTAATTCAAGTCTCATTGTGGAGTATATTTCATGCTAAATCTACCACTGTCCTGGATCCCATGAGGATGTCCTGTTAGGATCCCACCAAGAATATTAGATTTTGTAACTTTCTCCTGCATGCTGTGCAATATATCCCATGGATAGTTAGAACTGTCTTAGCATAATGGTGGGATTTGTCCCTTGCATCCAACAGACTTAACTAGAAAACTGGAGGAGTTTGTGGAATGAAGCCTCCAAGACCTGAAGAAGCACATATCTTCTGCCCCTAGCCTGAATAAGTCCCTCTTACTGCCACTTTCCAATTGCTCTTCTGTTGTGGTGACCATTTTGTTCTCATTTCAGATCCATAGCAAAGGACTGAAACTAGGAATTTATGCGGATGTTGGGAATAAAACCTGTGCAGGCTTCCCCGGGAGTTATGGATACTATGACATTGATGCTCAGACCTTTGCTGACTGGGAAATTGATCTACTAAAATTTGATGGCTGTTATTGCAACAGTGTAAAAAGTTTGTCGGATGGTATGTTTCATTCATGAGAGCCATACTTGCTTCTTCCAACTTAGCCATAGGCAAAGAACTTAGAGTCCAAGTTAGTGGAGCATCCAGAGAACTCCTCTTCAGATGTTAAATTCTGGAAATTATTCTCAATGTGCCACCATTCCCATCGCTTCTCTTTCAGTTCCTTCTTTCGAGTATGCATATATGCAGAATCCATACATGCCTAACCATAGCTAATATTGTGCACTTTTGACTCCTGGGCTCTGAGAATTATATCTAATTAGTAATTATAACTCAATCAAAAGGCAACTTAGAGTTCAGGTTGTCAGCAAGAAAGAAACATCTCAATATACACACCATCTCTATGCTTCCTTCTCAGAGCAATCCCAGCATTCTGGGAGAATACCCCACACAATTATTTAAACACAGAGCAACTGCCTGGCCCTGGGAGTGGTTTAAAGTGTAAACATGAACCTTCCAGGCAGCCCCTTAAAATAGATAGCACCAACTGACAGTTCCTTTCTTTCCCTTATTTTACCTATTGTTTTCTCGCACAGGTTATAAGTACATGTCCCTGGCCCTGAACAGAACTGGCAGAAGCATTGTGTACTCCTGTGAGTGGCCTCTTTATATGTGGCCCTTTCAGCAGGTGAGCTAGTGAGCCCGGAATCCAGTTTTCAGAACTTAAGGACAAAGGAAACCAAAGCCTTTCAAAAAAGCACTCCCCTCTATCGTCGCTGCTGTAAAAAGTTTAGTGCAAGCCCCCGCCACCTGGAGCGTCCCTTTGACTCTCCCTTCGTTGCACCATCCCCATCCTCACCATCAGCTGTCCTGCCAGTACTCTCTCTGAAGTGTATCTGAATCAGTCCACTTCCTTTCATCCTGACTGTAAGCCCCCTTGGCTTTCCAAGCTTGCCTGTCTCTCTCTGACAGCCCTAAGCCTCTGCTTCTCCTGTCTCTATCCCCACCGGTTTCCAAACAGCATCAATCAGCTTGTGCAAATGCTAAAGGCATCCTATCAGTCCCTTTAGTACAATCTGTAACTGGTTTCTTCTTGTACTTGAACAAAATCAAGCTCTGTCAATCTGACCCTTGCCTCCCCACCCTCTAAGCTGTCAGCTGTCTCCCTCATTGCACTTCTCTGTTCATCAGACACGTTTTTATCATGGGTGTATATACATTGTACATGTCACCATAATACATAAGCATACTTTCATACAAGTAGCAATGTCCTTTACACTTGCTTTTTGTTTCTGCCAAATCTTTCTACCAAGATGCTTAAAAGGATTGGCTGTTTTACACTGAAATCTTAGACCAGAGGTCATATACTCAAGTCTTCTCAGCTTTAAATTTGCCTTCTTGCTATTCAGTCTCTGTCACATTAACCTGTTTAATTTCCCTTTAAGAGCTTGGCTATCTGTGCTTGGTCACTGGCTTGTCTTAATCACCATATCCCTACTATATGATAATTTATGAGTATTGGAATGCAACCCTGTTATTTTCTTGAAATCTGCATAATATCTTTCTGCTCTGCATATTAAACCTGATGTCATACTTCCCTGTCTATAATCTCTTAACACATTCCACTAACAAATTATATGCCAGATTTCAGGTTCTGTGTTTGATGGCACCCTATGTAATCTTACAGATCCAATTTTTACTTAAGATAACTAGTTATTTTATTATGAAGGTAGCAATATGTCTATTTTAGAAAAGATTGGAAATGCAGGAAAGATAAAAGAAAAAAAATCTTCAGAATGCCAATACCCACATACTGCTTGGTAAATTCCCAATATAAATAGTATTAAAGTCACTTTAAGCAGAAATTTAAAATCATATGACCTACTTCTGAAGTGAACTTCCGGTGAGATTCCCTTATGATATTTAGTTCCCCCCAGAATATTTAGGCCTTGCTCTGGGGAGATTTTTGAATTGTAGACTACAGACCTCCTTTCAAGGAAACTAGAAGGTAAATAGCCTTGTCTGTTTCTACAGCCTAATTACACAGACATCCGACTATACTGTAATCACTGGAGAAATTTTGCTGATGTTTATGATTCCTGGGAAAGCATAAAGAGTATTTTGGACTGGACATCTTCTAACCAGGAGAAACTTATCGGTGCTGCTGGACCAGGAGGTTGGAATGACCCAGATATGGTAAGGACCTAAGCCTTGGCTCAAGCCATATGGTAGTACTAGTTCCTACTGGGAAGTGACTTTTTTGGCAATGCTTATGACTTTACCTGGGGCTCGGACATGCTAAACAAGTATTCTAGCACTGAGCTAGATATTCAGCTGTGGAAGAGGCTTTGAGTACTTAGATTAGGATGCTGTAGAAAATAGTTTCTCTCAAATGTTCCAACAGGAGTAGTGGTACCAGTTTATAATCCCAGCAACTGGGAAACTGATATAGGAGAATAACTTCAAGTTCAAGGCCATCCTGGGCTGCACAGTAAAACCCTGTCTTCCTGCCCTTCTCTTCCGGGAAAAAAAAAAAAAAGTTTTTCATTTTCATTTTTTCCTAGTTAGTGATTGGCAACTTTGGTCTCAGCTGGGATCAGCAAGTGACTCAGATGGCTCTCTGGGCTATTATGGCAGCTCCTTTACTCATGTCCAATGATCTCCGGCAAATCAGCCTCGAAGCCAAAAATCTCCTGCAGGATAAGGACATCATTGCCATCAATCAAGATCCCTTGGGCAAGCAGGGTTACCGTCTTAGAAAAGTAAGTAAGGCTATCTGGGAGAAAATTAGCCCAGACCCTATTATCCCACCTTTTCTAACGTATAACTATATTTTATACACAGTAACCTTTTAGTCACCAAGTACCAAGTTTATCTTGGACCTAAATCTGTGACATATGACAGCATGGACTGATATTTCCTTTCCGAATTTATTCCCTTGATCTTAATACTAAACAAGGTTTTCTGCTAGAATCATTCCTTTTGTTTTCAAAATCTGTGATAGAGTTTCTCTTACAAGGGTTTGCCAGTTCCCACACTAAGAATCAAAAGTAACAGAGCAATTTCTAGAGTCACAAATCACCTGTCTTCTTGGCTTTCAGGAACACAACATCGAGGTTTGGGAACGGCCTCTTTCAAACTTAGCCTGGGCGGTAGCTGTGAGAAACCTACACGAAGTTGGTGGACCTCGTCCGTATGCCATTGTACTCGCATCCCTGGGGCAAGGAGTAGCCTGCAATCCTGTATGTTTCATCACGCAAATCCTGCCCCAGAAGGTAAAGCTTGGCTTCCATGGATGGACTTCGACCTTAAAAATTCGAGTAAATCCCACAGGCACAGTTTTGCTTCGACTAGAAGGAGAAAATCCTCTGTAACCAAAACCTTCGATGTACTTTCAAATGTGAATTTTTACCTGTGACCACACTACTTCCCACCCCTTTTCCTCCATTTCTCCTTTGAAAGTTTTCCTTCCCTGAAATAAAATTTCCTGTTGTTGGAACTTTTAAAAACTACTGGAAATGTAGGGTTTTAAAAGGGTGTTTCAAACTAATTGAGCCCTTCTGTGTCAGGCAGAAGCTGCATGTTACCTTTGATTCTCACAATCCTGAGCCCAACACACTGGAAACTAGGTCAAGCTGTCCAACCTATACCCATGCTTGGCTGGCTTTGCTTCCCATCTCAGTGCAAAGGATTAAGGAGTCTCCTTTGTGGAAGGGCAAAAAAAAACAAAGTCAGGGAAAGAACCTTGACAAACCGACTTTATGTCTAGGGCCAAGAAATGCAGGTTAGCGTACTATCACCAAGTACTGACTACCCAAGACACCAAAGACTCTCCCCATTCTAAATGAACTGTACTGTTCCATGGGGTTTGCTAATTGCTCTCCAAATGGGAGTATTCAGGCTCCTGTTTTATTGGGCACCATGGCACACCAGTAAATCCCAGCATTCACCAAGTGGAGGCAGAGTGGCTACCTGGCATGTATAGCAACCTGTCTCAAAATAGAAGCCAGGTAGACAGTTTTGCACATGAAAGTGCTTGCCATGTAAGTCTAATACCCAGAGTTGACCTACAATGCATGTAAAAGTGGAAGACTGCCAACTCCATAAGTTGTCCTCACTTCTGCTATGTGCCATAGCACATGCATACACAAAAATTAAGTAGTATATCAGGCTGGAGAGATGGCTTAGGGGTTAAGAAGGTCCTGAGTTCAAATCCCAGGTCCCACTTAACTCCAGGCAGAAAGGGCAGCGGCCTGGGCTTCCAGCCCTACTGGGTGGAGCCTGGGAAATCCCAGAGCAGAGGAAAGGAAGGTAGAATTGCTCCAGGATGATTCCCAGTCACCCTTAGTTCTCCACAGCCCTATGGAGTTTCTTTTAAAAATTAAGCAGTGTGAGCTGGAGAGAACTCAGGGTTAAGACTATCTCGAAAGCAGAATGTCCCGAGTTCAGATCCCAGGTCCTATGTGCAAATGGCAGTGACCTGTACCCTTGGGCCTCCACAGGGACACATAGTACCCTCTGATACACACACATATACCAACTTTTTAAAAAATTAAGCAGTAGTAAACAGGTACAAAAGTGTGCAGCTTAGTTATCCTGAAATATGATTTTGCCTATGGTTACTAACGTTCAGAAAAATTAGAGAACAAGCTGGAGAGATAGATGGCTCAAGGGTTAAGACTGTTTTGCAAGCAGAAGATCCTGAGTTCAGATCCAAGGTCCCACTTAAAAACACCAGATAGAAACCAGTAGCAGCCTGTACTTCTGGCCCTGTTGGGCAGACCCTGAGAAATCCCAGAGTGAAGCAAGGAGGTAGAAGCAATCCCGGATGATTCTGGAAATCACTTGGTCCTCTACAGGGACATAAAGTGCCTTCTGATGCACATGAGCACACAAACACACATAAAATAAACATTAAAAAAAAGAAAAACTGAGAGAACAGATATTCAGATAAAAGTGCAAACTAAGCCAGGTATCATGAATTCCATTACTCAGAAGTGTGAGGCAGGATGTTGAGTTCAAGACCAGCCCAAGTCTGTGGCCTGATCCAATAGTTCAATCCCAGGAATCCATGTCAAGATGCAAGTTGTCCATAGACCTCCACATGCACACTGTGGCACAAACCCAGTCATACGCAGTAAATACAATTTTAAAAGTTGCTAAACCCTGGCTATTTATAAAGTAACTTAAGAAAAATGTTTATTGAGATGCATGGTATATATGTAAACCATACAGCTTTACTACTGAAATAAAAAGGTCTGAACATCAGTTCTCTGTAAAAAAAAAAAAAGGGGTGGGGGATACATTTTTAAATGCTACTAAAATTATCTTTTTTAAATTTTTTTTATTAGTATTTATTCAATTGTGCGTGTGTGTGTGTATGTATGTGTGTGCGCGTGTGTATATGTGTAGAACCACGGACGAATTTGGGAACCGCCATGGACGCCTGACCTCCTTCTGCCCTGGGATTCACAGGCTCCGCCCTACCAGGACCAGAAGCGCAGGCTGCCCCTGCTTCCGCCTGGCGTCTATACGTGGGATCTGGGATCCGAACTCAGGACCTTCCGCCTGCAAGGTGGAGGCTTAACCCCTGAGCCACCTCTCCAGCCCCTAAAATTATCTTTAAAATGGATAAATTTCTTGAAGGTACCCAATACATTGCAAATTCTTCGCATTTACTCTTAAAACATGGTAAAAATGTGAATGATAAATGTGTATGGCTAATGTTCGAGGTATAAATCTAAAGACTAGTATGTACTAGAGCACGCTATCTTTGCAAGCTTTATAATCACTCTACATGTGTTATTATCTTGAAATGTAAGTCTCTACTTAGATCACATGACAACCAGTACCTTTTGCTTTCTAATCAGTAAATGGGATTCCAATGACTGAATAAAATGCCAAAGTCAGCAATCAAGCACAAACTTGTCAGAAAATTGATAGCTCTAGTTTATTCCCTCCCAAAAGAACAACCGTAGCCAAATGAAATGATTATCAGTTCATTATTTTATTGCCTTCATAACAACATCTGCTTAGAACTGGATCACTTGGCCCTGTTAAGAGAACAGAAAAAAAGGTTGGATTTTATATTTTACAAAGAACTGTCATTATCTAGGGGATGGAGGATATAACTTAGTAGTAGGGCACCTGCCTAGTATGAAGCCCAGTGTACAATTCCCAAGACAAGTCTATTTTTATTTCTGAAGAGACCAAACTGTGTTTTCTCTTTGTTTTCTTTCCACTCTAATAAAATCCTCACATTGAAATCTGAAACTCTCTTGACAGAATTGATACTCAAAAGTCTTAGATTTTTGGATTCAGAACTAATAAAATTGATGCAAATATTGCCAAGGATGGAAAACTACAAAATCTAAGACTTCTTGTTTGAAGCATTTTAGATATGGGATATGTAACTTGTACATTCAGCAATGGAGAATTGTCTTTTAGCTTTAATAAAGCTTTATTTATAGAAACAGAAACCAGTCCATAAGTTATATAGTTTGCCAACCCAAGTTAGACAAAGCAGTTTTTTTTCCCCCTCATGCAATAAGAACCTTCAGACAGTAACACCACCAGTGGCATCTTGCCTAATGGATAAGTAATTACTTTTGAAGGCTGCCTGCGATGTCAAATGGCATAATGAAATGAGTAAAACATTCACCTGTACAAATATAATAAAACTGTATAGAAAAGTGTACCTTTCTCTTCTTGTCGCCTCCCAGTTCAAAATGCTTGCATCTCTTAATAGCCAGCATTCGCTTAGATCTGCAGTTTGGCTCAACACACTCCAGCCTCAGCACGATCTTCTTTGTCGTTTTAGCCTAGACCAAAAAGAAAATCAGATCCTTCACAAATCATGACACAAAGCAACTTTTCCGTAGTTAGCCACAGGGAAAATAATCTACCAACAGCGAGTTTAAGATAAAATGTCATAGTAGGGCTGGAGAGATGGCTCAGAAGTTAAGATTCTGCCTCACAAGCAGAAAGTCCTGAATTTGGATCCCAGGTCCCACTGTATGGCAGTGGCCTGTACTTCTGGCTCTGGTGGGCGGAGCCTGGGAAATCCCAGATAGAAGGAGGTTGAAGCAATCCAGGATGGTTTCCGAAGTCACCCTTGGCCCTCCACAGGGATACATGTGCCCTCTGATACATATGCGTGCTTTCTCTCTAAATGAATGAATTTAAAAAAAATGTAGTAAGACTGGAGCAGCTGAACCTGGCGGTGCATATCTGTATTCCCAACAATTCAAAGATGAAGGCAGGGGGTTCAGAGATTCATAGCTAGCCTCAGCTGCATGAGTTAAGGCCAGTCTGGGCTCAAATACTAATAAAAGCAGGTTATCCAAGAGTTCTACTAATATCTGTTTGCATCAAATATCCTCAAGAGCTTGCTAGATTTCCATCATGCCACCATGAACTCAGACTACCTACATTCCAAGCTCATGCCACTAGGAAACAGACCAATTTCTATAATTCATTAAATAGGGTTGTTAAGATCAATCAATTCTCAGAAGACTACATTTAGTCCTAGAATTAGTGACCATTTAACTGGATTATTAATCAACATAAGCCCACCTTTAGCCAGCTGTTTTGTTTTTGCTACTGTTTTGCAGCTCTTAAGCCAAAAAGCCTTTCCATCTTCTAAACGAGTTGCCCAAGTGTGGAAAGGCACAAGTGATCCTCTAACAATAGCCTCCACATGAGTGAGTTACTCCTTAATATTTTCTAAAAGCAGACTGGTTGAAGCATCAAGTACAAAAGGAAATGCAGAGCTGGAGGGAATACTACATTGCAAACAGTGGCAAATGAGAGAAACTCGACTTAACCTGCAAACAAATGCAAAATGCGAGAACCCAGTGGAAGGCTTAAATAGTCCCAGTAAGAAGCTGTAACAATTCATGGCATAGCCCACTGGGAAACCAACTTTATTATGGCAATACTGAACCCAAGCGCCTGGAACACTAGGCAAGGAAGCACGCTACCACTTGAACAACTGACAAGAACAAAGCAAATGAAAGGACTTAGTGGGTGCACATATACTTCAGTTCTTAGGAAGATCATACTGCTTCATCTTAGCCTGTTTGGAAATTACCGTAAATGGTAAGATGGAGCTCTGTAAGTCAGAATTGGGCTGTACTGCCAGCTCTACTGTTAAGTAGGAGCCTGCTGCAGACACCTGGGACAGCCTGCCCGTGCTGTAACACCAGTGATTGATGTGCGTGGACTTAAGAGATGACAAATTGCAAGGTCCTTACCTCAGGAAGCAAGTCAATGAGTGATCACCACTAACCTTTTTCCGGAATATAGGCTTGGTCTGCCCACCATAGCCACTCTGCTTTCTGTCATAACGCCGCTTTCCTGAGGAAAAAGTTATCCATTTAGGTAGGCTCAATATTATAAGTCGACAATAGCTACATGGAAAAGTCTTAAGTTTTGATCTCCAGCTGCCCTGCAGAAGCATTAGCCTCCAAGCCAAAGTGGGGGGAAAAAGCCCTGAGCCTGAGTATACTTCATCAATGTTGTGTACTTGCTGAGGCAAGAGGATTGTAAATTACAGGCAGGCTGAAGTTACTAAACGTCCCACCCCGGTGCCACCCTAAATACACATAAAGCACCATACCTTGGGCATACAGAGAGTCCTTGCCCTTCTTGTACTGTGTCACTTTGTGGGGTTGGTGCTTGCCACATTTCTTGCAGAAAGTCCGGCGAGTTTTAGGAACGTTCACCTAGTCAAAGGCAAAAGGTTCGAAACGCGCAGTTATCCGACCACCAAGACCAAAGCACGACGCCCGCTCAGACCCAGCCCAAAACTGATGAATTCCATGGCTCAAGGCTGCCAGAAGCTCCGCGATCCCTCAACCACGTGCACTGTAACTCACAGCGCCCTCCCGCGGAACGCCAGGAAAGGGATAGGGCTTGGCCAGCCTGCCTACCCTCGCAGACCCATGCCATCCCAGCGCCCCTATTCTTTCAGCGCCCCGATTCTTTCAGGTCGCTCTGGGCAATACTAGATTCCCGTGGTGGGCCGGGGTTGCGCCCAAGTTCGCACCCACCCCGGAGCGGGACAGTGCACGCGGGGTGCAAGGATGCCGCTGGATGCTGCCGAGCCCCAACCCAAAATCATACCATGTTTGCTGGCAGCGCAGAAAGAAGGAGGCCGGGCCAGAGCCGGAAGTATATAGGCGGAGCCGGCCTGCACCGCCGCACAAGGAGGCGGACCCAGGGGAGCCTGGGCGCTGGAACGACTGAGCTGCGGCGCCCTCCGCGGCACGGATGATGATTGCAAGCCCCGGGCGCAAGCTTCCTCTCGGGCTCCGCCTTTAGCGGCTACGCGCTCCTCCACTTCCTCCCTTCATCCCTTTTGGCGGACACTAGCTGAGTGAGGGGAGCAGTTCCCACCCCGATTCCGTGGTCTTCCTGCTGCACCAGAACCAGGATCATGTGTACGGGTCCTCCCTCCGGTCTTGCATTCCTGTTCCACTTCTGAAGCACTGGGCGTAGCTTTCTCCGCAATGGGCAGGTTCCGCAAAGGCCTGCAGGGCAACCAGTTGGTTCCGTTCCGTCCACACTTATTTGTGGAATGCCTGTTCCCTGAAGGGCACTGTTGTAACGGAAGGACCCCACGATCTAATCCGCTGGTGAATGTGCGGCTGAGCACTCTGAGAGACCAACCACAGCAGCGCCCTTTAGTTGAGGAAGTACTTTGGCTGTTCTTGGCTCTGAAAAGTGACAATAAAATTGGTGAGCTTCCGAAAGAGCAGTAGTGGGATCCACAGAGAAAACGGATCCAGCAGCTCTCCGTTCCCTATGTGCTTGACAGCAGGTATATACTAGGTTTCAAGAGGGCAGCACAGCTTTCCCTTGCCCCTCATGGCACTCCACATTTGGAGTCTGTGATCTCTTTTACAGCTCCTTCCCCTCATGAATTCCATGCCTGGAGTCCATGAGTTCTCCAGAGCACTCTTGGCCCTCATGGATTCACATCCCTGAGATCTGTTCTTTCTCTCCTCTAATATTCTCTGCTTTAATCCTCTAGGCATCTTCGGGACACATCAAAACCTCCCTGGTTCCATATCATTTGGGGAGCCACAGCCAGGAGATCAGCCTAGTCCTGCAACATACTTGGTACAGCAATCCAGGAGACAGGAGTTGAGAGGTAGATTCCACTAGCTAAGGTTAATATCCATAAAGCTTCGCGTGTAAGCACCTCTGGACCATGGCATCATCGCATAGATGAGGTCCACTGACTGCTCACACTTCTTTCTCTCTTCTAGTAAACTGCCTTAATCCTCTTTAAAAAAAAAAAAAAAGGCAGCACAGAGAAAGGCTGAAGGGTGCCTAGCTTCAAAACTGTTTCATATGATTCACATAGTGATTTTGCGAGGTAGATGGTATTGATAGTTCCATTTTACAGGTGAGGAAATGGATCCCATGGGATTTTAAATACTGTGCCCAGTGTTGACTGTAGTTAATGGATTCGGTACACATGTCCAACATAGTCTGACCCCAGAGCCTGGTTTCCTTTTACTATCATGCGACATTGCTGCTGTGTCCTACTAATTATAATAGCTAACTTTTTTTTTTAACAGACAAGATCTCCTATTCCAGGATGGCCTCACACCCACTGTGTAGTTGAGGATGACTGTAGGCTTCTGATCCTCCTGTCTCCACCTTTCAAGTGCTGGGATTACCAGTGTGCCCCCAACATACCTGATTATGTAGTGCTGGTGATTGAACCTGAGACTCGATACATGCTAAACAAACACACTGCCAGCGGAACTACATCCTCAGCCCCATAGCCTGCTTTCTTTCCTTCTACTGTCATGCAATATTGATGTTCAGGCCTGCCACTTATAATAGCTAACAGTGATAGAGCACATACGTCGGGCATTCTCCAAACCACTTTCATATCCAACCTCATCATCCAGACAATCCCACAAGGTGTTTACTATCACTAGTATTTACTCAATGAGGCCACTGAAACATATGAGGTGCTGCATGTACTTATCCAAAATCACACAGGCGGTTATTTTTGGAGCCACAAGGTGATCGTCGGTTGTTTAACACTCCAGACTTCCACTGAAGCCCTGGAGTACACCAGGAAAGGAGCAGCTGAGTAGGGCTCATGACCCATGAGAGTGTGAAGATTCCTGCTTGCATAATGTTCCAGGAACACCAGTGTGCCCTCATTTGACTCTTGGTTGGCCCATATTTTTGTGAGATGGTCCCTGAAGATTAAGATGATTTTTTTTTAAAAAGTGATCTGGCAAGGTAGTTTAGCCATAAAGGCACCCACACCCATGAGCACACCTGGCCACTTGAGTTTGACCCCTGGAGTCCACTGGATGGAAAGAGAGAACTGATTACTGAAAATTTCTCTCTGACCTCCACTCATGTGCTGTGGAGCATGTTCACCACATTTTTTTCCCAAGCTACCAATTTGAAGGCCAACATCATTTTCCTCTCTTCAGACTTTCAAGCAATCTCACTGGCCTTTGGGACGTTTCTAAAATTTCTTTTTTTAATTTAAACTTTATTTATTTGTGTGTGTGTGTGTGTGTGTGTGTGTGTGTGTGTGTGTGCGCGCGCGTGTGTGTGTTTGTGTATCAGAGGGCAAAGGGCAATGTGTATCCCGGTGGAGGACCAAGGGTGACTTCCGGAATCATTCTGGATTGCTTCTACCTCCTTTTTGCTTTACTCTGGGATTTCTCAGGCTCCGCCCACCAAGGCCAGAAGTGCAGGGCGCTGCTGTTTCTGCCGGGTATTTTTATGTGGAACTTGGGATCTAAACTCAGGACCTTCTGCTTGCAAAACAGAATCTTAACCCCTGAGCTATCTCCAGCCCAAGTTTTTTTTTTTTTTAAATATTAGTAACATGGGCATGTAAAGACAATTGGCCTTTTTCATCTGGTATCTCTTACGTTACTATCTTGAGTTCATCCTGAAAGAATCTTTTTTTTTTTTTTTTTCTAATCACTGGGGTTGCTGAGGCTGTAACACAGGATTGGGTTAAGCAAACTGGTCAGAAGGACCCCCCCTTCCTGAGGTAAAGGGACAACATACTTAAAGGACTGTAGGCGTGATCAGCACCAGGAAAGGAGAGATGCCCAAGTTAGTGAAGACAGAATGAACTTGCCCTGTTCTCTGAAGCATGGGCAACTTAAGACGACACAGTTCACTCTGAAGGATGAAGAGGGCTCATATAGGGACCCCGAATTGCACAGCCTGACAGACTTCCCCTGCTGAGTCATTTTCTAAGAAAGCATTTTTCTAGAGATAAAAATGTAGGCCAGAATGTAAGCCTATACAAAGACATAGGCCCTTCCACATTTTCTGGGAGTGTGGATTTTCCTCCCTTAAGATGCAGTCTCAGAAACCAGGCTGTAAGGGCACACACATATAATTCCAAGAAGCTGGGGAATTGGAGGCAGGAAAATCCCAAGTTCAAGACCTGCGCTACATAATAATAGTCTGACTGAAACAGTAACAGTGTTCTCCAAGATGAACAATTCACACCGCTCTTTCACAGCCTGTAAGGCAGACACCAAGGCTAGGTGTGTTACATGAAGCTTGGGTGTTCCTAAGCAGCCTGCTATGTTACAGCTACAGTCACAGATCACAATGGTGGCAGAACCCTTGGCGACTGATTTCCTTGCCTGCCTTGACTCATGGGGCACTCCCATATTTAGTTGCGAGGTGTTATGCTCTAATATAAAAACCTAGCGCAGATCCCATAAGTTGGTCAGAATTTTTAAGTGAACAGGATTTTTAAATTTCTTTTTCTCTCCTTCTCTCTGTCTTTCTCTCTTTGTATTTTTGTGCAAAATACAGGTGCATATGTGAAGATCAAAAGGACAACCTTGAGTGCAGATTCATTCTCTCTCTCTCTCTCTCTCCTCTCTCTCTCTCTCTCTCTCTTTTCTGGATAAACTGGGCTAGCCGACTACAAGCTTTTGGGGATTTTCCTAACGCTGTCTCCCATCTTCCCACAGGAGTGCTAGGATTACAGATGCTCACCACCATGTCTGATTTTACAGTTCTGGAGATTCCAACATGCTTGTGCGACAAGATATTTACCCACCTAGCCATCTCCCTAGCCTGTATTATAAAATGAGGGAGTGCTTTATTATCACTCTGGTACAAGACAGATGGGCAGCAAGTGTTGGAGGGATGCCCCTACTTGATTGACAACTTACATCCTTTACTAGTCCCCTGCAAGAGCTGTTCCAGTCACGTGTTGAGAGTTAGTTTCAGGTAGTGTTGCAGTTTGCCTGCTTGGTTACTGAAAAATGACCATCAAACGGCTTAAGGGAAGAAGGGATTTTCCTCTTACAATCACTGGTTACAGTTCTCAGTCCAGCTTGACGGGAGAGCATGCACCAACACCAGGGCCGAGGGAACTGGCCACACCATCCTTCATAAGGCTGAGAGAGGGACGATCCTTACTTGCCAGACCAGCATGTCTGGCCAAGTGTACACAAAAATGCCAACTATCTAAATCAGCTCTGTGTATTTTATGCCAGGGCTTAGTCCCACCACCATGGACCTTCTCCATCAGTCAGACAATCTCTTGCAGGTTTGCCCTGCGCTTAACCCAACCACTAATTCTTCACAAATGTGCCCAGAGCTCAAACCCTCAACAGTCAATTGACACCTGTGCCTAACATGACAGGTAGTAATCTGCTATTCCCTTTTCCTCAGTCACATGCTCCACGTTGTCACATCCTTTGTAAAGGTTCAACTGGGGGAGGGGAGAGATCAGATCTGAGAGTTGATAGGAACATAGGGGTAAAGCACATAGGGAAAAGGACCAGGGAAGGGCCATGTGGACTTAAGCACCAGTCACCCTCTGCCCACGATTACTCCCCTAGCACGCTAATAGGACTGGACCAAATAGTGAAGACAAATAGGCAAGGCCAGCCCTCCAAAGATTCCTAATGTAACTCAGGTTCTGTTCTTGGTGCTGTCTGGTCAGCATTTCTGTTAACAAGTTGTAAAGAGATCAAGAACTAGCCTTGTTAATACATGAATAGTAAAGTTTGGCGTGTTATTTTGGCCAACAAATTAGAGCATATGGGTCTGAAAGAGACTCACCAGCTGGAGAGACAGCTCACAAAGCGGGTGACCGGAGTTCGCCACTGGTAGCCTGGATGGTGGAAGGAGAGACTGACTTCAGAAAGCAGTTCTCTGATCTCCATCCAAGACCCATGGCAGCACACATGCACCTTCTTTCTCTCTCCTTCACACTCTCTCAAATAAATGAATAAATTAAAAAAATAAAAAGACTGATTGTCTGGGTTGAGAAGTTGAGATCAACCAGTTATTCACTAGAGAAAAGGTTAATTTTCCACAATTAGGCCCTGACTTTGAATTCAAATGACTCCAGGTGGTGACATTAATGTATGAAACAAGAGAATTAGTAAAACGAATATCTTCTAGGGTCATATACACAACATGGTGACTGTAGTTAATAACACTCAGCCACTTACTTGAAATTTGATAAGAGAGCTGATCTCAAAGTGCTCATCCCTACCTAAGCCCTCAGACGTAGTGGGTAACTGTGTGTGGCAATAGATGTTTTACTTTGATGTGGTAACCATTACACAGAATGAATATATGCAATATATATGTTATATTGTATACCTTGACTAGGGTCATTTTGTTAATTAAATATTGTAAACATAAATAAAAATCCCCAAACCACATCACATGGAGAATGATGTAAAGAGGAAAGTCTAATTAGATGAAAAAGGCCAATTGTCTTTACAT